>OY756140.1:631425-1831425 GCA_963576785.1 Chlorophyllum brunneum | reverse complement strand
ACTGGATCCTCGACTTGAGATGCTGTTCGTTGTCGTAAAAAGCCTGGCGTTCAGCCTCAAACGTCGTAGTCTATTCGTCTGGATAAGGAAGGGTGAGAAGGCTATGAGCATGGACGCACCTGTTCATTATACCTCCTCTGAAGGTCTCGCTTTTCCTTCTCCAATTCACGGACTTGTGTTCGGAGCTTTTCCGCAACTTCAATGCGCTGGGCTAACTCGGTCTCTGACCTTGCTTGCTCAGTATACAACTCATTAAGCCGAGTTTCTGTGGTATGCAAGGCCGAAGTCAAGTTCTCAACATCGTCCGTCAGAGAGCTAATAGTCTGATCCTTGGTTTGTAACTGGACGAGAAGCTGATAGCGTGCGGTCAAGTTAGATAGGGCTGAGATAGAGATTCGTGATTGTCTACCTGTTCTTTCTGATCAGTTTCTTGCTTCAGAGAAGCAACCAGAGCCTCGCGAGCGTGTTCATTTAGAGGCGTCTGAGCTACCTTGGTCGTGGACCGTCTGTTGCCCGTGACTCGCGGTGACACAGCGGAACGTGCAGTTGCACCTCTGGCGATGGAGGTAGGTGTTGGCGAAGTCGAAGGGGGTTTTCGGGTGGGAGCTGGCTTAGGAGAGACGGTGGTCATGGGCTAGGGTCGTTAACGAATGTGGAGAGAAACGGAGATGTGTGGTGAGCAGAAATCCAATCATCATTCACTTCCGTTGCCATGCTGTCACCTCCATCCACGTTGTCCATCATCATGTCCAACATCCCCTCGCCCACCTTCCGTCACATTCCAGCTCACACTCTCTCAGAGGTAAATGATTTTCTTGTGATACCCAACTCCTCCTGACGGCCACTCCAGCTCCTAACTTCCGTTCAACACGACAGTAAGCCAGCCACCAAGCTCTAAAAACAACCGTTGATGCCACCAGCATTCCCTCTCGGCCCAACCCTTATTCCTGCGCTGGACGAACACTTGGACCAAGCACACCCTGCAGAGGCCTGCAAGCGCGGTGACGTTGTTGAGGTGCAAGGTTCAGCTGCCTCCGGAAAATCCCACCTGCTGTACTACATGCTCATCAATTGTGTCCTTCCGTTTTCCTATTCTTCGGTCAAACTTGGTGGCTGGGGGAAAGCTGCTATCCTTGTGGATACCGATCACAAATTCAATGCCCAGAGATTCGCCCAGCTTTTGGGTTCGCGGGCCAGGCGTCTCCTGCCCCTAAACCGTCCAGGTGCCGAAGCTATCACTACCAAGGCCTTGGATCTTTTGCACATCCTCCGGCCTTCCAGCTCACACCAACTTGCTGCCACGATCCAGCACCTACCGACATATCTAGCTACCAATCTACCGGAAGCGGATCTGGGTATTCTCGCCATTGACTCCATCACCGCTTTCTATTGGCCCGATCGATACATCCTTGAACAAATTCGTTCTGGCAATTCCAGTCGTGCCTCTTTACGATCTCTAAATCCCCTCAACCACGTATACGCATCGATCCAGTCTCTCGCACAGTCCCATGGACCTCTAGTCCTATTCTCAAGCTGGGACCTTAGTCCATTCTCAGCAACAGAGAGCCAGAGACGTTTTGATACGTCAACATCTACATCTCGTTCCGATACTGGTAAACCCTGGCAATACCAATTATCCATCTCGTGTCACATTACTCTCGCTGCATCCAACATCCCCGTAAGTGGCAAAGGCAACATGGAGGACAGAAGCACAAATGCCAAGTCTGAGAATACAACCACTTCCCTACTGGGGACTGTATGCACACCCGGCAACTCCATGGTCACACAATTCGTTCTTCACGTCACTGAAGATGATATCGTTGTTCTGTAGATGCAGTCAATTTGACCGACGGATGGAGCTCTAATAGACGAGGCTCTCACCAGGGTAGAGACACTAGGTGACCGAATTTCAGCGAAATTCAATCCTATCGCTCGATAACCCTCCCCCCAGAAAGAGGGGCACTCTGTCGAGGTAACCATATTTGTGTATGTGATTGGATTTTATCTCGCCCCACGAAAACCAAGGTTTACTACAGTGTTGTGCACATTGACACCGTGATGATATGGAAAGTCGAAGTAAGCTACACTGGAGTCCGTGACGATGATGCTAAAAATATGTAGAGCTACAAGTGTGATGTCAATACTGGGTGATTATCGAGAATATACGAAAAGTAGATAATTAATAGATATAAGATAGATCTAAAATATGGTTAGAACGGAGTAAGCAATGGGATAATTTTAAGCGATGGCGCCGAAGATTCTATCGATCTCGGTTTTGAAGGCATCTTCGACGGCCTTTCGGCGGATGTTGCCTTTTGTAGCTGTTCTGGGTAGAGTTTGTGGTGCTACGACGACGATCATTTCGGGCGAGGTGATGCGCTCATGGAGGTATCGTCGCGAGTGGAACTGCCGAGTTTTGCGGATGATTTCTTTCTTCAGTTTGTCATGATCCATTTCAGCTGCAGGTTCGATGAACATCACAGGCGATGGTCTCCCTGTGCCAACGACAATGCACTCTTTGATGAGAGCGCTGCACGTGGCACGAGCATTATCCTCAATTGCCCTATGTTATGCGTCAGCATCCCCTCATCTCTGCACAACAAGTGGTCTCACTTAGTGTCGCACCGGAGGCTATTTTCAGATTTAATCCAGTCATCATCCCGGCCCCGGAACACATACGAGCCAGGAATAACCTCTTGGAACAAGTCCCCAGTGTGGAAATCACCGTCCTCGTGTCTGAGAGATAGGTCAGGGCAGTCGCCAGAAGCCTTCGAGATGATCAGTTCCAGAAGTCGTGCCGATGACTGGTGGCTGGCATCGCTTGTGGGCTGTGCGATAGGTCGGAATTCGTACACCATGCCAGCCAGCGGCCTGAGAAGAGGTGCATCTCGCCCCTCTCCACCAATGGAAAGAAGCATTGCACCACACTCTGTACTACCGAATAAATTCTGCCGTTACATTATTGATTAGATATCAGTCAACGATAAGCGAGGACAGCTGCCTACCCTTAATTTGATCCCGTTCTTGTAGGCCCACTCTTCCTCGTCACGAGGTAAAGGAAGTCCACTATACAAGACATCCTCAAGGCCAGCAAGTTCAGACAGAAGGTTCTTGTCAGTCCGAGACCTTCGGAGGTGATTTGCCAAGAAGGCGGCGAACTGGTTCAGTCGATTAAGACCGCACCGATCGATCATATCCATCAGTTCTTCAGACGAGAAGGAGATTGTAGTAGGTTGGATGGTACATGATCCATGTTGCAGGCTTCCCAATAGCACTGGATTTCAACTAAGTGAGAGCATAAGAAAAAATACGTTGTCGACATACTGAAACTCTGCCCAATGTGGCACATGCTGCCCATCCACACAGTAACATCTTGGCGATTTGTGTTCCTTGGTGCGCCGATTTGGCGAGACTTCGCAATAGCAGCACTTATCCAGTGGTAGTTACAAGGCACGAGTTTGGGACTTCCCGAAGTTGAACCACTTGTGTGGAAAATGAACGCCACGTCTTGTCCAGTGGTGGAATGGACCGGTGACAGAGATCTCGAAGAGTCCGGAATACTGTCGGAGCCAATGGCGAGATAAGTGGGAACCGGACAGTCGGTGCACGTTGCTGCAAACGCTGAGTCGTAAACAAGAGCTTTCGCGTTCGCCCTTGCGAGAAGCTCATAAACGACGGCAGAGCTGGGAAGACGAAGGCTAAACAATTGGGGAATATATCCGGCCCTCGAAAGACCGTATATGTATAGGACATCGGTGTATGTGAATCCACCAATCCTTCAGAACCCATAAGCACTAGGCTCCGCACTTCTGTATAGAGGTACACATACCAGACACCGACCACGGATCGAGGTGGAATGCCGTCACTGAGAAGTTTCGATCCCCAAAATCTGGCGAATCTCTCAACGTCCCATTGGAATTTTTTGTACGATATTGACCTCCACGAGTCGACAGTACCGGTCTCGGGGTTTATGATCGGAGTCCGGAAGGCAGGGAGTTGAGAAAACCTTGAAGAGCTCACTTCGAGTACTGATAAGTGAGAAGTAACCATGGGCAATTCAGAGGTTTTTTTATGGATCAGGATAGAAACTGCGAATGCTTATATACCGAGTAGATCAGTTCAGCTTGGGAACGGAGAAGCCTCTAACGGAACGGACAATGGTCAACACATGGTGTTGTTTTTGGTCATGTTTCGGATAGCCTCGTCTGTCGCGTTGAAACAAGCGCGCAATGATTGAGATCCTATCCGATTTGCATAGGAGGGGAAGTGACAGACGCCGGGATGAACAGGCAGCAGGCCATCATGGGTAGGAGCAAAAAAAGGGCCGGAAGAACCAATGATATCGGGATGTCCTTGGAGAAACGCTAGGCGAAGCATTGTGGCACTGCTTGCTCAGGATTATCCAAAGCGGTCAGCGCGGGTCGTAGCAGTTGATGATGATGGATTGGGAACACCCTTCATCATGCCGCTCGGAACGGAGCCGGGTATTCTCACGTGGCAGGCGATCTAACAACAGCCACTAATCAGTGCATAGTGCACTGTACCTCCGATGTGCCGAGCACTCAGAAAGGAAAGTCTATTCATACCACATAGCCACTGTCCGCCAAAGTACGACAACGGGGTCTCCATTGCCTGCACGCTGCACAGAACTAGCACAGTGTGGTCCACGGTCAACGGAGCGCTATGCGACATCATAAATGAAATCTCTCCGAAGAGTCTGTCATGACTTGCTCGTCAGATTTGCATCGATATGTAGCCATGTTCGGTGAGGATACGAATAGTTGGGGAAGAGTATAAGGAGTGGAATATGCAACAATACTTCGCGGTATCTGTTCGCAACGACTGAGATCTCTTGGGTATTGCGACAAATGGAGAGGCTGAAGAATGTTATCAGAGTGTATCCATCCAAGCTCTGACAGGGTGGCCCCTTTGAATATTGATGCGCTGAGTTACCCTGTGCTGTACTTGTCACGGTCACGTCACCTACCACGTGATATCTCGGTCACGGAAGACACGGGGAAAAAAGGCTGCAGCACGAACACTCACTGGATCCTAGCAGAGGGGAAGGCGTATGCGATCTTCTTTGCTGTAACCTGCCCATTTTACACCTGTGGGGCATGTATGTCCTGGTTTCTCATCTTATCCCTGTTTTCGCTCAAAAGTCCCTCAGTACACCACAGGATTAATCCTTGCAACCTGGACGCCAGTCGGTCTGTTCATGCTCAGGAGGGTGTTGGTTGCACCGAGGCACTACCTTGAGCACTCAGTTGCGGTTCCGGCATGCAAACTCTTCACCCGAAATCTCCCGTCTGTGTGGTTACGATGGAGAACAGTTGCAGCCACGAGTTCCCAATACAGCGCCGTTCGGCACACACCATGGAAAGACGGGGACTGTGTAGGAGTGGCTACGCAAATCCGGCTTGTGTCGCCCCCCAGGTCGTCCTCTACGATATCCAATTCACCACTTTCTCCCGAAGAACTGGCCAACATATTCACAGAATTCCTTGCCCGTCATGGCCAGACGACCGAATCAGCCCTCAACTGCCTGAATTCTGGGTTGGTGACTTTCTCTCCCATCCACCAAATCCTGCACAAACCCAGCAGCGTTCGCCGCGTCGCGAAACAGCTCGCTGCTTCCGGCGAACCTGCTTCATGTGTTCGCTTGTTAGGCTTGGCAGTTGCATATGGCTGCCGCCCCAATGCTCCAACCTACGAGGGCGTTTGTTGGACTTTGTCCTGGCACAAGCGGTATTCCGTGTTACTAGAGGTTTATCGTCTCGCCAAAGAGAACCTCGACTCCCTCACGTGCCGTCTTCTCGACTGGCGGCTGCGGGCACTTTTCGAATTGGAAAATTTTGCGGCCTTCGGGAGCATTCTTCGAGATTACGAAGACGCCGATGTCAAACCATCCAGACGAACCTGGCATCTTATTTTAATCGCACATCTCCGAAATCGCAACCTCGTCGCAGCACAGCAGTGCCTGGTGTCCATGGAACTGGCCGGCTTCCCTCCAAATTCCACCACACACATTGTTGTTGCAACGAACTATCAACACCTCGGACTCGACCCCCTAGTCAAGGATCTGGCTATATCGGTTTTAGGTTCTTTAACCCCTTCGAAAGGAGTGTTTGTGGTCAACCAACTCCTAGAATCACATCTTCGTTTCAACGACGAACTCGGTTTTCACCAATTGTTGTCACTCTTCGACAGCAATTTGGTTACGCCCATCCGAACTCTTCTCAGTCCTTTGGGTGATTTTGGGGAGTCAGAATTACCGTTGCCGACTCTGAAGTTGCCTATTCCTCTCGTCCCGGATGCCAATACATTCCTCATTGCAATACGTTTCTGTATGAATCGCTCAAATTTCCTTGCCGCAGAAAGTATTTTCTCTCTCATGGAGCAGCGGGGTACCAAGTTGTCACCAGCTACCCTAGTTGCGTTTTTGGACCTACAGTTCTCCTTAGGGCGGCCAGGTGTCGCGGTATTTGTGACATCTCAACTTCTATCGGCAAACAGTCTGGATGATCTTTACCGCCAACTGGGACAAAGTGATCCCCAGCCTCATTGGAGGTGGCCATTTTCGACGTCCCAAATAGAACCTCATGTTGACGTTTTTAATGCTCTATTGCGTGGCCTATTAAGGGTTCACGGTTTAGACGCCGCCCGCACGGTATTTGAACTCATGCATCGAGTTGACATCGAGCCCAATTCATGCTCCCTGAAGATTCTGATCGACTACCTAGTTTATTTCAAGCGCGCCACTCCCGCGACTATACTGCGTGTACTACGGCAACTGTCCCCTGTTTATCGCCCCTCACCTCGTCACCTTTATCCCCTTCTTAACCGTGTCCTGCAGAACGAAAAACACCGGTCCCATCTCCTAAGGCCGGGAACAACAGGAGCCCACAAAACGAACCGCTCGGGAGATTCTGACCTGGGCTTGAATGGCTCAACTGCGGGATTGCAGATGGAGTGGTCCTTAGCACGGCCAAACTTGGCACGCTCCCTTATTCGATCATTGGATTCGCGAGAGATCAGAAGCGACTCCTCGATGTTGGCCCTGCGAATCAGATACGACGGAGTCCTCAGGGGGGACACGGATTCTGCAGTTGACACCTACAGCAATATACTTTCGCGGGGGATCACACCATCTATTTATCACATTTCTGCTTTAATGGAAGGCTTCGCGCAGCGGAGCGAGACAGATACAGCCCTGAAGATCATGCGTTCAGCCCAGGAGTATAACATAAAGCCCAATCTTATCATGTACACCATACTTCTCAACGGATATGCACATCAGAATCAGCCGAAGGCGGCGGCGGAGCTTTTCCGAGCCATGGTTTCGAGTGGGATTCGGCCTGACGTTCGAGCCATCTACGCTCTGTGCAATGCATTCATCCTCGCCCGACAGCTCGACTCTGCCAGGAAATTGCTTACTACACTGTGGCCTTACATTGAGCCATTCCCTCGAGATCACCACGGACTACCTCTGCTGGAGCTTCTCAAGAGGTTTTGCCGACTCGACACCGCCCTCGTCACGTCAAGACGGAACTTGAGTTTGAACAAACGTGTTCTACTTCACCGGCAACTGACTCGGGTCGTTTTAGCATATAAGCGTGCCTCACGCTTACAAGATGATTTAATTTCGAATTCTCCAGAGGTCAGACGGTTCGCCAAGAAATCGCTGCACACGAGCCGGAAAGTGTGAGGAAATACGTCTAGTGATAGGTAATAGTTGTATAATCATGAATGTAACAATATACTACACTGGGGGATAGATATAAATAATAAGCTCAAAACACAACTGATAGATCATACGGTACTAGCTATGAGAATTTAGCGTCAAGCAGTCGTAGTGCATCGTGCACTGCCGAAGTGGGAACCTCCCGGATACGGTGTTGCCCACACCGAACCAGTACATCCTGAGGTGCCAGGCGAGGTGGAGAAGCACTACCCTGAAGCTGGGCCTTCTCTTTTTCTCTATACTGAGCATGAGGGTCTGTTAATACAATAGTTTCGTTGTCAGCGGGTGGGGCGGAGGGTGGCGGGGGAATGGTCTTCGATTTGGGACCGGGGGAAAGTAGCACCCGGGGTCCCGTGCATTTCGAACGGCTCGCTACCACACTGGCGAGTAAAGAAAGATCGGCAAACGAGGCGTTAGGGTGTGCCTTGATCTGCCGCCATGCATCGTTTGTGGGTATAGTTTCTGGGGCATCATAAGAGTTATTCACGGTTGGAGCGGAGGAGCAATGTTCACAGTTACTTTGATTGCTACAGCAACCGCGGGAAGACGACGGGTCACGTCCAGGGTATTCAACGCAGGGAGGACGAGTTGCGACCGTCTCCCCGATGGCAGAACAGAACGCCTTACCAAAGGCATCATCTGCGCAAGCGAGACAATTCGACGGGTCTCCAGAACACGTCGGAAGAGCAGAGATATCAACAGGTCGGGTTTCTGGCATGACTTGAACCGGAAAAATTGAATTGACCATACCAGGAGTTGAGCGGCGACGCAGAGGGACAGGAGGTTGGTAAGCAGGGAGGTTATCTAGGATGGAAGGTCTGGTTGATTGAAGAGGTTGTGGGGCTGGCTCCAGACGAACGACACGGTTGGAAATTGCTACTGTCGGTGTGAATTCCTCGGATTTGAAAGTGGTGATGGCTGAACGTCCAGCAACCTGCTGCGCCGCAAGTTCTCTGCAGACACAAGGTGTGTCGTCGCTGCAGAACCCACAATCAAAGGTTGGAGAAAAGGGATTAGAGTTGAGCGATATAGGTTTGGTGGTATTATGGAGGTCGATACCGGTCACGATAGGATGTGTTGTTTCGGATGGCTGTAATTCGTAAATGGGTGAGAATCTGGTGTCGGATGACCCCGTGGAATCGGGGGAATTGACCATAGGAGGGGGCGACGGCATATAGGAAACAGACATAGGCTTTTCAAGCATTTCAGGGCTAACGCGCGATTTCTTGCGTGCTGGGCCTCTAGGAGATGTGGCGCTACCCGGAGAGGTGTCCCTCCAGCGCTTTCTCTCCTGTGCTACTTGTTGATCCCTCTCGAGTTTAGATATCTTCTCTTTCAATAGGGAATTGTCCCGTCGCAGAGCATCATTCTCTTCCTTCAGGCGTTTGGCGATATTCTGCAATGCAACGTTGCGTTCGATCTCCCCCTGCTCGTATTGTTGTATACGCGCCTGCAGTTCCGCGAGTTGGGACTGCTTACGTTCACGGAAGGCGCGCTGAGCGGCTCTAACGGTGAAATATTGAGAAGCAGCTTCATGTTAAAATTAGGGACCCACCTATTCTGGACTCGGCGGCCCTTGGCGTCACTCTGGATGCCATGTCAAAATGTGGGGTGGGGGAGGAAGGAAAGACAGTATACCTCTTCCTCTTCTTTGGCTGCGGGGGCGGAGTCCTTCTTGGGCTTACGGCCCGGCTTTGGCTTTGGTTGTATGACCCATTCTTTGGATGCTTTCTAGAGGTGAGCACAGATGGTGGGGGGCTAGAGTTGGAGGTACCTGTTGCCCAGAGAGCAGAGCCGGGGGTAGATTGGACTGCTGGGGAAGCAGCAGACATGGAGAGAGAATATGGGAGGGAGGAGGATGGGGTGGAAGGAGAGTCCTGGTCTTTTATTGGATTGTTGTCTTATCAGATATCGGAATTAGTCGGTACGTTCGGGTCCGCGGAGCGCCATAAACGGCAGTACCCCATTCTCCCGCCTCACACGTCCACAGCCCAATGGTCTTAATGCTGTGGTGGAATTGCTGAGGATGGGAAGACTTTGAGTTGGCGAGGCCGTCTGCTCTCCCAAGGTCTTCAGAGTAGATCAACTTGCTCCGTTTTCAACGCGTTCACACCGTGGCGTGGAGCGTCCGGCACCAAACCCAGCATTTTCCCACGCTTACATTCCAGTTGCATTCCAATCCCAGCCTAGACACCCTTGAGAGCGTAAAACGTCATGTAGCACTTTCTCATCCTGTCTCGAGTCCTTCTTCCGGCCTTCACTGCTTATTTTTTGACACCGTGTCTATTTTTTCCGCGAAGGTCACTTCGTGTAAGCCATCACAAAGTAGAGTGAGAGATTCCTCAGGAGTATCCACGATTGCCGGGCCAAGTACCACTATCTGCGTCCCAGGGAACTGGTCAAACAATCTATTCCTCTTCGAGTTATCCACGTTCATCTGGTAGCCATGTGTAAAACGCTTATTTTCTCATCAATGCGAGAACCATGATACTGGACAGGGTACCGGAACCGATCACCAACCAATCACTCGACTATCTCCTCAATTTGTTCTATGACCTCGTCTACCCACACTTCGATCTCCTCCTTTTCCTCGCTCGACTTGTGCTTATCGCTTTTGTGCCCACGCTCGTCAGATGACTCCCGCCTGCGCAACGCACGCCATGCGTTCCATTCGTCGACGAGGCGCTTTCGCAAAGCGACAAGCTCTGCACTAACATTACTTTCCTCTGCAGCATCCTCTTCGTCGAATGTGCGACTATACTCGCGCAAGTTCCTCCTGACATTCTTTTGTTGCTCTTTTGACAACAAGGTTGGGGGCCGGGGTCGCCAGATAAACTGCTTAAAGCGGTCCTGAATTTGTTTCGTTAGTTCTTGTCCTCGGAAATCCCAGATTGCGTATCCATTCTCTAGCTGTGAATTGATAGGTTGGAAACTTCAGTTCAAGCGATGTGAAAATATCCTACAGTATGAGTCCAGGCGCTTGCACTGGTAGCCAGATATCGTCCACTCGGATCCCACTCTACGTCTGTGACACCATAATGGTCGGCAGACCCAAGCAACTGGATGCCACTGCCCCAATCGTCTTTGGAAACTTGTCCCTCTTTTCGGTTTGCATCGTCGGAATTGAAATCCAGATCCCAGAACTCTAGCTCGGATTTGGTGGAAGAGCCGACAGTTGCTAACACCACATGGCGCCCTCGTGGGGACCACCGAATGGCATTACTCGTTCGAGACGATAGTGTACCTGTCAACTATTGAGTGGCAGGTGACAGATAAGCAAATAAACTCACGGAGAAGTCTGAAATCGTTTTTCGAGTGATCAAGCTGGTAAAAGCTGACGTCGGTCTTGATAGTGATACCAGGACCAGGGTTTCCCAGGTTGGGATCACTGCTGGAAACAATCGCAAATCGATCTCCCTTAGGTTCCCATGAGAAATCGGTAACGGTGTCTGAGAATAAGCTGTTAGTGTGAAAATGGACGAACCCAAAAACGGATACATGCCTTTCAATTCTACGACTTCAACGGGAAAGTCTTTTTCGCGCATCCGAAAGATTTCCAAGTTGCAGAAAATAGATTTCTTGGTTTTCGTATGTCGATCGACCTTGACGCAAAGGAAATCACCTTGATTTTGCCAGTAGAGCTTGCACTGCACAACTCATGAGCAATACTGGCGCAAGGTCTAATGGGAAACTTACCTCCGTAACGTTAAACAGATTTTTTTGACGCAAGATGCTCCGAGTGGGGAAGCTAAGTAAAGAGACACGCGCTGGTTGATTCGCCACTTCAGGAGTCCAGTATACAAGCATGTTTTCCCGTGCCTTCGTCGCTTTGATTCCTCCTTTCGCATCCCTCTCCGTCACTTCCTTATCCCGTTCTCCGAAAGGACACCATTCAAAATCTACTACACCTTCTATCTTTAAACTCTTTTTCCCGTGCAAGCCCATCTCGGGAAGCTCGTAGATACTTATCATCTGACCAGGAGTCAGGCGTGCGGTGTATTTATCGTCCGGACTCCATTTCAGGATAGGCCATTGCATCTGCTTCTTCTGCCCGGGAGTCTCGCCTTCGTTGTACGTGGAAAATGTGCGAAGAAGGTGCCCGGATTTGATGTCCCAGACGGCGATATTGTTGCCTTCATCGTCTGGTGAGAAATATTGAGGGCCCTGAAGAGCACCTTCGGGAACAACGATAGGCTCGTTAGACCATGTGACGATATAGTTCTCGCATGGGGAGAAATCGATTAGTTTGACAAAGGGGTGGGCGAATCGTTGTTGTGGCTTCCAAGATGGACCACCCCAAAGACGGACACCTTGCCGATGCAAAGTTGCAATGTAAGTTCCTAGCGGCGACCACGCCACATAGAGAAAATCTTTCCAATCCTACCACATTGCATTCAGAACTTGGAGATCAGGCGTGGAGAAGGACGTACCGGTTTGTAGGCAATCTCATATTGTGAAGGCTTCCCATGCCAGTGAATTAAAACCTCTTCACCACGGTATGTCACATATTGGTCCCGTCCTTGAAGATCTGCCAACCACGCTCGCAAATGTTCCTATACTCGTCGTTAATTTCACTAGGGGCCTTCTGGAAATATAGACATGCCTTGGGAACGAACTCTTCGGCTTCCGGTTCCACATATGTCTCATCGAGGTTCGCATATTTCTCAATGTCGTTAAACCGATTAAGCCTGAATGTGTGTTTAGCATCGAATGGGTGGTTGTGGAGTGACACCACAGCGAGATTGGCTTCGTCGACGCTGCGAAACTCTATGAAGAGAAAGCTATATTGGTGGAGTGGGTGAGAATGTGGTGAGAGTGTGTGCCCAGGAAAATGTTTTGTGCGACGCACCCTTTGCTTTTGCCAGTCGAATCGTCCCATGGGATATGGATGTCATCAGATTTGATAGTAACGCCCTTTCTTGAAAACTCCTTGCAAACCTTCGCCAGTAGCTTTTCGAGCTTGTCCTCGCCAATGATAGGTACACCATCTACAACAAGCATACTATCAAAGCTCTCATCGTAGTTAACTTTGTATCTGAAAACAGTGAGTACCATAGCCTACAAGGAGCTTGTAGAGCATTACTTGTTCTCGATATCCGAGTAGTCAATGTTGTCTGGATCTTGTAAAAGTGTTGCAGGCATGGTGGAGCTTGGCAAGATTTTTTCAACTGGCGAACTGATTGGCCAGAGTGCGTGCTGATCTCTGTGTGCACCTATTTGTGCTATATCCTCTAGCATGGCCTCGTCTCCAAGCTCAAACGCTCATCGCTAATCTTACAAATATGCGGCCGTTGGGAGAAGGCCCCAACGCAGGCTGTCGTGGGTTGTAAGAATGTGCCTTGGGAACTGTAGTTCAAGGCACGCTTCAATTGGCATCGATCGCCTGGCCAAGGTCCGGCAGGGTACTTGCTTTTACACTGATGCACCTCAGCGGCCAACACAGTGACAGATTTATTACATAATATCCCGACCTTCCTACTTGGGACCATCAGGTTTTCGTTTGGAGACGCTCTACGAGACATGGCATTGCATTGCACTCGGCTCGGACGCTTACTTACTTCCTCTACCTCTACCCTCACATCAGCATGCAGAAGGCGTGCATCTTCTTCCGCAGTCCTGGCACAAACTAAGGATCCGAGCCAGTCCCAGGACGCTCCAGTGCACCCTCCACGAAGACCCAATGTCCAGGAATATCTCAAATATGTTGCCGAGAATTCCAGCCTAACCCTCGCAGATTTGGAAAGTTTTCGACCAAAATCCTATAGCCCAGTTGGTTCTGCGCAATATGAGGCAGAATACCAGGCTCTTTTGGACAGGCTGGATCGCTCATTCACGGTCAGCCAGCTACGGCAGTTTCTCCACCTCTATGGCGTACACGTCTCGTCAAAAATGCGAAAGCATACCGCTGCAACAACTATCATCGAAAAGCAATGGGGCTGGCCGTCGCTGATCAAAAGCCAGAGGTTGGCGAAGGCGAAGCAAGAAAGATCATCCCGGGGTAGGTTCAGTCATCGTTATATTTGAACCATTTTGATTTGTTCTCAGTATTTCCATTGAATCCCCAACAGGCCTTTTTACTTCTGGGGAAAGGTCCGTTCTTCAAATACAAGAGTCCTACTCTCGATGACCCATTTCCTGTGCAGATGGCGCCGAAATCTTGTCGCTGTCTCAAACCTACAACATTCGGCTGCAATTTTCCCGCAAGCCCTTGACCTTGACAATCTCGGGCACAACTGCCTCGGTAGAGCAGTTAGAACGACACGTCGAAACACTGAAGAAAGTGAGATAATTATCATCCTTGCAAAAGGTCTGGTTGACGAGTGCCACAGGAAATTGTGTGGCAAGACTTTGAACCCCCACGCACACTAGACATCTCGTCTTCTTCACAACAGTTGTCTCGGGCTGCAGGTTGCTTCTTGGAGAGCTTGCCGGATGGGAAAGTATGTGTTTTACCTTGACGAAGGCGTTCATTTCTCACCCATCATTCAGGTCCGGATATGGTTTCGAGAAAGTTCTAAGGACTCTCCTACTCGGGCCAAAAGGCTGATCATGCAACACTGTATTGAGGTAATTATCATTCATCTTGTCTCCCTTCTCCTTGTTCACGTGGAACTACAGGACATCACAGTGCCTCTGGCTGTTAGTTCTGTTCAAAACGGCCACGCTCCTTCCGATCGTCTCGCTACATACGCTTTTTACCCTTTCTTCTGCGAGTCATTGAGTGTATTTCCGGGGAACAAGGGGTATTTCCGACTGAGACGAGTCGGAAACTGGCTCGGTGATGAGGACAGTATAGTTTCCCAGGCTAGTGGACAGACTGTCCGTGGATATGTCGCAACAAGTGGGTGAGTACGTTGTGTTGCTATGTATGTAACTGATCTAAGCATCTGAAATGTGAAAATTCAGGGGCCATGGAGATGCTCGTGAACAACTTCTTTCACAAATAACTGCTATATCAGAGCATGGCCGTTACTTTTCTGTCATCGCTACGTGTGTTTTTCTAACTCCATTTAACTTTTTGAATTATTTATCGCACCCGCAGCCCCGGTCATGTCGTTTTGAACTCCCAGGGGCCTCATTCGTTCTCGCTGGTACCGCCATTAGGGGGACAAAAGAGTTTCGGCGAAGTTATGAGTTGGGTGCAAGAAAATAGTCCCACCACAGAATTCATTGCAGGGTAGGTGCGGTTGGCAACGGGAACAGACAGTGCACTTATTTTCCAGAGCTCCGATGCGCTTCTGGCAGGCTCCGAACTCAACTCAGGAATGGAAGCATCGCCTCTTATATGAGACTATATCCAATGCCTCGGAACAGACGCAAATCCTGATTTGTGAATATGTCCGTGACAAAACACTACAGCATCCAGCGGCCGAACTTGAGGTCAATTTAGCGAAGCCAAGGAAAATTCCCAAGCCTGTACTTCATGGTGGACCAGTGACAAGATTAGACGTGCTAATGCCAGATGAGTCAGTAATTTGACTTCTGCGTTTCCTTCTAGATATTGATGAGGATCCAGCGCAAAGGATATACGACTGACTCTCACCATCAATAATACGATACCAGAAGCATCATGGCCAACCGAATTATTGAAATACATCAACGGTGTCGAGACGTGAGTGTGCCCGAAATTGCTGTCCGATCAATGCTCACACTGTGTAGATCTTCATTATCGGACGAAATTCCTTTGGTGTTGGAATACAATAGTGAAAAATATATTCTCAGAGAAGATTTCTACGTCCAATCAAATGCTTTATCGGCCAAGGATGATTCAGTAGCGGTAAATGCAATCAGTGAGCGCCGCTTCAACTCACAGAACGAGGAATCATTCTTGTCATATGAAGTAGGTGATCGTCTCATTTCTCGTCAGCCGTATTGATACCAGCGATCGTAGATGAAGTGCACCGATATCTTCTCGAGTGGCTCGTGGACGACGTTTTGGAAGAAATGCGAAGACATTGCTCAGAATAGATTAGCACCCTTGTCTAGCGAGGCCCACCACATTCATTAATATCAAGAGTGGCAGAAATGAGACTGGGATCTATCAACAATAACCACATGCATAAATAGAGTAGTACATGGCTAATACCAGGCAATAATCAGGGTCAAGCGTACTTGCCCTTCTTTCGCTGTTTATCTCTTCGTTTCTTGGCTCTCACCTGATATTATGAGTATTAGCCTCGATTGAGTGTTCAACACAGCTAACGTACCTCTTTTTTCATCCGAGCGTCGACCATTGTATAACGACCCTTCACGCCCTTGGGTCTGCCTTTGATGCCCTTATGGGCACCCTTAGCAACGACCAGCTTGATTTCCTTCTTTACCTTTCCAGATGACAGACCCTTCTGCATTAACTTTTCAATCTGCCTTGCTTTTTCTCGTTCCGTCATATCACCCGTCTCGTTCACGCCTTCCGCCTTTTTCATTGCCTTTTCGAGCCGCTGGGCTGCCTTAAACTTCTTTCGTGCCTTGGCTTCTGCAACCTTCTTGATGGGTCGTGCATCCAATGCACGCTGCTTGGCGCGAAGAGTAGCAACAGCTTCCTTTGTAATAGGGATGTTGGCTTTGTAGTGTTTTGCTTCGTCATCAAGGAACCAGGAAGGGAGTCCTTCCTTCGAGTTGAGTGAGTAACGATTGAAACCGTCATTGATGAGCTCGGTCTTCGTTTTCTGGCGATTCACCAACATTTGGGCAAGTGTTACAGCTTCCACAGTATCGAGGCCTAAGTCTGAGCAATTCCTGAGAAGCCAGGCCGTAGAACAAAGTGGTTTATTTACCTTGAACCCTTTCTAACCTAGCTGCATTCTCGTCTTCGTCTTTCGCATCCCACATGTCGACATCATCCTGACTTTGGGATGCAAATTCAGAGTCACCATCAGATACCTGGGGGTAAGAAAGGTTAGGAATAAGGGATTGAAGAAGCCGCACGACGGCGTACCTCTTCCATTTCCTCGTCCTCTTCAACCGAAACCTCATCAGCCACAACGTCGCCCTCTTCCGTATTTTCTTTGTGGTTTTCTTCGCCTATTTCTAGCTCACCGGCACCATCAAAACCTGTAAAGACGTCTTGACTAAACCATAGACGGGTTGCTGCACTCGAAATTTTGGATGGTGGTTCCAGGTCGCTGACCAGGCGCTGTCGTTTTACTGCGGGTGTAGTCACGTACTTTAGTGACCGCAGCCGTTTTGGGATTGTTAGGGAATCTTTGCCTTCATTCTCATCCTCGTCTTCATCATCCGATGACTCGTCTGAAGAAGTATCATCATTCTTCAATTTATTTCGTTGAGCGACATCCCAGCCTCCTTCCGAATCGCCACTTTCTTCATCAGTATCACCAGCGGTTTGGATTCCACTCCATTCTGTCTCGCGTTCCTTGTTCTTCGATCTCTCCTCTTTCGCCCTATATTTCGCATCCCGCTCCCGTAGTCGATCTTTATATGCCTCGTAAAGATTGTCCAGTTCTGCCTCGAGCTCGCCTACCCCCTGATTTCGCCCGTCATCTAAAGATAGAGGACCGTCCCCAGCCCCACCAGGCTCATTTCTTAGATCGCCCTCTTCCTTAATCGTTTCCAGAGTATCATCGTTTAACCACCGCACTTGAGCTTTCCGACTCATCCGTTTTTCCGCTTCACCGAGATCAAAAATGTCCTCTTGTCCGGCTCCGAGAGTAGCGTCATGTTGCTCCAAACCGATGTCCAGGGGTGCGGTCATCTGAAGTTGCATACGTTGTAACGTCTTTGCCCTGATTTCATTTGCCCGCCGACGCTCGCGTTTAGAACGGGCAACAACTTCCGCGTTCAGACGTGTTAGCTAGTAATGATTTCAGCTCAGAAAGACTGCTGAAACAAAATTATACCCACTTCTTCTGATATTTGCTGTTCTTCGTCCACTCCTTCGACCTCGACAGATTCCGTCATTTCCTCAACTTCCTTTGTCTTTACGTCTAAGCCCACCTAGATGGATTTAGCCTGAATTCTATAGCTAGACATCGTTGCACAAACCTCTTCCCGGAGTTTTAATCGCCATTTTATTAGCGTTCTGAAATCACCCTTTCCGAGAACTTTGAGATCGGCACAATTCGCTTCGACATCGTGTGTGGTTATATCCAGAGCAAGCCATCTGAGGAGAAGTTAACCCAGGACGACTGGAATCATTCTCGATTCATAGTTACTCTTTCTCTTCTTCAGAAGTGAAGGCTATTCTGTTGAATGTTCCTAACACAGCAACGGGATCTTCTCCTCGGACGAATTGTGTGGCCGAAGTTGTTCTATAAAGAGTGTAGTCGCCATCCGCATAACCATCTCTCTGCCGTCGTTTCTTTTCAGGGTGGAAGACGTTTGCTTGGACATCATTGCCCGTGATCTTGTCAGCTGAGGATGCTAGTTCCTTGAAAACATGTTTGGGATCCAGGAACTTGGGGTCAATATACTTCGGGGCGAGAAATTCTCGGCAAACGACGAAGATTTCTGCTGATACGTTCCTGGGCTCCTCTGAGGAAAACACGAGCCACAGATCAAGATACCACTCACCTGGATGAAGGTGGTTTGGTCGCCTCTACCCTCCCAAACAACTGGCTGAAAACCCAAATGAGATTGTTATAGTCTACACTTCGAAACACTTTGGTCACAAAGGTTCCACCTTTGACCAGAAACTCAACCGCCAGTTTTAAGCTCATCAAGACCAGTTCAGATTGGGTGTATGCGTCCTGGATCCAGGCAGTGCCAACATTGGGAGCACCATCGTGAAGCACAACATCAGCCTTCCAATCCTTCAGTTCGCTGCGAATGAGGTTGCGACAATGGGGCATTGTAATGTCAGCAACAAAAGTGGCGACCCGAGGAATGGGCTTTATTGGTACCAAATCGATCCCTACTCCATATTAGATCAAAATACTCGAGGGGGACGAGTTCACGCACCGACAATGACACTGTTTACTGGCATGTATTTGCTGGCTACCTGTAGCCAACCACCGGGAGCAGCACATAGGTCAATGCAACATCGTGCACGTTCCAGAAAATTGAATTTCTTGTTGAGTTGGATTAATTTGAAAGCCGAACGAGCTCGATAGCCTTGCTCCCTTTGCCAGATATCAGTTTTTCGAGGATCCAGAATGGAGAAGATATCACTACTTTGCAAGCTTGTAGTACTTGTCCAGTCGTCCTTTGCCTGTTTTCTTCTGCGCCTTGCCCATATTCGGTCGGGCTGAGGAGTGGTTGGGCGATCGAAGTCACGGTCTTGAAAATTTGCCCAAACATAGATGCCCACCTAAACGGGAAGGATAAGACGCGTGGGAATCTAAAATATGTGCATCGTTCTAACTCTTCGACCCAGTCGAACACAATGCCTACTTCTTCAACACCACTCGTTCCCCGTACATGGATGCCTGGCTCGTCCTGGGTGTGGAAGACAGGGGCCATCTTTGGTTAGAGCGACACACCACCTTCCAACAGTCACTTAACTTCATTACTCCCATCTCAACAGTCGCAGCTGGTATGGTAACCGGTGCCTTTGGAGGTGCGTCCAGCAGGGTCGTCGCAGAATTAAGGTCTCACCTTCCACCAAGCTCATGTATTGCGTAGCAGATCCAACATTTCAGCTGAACAGCTTCAAACTTGGAACAGGGCCGCCTCGTATGCGGTAAGGTCAAAACGCCGTGGTTGACAATTCCTTGGCTCAAGGCCACTTTGCAGGTCTATAATGGTTTAGGACTTCTCCTTGTCTCTCTCCATCCTCGTTTTTCACGGCACAAGTTTGCAGCGCCTGCCATTGCCATGGGCGGTGCCGTGTTCTCGACTAGTATCATGGCTCTCGTCTTATCCCAGGACCGGTGCGACTGCCCATACTATAGTTGCTACGTGGAGGGCTTAACTGGCTTTCAGCTCCAAGTTTCTCGGTCCGGTCACGCCGCTGGGTGGCATGTTAATGGTGGCAGGGTAGGTCTGCTTCTCCTGCGTTGTGAAATGTGGCTCAATCTCTTGAAGTTATGTATCTCTGGCTTTGTAGCTACACTGAATAGATGAATTATACTCGTTTTCGTTACAGCTGAAGTTGATAGGATCAGGGCACGTGACCGACGCGTCGCACCGTGTCAACTCCGAAACTCAGACGCCTCGAGGCAATAAACAACGCATAATATAGCCACTTCTCCCGGTGACCCTCTGCTGTATTCTAGCCTTCCCCGTTCGACGTGGCACCCCCGCCCTTCCTGTCTCCTCATTGCCAGCTCGGGGTCAATACTCTATAAGCTCACTACCCAGCGATCCCCAAGAAATCTACTCGTTCTCTCCACCATGGCGGAAGCTACGTCTTCCTCTCTCCCTTCAGCTGCGACTCTTCCACCAGCGTTCGTCCCATCTCCGGTAGAAGTAGACTCAGCGAACACCTCGAAGCGGCGCGCAAATGCTATCTCTGACTACGAATTTTTCGCACCTGCAGCTTCCTCCTTCCAGCCTCGTCCCTACGCCCCCAATTCCAACCTATCAGATAGTCGCGTTAAACCCTTCCAATTCACTCGCAGCCAAGGGCGATCTCACGATGCTCTTGCAGTGCCCGCGGGAATGGATCCACACCCGTCTGATCCAAGTGTGATATTCATCCATCCCCCTTTTACCACATTTCCCAACTGCGATCACTATCCAGATGGGCTCAGCTTTCAAGTCATGGCAGATAACCCAGGATGGTTCCTCGATCCCAAAGATTTCACCCACGAAAACAATGCAAATCCATGTGCTATATCCTACCCTCCCATCCTTGAGCCACCTAGGGGATGGTGCCCTGCGAAGAAAAAAGTTCTCAGGGAACGGGGAGTGGAAGGTTGGATAAAGGGTGAAGAACCTCGCTTACGCTGCACTTTCTGTAGACGCCACTATGCTGGTGTCAATGCAAAGAGCATGTGGCGACGACATGTGTTTGAAAAGCATAAGATTGCCATGGCGAACCGCCGAGACGGAACAGATCGACCCAGAGGTCGGTCTTCAAATAGTGGGTCCCTAAAATCGTCCCGGGGTGTTTGGTTAACGTTTTTATCAGAGGAGAATAAACAAACCGCTAACAGGAGCCGTGAGGATGGCCATGACACCTTGGTCAATCTCAAACTTGAGATCACACCTGGCACTGAACCTCAGACTATATCCCACAAATCTAAATTTCGCTCCTCTGCTGGGGCGATTATGGCAGGATCCTCAGCGGATAGTCACGAACGTCCAAGTCTAGACAAGAGCATCCCTTCGTTTGGGCAAACCCTGGGAATTATCGCATCAACATCCAGTCGACAAGCTTCCCCTGGTCCTTCTACTAGTCCACCTCTTACTCCACATTCGTCTTCTGATGCCGGCAATATTTCAATCGAAAGCTCGGGCGGCGTCCCTCCAACTCCTCCATCTTCCGTTCCTCTCATACCGCCATCCCCCTATGACCCTTTCCTAACTCCATCCTTCCGTCATTCCCCACCTCGGCTACCATCAGATCAACCTTGGCGGTTTCCCAGCCCAAGCCATCCTTTACATTCACAAACTCGAGATTTGTCGCTGAGTATGCTCGTGCGTAATGTAGGTAGCCCGTTGGTCAAGGGTTCACCGACTCTGGGAACAAGTCCGCTCATTTACCCACCTTCATCCTCATCTTCGTCGCGATTTGCTCGACCAGAAACACCCCTCAGCGGTTTCAAACTGCCCCTGAGCTCAAGCGGTCAAGCGCGTTTCACTAAAGGTCGGATTGGAAGTTCACCACTTGCAAACAGGGCGGATCTCAGCCGCTCTCGGCGTCGAATAGAAGAATCACCTTTAAGTCGCGGCCTTACTCGTCCGCGCAAAAGGTCCTTCTCTGAACTCACCGATGATTGGTTCTCGGAAGCCTCCCTACTCGCAAACCAGTTGAGCGATCCATTCAACTCGATTTTTTCGTCTGGGGGGGCCGAACGTCAGAGCCCTATGAAACGTGCTCTTGAAGTGGAAAGCCCCATCCTCCGCAATCGCAATTCAGCACAGACGAAGGGACTGGGCATCGGGCTACTCGAGCCTTTTAATCTCGCCAGAAAGGCTGCCTCCGACGATGAAGGCGATATCAACGATATGCTGGACTCTTCTTCCAATTTTGGAGACGCACAAGACATCGAAGATGACAGGGATTCTGAAAAGACCAAATCGGAACCTGGACTACAGCCGTCACCATCCGAACCACGGACAAAGAAGAGGAGACTCTCGATCAACTCTTAGATTCATCTCCCTTTGCCGCTCTGGACTATTTATCACTATTCATTTGCCATGCTTTGCCTACTTCGAAGTGGATTTTTTTAATTCTGACTATCTTGTATTTGGGAGTCCAGTACAATTCCATACTGGACAACCGCTTGTGTTTTAGGTGACGCCCGCTTGACCGTGCATTTATTTTGCCTCCATTAGAGGCATACTCATCTTTACCTACAGTATCAGTCGACCTAGTTAAATGTTTTGTGTACTTGTATCTGTATTTCTAGCTTCTGGGCCTCGGTATCGCTTGCGTGGGAAGGTTGAAGACAGTTGGGACGACTGCTTGGGGGCATGCGTGAGAAAATGCCTGGCTGCCAGCGCCGTCTCCAGACGCAGCTCCATCTGATCCTGTTCAAAGTGCAGCGTACATATATCCTCCTTCCCCTCAGCTCTCGCAAGCAGTCTTGATAACGTCCTAGGTCAGCACTGCACCATCTACCCCTCATTCCGTTGACCCGTGACTCCAGTCTTGCCAACCCCACGCGTCCCAACGATCACTTCTCATCGTCCAGGAACTATTCACTGGATTACCGCTTCAGATTCAGATTTCTCAACGGCCACCCCAATCTTTAATCGTCTAAACTTTCCGTTGCAAGAATACTATGCAAGCTATTAAATGTGCGTACTCATATCCTGGTCAAAGCGTATATCACTCATATGGCCTTACTCAGGCGTCGTTGTTGGGGATGGTGCTGTAGGAAAGGTTTGTCATTCCCGCAGCTCTGACTGGGCCACACACATATTGAATTACTAGACATGTCTGCTAATCTCATATACCACAAATGCTTTCCCGGTATGTGGCCAGTCTATTACTCTCAGGTTGAGAGCTAATGCCAGCTTCAGGGAGAGTATATTCCAACGGGTATATCAGCCAGAATATGGCACGGAGACTGTTCCTAACCCGAATTCATCTAGTTTTCGACAACTACTCGGCAACAGTCATGGTAGATGGAAAGACCATTTCTCTCGGCTTATGGGATACCGCTGGCCAGGAAGACTACGATCGGCTCCGACCCTTGTCATACCCCCAGACGGATGTTTTCTTGATTTGTTTCTCTCTGGTCAGCCCCCCAAGCTATGAGAACGTGAGGACAAAGGTCAGTTCAAGTTCCATTTCGGGGGTGACCACGGACTTATTACATTGGCGTAGTGGTACCCTGAGATCACTCATCATGCTCCGTCAACCCAGATTGTACTGGTTGGCACTAAGCTCGACTTGCGTGAGGACCAACAAACCATCGAGAAACTGCGAGACCGGTAAACGTTATCATCTTCGACAGACTGACAAGTTTGCTGAGGTCATCGGCTAGTCGTATGGCGCCCATCACATACTCGCAAGGCGCTGCTATGGGCAGAGACATTGGGGCTGTGAAGTATCTAGAATGCTCTGCACTCACTCAGAAAGGCCTTAAGACAGTTTTTGATGAGGCGATTAGGGCTGTTTGTCAGTTCAGGCTGCCACCTCATCCCACTATGCACAACTGAATAGCCTATCATTCTAGTGAACCCTCCTCCGCCCAACAAGGACAGAGGAGGAAGGAGGAACAGGTCCTGCATCATCGCTTGAAATGCTGAGATTAACTGAACAGCCCTGCTCACCCCATCGCTGGTATGGTTATTATATCACGTCCCTTATGCTCAAGCATCACGACGGAAACGATTCTATATTTTTGACTTTCTTCCCTGCCTTGTACACACATCACATATCTACTGAGGTGCTCGGTTTTTCTTCGATGGAGCACTATGTCATCTACATTCGTGTTCTTTCTCCCCTAGAAATTTATTTCGAAATTCTACTATGGTCCGAACAGCATCAACAATTAATAACAAGCTGGCGTAAGGAAATGATGGCCGAAATGGCTGTGATGAACATGACAGGATATCATATGATGAAGCGAGAAACAACATGTCGGGGCCATCCATGATGCATGATCATGATCATGATGCAGGGGTGAGATGCGACTGTTGACTTTGTTGCCAAGTTCGCATTCTATCCTTGTAGTTCTTCCCACTCACCCAAACTGTCGACTGTCTCTCCTTTTACTCACCGCTCCTTTGTGCTTTCAGACTGCACTTATCCTGGTCCTTTTGATTCCTTTACCTGGTCTTGGTCCAGACTGGGTGGACATGCCCTGGGGATTCAAGTTCTCCCAGCCTCTTCAACTCCACTGAACTACCCCAACTAGTTGACCTGTACATGGCTCAAAGCAGACCGAAACCTGAGGCTCTCCGCTCCTCCAACAAACATACCAGCAAGCCTTCTGAGGAAACCAACGCTTCTGGGCTCGCAGAGAGCGCCATAAGCTACTCCGCTTTCCCTGAGCCACCCTCGTCTATCCCACCGACTCCTATTCGTTCTGTCTTTGGTTCCGCCGGTCCCAGTACCCCTAACCCCCATATTCAGAATCCTCCGCAATATGGGCCTTCTCAAGCCATTGCAAGCCCTATTTCATCGCTCTCCAATTTTTCCTACTCAACCTTTGACCGGGAATCTACTCGTCCACTCACGTCGAAGCATGGGAAACGGGACAACGATGTAAACTCCGTCTCTACCAGTAATATCTCTCCGTACGACTGGCACGAAGGAGCATCAAGCATTGTTGTTGATGCAGCCGAAGACCGACTGCTCCCGACGTCTTTCATCACATCGCTCTTGCGAGAAAACGCTGGCCCACGCGGTGCTAATCGTGCATCTTATTCTAGTGATGCCTTCAGTGGTATCTCTGAGATGACCTACCCACCTCGGAACCCTTTTATCGATTCATTGCACGACAGTTCAACAGGTCCTTCGAAAGGCCCCTCGCAGAACTCGTCCCGTAGGCAATCCTACAGGGGTGCTTTGCCAAGACCTATCGGAGGTCGTGCCCGTAGTTCAGCTCAGCTTCGAGGAAGGGGGCGTATCACTGGAGCTTCTAATGGTCATGACCCTACACAGCCCAGCTCGGCTGCCCGACCGTCAAGTTCTCGTCCAGATCATGGCCAAATCATATCTAGAAGCGGCTCAGCGCTTAGCCAATCCACCCTTACCACTGAACAGTCAGAGTTCGGTGGGGAGTCCGGTGGGAAACTAGCAGTCTACAGCGAATCTGAGGAGAACGACGAGGGCCTCCATCAAGATGTACAAACGAATTCTTCCTCAGGATTCGCGACGTCCGAGACTCACCTAGCTCAGCGGCGCCCTGCGCGGCATACCACCACTGATCCCCACGGTCGAGAATCTCTATACTCAATTAGGAGTGCTGCGCCATCCTTCGTATCCCGTATCTCGTCCCTGCGACGCATGCTAACTTGGCGGCGCAAGCCCTTACCGCCTGTACCCACGATTCCACATATTCCCATAGCAACAGAGAGAGAGCATCGGAGGATAGAAGAACAAGCACCACTCCCTGACCTTGTCAATCGCGCCAATCAATTACACGTTCTGTTAGAGAAAGGTTATAACCCCCACCAGAGCATATCCTCGCACCCGACCAAAATCGAGCAGTTCACATCTAGCTTCGACGATACCAAGACAGTGGCTCAGTTTCACCGTAGAGACGAAATCCAGCGCCCTCCGCCTTTTTCTCATGTCATCCTGTGGGTAAAGCGCAACAAGGTATGGGTGATTCTTGGGATTTTCGTTGTCATTGCAACCATCGTGATCGGGTCCGCCGTCGGTGTGACAGCACAAAGGGATAGGGTCCACAAGTCCTGCTCTGCAAACATGAGTGGCGTGAGCTGTAACCTGAGTAAGTGTATTCTGGCTGTTGGGTCCGAATTTTGGGGATGCTTAAACTCTCACCCAGATGCTACCTGCGTTTGTACTGGGATGACATCTTCCTCTTGTAACCCGGTTGCTCGGGCCATCCTAGATATCATTCCCGTTATGAACGATCGTCTCTCCACAAATCTTACCACACAAACTATTTACAAAGGCCTTTGGTCGATCCAAGGCGGAGTGCAAGGCGACAGCTGTGTTGAACAAGCCAAACTGATCGACGTGGGGGCAGCAATCGATTCCCAAAACTATCCAAAGCGGGCACAATGGGCTCAAGTCGCTTTATTGTGGACGCTAATTCAAACTCAAGACCCCCAACCAGGGGCTCGGCTCCAGGACTTCATCCAGAAGGCTCCTTGGATACAACTGCAAGGCCCTGATGAACCAATAACATCTGGCGGAACGACCTTCACCACATCAGCCGCTGGGTTTAGCTACGACTTCGCAGCTCAAAATATCATTGCTCTTCCTGCTTCATTCGCTACGGAGGGCCAACCATCAAACGAGCAAATATCTAGAGTTGATACCCGAGTCCGCCCATCCTTGGACCATGTATACAGTTATGCCGTTGGTGAGTACCGACCAGCCACCGACCAAATCGTTTCTTACTCTTCCACACCAGCATCTTCAAAACAACGGGACGCTGCATTGCTGAAGTACTGGAAAACGGTACTGCATCAAAGCGAAGGAAGACTCAGTCCATTCAAGGCCGCCTTTAGTGCATCTCCCATCGTCTTACCTTTCGATGCAACCTCTCCAGCTATTCGAGCCCTGTACAATTCCGACTCCTTCCCCCCTCCACTGGCGTGTTACCCTGGATTGAACTCAGATCAGCAAGATTTCATCAGCTCAATTGAGGGGAAAGCTTTTGGCATGGCATCTCCAGCCAATGTCGCTACCCAATTCGATCCGAAATGTTTTCCACTCCATCCGACTTACGGTATTCTAAATGTGCTACGCTTGCGCATACCTTTTCTTGGCTCCCAAAACAACACTGCGAGGCAGGGTATCGTACTGAATTCCGGGGTTGCTCCTCGTGCAGTCCTCGCCGTTGGGGAGGCTTTGGCTGCTCTTCCAGGGCCAATCAATTCTACCCGGACTCAGGCCGCAGCCGTCGATCCTCGAAACTATGGCACTCCCACCTTTGCGAGTCACACCATTCTTCAGTATCTTTCCTCGGTCCCTACCAACGCAGCCAATGCCATCATCAATCATGTACTGGATTCATCGACAACCTCTCTCCCCCCTAACTCGGCTATCGAATCTGTATTATTTCCCCTCGAATCTATTCCAACACTCGAGGTTGCCGTCTTCGGCAGCATAGAAGCCTCGGATGTCAAATCTTATGTTTCATCGTTCACTTCCACCTCCGGTTCCTTGTTCTTCGGTTCTGGTGATGGGGGCGCTTTCCGTTCCTGGGCTACTGGGCGAGGGGATCAAATTGCGTGGACAGAGAACGCAACATCTCCAGAGGTGGTCTACGACCGCACACCCTCTGATAGTGCTTTCAACCAAACATGGTCTGCCACGTCCCTCGCGATCGAGAGCAACGACCGGAACGTTGGTCTGGTGAATATAACTGATAGTTTTCGTAGAAATCAGCGCTTCAGTCCTTGATAGTATTTTATCGTTTTTGACTTCCGATTAGAGGCAAGACCCTCTAATACCCGTGTTGCTATCGCGTTGTTTATACTGTTAGGAACATGTTATTGGACCTGTATCAACTAGTCGGCAGCCATCTTGATCAATAGTCATTCGGAGCAAAAAGCTTGGGCGTAAGCATTGGGATTGCACCTTACATAAACAATGAATTGAGACCCATCCCGTGGGCTCAGCAGCCCACTGACATCCCACGTGGGAATGACTCTGGTTGCCATTCATTCCCTGCATATCTAAACTAGGTTTGGTTTCCTCCGTTCACTCTTGCTCCTCAGTTTGTCTCTCATCCCTAAGGATGCCCAAGGCACCTCAGGGGTCCATTCAACGTTCCGCCTCTTCAACAGATCCCCTTACTACCCCCAGCCATCCCAATGTACTGAAGCGAAACCAGGTCCGTCTTCTGGAGTTGCAATAACTGCGCCTGCTGATATCCCATGTCGTATAGGCTTGTCATCAGGTGTGTAACGACTCGGGACGCTACTTGCCCTTTACAACAGCTCAACAACTCAGCTTTGTAGTGCCGCCGAAGGAAACTAGTGAGTTCTACCAGTTCTCCTCGTGTACCACATGTTGACTCGGCCATGAGAAATGGTATGTCCTCACTTAGCTTTCAAGACCCCGGTTTCATCTTGATTCTATTCTAGTGATGCCAAAAGACCGTGTTCGACTTGTGTTCGATCGCACGCCCATCAGCTAAACCATGCCCCCCCTGGCGCCAACATACCACCTAGGCCAGAGTGTACCTTCGATGAAGGTTCGTATCAAGTTCTGTGGGGCCAGCTTTGATATAACCCAATTGCCAATCAGTTGCCGAAACCAATCTCACACCGTCAGAAGGTCCCAAAAGCAAGTATGAACGCCTTGAAAATCGCATTAGTATGTTTACCCAACGGAACGTGGATGCTGACCTCATGCCTACTTTAGACGAACTTGAAACACTTCTCCGACAGAAAGAACGCAAAGAGCTGGCAACCTTGAATGTTGCACCCTCGACCGGTACCCAAGTTAGCCCAGCCTCGACTTCATTGATAGCCGCCAATAACTTGCCCCAGAAGCAATTCAGCACATATCCGTCGGATGGATCACCCACAACACGTAGCTTGTCCCAGTCACCACCCCAAGAAATACTCACTTCCGTTCAGTCCTCCGACAATAATGTCCCAAGTTCATCCGTTCCATTTGGACTAGACATCATGTGGCCGAATTGGCCTCTGAATCTTCCTGGGCCGGAACTACTACGCCATTTGTGAGTTGACCGGACTTTTCTCCTAGTGGGATGAGAGCTTAATGTGAGTTTAGAGTCGACGTCTTCTTTACTTTCCATCCCCACGCAAACCGCCTATTTCATGCGGCCAGCTTCATAAGCTCGCTCTCCTATGGTCCTAGCCATCCGAAATTCCCCTGTACCGCCGTTCTTCACGCAATATGTGCTATTGGAAGCTTGTATACGGCCGCAGTGACTTCGCCTCCGCTTCCAGACTTTGACAAGATTGCTCCAGGTTCGGTCTTGCACAATTTTGAAGCAGGGCACATATCTCATTCATTCACTAGACGAAATTTTCCTTGAGAAACACAGGCTCAAGGAACCAAGGCCAGACTCCTTTGCAGAACAACAAGCCAAATTCGCTCGCGAAATTGGAGACAGGCTCAATTCTTTAGGAGAAGATCTCTTTCAAGTTTTCCAATGTTTGTTATAATCTACCCTTCCAACAGCTTCCGCTCACAAATCTTCAGCTACCATTGTTCTCACCTGGTTTTATTGGTCACACGGCAGGTACATAGATTTATTTACTGTATATTATTCCTTCAACTCACCCGCTTCCGTTTCGCAGATGGGTGGATGTAAGTTTATGGCCATAATCCTCTAACTCTGATCCAAACTGTTTCTAGGTATTTATATCGTCTGCCTATTGCGTCCGTTTATCCATTCCCCTGGGACTTAACATGTGTCCACCATTCCATTCTATCAGTAAATCAGAGAGGCCACCTTCAATTCTGGCACCGGCACGAACAGTGGTGGAAGATGAGACCAGGCGCAATGCTTTTTGGCTGGCGTATGCGATAGAGCGCCAACATGGCATGGGAAACGGGTGGGCTCTATGCCTTGATGATCAGGACATTTCACAACTCTTACCCGTCCGTGGAGACCAATTTGAGCAAGGAGTTGGTGTTTTTGTTTCTGTTGCCCTCAGTCCATGCGACTTATATCATGGCTAGACACTGGTGACACCGTTAGAAAGACAGTGGGCTCATACAGGCGATCTTTTACTATCCCATCCTGAAGATCAAATCGATTCCTTCATCCTCTATATCAAAGGGACCATTTTGATCTGTGAGAAACTCTCCGTCTTGTTCACTCCATGTCATGCTGACCGAGCGTTAAGCTCGTGTTAAAGTCTTCAATACTCGTTTCAGGGCCCGCCACTACGCTGGCGACACGGCCGTTACCAATTTTCAGACTGACAATCCTTCAGAACGTTATGACCCCAGGGGTTCCTCAGCATTTATTGAGTTGGATCATATCGCTTCATCCTTTCGATCCTCATTCCCTAGCCATCTACGCAACCCGATTAGTAATAATGTTGTGGATAACCATTTATACACGGCTTGTTTGATGCCCCACGTGTAAGTACATTGTCCTTACGGTCCCGGTTTCTACTGATCCTTGGCTTTCAAGAGCTACTATCGTACTCCATGATCCCCATGCTGAGGTCCGACAATCGGGGTGTATCTCTGCTCTCAAGATATTAACTGCAGCAAGAGCCATCCTCGACATGATATACAACGTCTGGTCAACAAGCTTCGACATCACTCTCCTGGACTCTTTCTGTTCTGTAAGCTATCTCCTCGAGCAATATTTGCCAAGGCATGGATTAACCCATGAAATATCCATAGTTCGCTTGGTTCACCGCCGGTCGTGTGTTGGTGCGATTCTTACAGGCCGCACTTGATGCCGATGGACAGGATCAAATTGCAACTCTGCGTGCCGAGCTCGAGTTTGTACAGTAAGTCCATTCCTCTCACTCTGGGCCAATGTTCCATTTGTACTTTTAGTTCGGCGATCGTCAAGCTTGGACAACGCATACCGCTCGCGTACCGCTTCTCCAAAATGCTAGAAGACCTTGTTCGGAAACGGTGTGGAGAAAGCTTCGGTTCGACTTTACGGGTTGCCTTCCCTCGTTCTGTCGAATCAAATTCACTACAGACCCTTCTCCAAGAAAACACATACAGTGACCTGACAGGCCAGGTCAGTCTTCGTGAAGACATACACGAACCTGGATCTTTCTTGTCATTGACGTGATCCATTTATCGTTTCGGCCCCGAAATTTCGGCTCCTACGTCCGTTCTCGTTCTTGTGTGTTTGTATTTCTAATGGTGTTGATTTCCTTGTTATCCATTCGCACCTTGATTTCTACCCACCTCCTGTACTTTCTCTTACACTTATTCATTGCTGTAATACCTGATTTTGTTCCCCTATTTTAGGGAAGTCTCTAATCTTACTCCCACGATATAATGACCATTGAGCATCAGCATATGAGCACACCCAAAGATAGAGTGGCCGTGCTAGGGCCTTTGGGGACATACACACATGAGGTGGGACGTTGATGGGGTGTCTGACTTACTTGCCTGACGATATTCACAGGCAGCGCACAAAATATTCGGCGACAGTGCGGAGTATGAAGAGCGACGAACCATCTCAGGCATAAAGCACCTACAACTCCCGCTCTAAACACGAAACTGATCAATGCTGTAGACACACTTCGAGCCATCCATGATACTGTGTTCATCGGAGTGGTGCCACAAGAGAACACCATCTTCGGCAACGTTATTGAGACATACGATGGGCTTCGGCAAGCGAAAAGTGGTTTCGTGAAAGGCGAGATTACTCTCCAGGTTCAGCATTGTCTCTTGGTGCAACAAGGGGTTCAGCTGCATGAGATAGAGCGGGTGTTAAGCCACGAGCAAGTATGTTGGAGTCTTTAACTTCCTCGAGTAGGGCGCTCACCCGAATGCCAATACGATCAAGGCCCTTGGACAATGTCAGGATTTCCTGAATACGCATTTGCCCAATGCGACCCACGTCAAGACGCCATCTACGGCATCTGCTGCGCGGACCTTGTTGACTAGCGCTCGGAATTGCGCAGCCATCTGCTCCAAAATCTGCGTTACTCTCTTCGAAGGACTGGAAGTGCTGCGCGAGAGTATCCAAAAGGAGGCGAGTAAGTATCTCCTTGCACCGTCATCTATTTTCCTATGGTGCCGACATCATTCTCAGATAATTTTACAAGATTCTATATCATAGTCCGAGATCGGGGAGTGCAGCTCCCAGCTACCCCGCATGGATCCAGCGGGAAAGCCCTGATTCGTCTGTGGATATCACCATCAGGCGTGCGCCAGAAAGATGTGATACAGTATCTCGCACCCTCGGGTTTAAGTATTGCACGGATCGACCGCAGGCCTTCTGATGATGGCTTGCCGTTCCGGAACATCTATTTCGTGGAAGTGGCAGACATTCCAAATGACCTGGGTCCTGGACAGTCCCAAGCACCAAAACCATGGCCCGGCTCACTAGAGTGCGCCCTCAGTCTAATCAGGAACATGGGAGGGGAGGTAGACTTCATTGGTTTGTGGTGAAAACTGATATCGTTTTGAGGCACAAACTAGCGTCATTGTTATCCGTAAAGGTCTAGAATGGTATAATCTAATACATAGTCACTACACTGGTAAGGCTTGGGCGAAGGCGTCATGTCTACCGTATCTACATTGTCGTGTTTTTGGTTTGTTCAATAAGTTGTCTCGCGTTTTCCGATCGGGGAATGATGCGGCATTTGAATGGTTTTGGGTGACTGCGGCGGCACGACTCCATCAGTTCGATCGGTCGAAAAAGCATGCCCGGAAGGTAAAGATCTGCACACCTGATCAAAATTGAAGTATATTCTACTTCAGGCTCAACGACTCGCCCTTTTGCGTCGACAACCTTACTGATGTTGTAGGTCGCTAGTAAGGAGGCCACGACGATCCAGACGAAGTCCAAGCCAATAAAGCGACCAGGACATGCTCTGTAGGTGATGGGCTGAGCTATGAGAAGTCACACCGAGACAAGGCTCTCACCTTCGACCGAACCCAAATATCGCTTCTGGTGGTTCGTTTATGCCTGCAAACGCATTGCCCTCGACATCAAGAAAACGATCAATCTTAAATGTCATTGGGTCCGGGTATGTTTCGGGCTCATGAAAAATCGCCCACACGTTTGGGATCACCGTTGTGCCTTTTGGTATCTGATACCCGTTATATTCGTCGTCTTCTGTTAGATAATGAGCGATTCCCAAAGGAGTTACAGGATTCCATCGCAACAGCTGGGGCAAATTGTCAGGAGATAAACATGCAGGAGTAAAGCTCGCCTGACCTCGTAACAAAGACTTTGCTATGGGATCATCATGTGAGGGTTTGAACCATGATATAAGAAGCCAACTCACAATCAGAGGTAGGTGAGGTCTATCGGCAAGAGTGGGTAGACGGTCACTCCCAATTACGCGATCAATCTCTTCTTGGGCCATTTTCTGTGCCTCGGGATGACATGTCATCGCCAGGAAGAAGGAAAGAACGATCGATACAACAGTATCAGAACCGCCTAATTCGGGTTATACTTCATTGAATTGATCGATCAATTGAGGCATACCTGCGTATGCGGTAGCTGCCACGTTTTTTATAGTTTCCTCCTCCTCGGCTTCCAGTCCGAGGGTAATGTTTTCTAGCTCCTGCGCCACGAAGCAAGGTGTGGCTTCCCCTTTTCTCTATCAAAGAACAAATTAGCCCAGGTGGGATTACGAGTGGATTGATTGGTGTGAATACCAGCATCTCTTTTGTGACATTGTACGGATATTCTACCATTTGCCGACTGAGTTCGCGCCACTTCAGGGCGTTCCTTTTAAATGTGGCGAATGGGAACCAGCTCGGTATGTGACGGAGCACGGGGATATAGTCCTACGGAAGGTTCGTATCAGCGAGGCGCGTTATGGGGGAGGTTGATACCTACCACAAGATAAGTCCCAAAAATACCCGCAGATGTCAAGCCTGCAATGGCAGCATCGGCGATATCCACATGCTCGTCGCCGCGCTCTGCAACCTGCTGCCCGTAAATCAAGTTGAGGACGACCGCAATAGCAGTTCTAGGATGCGGAGGTTAGTAGAAAATTGAGCTAACGATAAATAATAAAGCACCTGCGTGCTAAGTATCGAAATGACTCCGGGTGGTCTAGTAGAGTTCGCAAGAAGGTGTGCGCCTCTTTGAGTTGAAGGTTTTGGTAATGGGTTGGTACACTCTGCCTGAAGTGTCGGTGAAAGAGATTGCGATGGCGCTGTAAATTGAAATGGGAATTCACCAAAGCTAAAATATATGATGTCGTGTTACACCAACCTTCCATCGCTCCCCATATGTCATAGTTGAGAACGCCCAATCCCAGCCAATCCTATGTGTGTATGAAGGGCGGACGTCGGGAGGTAGTTGATACAAAAAACGTACAAATCAACGACCATTGGACGTACGGGGCGCGAAGAGTAGATATGGCCTCTCTTGGCGAGGAGGTCGTTGACTGCCTGGGCAGAATTGAGGACGAGGACAGGATTGCCCAAGAGGTTTATATAGATCAGGTCACCTGCAATAGCGGTCAATATGTTGGAGAGTGGAGGGTGAGCCAACGGACCGTAGATGCCTTTCCATTTTGCATATGTTATCCAGGGGTAAAGGGCGGTGACTGAACGCTGGAGCCAGGAGGTACGGGGGCCGGGGGGGAGGGGGAGAGAAGAGAAGGGGGAGGAGGGGCGGAGGACGAGGAGGGTGAGGACGAGGAGGAAGGTGAGGAGGAGGGAGAGGAACATGGGAAGGATGGGATGCGGGGCAGGTGTGCGGTATTTTTATATACCACATCAGATCTCGATCTGTCACGCGTCTCTGCTCTCTCTCTGCCACTATGGCCGCTGCAAATCCTCTCGTCGGCCCTTCCCCCCTCAAGGACATCATCAACCCGCACTTCCACCAGAACTCCTTCCCCGCAGAGGCGTACATCAAGTCCGACCTCGCTATCAAACTAGACAACGGTACCCCCCACCCTTTCCGCGCCTCCCCGCGCTCACCTCGTCCCAGACGACCAGATTTGCAGGCTCTTCCTCACACCTGCGGGCTGCCCACTAGGTCCACTTCACTGTCCTCTCCGTCACACCACACCCTCTACCCAAAACTTCCAGCCACCAAAGCCTTTGCCAATACATCCGCGGGACAGAGAACGTGTCTCCACAGTATGCAAGCACTGGCTTCGCGGTCTCTGCAAAAAGGGCGATGCTTGTGAATTTCTCCACGAGTACAATCTCAGACGTATGCCAGAATGCTACTGGTTCGCAAAATATGGCTATTGTTCTGCGGGCGACGAGTGTCTCTATGCCCATCCAAAGGAACGCAAAATCGAATGCCCAGACTATAATCGTGGCTTCTGTAAATTGGGTGTGTGGCCCCATTCATCTCCGCTGGTCTTGTCCTCCATCTCGGGTTCTTTGTAGGTCCTACTTGCCCGCGAAAGCATGTTCGTAAGGTTGCATGTCAGCTCTATTTGACTGGATTTTGTCCCATGGGGCCAGAATGCCTGCGCGGCCAGTACGTGTACTTCCCCCTCCCCCCTGATTGAATTACACTGCCATTAGCCCGAAGCCCAATCTTCCACCACTCAGCGCTTACGAACCTCCCGCGCCACCTTCCACCCGTGAACTAGGCCCCCCTCCTCCAGGCTTTGCCAGGTATGCCGACTTGGACCGTGGTCCTGGTGGTTCGACTACGGGACCCAACGGTCCGCTTCAAGTGCCTCAAAGAAGGGATCCGAACGAAGTTACATGTTTCAAGGTCTGTCGCTTTGGGATTCTTTGTATTTTTTCTCACATAATTCCTGTTTTCACACCTCAAAGTGTGGCGAGAAAGGGCACTATGCCAATCATTGTCGTAACAGAAATGTTCCTGGAAATCGGGGTGGCACTGAAAGAGCTCGTCGATACGGGGGCGATGATTAACGGGAAGAGTACGGTACCAATATCCCACACTAATCTACCGCTGATACCTTGTGTTTGTAAATATGTGTGCAGTGGCATTCCCTTCGTATGTTATTCTGTGTTTATACTGAAAGGTCAACCAATACTCCCATCATACCATTTCAATTACCAGTTCGTTTACTGGTTATCATGGGCTGGCAGAAAACATTCAATCTTTCCCGAAGATCCAAGGGCTGCCATCTGGTCACGGATGAAATCGCTTCTCAGATCCAGGATGGCTTGCGGAACGTTCAGGTTAGGGACGCCTATCCAATCACAGTTCCTATTTAACGTGGCTTAGATCGGCATGCTCTTCCTCTTCATGTGAGTATTATATATCTTTGGATGCAGGGTATAGCTGCCCCCTGAGATTTCTCCCAGTCAGCATACATCAGCCGCTTTGACCATCAATGAAAATTACGATCCCGGTATGACGCACTCTGGCTTGTGATGACTCTGGGTTTTAATCAATGAGCGTTACCTTTCCAGATGTGAGAAAAGGTACATGCATCGTTATCATCGATTGGATCTATTGACTCCTGCTGGACGGTTGTAGATATGGATATGGCTCTGGACAACATTGTCCCTGAATCCCTCGACTGGAAGCACACTGATGAGGGGCCCGAGTAAGTGAATCCAACGCCTATGACTTGAAACGAACGGGTTAAAACAGGCGGGTATATAGTGATTCGTAAGACCTCCATGTCGCAAGGGACAAGCTCATGCGTTCATTCTTACCATTTCCCAGTGTTTCCCATACCAAAACGTCTCTAGTCGGAGCATCCATCTCTATCCCTATCACAAATGGTAGAATAAATCTGGGAACCTGGCAAGGTTCGTGGAGACAATTAAGCATTGTATTCCGCTCCGATTGTTAACCTTTGTGCACTCTCATACAGGAATATACTTGACAGAATTCAGGCACATGCCTCACTCCAGGCGTATCGTCGCGACGATTTTGTGAATTGTCTCTCCTTTCAAAGCTTTTGGATCATCCTGATTTTGTCCAGGTCATAAAGCTCCTAGTGCCTTCAATACCTAGTCGTGTATTACCGCTGACCCGTGTTGTTACATCCTCTAGTTATAATATCACGATGGAAAGTTCCGAGCTGGACCAGACAAGGATGCAAGTCAGTGATCCAGTCCAGGGCGACGATCTTGGCGCAGGTATACAAAAGACCTTTGTAGTCTGAGGAATCCTAATCTAGGCCGTCGAATGGCTATAATCATGACGATTTCCAACACCAGATGTGAAACTGTTACTGGTCAAAGCTCGCTCGTGTTCGACTGCCCTCTTGGTAAGTAATGGTTACCAGTACACACTTGAAACATGCTCGATACACTGTGACAAGACCTGTAGCGGAACGACCGGCCTAGCGCTTGCCGTGAATGTTCCCGTTGCTCAGGGTGATTAAATTTCTCCGGCGTAGTCTTCAGAATCAAGCTTGCACGGCTTGGCATCGCCCATGCTGAACTGTGAGAATAGAGCGGCCGGTGGACTGATGCCGAGCGTTCATGTATTCGCTGACAAGTTTGGGGGGTCTCATGGACATTCGTGACTTGATGTGTTATATAGGGAAAGTCCTTGCTATGAGCGCCCGCCCAACTCGTCTCCAGTTCTTCTCCAGCCCTTGCACCTTACATTACCTTGGCTCCCATTCATCGGCCTGTCCACCTGTGACAGCCTTTACGAATATTTGTCTGGATATTCATCAGTATTCGGATTCGGCGTTTATTCACCTGTCAAACAGCTGAGAACATCGGCAGCCCTTCTATCAGTACTCAGTACTCAAGTTTGTTGCGAGCCACAACCAATATCTCTGGCAATCTGAAGTATGCCAAAGGCTGCTACGACATCCACAAGGCCAGCACTGCGACGGAACCAGGTGAGCTACATGGTATAACGACCATCAACGATCCACTGAGTACTCTTCGATTCTAGGCGTGCCGGTCATGTCGGAAACGAAAACTGGTGCGTTTCTCCTGAACTCTGCTGTTGGAGTGAAAAAATGAAGCGGTTTAGTAGAAATGTGACGCTGCACGACCGCACTGTGGAACTTGTGTGAAGTGAGTTTGGTCTCTTAAGATCTTGCCCTAGCACTGAATTGGAAGTTGTAGACAGTGGCAGGCGTTGGTTAGCGTGCCAGCACCTATTGGATACGCGTAGGTCATTGTCGTAATCTTGGATATTCAGATTCTGAATGTCCATGTTAGGCATCCAACGGAGCCACAGTGCTCCTATGATCCAGTAGAGGGATTATCACTTGCACCGGACACAGACCCGGTGGAAAAGATACGTCAATTGGAGGACGAAGTTTGTAGGTCGCTCCTCCAGGTTTATCATCTGATATTGGCTTATGTCCCGATAGCCCGTCTCAAGAACCAGCTCTTTGAGAAAGAACAGGCACAATCACGGTCCATTACACCAAACCAACACCATTCGAACCTCAGCACATTGTCGCCTACTTCCCAAACCTCCGCGCCCTCGTCTCTCACTCGCCCCACTTCGAGTGCTAGTGGAATCAGTCTCCCTCAAGCGTCTATTACTATGATGAATTTGATAACACCGGACAGTCCGCAACAACAGGTTCGTAGCGACAGTGGGAGTCCGGAGCTCGCAACACTACCGAAGCCTGGTTCTGATCCATTCATGGACCTACTTTTTTCTGGTTGGAACCCAGATTTGCCTGATCCTAACACGTTGAACCATTAGTGAGTCTACTAGCCCGGGGAGCATCAGGACGTTTCACCAAGTTTGTGTAGTGTTGATGTCTTTTTCCGTTGTGACCCTTGTGGCTCGAGGGTGCTCCATCGACCATCATTTCTAGCATCTATGCGCTTGTCACCGAGGGACCCGGGATTCCCTCATTCCGCTATTTTACATGCAATTGTAAAGTCTTATCAATCATCACGTTTGCCTTGCTGACGCCTCATTTTTGCTTTCAGTGTGCAGCGGCCTCGCGCTGGTCGCCGCAAAATGTTGTAACGATGCCTGACGGTACCCGGCGCGATCAATTTGCCGAGTTCCATGCTAGTAAAACCCGGCAGTACATTGACAAGACAATGGCTAGTGGAGAAGACATTTTCTCCGTTATGCAAGCTTGTATTTTGCTGTCGTGGTACTTTTACCAGGAAGGCCGCTGGGTGGAAGTTTGGATTTTTGCGGCATTTCAGACTCGCGTCGCAATCCCTCTTCGCCTTAATTATCCCGGGACTTTCTCAACCCACGGTAACAATTCACCAGGGGCTTATCTGGCGCCACCAAAGGATCTTCGAGACTTGGAGTCAAGGCGGCGGACTTGGTGGATGACCATTATCTTTGATCGCATCGCTTCTGTGGGAGGCTGGATACATGCGGTTGATGAACGGGACTTGGGGACTGAACTCCCCTTAAGGACAACAGATTTTGAGTCAGAGGTGAGCGGTTGCATGATTCTTACCGATCACTATTGTTCTCAACTATCCACATGATTCCTCTAGCTTGCTGTTCCTAGTAACCCTCAAGACCTCTCTGCGCCTGATGTTTTCACCCGCCATCCGCCACAGTACACGGACTCTTTCCTTTTGCTCATCAAGGCGGTCATGTTGTTCGGAAGGGTGACGGATTACAATGTGCGGGGCAACTTGCGGGCACCAACGGCGCCCAGCAAGAACCAGAACCCTTTCTTTCTAGAAGGCTTCGATAACCTGGACAAACTGGTCTATCACGACTTCTTAGAGAATTTGCCCCAGATGTATAAAAACAACACTGGGGTGACCGACGCACCCGAGGGGAGCACTCTTGACACTGATTTGTACATGGTCCACATCATTCCACATGCGTGAGTTTTGTGTTCTCTTTGGCTAATTGTCCACTCAGTTGAAGGTTGATAGTGCTGTGATCACACTACACAACCCGTATATTGACTTCACAGATCCCAACAACATTTCCACTGCGAGGTGTATCATGGCAGCAAGAGCTATTTTGAGCGCTTACTATGCCCTGACTGCAACATCACTCGACATCACGAGATTACATCCGTTTGTGACGGTTTGTCCTTCCGCCTGACGCAATCAATATGGTTCCTAATCCCATGTCGAACGTTGGTCTAGATTTGTTGGTATCTCGCCGCTGTGGTACAAGTCCAGCTATGCAAATATTTCATCGAGATCAACGACACCGAACGAGAATCGACTGTTTGGGGTGAAATAAATGTGTTGAGGTGCGTTGTAAGGTTTTGAAAATTATTCAGATAGCCGACGCCACGCATGACAGATTTGCGATGATGGAATACGGCCAGCGATCCCCTATTGGCAGTACGTAGGATTCCAGCTTATGGCCTGATTTTCCAGAGCTGATTGCGCTGTAGCGCGTCAGGAACGATTACTTCAAGGTCTTATGAGAGAGATAGTTCGTTTGACAGGACAGAAGCAACCCCTGCAAGTCGGCGTGCCGTTGTATCCGTTCTCTCATCACTCGCTCTTCAAAAAGGACGAAGTGAACCAGGAATCTCCCAGCGAAGCTTCGGGTGTACAGCCACCGTTACCTGTGAGTCCCCCATTCGACACACGGCCATCGTCAAGCAACCCCACAGCAGTTCTCAACAAAAATGGGATAGTGCCCATCTGGCCAACCGGAAATCTAACACCACCGAGTGTTCCGTCGACACTTGAGGTGGAATCCGATATGCGCTCAAGCTTTTCAAAGTAAAATACCCAATCCATTGTTGATGATACCTGACACAGTTTGGACCGTAGTTACCGTTCGAATTTGCTTGTGGATTTGAATATGTGGTGTACTTGTCGACTTACATATAAACTTGTATGTAAACTTTGGACTTGCTCTGCTTCACTACTAGCGTAGATCCTGGGAGCCAAGATTTCGTTCCTTCTCTAGCAGCGCATCGAACCGTGCTTGTTCAGTAGCACGGTCGTCTGCACTTGGCGAGTGGTTCCCATGTTTCTGGACTTGAAATTTCTCATGCTTCTGACGGAGGGCGTCCCATGTTGATGAAGTAGAAGCAGCAGCATTGACAGCCCGAATTTGGTCCCATTTACTCGAGGGTTGCTTTTGTTGCGTAGATCCTTGTGGTTTTGGTCGTTGTTGTAGGGGAGTTGCCATGGCTTCTATTGCTACAAAGTCTGGATAAATAGAATTGAGTTCAAGCGAGGAATGGCTGGAAAGGCAGGTGATAATGACCTTGGCGTTCTTCTGTGTTACCGTGTAATGCTTCTTCAATTTCGTATTTTCGTTGGATGATCGGGCCGCCAGGTAGTGGCAGGCCACTTTGCTTTTGGATGCGGTCAATTACTCTTGCAAATTCACCCGTATTGTTCAGGGAGCGAACAAAGTCAAAATGGGATTTGAGTGTCAATGCATTGCCGAGAGCGAGGGAGGCGAACGCGCTACCAGTGGCTACACCCAACATACGCATTTGGGACCAGGAGGGTTTCCGAAATACGTAGACTGCCGAGAGGGCGGCTGAGGATAAAAGTAACTGCAACATTGAGTGAACAAAAGGGTAAAAACTGTGCAGAAGACCAGGATACTGACGCCATAGTAGCGATGAAGGCCAGGCAAGAACGCGAGGGCAGCTTCGTAGTCGTGGCTGCTAATGTTACCTGCGGCGTGTTCTGGGCCAAGGAGAGCTTCGACGTTTGCGCGGGTATTGAAGGTGCGGGTCATCCATCGGACATTGTAGTTGAAGGAGGGGGTGGGGGGCGCAATCTGGGTGTCGGACATGGTCAGTGTTCCGGCAAATGGTGGGGTATGCTGAGACGGAGGCACGTGATGTGAGGAGGGGAAAGTGGACGGAGGCTGCATCAAGACTTCAAATTTGCCGCCGTCTAGCCAGCCACTGTCGGACTCTGGCTCTTTCCCTGGCTTCCCTTCTCTTCTCCACACATCACGAATGAACGACCTTCCTCTCCACCAACGACCACCCTCTCTCGCTTCGCCAGCAACCAGGGACGACGCACTCCCTCCCATCCCCCATGAACCTCGCGACGCCATCGGTGTCCCTCCCCCCCCTCCAAAGGTCTTCCTTTTCCCGTTTTCTTCGACACAGCAAACTCATTCTCTTTCAGTTCGCCGCAGGTCCTTCATCAGCGTTTGATGCAGGTGTGCACATTTCTCTATGCTGACCGTACCATCCACCTCAGGCTGTTGCGCCTTAGCTCTTGCCATTCCTTTAACTCCCACGACCCCTGTCTCTCCCAACCCTCCTTTGAGCCCCGAGAACCAACCTAGGAAAACAAATCCTCTCAACGATCTTATCGATACGGAAAAGCAGTATGTCGACCAGTTGACGGGCGTCATCCGCGTAAGGCATCATCACCTGCTTCATTCCAACTCATTATTCACTTGGGGTACCAGAAAGTAGCTGCTGCTTGGTCTCGGAACAACCTTCCTCCCCATGACCTCGACACGATGTTCCGCAGCATTGAAAGTGTTTACAAGGCCAATCGTAGTCTCTATTCGGTGAGCTTCTTGTGTAGCCACAGCTCTCTCCATCAAGTAACCTGCAGCCGCTACTTAGAAACTGAAGGAAATAGGCACCAACCCGTCTTCACCCAAAGCCCTTGGAGACCTTTTGATGCGCTGGGTAGGTCTCCGCCCTGATGTGTTGATGACTTGATTTAAGTCTTGGGAAATCAGATCGATGACCTTAGGGGACCTTATACCACTTATTGCACAAAATACTGTTCCGGTTTTGACCTATGGGAGCCTGTCCAGTCAAATCCCAGACTAGCTCCCGCACTCGCCGCCTTCTCCACCTCTTGTCCTCCGCCTCCCACACTAGAATCTCGGACTTGGACTTTGGATGACCTCTTTCTACTCCCAAAAGCTCGATTGAAATATTACAAGAAACTCTATAGTCGCTTGCTCAAAACGACAGAACCGGGTCGAAGTGACTATCGTTTACTCGTCGGTGCGCTGGACACACTCGAGTTCCTTCTGGGAGTTGTGGAATCAAGATGTTCCATCCGAGCTGGGATGGCATCGGAAATTTCTCACCCTATTTCAGAAACTGAGGACGAAGTAGTCATCGACACTAGATCCAAAGATTCACCCCCTATCCTTCCTCCCGTCGCGCCTGCAACCCAGTCTCAGCGGGCTTCTGAGAGTGATGTAGGTTCTCCACCGGAAGGAAGTGTTTCTGACGGGTAAGACCTTTTTGTGCACCTCAGTAAACTCTTAGTCAACAAACTATAGGAATCGGACATCTCAGGAGACTGAGGCCACAACAGCCAGTAGGGGATCTACTTCCACGCTGTGTATGCCCATATCTGAACTTGAGAGGCGCCTGAAAACCGATCGGACGTTGGATATTTTCACCCTGAAACCAAAGGTAAAGTAGCGCCTTCTCCACACTACCTATGACGAGCTGATCCTCTTCTTAGGTCGTTAATTTGCACATGAATCCTCCAACACTCACCTTCACCCGGGAGATAAGGTTCTCAGCAGATGTTGTTATTCGGTTCGTCCCGAGGAATACAACCGAAGAAATCGTCCATCGTCAGGGACATATATTCTTACTCTCTGACTTGTTTTTGGTATGCGACAAAATGTCTCCGGAGGAGCGGGCGCAACATGCGGCCCAAGGGGCTGACATGTGGCTATGTTACCCTCCCCTCGCTGGGAAGGTGCTTCGTGTGGTTGATATTGATGGACAAGGTTTGCATACCTTCGAACGCGTTTCTTTCCACTGTGCTCATGCATTTGTTAGTTAATGCCCTCCAGGTTGCAATCATGCGGAAGGAGTTCCTTACACTGGAGCTCACCTCTGTTGAAGCTCGCAATACTCTGAGTGATCATTTGAAGGAGTGCATCGATTTTTCATCATCTCGTGAGTTCGCCCCTGGTCATTTCCCGCTCCCCCGTTCGCTGATTGGCTTCCACAGTCCCCCCCCCTGCAAAGAGCCCCCCGCCTCCTGTACCACCCATCAACCCCGTGTTTTTAAATCGTACTGATCCATCTGGCTCAAACAGAAACTCACCCATTTCACGTGTCGAGTCACCTCAGAGTTCAGATAACCACGGTCTTTCAGGAGGACCTTCAATGAGGTCGCCTCCTCCGGATGCCAACTTGGTTGATAGCATGAACCGGATGCGAATGGATGGTCCTTCACCACCTGTTGGCCGCTCCTTCCCTCATCCTGGTTTACCTGCATCCAACAATATGCATCCGTCTGCGTCAGTCCAGGCGTTTTCAAACCACCCTCCCTTCGGACCGGGTCATATTCCACCCCCTGCAAGAAGCACAAGCTTCCAGTCGGGTCCTCGAAATGGACCTGGCTTCGGTCCTTCCCATATACCTGGTCCTCATATACCCAGTCCTCACAGTGCCCCGCATGGCCACCCTCATATGGCCGGGCCCCAACACTCGGGGGGTTCACCGCACATGGCTAACTCTCATCCGGTGGGCCCACCACCGCACGGCGGTCCCATGCCTGGTAGACCTCACCATCACTCTGGGCCAGCGCCCGGCGGACCACTCAATGCACCACCGCACAGCAGTCCCTACGGACCATCTCCTGGCGCTCAGCCTCACCGGCCTCCTTCCGACCCACCGATGCAACACACTGGAATCAGGAAAACGCCGTCGGCCCGTTCTCTCGCTTCCCAGTACTCTCAATTTGATCAACCATTGCCTGCTCCACCCCTGCCATCAATGCCTGGTGGATTCACCCCCTCCATGTCCCGGACCAGCTCCCTTACAACTCTTCAAACCCCCCATCCCCACCCACTGTTACCTTCCGCCAATGCTAGAGCCGTCTCTGTAGCCGATTCACCTTTTGATGCACCGAGTCCTCCTGGATCCCCAGTTCCCCAGACTCCGCAACTTGCAGGACCTTTGACTTCCAGGATTTCTGCGCAAATGAAGTGTAAGGTCTTCCTGCAGCAGCAGCATGCGCAGTGGAAATCACTTGGTTCCGGCAAGCTCAAACTATACCGCCAAGACGTTACCAATGTCAAGCAGCTAGTTGTTGAAGGAGATGACAAGAACAAGACTATCCTTGTTTCGACTATTGTTCTTACGGATGGAGTAGAGCGTGTTGGAAAGACGGGTGTGGCTATTGAGCTTAGCGACCGAGGTGCAAGGACAGGTGTTATCTACATGATTCAGCTCAGGAATGAGTCTTCTGCTGGTGGTCTTTTCGATAGCCTTCTGGCAGGCTCCGATCGATCACGTTAGGTGGTTGCGGTGGATTTTGTGGCTTTGAGGTTTTGGGGCTTATAGAATATAATTAGTTTCAATTTACTATCGTACATGCATCATCGAACTTTCTACAGTCTCTGTCCACATTCGTTTAATTACTATCGCTGCTTTTCCTTTGGTTGATAGACTTCGCCCACGATAGCTCTGCGGCCAGAGAAACATGATCACTGGCGCAAACACCCTTCAATGGTAGGCCAGCGCCGAAGTCTTCGGTGCGGTGAGGGGCCATGAGGCTTGTGACATCTAGGGATTGACCTTGGGGTGGAATGAAAAATATGTAATCTGGCAACCATCAATACCGCAGCAGTGATGTTAATAGAGAGTTCACGCACCTAGTACAGATTTCCAGTAATGCGTGTAGCTTGTGTAAGCGGGTTCATAGAATCCTGGCTGAGTACTTTGAAGAAGGCCACGTTCACCGTAAATGGCGACATTAGCATTTTGGATTTGTGATAGGCCTTCGTCGTATGCACTTCGTAATTGATGCCCTTGCTCAAACAGGGTGACCAGTTCTTCGTCGTTCAATAGGCCGTCTGCATCTATTGCATTGCGTGCATTGGTAATCACCCGATCTGGGTCAGATTGCTCCGATTCGCCTCCCGTTTTTTCCGGGGTGGTTCGGGTTTTTGGAACAGTAGAGTCGACAGAGATGTGCGTGACACGGGAAAGAGAAAGTCGGTCCTTCTGCTCATCATTTAGAGGCTGACCAGTCAGTAAAGAGTAAGCCGCATCACTGGGGGGGCAATTGAAATCTAGTGGGCCAGGCGCCAGTGTCAATAGGAGTGGTGATATGAGAGTATCGGTAGGTACCTCCTGCTATGGCGCAAGGCCAACCCCCAGCGGTTTGACCTCTCTGCAAATCGAGGACTTCCCTGATAAGAATCCCAGCCTGCCTGACAGCACGTCAGGATGGTACAGGAAGATACCAGCTGATGTGTTTACCTCGCTCGCTCGTAGGTATATCTAAGAATAGTCAGTCAGTGAATAGAGGAGATGAAGTACGAATACAACTTGGGGTGCCAAAAGAGGTGGGTTGTAGCTATGATGACACCGTTGGTCGGATCGTCCCGGAAACGCAGGGCTAGTATCAAGCCTATGTTTCTGGTCTGGAAGCTGTGCCCACACCGGGCTCTTTCGTCTCCTGCATTTCTGATAGGCTGTCTATCATAGAAGACTACTCGCTCATGTGTCTGCTCAAGAAGCCGCCTCTTGAAGGCAATCAGACACCCGTGCTTCTTGCCTCTACCAGCAGCATATCTATGAGAGTAGCCAGCTTGGTCGAGAATTGGAAGGACTTTCTCGAGGCGGTCGACTTCCTGAATATTCCGCTGTGAGTGATGGGGCGCTGGCGAATGCGAAGATATACCTGAAGGCAAAGGATGTCAGCATCCGGGAAGAGCAGCTCGTCCCGAAGCATTTTCTCTCTCTGTCCGGCCTTCAGACAATTACTCGTAGGAAACAATTCACGTCCTGAACCATATCCGATTGAACCAGTTTACAAGCGAGAATAGACCAGCTGACGTACGAACTAGACACTGGGCCAAAAGCTGGGGCAACATGAGGAATACTCAAGGAAGGGGCCGATTAGTCTGTGCTCACATTCCATGTAAATACCTTCACAGTTGAGCAACATTTGGAAGACTTGTCAGTGGGGACCGACAGCCAAGGCCGTTGTATGATAGTGCGTGGAGCATCGATAGGATCGTGAGCCTCCACTTTGGCTTGTTTCCTTTTGAGACGTTCTGCTTTTTTGGCTTGGGCCGTCGCAAGTTCCCGCTGTGTGGGCTGGTAAGCATTGCGAGTTGACATTCGTTGTTGCGAAGGCAGTCGGGGTGCACCTCTCGCGATGGCAGAGAGGAAATTTCTTGGGATGGGGTTGTGCATGTGACGCGCGGGAAGCCAACACACCGGCCACAAACCACAGCTCTTGCTGCGACGTCTACTCCCTCGACTTTGGGCAGACTTGAGTTGCATGCAACGACTGTTGAGTGTGTGCAGGAGCTCTCTCGTAGCTTCGACCTTCCCACCGACTTACTCTCCATTTCGGCGCCTTGGCCACGTTGGTTACCGAATTCAGAAAGCCCACACTCTCCCTCGGAAACCCAATTCAGGCTTGCCCATGTCTAGTGTCACTGAATTTCATGGTAACTTCGACCTTGTAAAACGCGTCAAGCTTGACTATACCGATGTCGTCGTCTCAAAGTGGAGGAGTCGGAGGACTGGCCTCACTGTCGTTCACTTGGATTACGACGGTGGGTTTCTTTCCCCACTAATAATTCAGCCCACCAACTCGTCTTTAGCTCCCATCGTGAATGGATACTTCGTGATTGCAACAGAAAGTGAGCGTTACATTACCGCTCATGACGTGCCATCTCACTTGCTGTGTTCCAGTTTTCGATGATTCGGGATGCCCTCATACTTTAGAACAGTATGTGGATATACACGACGCCATCCAAGGGACATCCGGCTGATTCCCCTGTAGTTTGGTTTTTATGGGTTCTGAAAAATACCCTCATAAAGGCATCCTTGATCTTCTTGCTAACAGAGGTTTCTCAAACGGTACCAATGCCTGGACGGATACCGACCACACAGCATACACGATCTCCACGGCTGGTGAACAAGGATTCCTACAATTGCTACCAATCTATGTCGATCATATTCTTTATCCCACTATCACTAATGCTGCGTGAGTCTTCCGTGACTTGCTGAGGTATACATGAATCTCATCCGAGTCCTGTAGTTATGTTACTGAGGTTGAGTTCCCTCACACTTCATCGCCTTTTTAACCCCTGACTTGCCGTTAGGTCCATCACATTAACGGACAGGGTCAGGACTCTGGTGTGGTTTATAGTGAAATGCAAGGACGCGAGAATACTTCAGGCGATCTCATGGCTCTTCGGTGAGTATCATTCACTAAGACCCGGCGATCTAGTTGACGCTTTCAAAGTTTGCAACGATTGCTAGATCCGCCTGGAAGTGCTTATCGCAGTGAAACAGGTGGTCTTATGGAAGCCCTTCGTCGTTTGACACCAGAACGAAGTAAGCCCCTGGTCTTGCGAGTTTCACTGTCGTGCCTTTAATTACGCATATGCAGTCCGTCAATACCACTCTACTTATTACGCTCCACATAATCTGTCCCTAATCGTCACTGGCAAGCTTTCTAGTGGAACTACTTCTCTACTCAACGTCGTGCAGGAGCGTGTTGAGCCTACCATCATTGCACACGGACAAGATAAGGGCTCGCGACCCCCTGGTTGGAGAAGACCTTTCTTGGAAACGCCAAGTGCTAACAGGCTGCCCACATCAAAATTGATCAAAGAAACAGTTGAATTCCCGGAACAGGATGAAAGTGAGAGCTACTCTTCGTGAATATGCATAGATAGATAGTGACTGTCATCAGGTGTCGGCGAGCTTATCATCAGCTTCCTTGGCCCGGCTCCTAATCAATACCTTGAGCGGAAGGTGGTTGAAACGTCGCTGAGCGCACTGAAGTGTTATTGACAGGTGTTATAGGCATTGGATGTTCTAGGAATGTATCTTACATCGTCCGCAACTGCCCCTCTTACCAAGGAATATGTGGAAACCGAATCACCCCTATGGTAGGTAGTAATGGTTGCTTTAATAGACTCTGCTGAACTTTTTGTAGCACATATATCTACTTCGGTGAAGATGTCCGAGCCACACGCGTCACTCTACCTATCTATATTGGCTCTGTGCCAACCCAGCAACTCAATGACTTTGAAGAGCGGCTCAAGAGTAGTCTTAAACGCATTGTAGAGCATGGGATTGATATGTCCCGAATGCAAATGGTCATCAGCAGGGACGAGCGACAGGTAATTTCAATGGCATGTTACCTGCATCGTTCTCACGCTGGAATAGCTTCGAAGTAAACTCGAGTCAGCCAAAGGAGACACTTTTTCCGGAGTAGTCATATCAGATTTCCTCTACGGTGCCACAGATGGATCAGACCTCCAAGACGCTATGGATGATATGAATCAATATGCGCAACTCCGTGCGTGGGATAGCAAACGCTGGACTGATTTATTACAGAAGTGAGTGAATTTTTATCATGCCTTAGCCCCTTTTCCGAGAGTCTTTAGGTATTACATCCATCCCCCTACTGTGACCGTCATCGGGAAGCCGTCCGCTGAACTCGCTGAACGTCTTGAGAAAGATGAGAGGGAGAGGATAGCTCAACAAATCGAGATGCTCGGACCCGAGGGCTTGAAACGAGCCGCAACTCTCCTAGAAAGTTCAAAGGCCGAGCACGATAAGTCCATTCCGAAGGAAATCCTAACTTCATTCCCTGTCCCCGATGTGAAGAGTATTTCTTGGATTCCCGTTCAAAGCGTTCAGGAACCTGGAATAGGAAGAAAGCCTCTTAGTCCAATTGCTCAGCCCCCCGAACTCTCTAGGCTAATCGAAGCTGATGGCTCACCCCTTCCATTCTTTGTTGAGTATGATGGTGTGAAGGTGAATCTCCCCCTCCCGCCGAACGATGACCTCACCTCAATATCTTCCTTCCTCCCTAGTCCGATTTTGTCACTGTCCACGCATATTTTTCTTTGGCCAAACTCCCAGACAATCTTCGACCGTAAGGTTTACTTTTAACACCAGATCGTGCGCTTCTGATCATCTTCCAGGTACCTCTTGACGTATCTCTCGAGTTTCTTCTCTCTTCCCATAGTCCGCCGTACAGGGGAAAGGTTGTCTCACGAACAAGTAGTAAACCAGCTCGATAATGAGACTGTCTCATACGAAGTCGGCTTTGGAATTTCAGACGCCTTTACTGAAATTTTCAGAGTTAGCATTAAGGTTGAGCTCCCCGCCTATGAGAAAGCTATCTCCTGGTTGAGGGACCTCGTTTACGGTGCGGTGTTTGACAAAGAGAGGTTAGTGACGTGCTAGTGTTCGTTCCCTTATCTTCGTATTCACAATTCTTAGGCTGCAAGTAAACGTTGCGAAAATTCAACAAACAATCCCCGAACTTAAACGAGACGGAAGCAATGTACTTGGCTCACTCTGGACGTCTACCATTTACGGAGACAACAATACCTCTCGCGCGAATAGTGTACTCACCCAGATGGATTTTATGCCGTCACTGGCCCGAGAATTGCAAATAAATCCGGACAGCGTCATAGCAAGCTTTGAAGAGATCAGGAAATCTAGTCAGTAGTTGACCCCCTGATCACTGGACTAAATTCGACGTTTTATGTAGTGACGAATCCATCCGGAGTTCGTTTCTCCGTAACAGGTGATGTCCTCCGGCTCAAGGCACCCCGGAGTACCTGGGCAAAGTATTTCAACGACGTTTTACTGGTGTGTCCATAGATTGCCTCGGAGAGGCCCATCCTGAAATCGTCTAGCCCTCGCCTTTAATTCCAGTTCCTCTTACCTGTGACACCTTGAGTCACGTCGGCAAAAATCCCGTCAAAAAGGTCTTTTGTTGCCGCTCTCGTATCTGCCCTATATTGACTCTACATCCCCCAGGCGGTTGTCATGAAATTACCAACCATCGAAAGCTCCTATGTTATGCATTCTACTAAAGCGATTTCCGGGTTCGGTCGTCAAGAATACCCTGCCATCAGAGTGACCATGGAAGTTCTGAATGCTACAGAAAGCTACCTCTGGGTAAGAAGTCATGAGCACTGCTCTGACAAACTGAGAATTGATGTATGCCAATCTACAGCGGTACATTCGAGGTTCTGGACTTGCTTACGGTGCCCATGTCAGCCTCGATGTTGAGGCTGGATTGCTGTCATTTTCTTTGTACAGGGTGTGTCTCATTCACTCAACAATCGGTAACTTCTAACCACCCTATATTTTTTAGAGTTCAAATAGTATGGCTGGGTTTGAGGAAGCTGCGAAGGTGGTCAAGGGCCTTGCTGACGGAACGGTAGGCTAACACTGGAACAGTGACAGGATGAGTCTGATCATATCTTAGGTCGAATTGGATCAAACCGCTATCGACTCCGCTAAGAGTAGTATGGTATATGGCGTGACGAAGGGCATCTCAACACCTGGACGTGCCGTAAGAACGCCTGTATTGAACATCTCCAATTACACTATTCTCACTACAAAAAATCAGGCAACTGTTTCCTTTATTAATCAAGCCCTCAAAGGCGTCCCGAAGGACTATGGAATTGAACTCCTTACCAAATACCAGGACATCACGAAGGAAGACATACTGAAGGCATTGCAAAAGTACTTCTTACCCTTATTCGATCCATCGTCTTCGGTTGCTATCGTAGTTACTGCGCCTTCGAAAGCAGAAGAGATCCGAACGGGACTCCAGACACTTGGGTTCGAGGTAACCCAGCGAGAGCTAGCTGTGGATCCAGTAGAATCGGATGGATTTGAGAGCGATAGCGACGCGGGGAGTAATAGCAACTTGTGATGAAGAGTGTACGACCTTAATCTGATTGATCAGGTTTGAATACAGATTTATAGTGTGATTGATCGGAGGCATCTATTAGTTCTGTAGATCCCAAGAGTTCAATAAGATTGTGGCTTGCTTGACCTGGTTTGAGTTCGGCATCTCGAAGAAAATCGTTATCCACAAGGAATCGAATCGCCTGGGATAAGTTGGAGACTGTCATGCGAATCTCTGGTAATAAGAGCTGGAGCTCGCATTAGGAGGCAAATAGAAATGACTAGAAAACGAATACGGACGTTTCGGAGAAGAGTTGGCCGCGATGCAAACGGGTTGCGAGGAGGATGCCTCGGCTCCTTCTTTCTGGGTTCTTTAAGCCTATGCTGTGGCAGCCTTTCCACTGCCTTTTCTTCCGTGCCTGACACAACAATGTGGATTGTTTCGACGGGTTTCTTTGAAGATACAGCTTCGGGTGTTCCATTATCCTCGCTGTCAGTCTCACTTCTACCCGAGGACCAAACTACTTGCGCAGGGATAGTAGGTAAGTCCAGCCCAGGTGGAACGATTGGTAAAGGTGGGGATATAGATGGAAAGGAAGCTTGAGTATCCGGTTGTGACACTCGGGGCGCGTTTCTTTGGTTACTTTTGCCTTTGTTGAAATGTTTCCTGCTCCGCTGGGAATCCCCTTCCCCCTCGTATCGTCTCTTCCCCCTGGAGCCACTGCCCATAAGAGGAAGCTGCCCCCGGGAAATAGCCTCTTCTATCTTAGTATTTTTGTCTTGGACCCGCTGAGTTGTTGGCCATCGTTTCTTGCGTTCGGCTACCCAAGCATCAAGTGCCGCTGGCGTGTTAAGAACAATCGATGTTCCTTGAATGGGTACGGGCTTCCTAAAACCATTGACGGACGAATCAGTTTCGTGGTTTATGCAGGCAAGAAAGACGTATAAATGTACCCTTTTAAACTTGGGTCAGCATCCCAGGCTGACCCCTTCTTCTTGTCCCACCCGGAGGGGAAAACCAAGTGCCGGTCCATCATGTGTGTTTCGACAGACTTGGGTGAACCGCCGAAGGAACACCTAGGGTAGGTACAGCGAGCACTTCCAGCCTGGTACCACAGGGCACTCTGTTGAGCTTGCTGGCGAGGTGTATGAGAAGGCTGAGCTTTATGCCCCTGACCCCTACCCCGACCTGACGAGGATATGCTCAAGCTACGAGCACGTGGGGAATCATATGTCGCCGCGCACGGATTATATGCTGATGATAGAGCATATCCTTCCTGGGTAGTGTACAAGGCCGGCTGCGACTGCATATATGCACTCATATAATGGGCAGAATAAGGATTATGGAATTGGTTCAGAGCATAAGGATTGCGCAGGGCTTCTGCAACGCCGGAGGCAATGTTGGGGGGGATCGTGTACTGCGGCTGCTGGTGCTGTTGTGCATGGCGGGGTGGGGGAGGCATATGTTCTGCAGAAACGGGACATCATAGATTCATGAAATTTCTACAGCACACGTGATTAGCCAAATTTATACAGAGTCCGTGTTGATCAACTGTCTACGACAAACCAGCAAACACTTGCCCCAATTGAAAACAGAACCACATAAACTGAGTAAATTAAGCTATTGGGATACTTTTGAAATGTCAGGGAGTAATGTGATGTTGGAAAAGGAGCACACAGATGGGAGGGGGAAGAGACAATCTGACCAAGAGGGACAGAAAAGCTGTTGAGAGGGATCAAGAATATCGAAAAGGCGAAGCCGAGTCTTCTCTTTTTTTTTTTGGGTTCATTTTCGTTTTTGTGATCGTACACACGGATGACAAGAATGATGGGGTCGTCAGAGAACAGAGTAAGAGGAAGTTAGATGAGATTTGGCGGCAATACGCGGATGTGCAAATGAGGCATGCAAGAAAAGCAGACGATCGGATTGCCTGTAGCCGTGGACTCGGGAACACCGAAAGCACTCTGGGATCTCTTGAGCGATATGTAGCCCTAACGCCAGGGACGCGCTGTCTGAATCGGAACAAGTGCTTTCATTTATTCCTGCTGCAACTCCTGTTGTTGCTGAGCCTCCCTTCCAACCCTCCTCTCCTTCTCGCTCTCAAGCTGGTTGTAGAGCAAGAACAAAGCTTTCTCGTTTGCCTCGGGAGTACCGACAATTGTGAACATTCGCTCCCCTGTTTCATCATGCGGTGCCTTTGCGATGGAAATCTTGGAACCAGAAAGTCGTCTGATCTCGGTGATTTTTGTTCCACTACGTCCAATGATACATCCAACCATGTCCGAGGGAATTGATATGTTCTGCGTGCGTAGGTTTGCAGGTGGCTGGGAAGATATTGGGGAGTGGGCCGGAGAGCTGGATGGTGAAACACGACCACGATTGCCGCCGTCACCATTGGAGCGACGGGGAGCATAGGGTGGGGGAGCAGAATAGCCACCTTGGCGACGATTGCCCGTAGACCGGTCATCGACGGTACCAGGGTGGAAAAGGACAGTACCAAGACCTCGTTCCCAGTCCTCTAGCAAGCATTTGCCGATTTCCTCTACCGCACGACCGATTGCCTCAGGGGCACCCTGGACTTCGACAATGCGCTCGGTCGACTGTGGCAGCATTTCCTTGGAGGCGACCATACGGGCCCCGGAGTTGTCTTGAATAGCCTTGATCTTGAGACCATTGCGACCGATGATGGTGCCCATGAGATTGTGTGAGATGAGGAGACGGATGGAGGTGTGGACGGTTGATGGGGACGAAACGACGGGCGAGGCGGGGTTGGCGGTGACTAGTTGAGTGATGATGAGAGTATAGGCCTGGAGACCGTTGAGGATCTGATCAGGCAATGGGAACAGCGGTGAAACGCACTTTTGCAACTGCCTCGACGGAACCAGAGACAGTGAGGACACGCTCATGGACGCCTGGAATGACCTTGCTCACGCCAGCCTTGACGCCGGTCTGTTCGCGGAGCTCTGCGACGTTTTTGCCGCCCTTGCCGATGATGACGCCGGCATCCTTTGTGCTGACGAGGGCACGGAGAGTGAGGGTGTCTTGGGGAGAAGGGGACTGGGAGGGAGAGCGGGAGGGCGGGGGAGAGGAGGCTGGGGGGACGGGTGAGGTGGGGGCTGCGGGAGAGAGGAACGACAGACCTTCGTCGCGGGGGTTGGAGGAGTCGGAGGGCATGGCGAGCAGGGCAGAGGACGGCGGGATGGAAGCGACGCCTCCCACAAAAAATCACCACCGGCCTCCCTCGGCCCACGCCGACCCGCCCGTCCGGTCTCAGTTCACACATCCACACAAATAAACTGCATGTCATATTTTCTGTACCAGTAGAGTAACATAGCATCGACATATACCCTCAGCCCGAAACCCGCCCTCTCCTTAGTATCCGAGCTGTGCGAGTTGTGGGAATGACGGCGCAGCATCCGAGATAGCCTTCTGCTGGAGCTTGAGCGCAGCGACCTGTTCCCCCCGTCAATACACCGCTTCGTCCCTTCACAGAGCAGACCCACCTTGCGCTCGTGGAAGGCCTGCGCCTTGAGCTTCCTCTTGTCCTCGAGGCGATCGACAACATCCTTGTAACCCCAGCCCACCTCGTGAGACAGACGCTGTTCGGTCCATTAGCTACAGATTCCGTTCCGCTGCCTCCTCGCACTTGCCTTGACGGTGCAGTATTTACGCCCAGGCTTCAGCCGCAGAACTCTCAACGCCTCAGGAACAACCATCCGCTTCTTCTTGTCATAAGGCGGGGGAACACCCTCAAAGAGTTTGAGACGTTCGAGCGCTGCAGCACCGCGAGCAGTCTTGTGGGGAACCATGCCGCGGATAGCGCGGTAGAGAATTTTAGAGGGTGCGCGGTGGTGAAAAGGACCAGACTTTTTGGGGTTCACGATGTGACGCTTGTGGAGGAAGTTGTGGTACCGGAGCTGTACAAGTTCAGAATTGACGGCCAATCTCCGCCCCTCTGACAACCACGCACTTTGTTGCGGAAGAAGCTTCCAGAGATGTTGATCTCCTCACATCGAACGACGACGATTTTCTGGCCAGAAAGGATCTGCTTTGAGATAATTGAGGCCAATCGACCAAGGAGGTGACCCTTGCCATCGATGACGATGGGCGTCGACGAGAAAGTGGCCATGGCGGTTGTCTGCGAGATGATTAGTTGGACACCGTGTTGGTCAGCATATGCACACACCTTGAGGTTGAGCGACGATAGCGAATACGGCCTCTGGGCGAATAGCGAGTGGCTGCTAGCTCGGAAACCTTATCTTGAAACTACATAGTTTTGGCACGGCTATCACCGACAGTCCGCCAGGTCGCCCAAACAGCGTCCTGATCTTTCCCACGGCTTGCATGCTCCTCGGTGCTCATTCGATGCAGTGCACGGCCTGTTGACATTCATTTGCCCCGAAATGTCCTCCGTGGTCCACCATTTTGGCTCCGCGACACCACACGACAGCTTGCTATGAAGCCAGTCCCAAGACATTCCGAATTCCTCGCCAGCACGAGTCCCACTGATCGGTGTATGGGAAAAAATAGTTACAATTCCGAACAGAACCCAGGATGTGCTGTAGATAACCAGTACAGGAATCTCTGTACCTAGACATAACTGACCCACTTCCTGACATGTGGGGTGCTTGATGTAGAATTAGTTTGCGGTGGACGTCTTTCGTGAGCCCCGGACCAGGATCGTGGGCCACAGGAACTCACCGGAGGTTGCCGGCTGGCGCAAGTCGCGTCACTCGCCTTGGCCATTCTCACTACATCCCAGTCCGCCAAAATGTCCATCTTCCGCCTTGCAACACGGTCTCTTTCTCGTTCCACCTTCGCCTCCGTCCGAGTCCCTTCCCTCTATGTCTCCCGTGCTCGTTATTCAGCTCCCGCAGGCGTCTCAAAAGACGCTATCCAGGCGCGTGTTCTCGACGTGTTAAAAGGTTTTGAAAAGGTGAACCAGGCAAAGGTGCGTCCTTCTTACTTCGCTCTATTCCAGACTTTCATCATCTCTTCCTCCAGCTCTCTCCTTCCGCGTCTTTCGGAAATGACCTCGGTCTTGACAGTCTGGATGCTGTCGAGGTCATGATGGCTGTTGAGGAGGTACATAACACAGACACCCTATTCCCGGACAAGTAGCTCAGAAAGTTTCCACGTAGGAGTTTTCCATCGAAATCCCTGACGCTGAAGCGGATGAGATACAAACGGTGCAACAGGGTGAAGATCTTTGCTGTGGTCTTGGTCCTACCTCTGATCCATACCCTTATAGCCATTGACTACATTGCGAAGACTCCGGAAGGTCGGTCCACTTTCTCCCATTCTTCTTCATCCTGTTGACCATGTGTTTCTCGGATTCACAGCCCATTGAAGGATATGTGGAGTAGTTTCTCACTCGGAATAACCCGCTGTAATAGATTACTTCCGCCAATCCTAGCTAATTCTTCTCTCCTCTACCTCAACTATCTGAGAGCCACCAGCCCGATCTCACGCGGTGCATCCGGTAACGACTTGGCTTTCCCCATGTCATCTCAGATTGAGGTCCATTTCTTTGTCCTACTTACGTGTCTTGCTACACGAGTTCCGCATCCGTCCCAAATTATTCAGGCAACTTCCAATCTCGCCTACCCCGCATCGCCAATGTCCTCCATACGCCTTGTGTTCCAGCAAATTCACATATAAAGGTCAACGGACCTGGGTGGTCGATTAAGACCCTACATCAAGTGAAGTAGTATCCTCCCTCTTCCTCATCGCTCATTACCTCGACCATGACTGACTCTAATGAGATCACTGTGAGGGACCCCTGGCTTCGAGTTGGCTGCGTCCTCGGTGAAGGTTCTTCCGGCTGATCTCGCTGTCGAGAACTGTCCTAAAGCTGCCCCGTTTTAGGACCTTTATATGACCCCAGTACATCGACTTTGCATTTCGTGGACATTCCTGAAAAACGGGTAATACGCTGTTCTCAACCTTCCGCTTCCAGTCTCACAGTACCACAAATTTCAGGTTTACCACGTGGATATCAGAAGCCTCGAGGTCACAGCCGAGCAGTTCGAGGATCCTATTACATGTTTAGCTCTATGCCAAGACAATAATCGTGTAGGTTGTATTCATTCGTATGGAATGCTGGGGCTAATAACGCTCTCCAAGTTGGCATGTGTCGCTGCTCGAGGTTTTGCCCTGCTCAAAGATAGTCCTATGCTTGAATATATCAGTACACCATTGTCCGCAGAAGAACAGTCTCATATTCGATTCAATGACGGTGGTTGCGATAGTAAAGGCCGCTTCTTTGCGGGCACCCTCTATTCTCCGAAGCATGACATTCCAGGGCGTTTATATAGATATGACCCATCAGATAAGACCTGTGTAATGGCCGACGCCGGGCCTTTCACGGTAAGTCCTCACCTCCTTTCCCTTTCGGTTCGCTGAGGAGGGTCTTTAGGACTCCAATGGCCTTGGTTGGAGCCCCGACGAAAAAACATTGTCAGTCAATGAGTTGCTTATTTCCGCCTCTTCGAAGACGATCTTATACTCCAAACAACAGCTATTTCACAGATTCCTTCAGAAACGTCATCTACGCATACGATTACGATGACGGGATCCTTGCCAATCGCCGGATCTTCATTGACGCCATGGCTCTTGGTTTGCCAGAAAATTCGTTCTGTGACGGGCTTTGCATTGACAGCGAAGGATTTATTTGGAGCGCTCGGTAAATCATATATCCGTTACCACTGTGTGTGTATCACCTTCTGACCTTGAACCTCTCCACGCTTCCGCTGTCCTGCTGTCATACAGATGGGGTGGCTCGCAGATAGTCCGATTCGCCAAGAACGGGACGATTGACCTTGTGGTCAGGTTTCCTACGGCTCTCAATGTCACCGCATGCTGCTTTGGAGGTAGGAACATTCCATGGTATATCGATCGCATCTGACGAGATAACTCACCAGGTCCGAATAATGATCAATTGTTTGTTACTACTGCTCACTGCGGAGTAAATGGCGGAGATGTTGGCTTGCAAGAAAAGTATCCGGACTCGGGACACGTTTTCCGTGTTGATTTGAGTGGAAAATATGAGGGAGGGCCCAGATACAAATTCAGTGGCTGAAGCGATTCGCCATGGGGGATTTTGCATTTTGTTTACTCATGTCCATTTTTGTCGCATGGTCCTGGATCGGCGATACCTGAATTTCCATTGCGATGCTTAATCTCTGAGCGCTTCTCTTCACTACGAAATTGTCTAAGATAGATTGGTCATCCGCCTTTTAGGAAATCTAAGTTTAAAAATGCTGATGTAATCAGCTAAACTTCCCGTCCCGGCACGTCCGTTGGTCAGACTCGCAACCTTTCCACCAACCATGAAACATGGCGTTGCATTTCGTAAGTTCTCGAGAACATCGTCACACCGAATGCTGATGCTTCGGTAAGCACCCATAACACACCCACGGTAACATCATGCTGAAATGCAGACAGGAATTTGGTCACCTCACTCTTCGAACACGAACAAATTCGAACAACGCTGCCCAAAGCACGGGATACAGCAAGACTGGCCGAGAAGGTGAATACAAAAGCCCACGACATTCTACTACTGACTAGCGCTTGCCCAAAGATGATTTCGCTTGGCAAGAAGAACACGAATGCATCATATTCTCATGCATCTGCATTCTTGCTCAAAAAGGACCTACTTCCAAAACTCTTTGAAACATTTGCACAGCGTTACGCCAACCGTCCTGGGGGTTATACACGCATTCACAAGTTCGGAAACCGTAAAGGCGACAACGCACCCCAGGCCGTTGTCGAGCTAGTCGACAATCCTCGAGATCTCCGGTGGGAGATGACTTCGCGAGCATTGGGGTGGGATGTATTGAGGCAGAGGCTGGTCGGCACGAAGGTATCCAGACTGGTGAACGATCCTCATGCAGACATGCAACAAATCCTGAGAACTGAGACACAACTCCCGTCGAAATCACGTCAGGGATTACTGCGGGAGAAGACGAGGTGGAATCTCCAGAAACTCCTCAAGTACAGAAATCCAGATGCTGTCAAGGAAATAACTGAGAAAGCTTCGGGTCATATGGCACGTGTCTTGCTACCTCCAACTTGAGCATCAAACTGACATGTACTGTCAGGACCTACTCTTAGCCACGCCTGTAGCTTTCAAAGCACTGCATGAAGAAGCCAAGGCTAATAAGCCACGGAGACTCCTTCCAAGATTACACGCTGGTCAGCTCGTACCAGGAGAGAAGCGCTCCGCCCTCCAAATCGCACAAGGAAAACTTGGTCCAACACCATCTCTATCCCAGGGCCCTCTTCTCACGATGAAAAGCGTGTTTGGACGAAAGTACAAGACACTGTAATATTTCATACGCCCTCTCATCTTAGAATTTGCTAGCCGCCTCCAGGTCGTCAGCGTTAAGCCAATCCGCACCACTCTCCAAGAGCTGCTGCCAGACTCTGTCTCGTGCGAATATCGGCCACCCTGGTGTGTCCCAGAACCTTGCTTTAATCCCGAGGCTATGCGCAGTCCCGACTACGTTTTCTATGCTTTGCCTTTGTGTGTCTGTAATGTCGTTAATACCACTCCACCCAACTGCTACTGCGTAGTCTGTGCTCGCGATCGGTGCTATCTTAGGTGACCAGGTTGCACCGGGCGGGTTAGTGCTGAGACCTGTCAAAGGTGCATCGAAGAAATAGTCTCTTGGCTCAAGAGCCAGAACGCTGTCGAGAGGTGTATTCCCTGTTCCGATTACGGTGACCGCAGAAGATCTCGTTGTACCATTCTCGAGGGTGGTCAAGTATCCTTTTGACCTGAGTGGCTCCAAAGCCCGGAGGATGAAGGGCATGGCGCTAAACACCAGGATGAATGTTCCTCTCCCCGGATAAATATAGTTGCTCACGCTCGGCCGTCTGTCTTGATGTCGACTAATAATTGCAACGAAGTCCCGCTCGAAGTGTCAAATACTCCGCTACACATTGTTAGGTGTCGGGCTGAGTTAGGCGAAGAGATTCCCTACTTGGGCGTGGTCGTATTTGCCGCCTCGGTGAATGCATTCTTGGGGTTCTGCTGGTCCAACATGTGGACAAGGGGCTGAATATATAGCGAGTCAAAGGTTCTTTGCTTCGCCAACGCAGCGAGCTCATGTCCAACCTAGTCAAGCGCACTCTATCAATCCTCGGAGTGGAAGAACCAAGTGACCGGAAACTGACGAGAAGCTGGCCATCCGCTAGCCAAACATCCGCTTCGACACTCGCAACGCCTAGACTCACAGCAGTTAAGAGCGGTACATCTCGCCAGTCTTTCCAGAGGGAATCATTTGATCATCCTGTGATAATAAGAACGAGAAACTTACAGTCGTTGTGAGAATGTATTGCCTTGGGCACGATTCCTTGCGTAAGTTGAGTAGGATACTGGAGTAGATGGGAGTGACTTGATTCGAGATGCGCTATATCCTGGAGAATAGTGGGCTGGGCAATTGCAACACTCAAGCTTCCACCAAGTAGTAAGAGAGGGATTCCATAAACAGTCATGGTGGAGACCGTTGTTTCCTTTCTGCTACCCTTGAGATTTTATGTGGCACGCTGGGCCGGATTACATGATGAGAAGCAATTTTGAATGGGATCCCTGTTCTCGAAGAAGTAGTACGATAGCGAATGCAGAGGCGCACGTGCAGGTAGGCAGGATGATTCCCATGAGAGTGCCAGAGGTCTCGACGAGTGATGATACGAAGCATCCAGTGTCAATTTCCACAGAAGTCCTTGAACAATAAGCAAAACCTTGGTGCACGCGGTCTAGAATAGCTTGAGCATCGATTTGAACCCCAAAGGGGAAAACGTTTAAACTCCCACCGTTCCAATATTTAATGTGGTGCATGAAGGAATTTAAGGAGCCCATACATGAGTTTTCAGTGATCAACGTCGCGGGGGGGTAGAAATAATTCACAATAGGTATGCATCAAATAATTAATAAGAGGGGGATCAGTCCGTTTGAGGGTATTATATGGCGTGTTGAGATCTAGAGCGAAGGGTTAATCCAACATCGGACTGGTGGTCGAGCACGAGGGTGATCACCTAGCACTAAAGCTAACGCGAAATCCTCTGGACCTCAAGACTCACTCCAAACCGATGTCCGAAAGTCCCTGAAGAGGCCATCTACCCTCACACCGGTGTCCGGTAGCGGACTTTCGGATGGTGTTGTTACCGAGCTCGAAAGCACATGCGATAATGAACATTGTATGTTCCGCCACGTCCTGGCACTGATGAAATGCATGAACGGAACACTTGTTAAACCGAGGGGGATTCGCGCACGTTATACTGACGACCCTTGTACGCATTTTGACCACGTATCGATAAGACGAGCCTGACTCCAGAACGAGGGTAACTGACTCGGACGCGTTGAGCAGAACAACGCCGCCGCCGCTCCGCCCATAGTCGCGGAGGAGTTGTATGGTTGCAGATTCTGGTGTGTCATTAGTGAACTCGAGGTGTACATCATAGTTGTCAGAGAGGGAGGGCATTTTAGAGAGGGGTGAAAAGGTTCTTCAAAAGATTGGGATGCAGGAGGTGTAGGAAGGTGGGTCCAAGTTGGGAATGCGCAATAAGCAACGGGAAGGCTGGTTCTCCCAGCAGATATAGTACGTGAGTAGATTGGACAGGACATGAAGAACGCGGATGACAATTGTGGCCGAGAACCAGTGCATTATGCGAGCGTGAGGTTGTCAGGTTTGGTCTATTGTCTTGAGCTGGGGAAGAATATCACTGTCGAAGGAGAACAAGTTGAAAAAGGCAAGTGTGGACCGCACTCTGGTTCTTTGTGGGCCATGCGCAAACAACGAGGCGCCACTATCTCCGATCACGCAGCTCACAGCGCCCCATCAGCCGCTCCCAATCTTGCGACGCCGCTTGTCATTGACTGCTAATCTAGTCTGGAAATCGGAAAATGTCTAGACTACACGAAAGGTCCAATAAGTCCAACAAAACAATGGGTGGCATAAAGTGAAGGCAGGGGTGATGGAAACATTAGATGGGAATGAACCACGCAAAAGGCCGAACGCTCAAATTAAACCATCTGTATGTGCAGGGCGGTTCTGACGAGAACTTATATAATATCCATCGCTGGAGTGGGATGTCGGAGGGGCAGGGCGAGATGCCGTGGAGATATCCTCCGGTCTCTCCCGCGGTGGGCTGTAGTACGAGGACTTGTATCCATAATCATTCGATAGACTATCGTCTGGTTGGTGATAGGGTTGGTTGAGAACGTCTGAGGCACTCGCAGAACTAATCTGTCGTAGATGTTGATATCGGATATCCGACCCAGTAGGTGGAGAGCGAGAGGATTCCGTAGATGGCCGCGAGTCCCATGGGTCGCTACGGTCCGCCATTGGGATTGTGTCTTTAGTTAGAGGATGGGTTGGGTCACTGAGGGTGTCATAGTGTTGGTGGTCGCTTCGTTGTGAAGAACCATACGAGGACAAAACTAAGCAGAGATAGCCCTGTGAAGTCGGTTAACGAGGTCTTGCAGCTTGGAAACAGCGGCATACCTGGAGAATGGCTAGGAGAACCCAGAGCCCACCCATGATGCCCACATCTACCCATGAAAAAATGTCGCATAGGGTTTTGCCCTGGCTTTGTAGAGATGCATCAGAGAAAAACTTTTGAATGCAGTTGGATGATGCTGTAGAGTGGCGAGTGGCAGAGACGATGACCCACGCAGCTGCAACCGCAAATGCAGCACAGAGAATGAGTCCATACAAGGTGACATAACGACGATAAAGTATGGGTTTTTCCTTTGGATATGTCAGTGCACTCGATCCAATCCAATAATTGTGCTGCGCACTTTCGCAGCGCCGAGGAAACCGAGTATTTGGAGAGCGGCTGCGATGAAGCAGATGATGGCTAAAAGCCATCCAGCAAACGATGGTGTAGCGGCACCAACAACTAGAAGGTATGGGTAATTGGTACGTTAGACAGCTATGACCTCTGCGCACTTGGAGGTGTAGCAACTGATAGAACGCCTATCAAAATTCCAGCTCCAAACTGTTCGATGAGAGTAGCATAGATGCCAGCATTGACCATAGGTATCGCACAGCAGCAGTACTCGCGAGGCTTCATGGTGGAAGAATGTGATGGGGTAGAAGAGAGAAGTGGTTACGAGGGTTGTGCTGGTGACTCGGCTGACGTGAGTACGTCATGTGCGATACCACTATACACCGTAAACATAAAAGAAACATAAAAAAAGATCACTTGTTGGGACTACTGGCCTCATCCAATCTACACGCGGCTCAGCACACCCTGGACTCGGTGCTGCCTCTTGCTCCTGCTTCAGTCCATTATGCGTCCCTTCGCTACTATCGCCTTACTTGTTCTGTCTCTTCTAGGTCTCGCGGGTGCTATGCCTTCCCATATACGGGTTATTCTCCCGGACAACACTGTCGCAGGAAACGATCGCTGGAAGTACAATGTCTGTGGTACGTCCCCACCAACGGAGGTATGTCCGTATCTAATTTCCACTCCGCAGGGGAAGAGGACGATACTGTCAAGATTGATTCCATTGAAGTGACACCCGATCCACCCAGCCAATCTCACCGTCAAGGTCAAAGCAACCACAGAAGAAACCATTGAACTGGGAGCGGGTGTCCTTGTGCTATTAACTTATTCTGACAAGCGGCCAGGAAGGCGCATGTGCAGAGGTGGCTGTCAAGCTTGGCCTCATTAAGCGTTTGACCAAGAGATTTGACCTGTGTGAGGAAGCGTACGCCGGCGACTTCCCGCTTACCGTTCAGTTCTTGACTTTTCATTTATTGTATAGTCGTAACGTCAACACTTCTGTCCGGTGCCCTGTTCAACCCGGGCCTTACGAGGTTCAACATACTGTAGCTCTCCCAAAGGAAGTACCCCATGGTAAGTGCCTGGCATGTTGAGGTTGCCACATTATCCTGACCACTCGTAGCTAAATTCAATGTGTACGTTGAAGGCTTCAGCGTCGACGACGACGATTTGTTCTGCTTAAATTTACGGGTAGGTTTCAGCTGGTTCGGAGGCTTAAATTTCTACCTCAGGATATGTCCTGATCAATGGTATTTCCGTCCTGCGAGCGGAATGGACCCGAACCAGATACTTGTTAGCTATTACGATACCTGACTAGCCGCAAAACATGAAGTAGGCTATAACTAGTATATTTTTTTGAAGAAGCAGCTACTACCTGAACCTCGAAGCCTGAATCTTCGCAGCATTTCTTTATAAACAAGTTAGTGTCGCCGACTAAAACAATAAAGTATATAGCTTACTGGAAGAGATTCCACAAGGCTGTCTGGTTACGGTAGATGGCCAACCCTATTTCGAATGTCAACAATAGATCAACCATATTGGAAAGGACGAACCATCGTTGGGTGAAGCCTGGGTGGCATCGTCAGAATGAATCAGTGAAATGTTCGGATTTTCAACATACCCCATCAATGAGCGCGTCGGCGTATTTGATGAGGCGGTTACCTCCGCTTTCCTTGAGACCCTTCACCCCGAATTGCCATGGCATGATACTGTTAGCGTGTCAGCAACTAGTGTGATCAGCCTCCGAACAAAATTCCATACCCTCTGTAAAAACGCTTGTTAGTTATGAATCAATAACATAGCCTGGTGTAACGTACCCATGACCAGTCTTGAGAGCCAAGTCTACCCATTCAGGGTAAGCATCGGTCTTGTTTTCTTTGCTACGTCAGAATTACATTCGAGTCTCGTTGGGCAGCACCCACTTAAACCTCCAAGGCCAAATTCTTCAAGTATAACGGGCTTGTTGGCCTTGTTGGCCGCTGGTGAAAATGTCTCAATCGGGCGGTTTATAGTCATGAACTCCCCCATTCGCACCTTTCACGTGCTGCTGTATCCACTCGAGGCCCCAAGATTTGGTAGTCCAATTGGATCCCGGGAAGTCCTGAAAGACTATTGAGTATCACCGCCAGCCTGTGTCGAGGAGTGTCCAATACTGACCAGCTGGGGATACCTAGGCCTCTTTGTTAAATGTGTTCCAAAGCTCTAGGAGAACAATCATACTTACCAAAGCTGGGGATAAAGGTGCTAAATGGTCCGCTAGTCGTGAGTGGAAATTACAGAAGTGGTGCAATGGTCATACATATGTTCCGAAGTCGATGTTCTCCAGCCGAAGGTCGAGGTCGAAATCCTCGCCAGCTGGATGGACTTGAGATCATAAGTAAAGGCGAACACTTAGTGGCAAGTACCTTGACCATTGTAGTTATAATCAGAAATCCAAGTGTTGTTCCACCAGTAACCAACATCCCTCTTCCAGTAGAAGTGGCCTTCCCCTCCGGTGGTGATCATGTGGTGAGGGTCACTGACAAGGAGAAACGTTGAGATTATAATTTTCAAGACGTCTCACGGGGTAACGCACAGTCTGCGGACAAAATTCGCTTGCTCTTCGTACCATGTGTGGAGAGTGTTAGATCCAGGAACACAACTAGGGCCACCAGGAAGATCGCCCAAACATCGCGCTTCGTTCATGAGTTCCCAAGCAAAGATGTTGGGCGAGTGTTTGTAGCGGTTGACAAGGGTTCGGACATAACGTTCTAAGAAGAGTGTCCGGTTATTTTAGCAGAAGGGACTTGGTTAACTATGAACTCACGGTATGATGAAATGATGCGCCGATCCGTGTAGAAGACGTCGTGGGTCTTGCCAGCACCGGCAATCCAGTTGATATATAGCTCCATGCCCTGTATGTATGTAGTCAGCTAAATTATTGTGGGTTTAACACAATCTTGACTCACCCCGTATCCAACCCTGGCGGCCTGAGATTGAGATTGACCCTCCACTCTGACGGCGAGACTCACCAGTTATTCGTGAATGTTAAGATGAGCTTGATGCCATATTTTCCGGCAGTTTCGACAACATAGTCGAGGCGTTGAAGTCCCTGGGGTCCATCGTTCAAAGCCCAGCTGCTTGAATTCCAAACCTACGACATGTGATGAGGAACTTCGTATAACTAAAGCGGGGTACAGTGCCTACCTGATAATAAGTCAGGTCAGATTCGAGCGCACCAGCCAATTCCGATCCGTTGATGGCATTGAAACCCCATGTACGGACAACCTTGACACCGCCAGCTTGCATCTCCTTGAATGTTGCTTCAACATCTTGTTTGGTAGTGAGGAGGGGAAGCCACTGTAGGCTGTTAAGAATTGGTAGGTACGGTGAGGGCCAAAATGCATACGTATGAGTTTGCTCCTACGAAAGCCTGTCTCTCAATTAGTTAGATGGTACGGAAAAACGAGAGTGACTGTACGAATGGTTTGCTGTCTATCTCAAAGTCACGACCATTCGTCGTCGCAAACCCCTTGGGAAGCTTGTTCAGACGTTTGGCACCTGTCAGGGCGACAAGGACGGCCAGTAGCGAGACAAGAAGGAATCGCATTTTTGGTGTTAGCTACGTCCAGATGGGGCCCATTATATGTTCACGACTGGCTGCCTACGTCCCACGACAAACGTAGTTCGGGGAATCGTCGGGCGCAACGCTTCTCAAATTGGATGTACAGACCGCTTCGACAAAGGGTCATAGACCAATCGCTGGTGGTGAGAGTCGGAAAGAATGAACCCTTGATCCTCGTCAGGACCATGGATGAGAAAACCCGAACCTATAATCCACGTAGCAAGGTCAGATGCCCGGGCAAATCGTGTGGCGACTGCTATTCCTGAGGACCTGAGTGCAGATAGCGCGGCTAGGGAATAAGAGCTCTCAAAATGAAACGAATATGCAATCCAGGCAAGTGCAGCCATTAAGTGAAGCTTCAGCATCCCGGCGCCTGTCCAAAATCAGAAATTTTTGATGACACCAATCTAATCCTTGCCGAGACTTTTCCCGTCCTTGTCCTTGTCGTCTCCAATTCAGCGGTTGCCCAGCCAGTCTGCCAGTCATCTCACCGAGGACATGCCAAAAAGCACTAAGAAGCGCAAAGACAAGGCTGCAGACTTCGCTGTCGGGCTGTTCCCTTCAACTGCTGTCCTACCAGTGCTGAACCACATTGCAGAAAGCGAAACTAAAGCTAGGCAAAGAGAAGAGGGCCCCGTCCAATGTCATAGACACATCATTTAAGGCTCGCTGTATGTTCTCATATACCCCTACTAAGCACAATTCTAATTGAAAGTAGCCATTGCACTTCCAGCCCAGAGTATCACCGCTGCCAAGGACGAGAGCGCGCCGACAACTAAACGAAAACTTACCATTAACGACTTACTTGCGCACCTGAAACACTATAGCCCCTCTGTCAAGAAAGGTGCGTGTGTGTCAACCTCTACCTAGCTGATTTTATTGAGTCTGGCCAGATGCACTCACAGGGTTAAACGAACTTCTGGAAGCACACTGGCATTTGGTTGACCAACATCTATCTCAACTGATCAATCAACTTTCCCGTATCATCAACGATGAGGTACGGGTCCTTCGTACATTTTATTGAAGAAACCTCACAAAACTCCAGGATGCAGACGTTCGGAGGCAGCTTCTCGCATTTTTCTCTTGGTTACTCCCGAGGCTACCCAAGGTGCGGTTCTTCCCCACCACTTTAAAAGCCAGCAAGGGCCAAGAATATATGTTTAATAGGGAGACTTGATGCCCCATGCGCCTGCCCTCGTAATGTTTGTTGCTTCTGCACAAACACACATATTTCCTGAAATAAGGATAGATGCCGTGCGATTCCTTGTACTCTTTCTTGACTACATCCCGGAACCACTTGTCGAAGGATGGAATTCGGTAGGCCCAAGTCATGGGAAGCGCATGCTAGAAGGTTATCTTGGGAACCTCAGTGCCGGCACGAAATATGGTGGTGCAGAAGGTGAATTTGTTCTAGAAGGACTCGCTACAGTCTTCAGTAACCTTTGGATAGGATCTCTAGTTGCGACCTCAACTTCCAGTGTGGTCCTTTCGCCAGCTGTGAGTTCTCCCATGTCTGTACCCTTCTTCACAGCCCGATACTGTTCTAGTCGAAACTTGCCGTGCTACAATCGTTCTCGTCTTTCCTCCGAGTAGGTTTATCAACGGAAAGTCGCAGAGGAATTCAACAGGATCCAAGTGCTCCGCTATACGCCTGGTTTGTCTCACAATCTTTCACGACGCGAGAAGCATTCCAAGCATTCGAGGGAGCTCTTTATCCCCGATCTCAGCCGTCGTCAAAAAGAAACCACCGGAGCCGATCCGCACCAAAATGGATTCACATACGGAATGATCCCGGCGAATCTCCTCAAGACTACCCGTTACTTGACTGTGGAACACCATGCGCAGTGCAAGGGATGGAAGAAGACGTCGTAACATCTTCAGGAGGTCTTCTAGAGGGGACCAGCGCTGGGAAGTCGGCGTCAACATTTCTTTCAGTAAGGAGACAGTGCCTCTTGTTACACTTATCTTATAGTTGATATTCATTCATTCAGCACTTATCTCGAATATTACATCCAATCTTTGTGTCAACCATTTTGGATTGTGCACCCTCCGTTTTTGCTCCGGATGGTAACTGTGATGAAACAGAGACGTCAATGATTGTGGCGGTTACTCGGATTGCATCTCTCCTTTATGGAACGGTTCTTGAAGACACCGAAACAGTGAGTGACAAGGCTTTGTCATTGAATAGTTTCTAAAATGCCCTTAGACCTCTTCTTCGACATTATCGGAGTTGGAAGCACTCTTGGGTTATTTGACGCCTTACTTCCCCTTCATGTCTTCAAAATCTCGAGATATCAAGGTTAGGGATTCTCACCCATTCGTGGCCAAGACAAAATCGTCCTCACACTGAATTAGCTCAATCAAAACTTCCAAGATCTGAACCTCATTTATTGTGAATTGACGTCGTTACTTGTTCTTCGCTCGAATTCGGTTTCATTGAATCATGGAAAGAATAGTCAAGTAACACGGGATCAACAGCCAAAACTGGACCATGCTCTAATAACGCCAGTGACGCTCGTCAGCGAATATATCACGAAGCTCCTGCGGGGCCAAAGCATGTCGACCAGCCAAACCCCTCAAACCTTATCTGCAGACTCTTACCTTGCGCTTTTGCCAAGTATTTGGTCGATCATCAGCAACTCCTATCCCGAGCTATCTTCGCATACAACAGACGTTCTGCAAGCATTGCTGGAGCATGCGAACAAAACCTCGTCCAAATCCAGTGCAAAGCGACTGACGGTCGAATTTGTGGCGCGATTGGTGCTGGTTAGTTGTTTTTCGCGCGTTCTACTTGCCGGACATTAAATTTCCTCCTGTACTCTAGCTCGAGACTGAACCACACTATCAGGGTGCTTTTCGTGTCGGGAGTGATGATCAGGCGCAGCGAATGTTTGAAAACTGGTTGATTCACCTGCCGCAAACTCTTTGGGAAATAGGTAGCAGTGATCCCATGGCGACGGAGGTATGATCAAGCACGTCTCTACTCTCTTGTGCTGAACCTTGTTCAATCAGGTCATTTCCCGGTTTCTATTGCGTCTACTACAACGTCGATCGCCATCTGTTAACCCAAAGGTCAGTGGTCGTCGTTGACATGATCCACCGGCCTTTGATCCTGGAATGCATCAGACGATCTCTACTCTTGGATTACGGCTGGTGCCTTATTTCACCATCAGTCATCCAGTCCGCGGAGAGCTGTCCGGTCCGTACAGCAAACTTTCACTCGCCCATTCGCATCTCCGGAGGCTATGTTTAGATATGGTGTCTACTCTTTTGGCGTATGGAAGTCAATCCAAGACTGATGTGTCCGAAGCTTGTCGTGCGCTCTCCAATGCAGTGAGTTTGGTGGCGGCGGGTACCAACGAGGAGACGTATTGGATACATGTGCTTAAGGCGGTTTCTCCCTCCAAACCGATATGATCGCAGTGCTGGAAAAATGGAAGGGAGTTAGATGTCTCTAGGACTTGCACAAGTTGCATCAAACAATACTATTTATCCATGCTAATCATTACATTTTCTCATGGAAGAGTGCTACCAGAGCTATTGAAGCAATTGGGACAGAGAAAGCACATACATGGCTACAGCAAGTAGGTGACCTCGTTAAGAACGTCAAGCACGCTCGAACGTTAAGGGTGACTGCCTCGCAATCTTACCTGCAGCATCGAGCTGCGGTCGGAATGTGCGCATCAAGCACTGCTTGTCACCGGGTTGGAAAGTTACAAATAAAAGAGAGGAAAGAGAGAAAGGAAAGGAGAAGTTGTTAAACTGTGACATGGAATTTAGACCCATTCCCACTTGACGCCGTCCAAACGACCAAGGGAGAAATCTGCGAGTTCGCGGAAGGCAGAAGGAGAAAAATCGAGGTCGGTGAGGGCACATCCTGTGCAGCGATCTGTGATGGCAACAGTGACGCTCTTGCCCTGGTCTGATGTGGTGTGAGTACGCAATAAACATCAAAGTGTGGGAGATATTCACAGTGAGCGGTGACCTTGCGTCCACAAATAGGATTATTGTTGGGATTGGCACGGTTATACCCACTGTACGCCGTCAAGTGAACAAAAAGTCTGATGTGGTGCAAAACAACATACGGGAAGACATCAAACAATAGGTGCGAGACGGCTGCAATGTGTTCAGAGTCGGTGTTGGTGACACCGCATGCAGTAAGGCCAGCTGGTTCCGGGGATGAGCAAAATGCGATCAGAGCATGGGGGTGGATACACACTTTCGTAAAAGGTACCCTGACCAATCTGGGTACCAACCATAAAGCTGGGGAGGTTGTTAGAAGACGGGGAAGAGGGTTTTTTGGTTGTAGCGGGAGGATGCTCCTTGGTTGTGGTCGGAGATGGCCTGTGAGTGGTGGGTGGAGGGGCAGTGTGGGTGGGGGGGGCCTTGGTGGTGTCGGTCACCTTTGTGCTGGTGGGCTGCGCAACGGCGGGAGAGGAGGGACGGGGCCTGCAGCGCTTGCCGTTCTGACGCCTGCGGACGGGGGCAGGGAAGACGTCGACGGGCTCGGGGAGAGCGATGCGGCCAGCGAGTGCACGGTGATGGATGGCGCGGGGGGCATGGGGGGTGGCGAGAGCAGTGACGGAGGCGAGGAAGGAGAGGAAGAGAAGAACGGCCTTTGAGAAGGACATGGGGGGCGGCTCTGGTGGGACAAAAACGAGGGGAGTTTATAACGAGCGAGATGGGGGGAAAGAACACAGACTCTGTTGGCGCCTGTTTGTCCTCGCAACCAAAAAATACAAATTTATCTACATCACATGCCGGCACTCGCCTTGGCCGCGTACATTTTTACCAGGCTCGTGCTCGCCGTGTCCCCCAGGCTCTTTGCATACGCATCTATCTGGCCCAGCAGCAGCACACTCTCCAGCCGGCTGGGCTCTGCCGGAATTTTGAACAGCCGCGAGACATCCTCCTCTGGAAGAGGGGCGAGCCCTTGGCCAATCCGTGCTTGATTCTCCTCCTTCCGCTTCGCGACGTAGTTGTCAGCCTTTGCCCGTTCTCGGGCGATCTGCCGTATCAGGTACGACACATTGCCCTCCTCTGTCCGGTACGCATCTACTGCCTCTACGATCCGCTCCAGGTTCCGCGTCACACCGGCAGTCCCCAGGTCAAGTGCTGCATACGAGGGCGTAATTGCTGTCTCGTATGCCTCATCGGGCCTCGCATCACCCAGTGGTGATGGCATTGACTTCGTCAGAGCACCGAGGAATGAGCTGAGAAGAGGATTCGTGCGGATTTTGAAAGGAACTTCCTCCAGAATCGAAGAGAAAGTCAGTCGATGGTTCATCAAGCTGCAATGACCCCTCGTCAGCACATGGTCCCTGAGCTAGAGAAAGAAAGCCCCTGCGTAAACGCGCCGGCCATCCGATCTACCTTGCCGTATTAAAATTAGATTTCTTGTATGCATCCATGAACGTGGTGGTCAGCCGGTAGGCACGGAATGAGGCGTTTCCCCGTGCGGTTTGGGATATATCTAGCAGAGAGCGAGCGGACATTAGCACCCTCAGTCCTCTTCTCTATCCCCACCGGGACGCTGACTCACCGTGTACAATAACGATACCACCGTGGCGAAGTTTGTCTTGATGGATAGCCTGGGTGTCCACGAGGGTTTGATTGAAAAACGCACCGAGAGTGGTTGCTTGATAAAAGCCAACTACGCTGTCATCAGCTTGCACCTCCTTCAGTGACCGTAGCATCGATGCCTGGTGGCGAGCTGGACACAACAAGCTTGTTAATCAGTGTCTTCATTCGTGCAGCATAACGCATACCGATAGCCTTGGCAGACTTCCCATCGTCGTCATTTGCGTGGTATGGCAATGGGAATGAATTAGAAACCTCGAAGGTACCATCCAAATCTAGACCCAGTAACAGCCCATGGGCAGTCGAGGAGGGTGCTTCGCGTGCGTGTTTAATGATTTTGGTGACGACCTATGCATGGCGCTGAGCATGGAAATCGAGACGATTGCTCCAAGGGGAGGGACAGCTCACCATCCCATCAAGCTGGACGGATGTGAGCGAAATTTCGGCCTCGATGTCAACTACTTTGGCCATGGACGGTGGGATGACTTCATATTTTGGTTGAGGTGCGACGGGAGCCGCGGAAGGTGCAGGAAGCGATGCCGCAAGAGCAGCGGCCATGGATGGGGGGGCGGCCATTTTGGATAAGAGAAAGTGCAGAAATCACCGATCAGAGAGACGGAGTCAAAGCCGTTGCCAACCAGGACCAAATATCTGATCCGGCTTTTCGGCCCCCGCCCTCGCCCCTCGGGAGTGCAAACGGTCCGATTCATTCTATTCATGGAACAGCGGCAGGGATATTTGCTGACAAAGCTGATGGAGACTAGCCAGCTCTGCTCGCTTCGCCGAGGACATCCCTACCACCATGCCCATGTCCCGTCCTGCCAGAATCACTCTCCTCCTGATCATCGACGTCGTTTTCTTTTTCGTTGAACTCATCGTCGGTTCGTGTCTCCCCCATACTTGCTTAGCATCATACCCACACTGCGTAGGCTATGCCGTTGGATCTCTGGCTCTCGTTGCGGACAGTTTCCATATGCTCAAGTACGTCACCTGTGCCCACCGCAAAACATAAAACCACATCTCCATAGCGATGTAATGAGCCTCATAGTGGCTCTGTACGCCATCAAGGTTATCGTATTCCCTTTCTCGCATCTTCCCTACCCGGTCTAACTTCTCTCATTAGCTTTCCGCCTCGACCCAGACAGATGCGAGATACTCCTATGGCTGGCATCGGGCCGAGATCCTCGCAGCCCTCGTCAACGGTGTCTTCCTTCTAGCCCTCTGCTTCTCCATCTTTTTGGAAGCATTCCAACGATTCTTTGATACTCTAGGTATACTTTTCCGCTGCTCTTAATAATCTTCCCATTGAGCTCGTCAGCAGAAATCTCCAATCCCCGCCTTGTCGTCATCGTTGGCTCACTCGGCCTGGCTTCTAATATTGTGGGACTGTTTCTATTCCATGGTGCGCGTTCACACACCTTGCCGTCGTGAAACCGCTCAAGACTCCTACATTAGAGCACGGTCACTCCCATGACCATTCACCGTCCAAACCACCGAGTCTTACCCCAATTTCCGCCCGGACTCCTGCTACAGGGGATGCCACGCCAACTCAAAAACGATTTATACCACACAGACGCTCGCGGTCTCCTACTTCCTTGCCCGAAGAGGCTTATTCTTATTCCTCACTCTATGGGCATCCCGCTGCAACTCGTGCCTCTCTGGTCCTAACAGCCCAAGAACTCGCACAAGCGCGCTCTCCTTCACCTACAATACACCGCCAGAGCTTCTCTCATATCCGACACACTTCCGATAGCTTTCAAGGCCCCAGACACACAACGCGTCCGCGCTCGAGGTCAATAGCAGATCCCATCAGCCGTGAGATTCTATCTTCACCATCCAGTGAAGGCACACCTTTACTTCAGGATGCGGCAAGCTCACCCACTGGGTATTCCCATGGACACTCACATACCGGCTCAATGAACATGCACGCACTTGTTCTTCATGTGATGGGCGACGCCCTTGGTAATGTTGGCGTCATTGCCACTGGCCTTGTTATCTGGAAAACGTCATGGAGCTTCAAATATTACTTCGATCCAATCATCAGTCTAGTCATTACTCTGATCATTTTTTCGAGTGCCCTTCCTCTCGGTTAGTTTGAAACTCGAAACTCTTTATCAAACTTACGGACAAACACAGTGCGGAGCGCTTCTTTCATTCTTTTACAGGGTGTTCCATCAACAGTTTCCCTTGACGAAGTCAAGTCATCTATTTTGGCAGTCCCAGGTGTCCTGTCACTGCACGAGCTACACGTCTGGCAGTTGTCAGAAACCAAAATCGTTGCCTCTGTCCATGTTCTAACTGAGAGAAGATACGATTTTATGCGCATAGCTACTAACATACGAAGAGCTCTACACCACCTCGGAATCCACTCTACCACAATTCAGCCAGAGTACGTCCAGCCCAGTGACCCTGTTGATTCAAAGGTTTGTTGGTTCCACTTACTTGCACATAACAATCCTGATCCGCTTTGCTCTCAGCTCGGTGACGAAACATTGTGTCTGATCCTGTGTCCTTCAGACCAGGCATGCGATCCGTCGCAAAATGCTTGTTGCCGTGAGTTCCCATTTCTCCCGTCGCCAATTCTGCTTATTCTTTCATAGCCCCACCTTCCATTGAGGTATAAGTCCGCTACAAATACACCCTTGTATGATAGAGCATAGACCACCACATAGATTACTTCGCTTGCGCATTTAATTCTGTCACAAAGAAGGGGAAATTTGACACGAAGCTCTGAGACGCCGCCAACTTCTGAGCAACCAATCTCCCGGCATTTTGTTGCCTCTGTGCACGTAATCCGGCAGCTAACTGTCTCACCAAAGCTGGGCTGTGTTGTCCTAGCACGGGCTTGTGTTCGCCATTGATTGTCCTAACTGCCCAATCAAGGTGCGCGGCCGCAGTGAGTGCAGACGAAATGATGGTGACCAGGATGTCAACAGTGACATTCTGCTCTGCGGGTTGTTGCGAGTCGATGGTGCTGATAAGGGAAGGTAGTATGACGTGTAAAAAGATGGGCAACAGCGGTGGGATTTCGGACGAACGGGGCATCGCTAAGACGAAGGTGGCAAGACGCTTGACTGTTTCGGTCTCCCTCATACTGCCGGTAATGAGGACCTCAGACCAGAGATAGTGAAGGAATCTTGTTGGTGATGAGAGGCGAAGACATTTTTCGACATTGAGGCTGGGTGCTTTCTGGGCAGATGCAGTGGTGATGGCATTGTGTATGTCCTGCTTGGGTTGTTCTTCCCAAGTTTTCAGATTAACGGCAGCTACCTTGTTAGTCTCTAGACGGTGAATGCTGGTGAGTATCCCAGGGTCGTTTTGGGTATACCAATTTTACTCACCAGAGTAACTCCTGCCTGTCACTTCATTCAACTTGTTTCGGACAGTAGCTACGTCGAAGGTAGCGATGCTCTTGAGCCTCTTCAGGCTCAGAAGACCATAGAGCTGATCTTTGCACAATAGTACAACCGGACGGGGGCACGAGGGTGACAGAATAAATGTCTGTAAAGTGTCAAGGAATGCAGTGTTCATGGGTCTGATAAAGCTGCTCTGAAATCACTGGGGAGCCTACACAACCTGGGGACGCACTTTGTTGATTCAAATTCTTTGATTACTCCCCTGACGACATTGAACAGAGTCCAATTAAGGAGTGGACTGGTGAAGTATGACATTCCATTGTTTAACACGTCACTCTCAAGCTTGAACCTGAGGGCCTGGGCAATCAAACTTGTAGACAACCGCAACAGGAGTTTAGGCGGTGTAGACCTTGTGAATAATAGCCGAGGTGATTGTTTGGGTGGGGAATTCATGCGATAAGCCTACCTCAGGATCGTATCCTCAATGCCCTCACTGCTGCTGTCGAATAGAGCCTTGAACCAGGCGGTAAAAGCGATGGTCTCTTCCGTTGACAGTGTCCCAGGATCCTGGACGTGAGCGGATGAGAAGAGGTATGCAGCGGACAGCGTCTGATCCATCATAGAAATACTATTGGGACTCAACTCCACCTCTTTGTCAGCTTATAGAATTGAATAGGGACAATGCCAATGGTCTCACCCGGTATCGTACAACAATAAATTGTACGAGGAGCACGACATCTCCGAGATGGCTGACAGCCGTCTGCGGGTCCCCTGTAGTCTCGTTAGTATTATCCCTTTATATATATGGCCCCTTACCAACGGTCTCGCAGTCGTACTCTTCCAGAAATCGCAAAGCACGGAAGACAACTTCGGTTAGCTTCACATGAAGAGAAAGAATTTCCAATGCACAGTCGCTGGTGTAGAGAATCTGGCAAAGGTGGCTGAGATCATCAGCATCGAGGGATGTCGTAAATTGTGTGTATCGCTTGGGTAGTTGTCAGTGTCATCACACCGGATAAACGCTGGTGATCCTCACATACTTTCAGCACGACGTGAGCAAAGGTATGGTGGCTACTACTGTCACGCCAGATACGAATAATCCAAGAGCAAGCGTCAGTGACCTCGATGTCCGATCCTATTTTGCTTTCGAGGTATAGCTGACGATGATTACGTCAATGCCAGCGATGGCTCTCAAGCATTAGCTGCATACCCCAAAATCGACACCGGCCTCCTGTGCTTCAGTGAAAAGTCGCGACCCACTCTCCACCGTGAACGCAGGATCAAGTTGAGCAGCAAAGTTCGAGTCAACAAGCTCATGGCGGACCAAAGAATAGAGTAGATCCCGGTTGAAAGAGCGACCTCTGCAAATATTGTCAATCCAATGTGAGCATACAGATTTGTCATTGTCACCTACAAGTCATCCTCGGATTTACCTAACGCACGAGATAGGACGTGTTCGCACTCGACGATGAGATCTGGTCGCCTGTACATATACTCCAGAGCGGCCAGTATTGCACTTCTCTGTTGCAAATCAGTTGTAACCTACGTAGCTCGTTATTTACTGCCTACCCAATCCCCCTGCGAAGTATTGTCACCCTTGGTAGCACTTTCAAAAGACGTCAGTAAAGTCGGAAGCTACGGCATCTCGTCAGTAAGGGTTCTTAGCTGTTGGACACGTCACTACCCACACGCCCCACGATGAAAGCTTTCCACACAATGCTCATGCTAGCACTCTGCGCTAGACACATGAATGTTGTCGTTAACAGCTGTGTATAAAACACATTCGGCGTCCAAGCTGTCCATCGAAGTATTGCAATTAGGGTGGCCACTACGTCATTTGTGCAACCAACTCCGTAGTCGTGGCCACGTCGATCGATCTAAGAGGCATGAGCCAGCATCCAACTAGCTTAAAAGAGAGCAAACACACCCATTGATGAAGTATAAGGCCGAAGGTGATAACATCCGCATCCGCACTCTGGACATCAGTCTTCCCCAAGCTAAGCTGCATCGACTGTATCATCTGGGCCTCACGAGCGGCCTTGACATCGTCCCCCATTGAAATACTCAGAGCAATGACGAAACTTTCCAGCATTTGCCGGACATCCGGTGCCAGACGATAGTGCGTCATAAGCAGATCATTTGCATCGGTATAATGCATAGCAATCTGGGCGTTGGATATTTGTGAAAGATCGGATACACAAGAGAGGAGAAGGACCAAGAGCTGGGACGCGGAAGAGGTCACTTCGTGGAAGTGGGAAATTGGTAAAGTATATGCGGTTCGAAGAAGTGCCAGTGCATCCTGTATCTTGTTTAGTATCGTCACAGGAGTCTCCGTATAAGAAACTATCGACCCAATTGGTGCCATTCCTGATGCATAGTGTGCTTCAAGTGCGACGCGACAGAGAAGGTCCAAAGTTGCCACCGTGTGCAGATCAGGAGATCGAGCGGCTTGCATAAATGTGGCAACGTAGGTTGCCAGAGATAATATCTCACTCTGTATCGCATATTTCAAGTATTCTTGAAGCTCGGAGTCTCCTGGATATGAAGAAAAGAGTGCCAGGATGGAGTCTAACAAACAGATGTCAGTCGATTACAAGGCGAATAGAAAAGACGGACTGCTCAGATTTTTTTCTATAGTTTCATGCGAGTGTGGGACTGGGTTTTTCTCAATGAATTTACGGCACAAGGCCAACCACTTCAACCCGCTCAGCAATTATTCGATGATCAGGCAGACAACCTGACATACTTTGGGAGCGGAAAACCCACTCTGAAAGCAATTTCTTGTGAGCTCATCGAGGTTCATATCGGCCTGTTCACTGCGCCTGCATCAGTTAGACAAAGGCGAGCTCCTTTCCGAAGGTGAAAATGAGACTAGAGTCTACTCTCTGCAAGAACGGTCGAACCACGTGACATTCCTCACATGTCCCTCAGCTAGTACACAAAGTAATCGCGACACCACACAAGGGCGGCGAACAAGATTCTTATGATGCTTATTCCCATAATGTCTACATAATGACAGAGAAAAGGCCCACACACGGCCGTTTAAACGAATTAAAGGCAATATACCGACTGAGCTAGAGAATTGCATCACACCCGCGAAAATTGTAGTCTGACTGATCTCATAGATGAGCGCTGGAGACTAGCGTCCATGCTGTACACCTTGTGCAACTTGAATATCAGCCTCCTGCCGATGAAGGGTATCGCGAAGCCGAAGAAACTAAGGAGTATGTCAGACAAGCAATTAAGGACACCTATGTGGTGAGTCTAAATCCTCGCCTTTTGTTCCTCTTTGAAAATTTGCTCCTTCATTTGTTTAGTTAATTTCTCCATATGAATGAGGAGTGACTGATAGCGTAAGAGCATCCAGATCAGCAAAGATTTATGTAGGTACGCCACCGAGTCACACTAACCCGGATAGATCTGCTATTGAGACAGCGATAATTTGAGATACGCTCGAGGGGTGCAGGTTCCAAACCATTGCACCGGAAGTGCTCGTGAAGGAAAGCCACGTAATGTTCAAGACACTCGAGATAATGCCGCTTCTTTTCATGCGAGGTGATGGATTCTGTGACGGTGTCATTCACAGGAGAAGGAGGAAGGAAGGCAGGGTCCAGGACAGGGGTCATTTCCGCAGTGGAACCACTTGGATATATAGATCGGGAGGATCTTTCTGGAATGTATACATGCCCGCGAGCTGTGCGAGATGGATGCTGACTTTCCTGGCTGGATAGCTCAACAAGCAGCTCACTGGGAGTGGGGAAGGTTGGCTGGGGAGGAACAGCAGATGGGGCCCGCAGAACGTGGTCGTAGTCACCTTGAGGTACTGACAGACATACATGTGGCTGGATGTTAGACTGATACGGAGGTGCCACGAAGTGGGTTGGAGGGCACCCAACGGACTCGATCATCTTGGTTTCGTCTGACTGGTAGGATTGGGTCCGAAGAAACGGCGCACATCCTGGAAGAGGTACTGGAGCATGGAGGTGCAAGAGCTCTGTTCCGCGCTCGAAATCTGAGCTTGCCCAATATGCTGTGTTGGTGCATGACTCTCCACTGGGCTGCGGTTCGGGAGCAAGTGGATATGGAGAATCACAAATCTCCTCCCGACGAAACACGAGATATTCATGCTCGTACTGACCAGTTTCTAAAGGATAGTCAGTCTCGCTAGCCTTCACTGTATGGTTCCCGACAGATGCCTAACAACAGATCGTTAAATTTTTTCCGATTGTCGCTTGAAAGTCACTTACACCATCAACGTCGGCCGTGTAGTAATTGGGCTGTCCATAGTCATAGTGTAACATACTGTCCGAGCGAGATGACGGGTCGAGGATGAAAAACACGAAGCAGCCCAGGGGAAGAATCCTACGAGAGTCCGAGACGGTGTTCCGGCTTTAAGCATTCGGACGGTGTGCAGTAGTGGGAGAAGCCCGTCGTCATGTCCAAAGCTGAATACTTCTGTTCCACACGTAATCGGGAACACTATCAAATAGTCAGTCACGATATAGTGGGTTGGGGTTACCGAGACGAGCATCGTGCGGCTACATATCAACGACAAGGCTAGATCGTGAATGCAGGGTGAGGTCAAGACCCAGATTCGCCAGGATCTTGAAAGGTAAATTCAGGGGCCGGTCCGTAAGAGGGGGAAATCTGATTCCTTGAAGGGACCAATAAGCTGGCTGCATTGATAATTTTAGAAGTTGTTAAACGTCAGAGAGACGAGTCTACGTTGGCACGGTATCCTGGAGAATGAATGAATGTAAGATGCATCAAGCAGGCGTGTGCTTCAAGTCGGCAACAGTCTGTCCTCGTCATAATTAACAAGGCTCAGTATTTCGTCCCTCTCTGAGGAATCCAGTCAATAGCCCGCTGTGATTAAGATTGTTACTACAGAGGGCGGAAGGCATTGTCACCCAGGTTCTTGATGTATCCCACGGTTTCAGCGCAAGAAGTCCGTACTCGAGAAGGAATGGTTCCAGGACTCGCGAGAGAGGAAATGCATTGCTCGAATGGATCAACCGGGGAAGAAACGGCTCGGTAAGCCGTGGCGTGCTCGTCGCCCCACTGTTGGGATCTGTGTTTGGATAAGCCTGAATATTGAATGTCACCTACCGGACTTTGTTTAATGAAGGGGCGAAATGGCGGTGAATGCAGAGGATCTGACTAGGTGGGCGCGTTTCTGAATATAGTTTCAGGGTCACTGCTAATTGGAGGACGCCAGGTCCCAGAGTCAGAACTCGTTTGACTATGTACGGCGACGGGAACTGAAAGCCACGTCGCGGCAGAAAGGCTATTTTACTATGAGGCTCCTTCAATAGCCGGATCAGTCATGGCAGCTGCCCAGATCTCTGGAATCTCCAGCAGCCCCACGCAAGATCCAATTGTGAATCTGTGGGTAGCGCGCGGATCGAGCGGGATAGTTACTCGCTCTACTATTTGGTACACGCCAACATTGTCCTCAATGATACTCTGTCACCAGTCCGTTTCAATGACTCTTCGTCCAAGGGTCCAACTTGGATAACTCATGGTCTTCCCGTTGTGGCTGCGACGATATCATCTGAGATCTAGTCAGGAAAAATCCTTACAGGGCCGTTGAATTCACATATAAACCAGGCTCCTGGCCCGCGACACTCCTGGACACGCTCACAACTCCTTACTTCGACTCCGACGTCCCCATTTTGTCTGCTTAGGCTTAGGCTTGTGTGCCCAACCATGTCAATCCAGATGTTACCCAGGACAGCTCTTTCTGCCTCGCCTAACGATCTCCAGCATTGCTCTTCGTCCTCGAGCGAGAGTTCTCGTTCTTCCACCGAGGTCTCTTTCCCTGACCCAGCTTCCTTTACGACTGGTCGCAAATATTTTGCTCAAACCTCGTCCAGCAAGTTGCGGATTGCGCACCCGTATACTCGACTCTACGCCAAGAAGGACGATACAAAGAGACGGCGAATTTGGAATCATGCTCTCGAAAAATTGATCTTTAGCCCCTACGAATTGTGGGTCGCCGTTGGTCTGTATCCTCGGATCATATAATCTGAACGTTTATATCAAGGTCGATACTCGGAGCACCCCACCGGCGGACGATATATCTGGCAAGTCTAGAGGCACACATCGACAGATTACACGCCCAGCTTTTCAAGTACGAAATACATTATTAGGCGACCAGTCGTCTCGCATTGACTGCCTTCTGCCAGTGTCGGCTGTTGTCCGGTATCTGCAGCGGAACTGGAACCATTTCGAGGCCTGAACTCCAAAACTGCGAAGGTTGCGCCCTTTTCAGTCTGTGTTCATGTACGGAACTGACGCAGGGTAAAGAGTATGGTGTCTAGTCTTCAGCACGAAGTGTCGGTTGGCAGACTGAAACTCCTGGAGCTCGAAAGAGCGGTGAGTCTCCCGGTGTGGTGATGGTAATGGCCGTTCTGACTTCAATTAGAATGCAGAATTAGAGTGCTTATTGCGTAACTCCGACAACATATCTGATCTTCCCTCGTCTATGAAATAGAGTCCCAACACTGATGGTGTTCCACATAAATATTGCGGAGCGTGTGTCCGCCTAATTAAATTTCCCCTGGCTCTGATAGATCGGATATCTGAAACAATTCAATTCCTTGTCTACCGGACTCTGATCGCACATTACATTGAGGGTGTTTCCCCCATTTTGCACAACCAGAGAGCCCTTAAACCACAATATGTAGAGTTGCTCAAGTACCATCGTAGTGCCAATAAAGTAGGACAATAACGGGTGGGTTGTCTACAAGGCTTCAGGCAGTCGGAAATGTGGGTCATAAGTGGCAGTGACCTGTATGGGGTCCCTCGCCAAAGGTTTCCAGTGCTGCGTGGAACTGGTGGAAACTTTCAAAGCTTCAAAGTTCAAGTTCAAACATGATTGATGGAGCTAATCACAGTACTGACCGGTCGGCAGGACTATATCCTTAATTCTAGGACCACATAAAATATGGCTCACCGGGTTGTGGCAGAGTTCTTTTCAGAGAAGGTACATTCGAGACTGTACATAGTCCCTGAGCCACTGGAGTGGCCGGCTTGGTTGACCTCTCTGGGAGTGTGCTAACTGGCGCCGTGAGTGTGGAGAACACAGAAGACCAGGAGCTTGCATCGACTACATTTTGCCCCTCTGGACAAGAATATAGACGCAACGCCCCGTCCTTCCCCCTGGTCTAGAGGAGGTCGAATGATGGAAGATAAATGAGGGACAATCGTTACAAGCAGAAAGGTAAATGTCACTTAGGTATTGTGTAACCTCCGGTCTAGTGAGAGGCCTCTGAACCGGGCGCAAAAGTTGGGCATTGGAGACGAAGAACCGTATAACATCGTGATGACCGGTGAATGAATTAATGTTAAGACTAGCAGTGGACTCCTAGATCGTCCAAAGACCCAGGTAAGAATCTAGGTTTAGGAGACTTAAGTCACCACCACACCTATTGTTCATCGTCCTGGGTGGCGAATTTATGTTTCATCCTCGAAGCCACCTCCGTCATGCCTCGACCACTCCCGGTCACACCAACTGTAAAGGAAGAAGTTAGCAATGACACCCCAAACAATATGAGGACCGACCTTTTCCCAAGGGGTTGTCTGGAGTTTTGAAGATGCTTGTCCCGCTAATCCCGGCTATATGCACACCCTTCTTCTCCGACTTCTTTGCAAACTTCTGCCAGCTCGCCTGCTTCTGGGTCTGCTCCTTGGCTTTTGCGGCTCTTACTTCAAGCTTTTTCTCGTTCTTTTTCTTCTTCCTCTCCCTTTCCTCCTCTTCCGCCTTCGTGAGTTTACGCTTGTTAGACGATGGGACAGCAGTCGAATAGGTCGAAGGAATTGGCTTTAGGTCGGCTGCTTTGACCAATTCCGTCGTTTTGTAGCTCTTGAAGACAATGCTGTAAACGCGGTTCTCCGCTGAGCCACCTAACGACGTGATCCGGGCGGGATACCAATTGTTGTCTTTGGAATACTTTGCCAGGCACTCGTCTCCCGCGGACCATGTGTGAACGGGTGTTGATATAGCTGATCGACGAAAACCCTCCGCCTTAGACGACGACGCAGCATCAGCCTGTACGATGGCGGCCTCGGTGAGCTGGATGAGCTCTTTGAGTTCCGAACGCAGAGATGCGAGTTCTGTGTTGTCGGGGTCGGCAGAGAGAGCTGCTTCAACCTGAGATAGTTGAACTTGATAAGTTTCCAAATCTGCTTTATCCATGGTGGCGTTGGGTTTGTGGTGTGATGTCGATGTAATGCGGGCTCAGCGAAGTACTGGCGAGCAACAATGGAAGTAGGGCAGAAGAAAGTGATCGTGGGAACTATGCATGATATCTTCCTGACCATACTCACGAAGCGGACTAATTCCGTTGAATTACTTTTTCGCCCTATACAATACACATCCTCGAATAAACGTGGTTCTCTATGGAAAAAGTACCGTTTCGTGGTCAACAGTCCTCAACCCCAAATATCACTGCGATCGAGCTTGATCTTTTTATCCTGCTTAGCTTTGCTACCTTGGGGGCGTCCAACCTGACGCGTGCTCCGCTTTGAGTGATACTTTTGCTGTTGATGCGAACGAGTTTTTGAGAGGTCGGACGTAACCTTGGTCTTGATGTCTGAAAGGCTCAAAGCCCCAACCTTTTGGGAAACCCCGTCCGGAGAAGGCGAGCGAGGGTGCAGATCCGCTCGGGATCTCCACGTCTCAGCGATCGCCGGAGCCGATTTTTGGGTGGCACCTATGGGCGCGATGGTGGTCTCGGGTTGATGATCGTCTTCGTCGGAGGCGCTGGTATAGGTTTCTCCCAGAGATTGACGAACATCACCATCTTCATCCTGTGCGGCATCCTCTTCTACCACTTGCCCATCCACCTGGCTGCCCTCGTCATCTGCCTCACTCTCCTCCTCCTCCTCCTCCTCTCCTTGTCCGGAGCTCCTGGTCTCCTGTTGTTCGTCATCGTCGTTCCCAACAGCGTCCATATACTTCAGAATTTATTTATCAGCAATGTTGATGATCAATACAAAATTACGTTGACCTACTTGTTCGAGTACTTTCATCTCCTTGTTTCCGAACCCACTCGCAGCTACCATTACATCAAGCCGGAACTCTCTTCCCGAGGGGCCCTCTTTGAGAATACGATTGAATTCGGGGTACAGGACGCTTTCATACTTGAATCGGCGTCGGAAGAAAGTTCTAATGCAATCCACGTCGCGATTAAAGTACCTTGACATAGCTGAGATTTAGGCTGTCGCACAGAATGATAAAACTGACTAACCACTCTGCGTTCTCGTGCGATGTACTAACCATCTGCGGAAAATCGATGACAACCGGTTCACCAGTTTCTCGACGGACAAGTATGTTAAATTCATTAAAATCGCCATGAATGAGGCCGGCATGAGCAAAGCGAACAATGAGGTCCATCAGTTTGGAATAAAATTTCCCGGGGGATGGTAACTCGGTGACCTGACGTCTAAGCATTGGAAAATTAAATTAGAAACTGGACTTCATTTCCGTCATGACAAGCTCACAGAGGGTATGCATCAATGTACTCCATGAGTATACAATGCCTTGCTTGGTCAACGGGACGCGGAACGGGGAAGTCGTTATCATAGAGAACCTATTGCGGTATGATCAAGTGCATGCGCTGGAGAAGATCGGGGTTCACCGACTTTCATAAAAGCCCACTCCTTCTGGGCAGCGAGTCGCGACAAATACATCCATGATGCAGATTTCCGTTTACCAAGGTAATCACGTTTCTCTTTGATCGCACGAAAAGATATGCGACCTAATCTGGATCAGATTCAACCAAATCCTTTCCAGCGGTCGTGGCGAGCACCAACCTGTGCAGTTTTAGAACCATCTCGTTTCCTTTTGAATCCGCGACGATGTAAATGTCTACCGGTGATATTCTCAGCTACTTGCCCCCACGGGGTCGCTTCACCAAACGTACCAGATTCTTTGCCAACACCAATCTGATTTCCTACCGAGTACATGGAGTCTCGCTTTGAGAGCGCTCGCATGGCAAGATAATCGTAACCCCCGTAAGTCAGACGGTACCCATCATCTGTGAGCCGAGGTATCGTGAGCAGCACTTTTGAGACACAATAATTCAGCTAACACTTTGAGTTCTGAAGCTTTGAGACAAGTTTGCGTTTGGCGAGGCCACCAATCAGCTTGTTAACACCACCATTTCTGAGTCCCGATATTTGGGCGATCAGAGGTGTCGGGACAACTTCATGGTTTTTAGAACCCATCTCGACCTGTTCGAAAATCAAGACATGTTCTGCGAGCGAAAACAAATTTATGCATACGGCTGTGAGGACACGAAACTCGTCTGATGTTATATATCTGAGGTTGGAAGCGTCGAGTTTCATTGTCTTTTGGTTTGGAAGATAAAAGTTGGTCGACCCATTCCTGTGATGGTGTTCCGCTGGTGTCACACCATCAGGTTTACCATGGCCGTAATGGTAATGGCCGCCCAGATATGGCATGTATGACCACATATGGTAATGGGTTCGCCATTTATTTCAGCACCATAGTGAATGGGATTGACCTTACCCCTCCAAAGTAAAGAATGAGCAGAAGGACAGGCCGTGTTCGTCGTGCCATCAACGTCGGTACTCATTCTCATAACAAGAGATCGTGTCTGATCTGGGTTCTAGGCGGATTCGAGTGAACTTTGGGTTTGTCTAGGAGAAGACATATCCTTGTTGGTTTAGATTAACATTTCCGCAAAAGAACTCACAGCATTCGATAGGCCCTTCGTCAAGGTTGTTCATGGCTCAGAGCTGGAGGCAAACGAGAAAACAGCCATCTGGGACCTCTTCGAGAGGAATATGCTCGAGATGTACGTGCTCGAAAGCACCAGGACTCAGGCCTCAAGGGGCGAGGTTAATCGAATTTTTCCAGGTACTCTAATTCATCTTTTGGATGGAGACCCGCGAAACAAAAGAAAGAAATATTTCACAATCTATCCCGGTTTTTGCTTGTGTATGACTCCGAGGAGGAGACTATGATGACTGCCTTTTGTATGTTCCGGTTTGAAAATGAGGAAGGAGAAAACGTCGTATATTGGTGCGTGAATCTGCCAGAGCACTTATTCCAGTATTACTGATCAAACTAGTTACCATATCCAAGTAGACTCCCAACACCATAGGAGCGGTATAGGAAAGAAATTCGTGGAGATTCTAGCCACCGTTGGCAGGACATTTGACATGGAGAAAATTGTTCTGACAGTGTTGAAGGGTATGTGCTACCCGGCCTGTAACGAGGCTCTTACGATGTTTCTACCAGCCAACACGAAGGCGATAGCGTTTTATAAAGCTTGCAGGTGGGACTTCCGACCGCACCACGTGAAATTTCTGACTGTTGAATAGGTTTGAAGTGGATGCAGCATCACCCAGCTTATATTTAGCGGAGGATGACCCCAACAAAGAGGGATACGACTACGAAATCATGTCGAAAAGATTATAGTAGAATCGAGTGTTTGTGTGTCACTGCGTGGCATTAGCTTCGAGAACTCCCACGCCGGGTATTCCGAGCATGGGCGTCCCAAGCCGTTCTGTCCGCTGAAATCATGTTGTCGACCACTCTCCGCACCGTCCGTCCTTGCCTGTGTCGCATATCAGGGCGCCGCTTCGCCTCACATGAGGCGCCCCAATACAATGAGCCCACAGGTTACCTCTTTGGTGAAAAGGTATGTTCTTCCTTCTTTCCTTGCACCGGGTCGAGTTGACTCCTCGACGGTGCAGCCTCCGCCGCCTGGCCAGAGCCGCGTGAAGGAGGACTGGGAAAACATTTGGTATTGGGGGATGTTTGGCTCCATGGCGTTTGCAGCCGTCATGTTGTATTACAAGCCCGATACTAGGTACGCCAACCCCACTGGTTTTCTCGTTCCGACCGTATTGATTCATCCTCAAGTATCCAAACCTGGGCCCTCGAAGAGGCTAAGAATAGGATGGAGGCCCGAGGAGAGAAATACAAATACGAACCATCATTGTCGTCATCTACATGATCAATTGTCCTCGACTCTCTGCTTTAACGTGAATTATTGGATATACATCCCGACTCTCCCTAATGATAGACAAAGAGCGCTACTCTAGATTGGACTCAAGGACGACGTAAATATAGTCTATTATGAGTGGATGTTCCCGCTTAGTTTTGTTCCACGAATTTGTCGTAAGCCTCCTTTGTGAGGAGTTTTTCAACTTCTGAGGGATCCGACAGTTTAATCTTGCAGAGCCATCCTGTGAAGTTTTTGGCCGTTAGTTGGCCTACGGTAATGGAAAATATTGGAAAGGGTCTCACCATCTTGTTCAGCAGATTTGTTGAGCAAGCCCGGTTGGTCTCCGAGAGCTTCGTTAATCTCTTCGACGACACCGGAAACAGGCGAATACTAACACAAGCCAGTCATTTATATGGAACGGCGAGTTAGGACGCAACTCACAATGTCCGAAGCGGCCTTCACACTCTCCACAGCGCCGACCGATTCTAAAATGCACATTCACCGACGACTCAGCACATGAACTGCCATGAAGGCGAACCTCCTTGATCAACTTTTCTGCCAACAGCGGGTAGTTCGACGAAGACAACGTCTCCAAGTGTCGACTGCGCATGATCAGTAACAGTGACAATACCAATCCCTGTCTTATCGTCAAAAGTAACTGTTTCATGTTCCTTCGTATAGCGCTTGGCTAGGAGTTGTTTCTCAACAGTCCACCCATGAGGAAATACCGAGTACGCTACTTACTTGTTAGGGTACGCGTTCCAGAAACAGGGTAGGCTGCATGACCGAAAGTTGGCCTTCGGACAGCCAAGGATAGCCTTGAACGAGTGGCAGTTCGGAGAATAGACTGCATTGGTGTTGTGGAAAGACCTCAAACGACGAGGGAACAGGACAAGCCTGCCCTGTGAAATTTCGGATGGAGCTCCCTTCCCTTTTATGTAATCTCGTCCACAACGCAAGTCATTCAGAAATGGGTTTATTTCGAGAAGATAAACAATAACACCCATCCTCGAAGGAAACTATTCAGTTGTGTAACTAATCTAATAAATTACGCAGCATGAAGATAAGTATAGCTGATAGCCTAGCGGAGCCCACGACAGGTGTTCGGACCTGGTGAGACCACGAAAACCTAGTACTTTTCATCTAGAGTGGGGATGTGGCCCTATTATGGTAATGGGGTCGTGTTAACACGACTTAGGCCAGCTCAAGGACCTTGGTAACGATACCAGTGCCGACTAATCAAGATAAGTGAGTTGTTCTTGGTAACCAATACAATAACTCACTGGTCTTGTTACCCTCGCGAAGAGTAAATCTAACACGATATCAGATGGGTTTCAGTGAGCAAGGCCCATTTCACTTACCGAGTGCCAACCTCGGCGGCGACATCGTGGACGAGGTTGCAGATAAGCTCAACATTGTCGCCAGGCATGATCTATAAGGATCAATCAGTAACAGCTTAATAGTTCCTCCGTGATCACTAACCATTTTCTCGTTGGGGTCAGCGGTGCCCTCAGGCCAGGTAAGGGCAACATTGATGTCAGCGGTGCGGAGGTAGAGTTGGGGTCGGTAATTTGCCATGAAGGGACTTGCGCGACCACCTGACAAAGGATCAACCAACGAGTAGAGATGCTGCTTCTTCAACATACCTTCGTCCTTCGTCAAAACATAGACCTGGGCCTGGAATTTCTTAACTGATTTAATGGTTCCAGGGGCAGCAATAACTTGTCCACGGCGAATTTGCTCGCGTTTGATACCTCGGAGGAGTGCTCCCATGTTGTCACCAGCTTGGGCCTAGGTTTGAACAATTTTAATAACAGACCAGGATCTCATTATCATACACCGACCCTGTCCAGTTCCCTGCGGAACATTTCTAGGGGTGATTTGAATGATGGTACTAGAGAAAAGATCAAATGACGAACTTACCAATGCCGATGAGGGTAGTTTTCGTGGTCGAGCCATGACCAATGATTTCGACTTCAGCACCCTTGTTGGCGGTTCCACGTTCGACCTATAAAACAGCACATGGTCAAGGATAGTTCAGGTGTTGACGGGAAGACACCTACACGACCAGTGGCGACAGTGCCACGACCAGAGATAGAGAAGACGTCTTCAATAGGCATAAGGAATGGCTGATCGAAGTTACCTAGAAATGAGGGTAGAGTGAAGAAGGAAGATGAATGGCCAGGATTACGCACGAGGGGGGAGCTCGAGCCATTTGTCACAGGCTTCAACCAGTTCCTTAATCTTGGTAGCACCAATTTCCGGATTGCGTTCTTCAAGGGCAGCGAGGGCAGACCCCATGATAATGGGCGTGTCTTCACCCTCAAATTGATAGGTAGATAAAAGTTCGCGCATTTCCATGTCGACGAGTTCCAGCATTTCAGGGTCATCGATTTGGTCGACCTTGTTGATGAAGACAACCAGTCTCTTAATACCGACTTGACGAGCAAGGAGGAGATGTTCCCGAGTTTGAGGCATTTGACCGTCCGTAGCTGAAACCACGATAATTGCACCATCCATCTGTGCAGCACCGGTAATCATATTCTTGATGTCTGTGCCTCGTCATTAGGCATGAAAAGGAAACAGCAAATTCAGCATACAATCAGCATGTCCAGGACAGTCAATATGACCATAATGGCGGCTATCTGTCTCATACTCGACATGAGATGAGTTGATAGTGATACCACGAGCCTTCTCCTCAGGGGCCTTGTCGATCTGGTTGTAGTCGGTGAACTTGGCCCCCCCCTTCTCAGCTAGAACCTTGGTAATAGCAGCGGTCAGCGTTGTTTTTCCGTGGTCAACGTGGCCTGGGCTTGCATCAGACATGGACAAATGATGTTTAGAAGTGGAAATCATACCGATGGTGCCAATGTTCATGTGAGGTTTAGAACGCGAGAATTGTTCAGCATAACCCCTACGAGCAACTAAAAGCCGTTGAGACGCGTCGAAAGCGTGTCAGTAGGGACGCACTCAAGCCAGCCGAGGGCGATGGAAAGGTTGGCTTGAAAGAAGTGCGCTGTAAGGCAGTCAGGAGGGAGACTGGGAAAGAGTTAGCTGGTACAAAGGAGGGTGGAAGGAAGACATACGGCGTGACGATGCCAGTCCACGACAGACAGACTTGCAGGTGGCCAGCGGAAGCATGGTGTTCGAGGTGGAGGAACGGGTCCCGCAAACTCTCGAAATTTGTCCACCGCCGGGTAACTCCGCCTGGGAATTTGATCCTGTTCCAAATTTAGCTCTGCCTCACATGGATCCCGTTCGCGTCTCCAGTCTCTTGCAGAATGTCTTCTCCGGATCGTCAGGAGCTCCTTCGAAATGCCGTCGTATTTTTGCAGGACCCAAAGGTACCCGGTCTTGTGGATGTTGAACACACTGGCTGATTACTTGGACTAGATACAGGCTTCTCCGCTCACGCAGCGGATCCAGTTTCTTGAAGCCAAAGGCCTAACACCTGCCGAGATCGACATGGCCATAAAACAATCCTCCACCAGCGCTCTTTCGCCAAATTACCAACAAGGGTATCCCGCTAACTATGGTGCAGCACCGTATCCCATGGCCCCTCCGGCGGCCCAGGGATGGGATTGGCGGGATTATTTCGTCAGCCTCATTCTTTCTGTGCGGTTGGAAGGTAGCTGATTTTAAGCCAGGTGACTGCAGTCATCTCTGGTGCTGTGACTTATGGAGCAATTTCGTTATTCAAGGCACGCCACATCTTATGGTATCACTGAGCCAAGTCTTACATGCCCCACAGAAATATCTTCTGCCCCATCTCCAGCCTCCAACTGCCTCAGCCTATGAAGAGGACAGAGATGCTCTCAGCGCTCAGTTTGACGCTGCCGAAGCCCTCCTCAAGGAGATTCAGAACGAAACAGCGGCTGTTAGAATGGCTGTAGAGGAACAAAAGTTGAAAATCGACAAGACGACCCAAGACGTCGAGGTGGTTGTTGGTGAAATGCGTCACAGTGAAATCCGAACCCGAGACGAGATGAGGGAGGTACGGGAGGAAATCAACAACATTCGTGAAATGTTGCCCAAGGTGAGGATAGGCAGCAGTATGTCGTGTCGGGGCTGACTCTTTGTCTAGATGATTGAGAGAAACAAAGAGCATCACACAGCCTCTCTTAACGAGCTACAACAAGAGGTGAAATCGCTCAAGGCGTTATTACTCAATCGCCCAACCGGGTTGCCAACGTCTCCCAGTCCTCTATCTCCGATGACCCGACCGTCAATACCTGCCTGGCAACTTGCTAGCTCAACAACACCGAGTGCAACCCCAGGGATAACTAGCGCTGTCACCGAATCACCATCAACTGGCATCTCACCCCCCACCTACCCGGCCAGCATTCCAATCCCCATTACCAATGGTAAAGGCAAGGAGGTAGGAACGGAAGCCATTTTATCTTCGTCCTCTTCCACATCCTAGGGGTTATGTTAGCTAGTCTTGGTAAAGGATCTGTAGAAAGTGTGATGCACGTGATTATCGGTGTAAGTTGAGCTCTGAGGAGTTGCACATTCCGACCAACATTTCATGTTCTCTCAGTTTCGCCACGCCGTTGAGAGCCTCGGTGCCCAACCACGTAGTTCAACGGATGCACCGCCAGATGAACGCACCAGCTCGCCTTTGTCCCAATCCTATCCTGCAGACACGCCCTCGAGTCCAACGGGCTCGCCGATGTCTTCAAGCCAACTAACCGAATCCGCCCTTTCAAACTTGCGCAAGTCTTTGCCAACAAATCGAACAGCGGCATCCATGACCAAGAGTGTGTCATTGCCTTCCGTTGTATCTTCGGATAAACCACGACAGAAATTGAATTTGGAGGAACGTCTACGCGCGAGTCTCTCAGCCGCAGATGTGTCCACTGCCTCAGCTCCACCCACGCCCTTTCCCCCAATGACCATCGTGGCCAAGGCAGACCCACTTTCACCCTTGTATGCTCCACTGCCCGACTCTCCTGAGGTGTACCCGCCTGCAACTGTCCAGGATCCGTCTCCCCCACCTGAAGCTGGGGAACATGATCCAGAACCACAGGCTCCTGAAGAGATCTCCAAAGAGGCTGAAGCAGTCGATAGCTCAGTCAAGACTGGTGCGTCTGAAGCGCTAGACACCGCTTCAGATACGCCCAACCTTGTAGCAGACGACAATAATGCCACGATGGCCAAACCCATAAATAGCAAAGCTGGTCCAGACGTGGTTGTGGACACACCTACTAGAGAGTCAGACGGGGAACCGCTGGAGCCAGAGAAAATCGAGCAGGAACAGGAGCTCACCTCTGAACGGATGGACATGTGGGGGGATTCCCCGGACGAAACACCAGAAGCACCCAATCAAAAACAAAGTAGCACGACGGCGGATGTCGATGCGCTACAACAGCGATTGAAGCAGGTTGAGCAACGGTTCACTGGCACGTTCTTTTCATCCAACCCCGCCAACATAGCTTATAATATACTTTAGATGTATCAACTTCATTTAAACGTCTTCAAGTTGAAAAGCTCGCCGCAGACGCAGTCATTCGGGATTTCACGCCGCTCACAAGTATTCAAGATGCTGCCGCGCTGAAGGAATACTTCCAGACTCTAAACTCCAAGGCTGAGGTTTGCAGCTATCAGTCCTACCACCACCTATCACTTACTGTGCGACCCAGGTCTTTCAAGAGGAGATTAAACGATTAAACGGAAAACTCGAAGGTAAGTGTTCATATCCTGTCACTGACTTTCGATACTGAGTTCAATGAAGTTCAGGAGGATCGGATCGAAGAGCTGAGAGAAACACATAAACTCTCCTCGGCGTCTCAAGTAGATCAAACTGAGCGACTTCGAGGTCAACTCCGAGAGACAGATATTTTGTTTGATAAAGCTCGGAAATCTATAGGAACATTGGGGGAAACAGTCTTACAAAAGGAGAAAGAGATCACTAATCTCAAATCCGATGCAGAGCGACTGAATACTGTGGTGAAGGAGGAGGAAGAGAAGCGGACAAAAGCAATCAGCCTCCTCAAGTCGGTTAGGCAGAAACTTGTCAAGGCAGAAAAGGACAAAGAAGATGCATTGAAAGAGGTCGCCATCCTGACGGAGAAAGAAAAGGCAGATATGGGGAAAGAGCAAGCCGAGAGAAAAAGGTTGGAGAGAGAGATAGAAGCGGCTGGTGCGGAGAAGCAGAAGTCGTTGGCAAATCTACGTTCTCAGTTTGAAAAAGAGATTGGCACTCTCAGGGAGAGGTACGACAAGGAGATGGCGGTCATGAGGGGTCAATTCGAGCTGGAGGCGATCACGGCAAAGGTACTTTACATCATTATTTTTCCTACTTATTCAAATCGTCTCTTACGTCACTCATAGAGCACACACAGCAAAGAAATCATGAACAAGAATTCACATATAAATACTCTGGAAACGTCACTCAACAATGTGACTAGAGACAAGAATGCTTTCTTTGAACTACTTCAACTTCGACAAGCCGAAACAGAGTCGGCGCAATCGCATTTAGAGGGCATACAACATCAGAACACTGAGCTACAGTACCAACTCCGCGAAGCCACCGACCGTATCACGCTCTTGAAGGAAAATCTTCACGAACTACAGCGCGAACAGGATCTTCGGTCCCGCGAACCTGGTACCTCAGCCGAGAACATCGCAAATCTTCTAACTGCCACAGAATCCAAATACGAAGTAAAGCTTGCGGAATTGAAGCGTGTTAACGTAGCGCTGGAAAAAGAAAGGAACGACAGCGAGGCTGAATGGAGTCGCAAACTCAAGGATCGCGGAGTGGAGATTGAGGAGTTCAAGCGCCTGCTGGGCAACTCTACAAAGAGTCAGCAGGAAGAGGAGGAAGTTGTTGCGGAGCTTGAGACAGAGCTTGAGCGCAGGGATGTAGAAATTGCAAGTCTGGAACGTCAGCTCGCTGATATGTCGAAGACTTGTAGTCGCCTTGAAAATGCCCAGGTATGGCATCTTTGCTAAATGGCTACTTTCGGCTCCCCTGACATCTCCGCAGGTATCTGCACAAGCCGCTGCTAGCGAATTGCAGACCAAAATTATAGGACTGGAGAAACAGAATGAGGAGAGTAAAGCCAAGGACGCCCAAGTACGACAGACCAATAAAGTAATACGCCAGTTTCACTTCTTGGGAGGTTTCTTATTATACTTTCTAGTCTTTGCGGGAAGAGCTGCGGAAAGTCCAGTCGTCTGTTACTCTACTGGAAAGACAGAGGAATCCTGGGGTCGGTTACTGGACCACACGAACGAGTGAAAGCAGCCCACCAGATATGACACCTCCACCAGGAACTCCTCGCACCAATTCACCCTCCCCCGATTCAGCAGCTAGCAAGAATGAAGAAGAGGTAAATCTCGAATACCTACGCAACGTCATTTTACAATTTTTGGAGCACAAGGAAATGAGGGTAAGATCGACTATTAGCAGCATTTTCTATCCTAGCCGCTAAGGACTCTTATTCAGCCTAACCTCGTCCGCGTACTGTCAATCATTCTGCACTTCACACCACAAGAGACTCGCCGCCTCATGTCAAAAGTCTGAAATTTGATGATCTGTTCACAACTATATATCACAGTTCAAGAGATACCCTTAGTAGACATTACATTCGAAAGTTTTGTCAAAGCACCAAGAATAAGAGCATATTGTCCGAAACATTCGAGAGCATGTTCCCCTCAAATGTCCTGGTAAGGGGGTAATTCATCATCCCTGTCCTTCTCGTCTTTACTGGATTGATTTGAGCCTGTTCGGAGTAGACGCTCTCTCTCCTCCTTCTCAAGTCTCTTCTTTTCTTCCTCAGCACTCTCATAGAGGGTCGGGGGAGTTGGGGGAGGTTGGTCTTGCGCAGACCCCGATTGAGAGTAAGCATCAACCAAGTGTCGGTTCTCCTCTTGGGCAGTCTCATACTTGGGAGCTGAACCTGGTTGTGAAGTAGGTTTTGATGAGCCTGCGAGGGGAGAATGACGAAGGTCATGTAGCGATCCACTGGCAGGGCCAGGTCCGTCTGCCCCAGCGGAGACAGGTATACCTGTCTCAGCAACTGTGGGGGTGATCATGGGGACGGTTGTCGTCGTTTGAGACGCATCGGCTACAATGGGGGATGGAAGAGAGGGGATTGGCGCAGGTGAGTTGTTGAGGTGGGTAGGATCGAGTGGGGGGGACTGAGTCTTCTGAGGGTTAACACCCAGAGAAGAGGATTGTGCTGCACCAGTGTGTGATGGCGGTGGGGTAGAATGGAGAGTCGTTTGAGAAGGGACGTTGAGCGCGGAAAGTTCGCTGGCGTGGCTTTCACCGAAGCTTTGGATGTCAGACCGGGAGAGTTCAGATGGGGCCAACTGAGGTGGGAGATTGATGTGGCCAGTCTTATAGTTATCAAGTGCCCGCTGGAGAGACGCTCGAGCGGCACCAGTTGCCTGGGCTCCGGTGTAGGGGTGCTCCAGGGTAGGAGGGATAGAAGGAAGAGCCATAATGATAGGGGTGGCAGCTTGAGAAAGGAGTACGAGCTTTTCTCCATACTACCAAAGGTTCTTGATCAGAGCCAGTATTCGGTTTTTGAGAGAAAATACCTACTTCTCTGATCGCTTCCCACTTGAGCTGCTCACTTTCCCTGACCGCCTTGCGTTTCAGGACTTCAATTTCGCGTTCCTGGGCCGCGTCGTCGAATTCGGCCTTGCGAAGCTGATCCTTGACCTCTGCGGTCTTCTTTTCTTGGCCCTTCTGTTGATCATGCTCAAGTCGTGCAACCTGGTTTTGCAGACTAGTGCGGATATTGCGGCGGGGGGCAATCGCAGTCTCAGCATCCCGGAGGGATTTGAATGGTGCACGGGCCGCGTCCAGCTTGGTAGCTAGAGTACCAGCAAGGGAACCCTGGACGAAGTTTAGATACGCGAGACGATCGGTTACTAGATGAACTGATGGGCGGTAGTTAAATGTGTGAGATGGAAATGCATACCGTCCCTGAGATCTTCGGTTTCGCTCTGGCCCCATGTGTAAAGTTCCTTGCTCTGTGCTTTGGAACCGCGTCCAACGCTGTCAAAGTCCAGTGCGACACCTTTTTTAGATGTGATGATCTTCTGGACAGGGGTCGTGGAGCTATCGGAGAGATCCCAGTCAGCAAGGGGCAGCGATGGGGGGAATTGACGTACGAGTACTGTTGGCCAAGTGTGCGGATCTGGTGAGAGAAGTTGTCAAGAGCATGGGATCTATGTCCTCCCTGGGCAGCAGCGTGGTTGGCGGGGGGCTGGTTGCCGGCGTCGGGGCTGCTGGGGCGATTGTGCGAGGGCAGATGGGGGGCTAGGGGCGACGCATTGATTGCGGACTGGGCCCTGTCTGCGAAGGAGGCGAGGAAGCCTGGAACTGGCATGGCTGGGGTGGGAGAGGCGACTTGGGATCTTATATGGCGATAAGAAATGTCGTCATCAGTTGATTGTACATAGCTTACACCAAACACCAACGCTAAATCTGGCACGCAACAATCTACACAACAATTTTCTTCGCAGCCTTGCCCTTCTTCTCAGAATCCTTGTGCGATAGAAACTCAACCTCTGTCGCAAGCGGTCCAGCCAGCCGCGCCCCCTCGCTGTACCCAAGCACCCCCGTTTTGAAATACCGGCCCACCGTCTCAATCCTCTCACGCAGCTTGTCGTCCTCCGCCGGCGATGGCGCAAGCCTTGTCCAGATCGATATACGATAGAACTGCGGGCGTATTGAGACAATGACGCCCGTGATCAATGACTGCGACAGCCCCCCTTCTCCCTCGTCGAGCGTTGGGTCGAATGTTTCCCCAATAGCGGCAAGCATCTGAATACATCCATGAGCCCAACCTCCTTTGTGAGAGTGCTTGAGACCTGGATACTAACTGTGTATAGCCACATCTTATCTACATTACCTCTGTTTTTGTCCCTTGGCAACTGTATGCTCCATTTGCCCCCGTATTTGTTTGCTTCATCTTCCCAGGCTGGGATAATTCCCTCCTATTTTGAATGGTGAAGACAAGCCGAGTTCGCAAGCACGGATACGTACCTTGAACAGATAGTAATTAGCTTTCTGCGGTAACTGTGACGGAGGAACGATGTTGTTGTACAGGCTGCATAAGGCGTTAGATGTTAAGCACCTCCTTTCATGAAAGAACCTCACCCCCAGAATTCTTCAACGCTATCAAAGCTGATAACCCGTTTTATATCCTCCATCCACCCTTGCGCAGCAGCTACACTCGGTGTCTGGGAAACCGGGGTCTGAGGAAAGGCAGACACAGGTGTTTGAGGTAGATTGCGGCCCTTGGTGGCGGGGGAGTCGAACCACAGAGTCCAAGGGGAATAAAGAGGGTGCTGAAACGACGTAAGGCTTGCTTGGAGCCAAAAAAAAGATGGAACCTTTTACCTTCACATTGAAATTTTTGGGATCACTGAACACAGTACGGATGCCTTCAGCCTGTTCCTCCATATTCACCTCCTGAATTTCTCCCGGCTCAAGGTCATCAACGTCATTGTTGCTTTGAGTCTGGTCAGCAAGGGCCGCATTGAGGGCGGCACGAGAAGCCTGCAAAGCTGGAGCTGGAAGAGCTGAAGTCATGTTGTGAAGCAAGAAGTCTACTTGAAGTGTTTGAAAAGTCGCGAGCGCAGAGCCAAGAAAGCAGACAGAAGAGAGAATCCAAAAACGAGTATGGCAAGGCACGAGAGAAACTTGGGAAAGTGTGGTAAGAGGTCGAGGTCGCTCAGCGCAAGTCGAGGTTGGGGTCAGAGTTGTTATTGGGTGTGATCATCAGCGATTTTTCGGGTGCACCATCACGTGGCGGCATTTCGGCGGGTGACCGTCTGAGCTCCGACCAGACTCCGACGTATCTGATAAGATGCCGCCCGGCATTGCTCCATAATCCGCTGACTTTCCTCTCCGTCTCTTCCTCTCACAGCTTCATGGATCCCTTCCATGCAAAGCTTGTGGCTGCCGCGACGGGCTCAACCCTCACCGCCCTCACCAGTACCTCCATTTCTCGCCCTACAAGTACTCCTGCTGACAACTATTTTTCAGTGACCCCATTCGATGTCGTCAAGACCCGCCTCCAAACCCAGCCCGTTCGTACCCAGCCTCTTTTCCCGCAACCTCCGCCCAACACTTGCTGCCAACCAATCAAAGCAGTGCCCTGTGTGCACAACATGTCACCACTGGCCCGGAGCATGTCCTCGGTTGCACGGCCTCTTGCTGGAGAAGTCGTGTGCATATGGCAGAACGGAATCTTCAAGACAGAGCAAGTAAATGGCTTCTATGATGCCGTACGACATGTGTGGCGAGCAGAGGGAATTCGCGGGTTGTGGAAAGGTGCAGGGACATCTTTGTCAGTCATGTTTTCAGAGACTACGAGCCCACAACTCAATATTTTCCAGAGTAATAGGAGTGCCTTCATCGACGGTCTATATTCTCACATATGACCATCTCCTAAATGTGGCTCTCCCAACAATTCTACCTGCCGGATCTATTGTCCCACTTTCTGCCGGAATACTGGCACGTTCAGCAATATCGTCACTTGCGTCCCCTCTAGAACTCATCCGGACAAACCTTCAGTCCACACCGCTTTCCCCCAATAATCCTCATACTCTCCGCTCTGTGCTTGCCTCGGTCCGCAATCTCGTTCAACAGAACGGTGTTTTCTTCCTGTGGCGAGGACTTGGCCCCACACTTTGGCGTGATGTCCCATTTTCTGGCATCTACTGGGCGAGTTACGAAGCCTGGAAAGGCTTTTTCGCTCGTAGAGGATACCAAGGAGCTTCCGCAGCGTTCGTGAGCGGTGCTACAAGCGGCATTATCGCTGCCCTAATCACCTCGCCGGCTGACGTCCTCAAAACACGGCGACAAGCACTTATCATGTCAGCAAGCAATACTGAATTGACGCGGACTATGCCCCTCCTACTCCGAGTTATACGGACAGAAGGATTGGGTGCATTATTCGCCGGGAACCTACCTCGACTAGCCAAAATAGCGCCAGCCTGTGGTATTATGATTTCATGTTTCGAGGTACGTCCACTGTTTCAGCCCTATCGAAATCCAGCCTGACTCAATGTGCCAGGGCATTGGAGGTTTGTTGTCGAGACCAGTTCCTGGAATCGAAAGATTATGATAGATCCATATTGAACTCTATACTGCGGAATAATGCACTAATACTGTATGAATACACGTTCGGACATTGAGATAATATGCAAGGCATAGGAGAAAATCCATATGACCTCCCACAGAACTTTAGCCCAACCGATTCAACTGTCGGTTCGTTCGATACAGCTTGCCAGAGACTTGGTCAACCTCGTTCGACAACACATCCAGCACCTCGAGCTGCTCGGTAACCTCGTTGTTTATCGCCTCTCCAAGGTGCCTTTGTCGTTGGAGAATTGTCGTGAGGACTGAGAGCTGCTGATCTTGTTGCTTTATCTGAGTCTGCTGTGACCCATAGATACCAACATCATCCAGGGGCCTCGTAACCTCTGTTTCCTGAGGCTCAGATGCACCGAAAACCCTCCTCGCAGGTTTGCTCATAGCCTTGTGTCCGAGTAAGGCCTCCCTATCGGTCTCAGAAGCAGGATTCAGTGCAGCGGAATTACCAGCCGTCACTCTATGAGCGGAGGTCTGACGAGCAATAGTCACGACCTTGCTGAGCTTCTCGCAATCATCCTGCAGTCGCGCGACCATATCCGTCCGACGCTGCAATTCTCCTTCATTCATTCCCACCATCGCCAACTCCTCCAATCCCTTCCCTAGCGTTCCGATTCGCGAGAGCAGACCGGCGAGTTTAGTCTTTGCATTGACGTTGGATTTATGGGAGGCAGCGACGTCGCCGCGATCGGAGAGTGCATCACGTTTGTTGATGTCCGCCCAGACATCTCGCAGTCGAACCTGGAGGTCCAGGTGCTCATCTAGCCAGGAAGCAGACGTGAACTGCGTAGGTGAAATCGTCTGCGCAGTCGATCCTTGTCGGCCGATGGGTATACCGAGAAACTCGTGGAATGTAAAATGCTCCCGCCACTTATCGTCCTTTGCGCTAATGATAGCCCGAAGGTAGCGTTCAAGGCCTTCTTTCCTTTCCTCGAGCACCCTGGTGTTATTATGCGACCGCAGAAGGGAAAATTTGTGTTTGGGAGGGAGGGAACACGGCGGTGCACCGACGGTCTTTGCGAGTGAAAGGTTCAGATCATCGAACTCGGAATATCGTCTCCACATCTGCCATGATCGGACGTGGGCCTGGATTTCGATGCGATAGACTATGTGGGCCTTTGGGACAGGGCGTTCTTCGTAGCTACGTATGAAGACTGCTTGGATGGCGGTCATGGTGAAAGCAAGGTTTACCTCAGCCTCAAGGCTAGCTACCAAAAGCCGTTAGCCGACAATGTTCCTTGCTCCAAGTATTCACGTCCCACGATGACTACTCCTGATCTATTGTTCGTGTGCCTACAGAACTAATCCTACTACGATGATTTCCGTCCAGTGATAACGGCAAAGCGAGCTCCAGCGTTGCGCCTGTACCAACCCAGAGAATGGGCGTAGATATACCATAACCCCCCTCGGTTGGACAGAAACTTACAGAGACCAGGGAAGGCATCGGAAGTAATGTCCTCGAGGACAATATCTATGTACCCAAGCTCCTCCATAATCTGGACATACTCCCGTGAACTGACTACGTTCTCCTTCGGCATGACCCCCATAATCTCTGTCGTGAAGAAAGCCACGGTCCGAGTTGGGAAGCCTTCTGCAAAGCAAATATCTCCGAGGACTACACATCCGCCCGGTGTCAATTTTCCGTAGGCTTGTGCTAGAAAGTCCCTACGGGTGACAAAATGGTAAGCACAGTCCAGGGCAAAGATGATATCAAACTTGGCTGCATTGAGGACATGCAGGGGGTGTGTGGGCGGGGTGACGTCGCGGCAGATGGCGTCACCGCAGTGCAAATCGACCTGGACCTTGGCAGCCTCGTCGTTGGAAGAACGGACACGGGATACACGTTCTTTTGAGCGCTGGTATTGAGAAGTAGCACTTGTGATACCGACGAGTCTTGAAGGACGAGGAATTGCACGATCTATTAGGAACATGATCAGGGATTCTCCGGTGCCATGGCCGATGTCTGGGCAAACTAGCATTCAATTGGGTCGTTTTCACAGGCACGAATGGACACGCACCGAGAACACTATCTCCTGGCTTGTACTTGGCAGCCTCCAGGAGCTTGAGTGCCAGCGCTGTAACGAGGTGTCAGCCACGGAGTGACCGACACCAGATGAAATACCTCGACAAGCTTCGGGGAATGACTCGGTCCGCTAACGACGATTGAGTCTCAAGTCGCCATTGCTTGAGATAAAGGCGCACCTTCCAGTACCCCTGGTTCATCCATTCGGTCTTTGGGTCTTCTCCGGATGTTTTGTTCAGTGCCAAATGGTACAGTCCGTACGGGTCCCTTGGAGAAGTGGTGCGAAGAAAGAAGACGGCGGTGAGGCCAAAGACAAGGGCGAACAATATGGTGGATGTGTCAAGCATCATACAAGTAGTACACCAACCGGTCGTGTGACCGTAGATTACATTACAGTACTCGACCTGCTTCAATCTTTTCTGCCAAACGGTCTAGTATGATCTCGTGCGAGCTTTTCAACGCGCTCAAGATATATGGAATCAGGAGGCACAACGCCTGGCAACATCAAACTCTGCTCTCAACAGGTAGACACCGCAGCAGCCACTCACCCGAAGTTCTACAACCTCTGAGACTTCCACTACCCCTTCTTCCTCCGTGTCTTTGACGCGTAGCTTATCTTCAAGCTTTGGGAATAAGAAGCTCTGCGACAGCGTTGTTTCCCAGTCCACTCCCTGACCACGCTCGTCTTCTTTGGGTGTAAATACCGCGTGGATGGAGTTGTCATATTCCCACAGGTGCCCTGGCCCAGACAAACGGTCGGTTATTTTGTAACGTTGGGCGTTTGCGGGGTCTTGTTCGACTTTTATTATTAGAGGGTGTAGTCCAAACCAGGCTTCCATGTCGAAGAGGATTTCGGTGACTTGGGAAACAGTACCGCGCATGCGCTTGCGCAAGGTAAGAGTGCGATCGAGAAAGAATGGCCACATTCTTGTGGCGACGGCTGGTGGGAGTAAAAGTAATAGGTTACTTTCTCACCAGCCTTTCAATCAATATAATCTCACAACTGTGTTGAAGATTGATTTGTCTGTGAATGTGCTATTGTGGTATCGAGGGCTATTTACTCTACAGTTGGGAAGAATGTGTCAGGAGTCAATATATTTGCGGTCATCAGTAAGCGAGGCAGCTCATGAGGTCGGGGTGGATGGGAGAGGATCCGCCGGGGTGGTCGGTGGCCTGACATCTACATGTCCAACAATATAGCGAAGAACATCACTTAATGTTATGATCCCTAGTAGGCGACCCTTCTTTCCACCTCGTTTCTCTTCCTCCTGACGCGGAGATAAATAGCGGGAAAAAACTGAAGAGGACTGGACACATTACCTCGCCTTCGACAACGACAAGACGGTGAACGCGGCGTTTTTTGATGAGCTGAAGAAGTGTTCCAAGGGAATCCGAAGCGGTACAGATGACAACCCCAGGAAAGTCGGGAGAACGCTGGGTAAGGGCCTCTTTGATTTTGAGATCGAGATTTTGATAGGCTCCCAAGCGGACAAGAGTCTCATGATCTGGTAAGCACAGGGAGAGCGAGGACGGATGAGGACGTACGATGACATCAACGGTTTCATACATGTTCACGACAACGCCGTCCTCGTCGATGATAGGGACAGCAGAAATGGAGCGTTCAGAGAACATGTGGACGATGTCGAATACTGAGGTGTCCATGCTAGCAGTGGCGATGGGATGGTAAGGGTTATCGGGATCTGGGGATGGGGATGAGACGTATGTGCCGATTTTGAGCCTCCTCAGTGACAGATGGAGTTGTTGGATCTCTTTATGGCACTGAATTGGGCGGAAATGAAGGCCAAGGGAGGCAGATGCTGAGGGACTGGGCTTACATTTATGGAGATGAATTTGAGGAGGCGATACTGTGTAAGGACAGAGATGACGACCTCATGACCGGTTTCGGAGTCGGTGTCGAGGAGTGGCAAACGGCGGGCGTGTGTTTGGATGATCAGCTTGGCGGCGTCAAAGAGAGAATTAGAGGGGTGTTCCCGCGTCAGGGGAGGAGGAGCGACGCCTAGCCCTCTTTCGATCTCTGGACGGGAGACGTTGGGAAGGGCGTCGGTGAGGAGGGAAAGGGGACGAACCACGGAGGGATTCGAGACGGAAGGTTTCAACGTCTGTGGCGGCATGTGCAAAGTCTGCGGTGCGGTAGAAGTACTGGATGAGATGGATGATGTCGAGGACGGTGAGCATTCCAGAGAACCTGGAGGTCTCGCTGTTCCAGAGAGGGGCCGAGACGACGCCTGGGGGGGGATGAGTCAAGAGGGAGGGGGAGAGCAGCGGGCAGACCATTGAGCAGAAAACACTGGAGGGCCTTCTTGACGGAGAGCTTGGTGTCGAGGACGATGAGCCTGAAGCTGACGGGAAAGGCGTCGTAGCAGGTGTGGCACCGGAGAAAGTTGCGGATCGCGGACACGCCGAGCTCGTGCAGCTCCTGCGCCGGGTAGTACGCCTGGGAGCCCGCCCGCCGACGGCCGGAGGGCCTGCGCTTCACGTTCTTGGGCGAGAGGGTGTCCATGGATGGTGGCGAGAGCAGAGGCGCGAGGCTGGTGCCCGGCGGTGTCCCAAAGAGGTATGTTTGCGGCCGGTGATCCGGGAGGTATGTTGCTGTGGGCAGCACAGGCGCCGAGGCAGCTCTCTGATCCACACCCCATGCCCGTCCTCTCCTCCCGCTCCCTCTCCCCCCCAGACCCGCCCCCCCAGCAGCCGGATGCCCTCCTCGTCCTCCTCCCTCTCCTCATCGTCCTCTCCACCTTCCTCTTTCTCCTCCTCATCTTCCTCGTCTGTGTGCTGCTCATCCGCAGACGCAGGGGCATCGTTCTGCGCGATAATGACGGCCCCATAGACATGAGCCGCGAAGAGCTCATCGAAGGCGAGGGTGGCTTCGAGGGCGTCGAAGAGCGCTGGCTCGAATCCACAGATGACACTATTCGCCACGCTTACAACAGGGCAAAAGGTTCGTTCTTTTCCCCGTCAACTCCACCGCCGGTCCCTCATCCGTCCCCCCGCAGAATATCAGCTCCAATACCCTCCTAATTCTCTCCCAACGGATATTACATTATCGCAATTCCTATCTATACAGGAGAAAGGCGTTTCCGCCTGGTCTTTTGAACCAGATTACGAAACCGTCAACTCCCTTCTCGTACATGCTCGCACCGAAATTACCTTTCTCCCGGACCCCGCCTCCTCCTCGTGTGTCCAGTCTAACCTTCCGCTCCCGAAACTCAATGAAGTTTACTACTGGGAAGTCAAAATGTTTGATCTCCCCGAGACCACCACGGTATCTGTCGGCCTCGCCACCAAACCCTATCCCCCCTTCCGACTTCCCGGATACAATCGTTACTCGGTCGCATATCATTCCAATGGTGACAAGTCCCATAACTACCCTTTCACCAACTCCTCTTTTGGCCCCCGCTTGAAGGAGGGCGACGTCCTCGGTGTTGGTTATCGGCCTCGCACAGGCACTGTCTTTTTCACACGCAACGGCCGCAAGATGGAAGATGCTTTTATTGGCCTCAGCAGGTGGAATCTCTTTCCCACCATTGGGGCCGACGGACCTTGTAGTGTACACGTGAACCTGGGTCAGGCCGGCTTTGTCTTTATCGAAGCCAATGTCAAGAAATGGGGTCTAGCACCGAGCGTCGGCACACTTGCTCCTCCTCCAGCTTATGGAAGCGAACGAGGTAGCATACTTCTTGATGTTGGAGGTCGTATTCGCCCTAATCCAGACGGCACGCCTCCTAGCACACCAAGTGCTTCATCACCCACACCACGGTCTCATCGCTCACGTCGACCACGTCCAGCAGGTGCCACTATCGGTTCGTCACCTCTGCGAGCTTCTCCATTGATAGATCCTCCTATCACCCCCCCTCCACCCATCACCCCCATTGACGAGGAGGAGGAGGGTCAGAATATGAACCGCGCGACCATCGATGACACTGATCAGCCCCCGCCCGACTCCTCAGATATTCCCGCTTCGGGGCAGCCAGGTGATCATTTAATTAGTTCTGCACCGTCGTCACCTAGTGCATCCACCCGTTCACTCTCGCCAAACGCAGGTGCGCGCAACCCCTTCATCCCACCTCGACCTCACCGACGTTCCCTCACTCATGCTGCGACCTCGTTGTCTCAATCAGGGTCAGAAATGACAGTTACCCTCCATCCCCCCCCTGATTCGCCCATGAGTCCTAACCCCGATCCACCGACGCCTAACCAACGTGATATTCGCCTTCGTGCACTTTCGAGTATGAACTCCCACCGCCGTACAAACAGTTCCACGAGTAGTCAGCAACAATCAGATGATGATGAACACCGCGTTTTGATCGACGCCAGCACATTGTCGAGAAGGGAACCCCCTGCGTACTCACCACTTGACGCATACCGGTATGCTGAGGGCGTGCAGTTGGATCTTCCGGCTGATGTCATTGCTGCGGCAATCGAAGGAGGCAGTATTCCAGTATCCGCGGTTGGACAAAGTAGTCCCCACCGTTCGTCTGACAGGAGGAGATCTCGAAGGAGATGACGACCCAACCCGATCTGTTACATGCATAGGATTTCATTATGGTTGGTGTAGTGTTTTCACCAGTGGATGATACTCTTTGGCTCATTGTTTTTGTAGTATTATTACAAGATCTGGTTCATATTCATATGTTTGTACTAAAGTTCAGCACACGGTATCGTTAATAGATAAGCCCGGTATATCGTTGGGGTGGCTGGGGCCTAACTGATGCACCGAATTGCGAATAACATCGCCTATCATGGTGGGCGTGGTGCAGACCGACTTCCCATACCACCCACTACCGTCGCGAAACCGGCCAGAAGTGATTTGTCAGACAAACAAAGATTGGTGAATAAATGCACACCCGTCTCGGGCATCGGGGGTGCTACAAGTCTTTGTCCTTCAGCGCTGATACGTCAGGCATGGCTTTTGAATATGAACTTCTAGCCTCTGGCCTGGCTGATCGTCTGTCGGTGTCCGAACCTGTGCAAGCGATCGAGACGAGAACCCAAAAATAACTCTCGAGAACAGCTCACCTCGTAACGAACTCCACGTATATGCTCAACCTCCCAGCCGCTCACCAGGTTTCCAGGTTCCTCATCAGTGTCCTTCGCTTCCTTCGCAACATGCACCATGGCACCCTCAGCCGTCCTCGCACTCCTCCCATGCTTGCTTCTACTGCGACTGCGACTCGACTGTTTCCGTAATTTTGATCTCGGGTCGGTATCTACCCTAGAGTCGGATACCCGGATGTTGTTGCTAAATTGGGAGTGGCGACGAGTCTTCTCCTCCGAAGACGATGTTGATGCCGACGATGTTGTCTCCAATACAACAGCTACCCGCTTCATACTTGTCTCTTCGTCCGCCATCACCCCGTCACTGCCTCTGCCTCCTAAACACCAACAATGTTTTCTCCACATCCGCCTTGGCCGCCGGCCAAAGGTTAAATATACAGTCAACGCCAGAAAAATCATTCCCGCTACCATTCCAATGCCTATAAACCGGTGCGGACCAGGTTTCCCATAGTTTGACGGACCAAACGACGTGTCGTTTGCTTTTTCTGAAGGATCGGACCCAATAATGGCGTACGATGGCATGCAGTCGGTGGTCCCGCTTGAGCAAGCACCGTTGTCGTCTCGCCTGATGATGTACATGAAGGGATGGAAGAGCAGGAGAGTAGAGGGCGGTAGTGTGGAGGGAAGAGAGACGGGGACTTGGCTGAAACCTCTCCTCTTCCCTATTAATGTAAAGTGACTAGTAGCATAACTGTATTTCAAGCTAACCTATTTCGTAGGTCGATTCCATGATGACTGATGATTATTATCACACACCATGTTTATTAGCATGCTTCCCTTTGGGATAGCGCTGATGGCTTGGGTGCTTCTGGATCGCTTCTTGGCAGACCAGTGGAGGTGTGGAGTATTCGATGGTGAAAAACAATTGAATAAATTTGTCCTTGTACGTACAAGATAGACAGCATGTTTATATTAAGGCTCCAATCGTTTTGGGTCTCTGGGGAACAAAGAGGCCCGCCGGATGTTGTTCAGCTTCAAGAACAGCATGAGGACACGTTCCAATCCAATACCACCTCCTCCATGGGGCGGACAGCCCATGCGGAAGGCATTAACGTAATCTTTCATCGACTCCGGATCGACGCCTTTGCTGCGCATCTTCTCACACAAAAACTGTGCGTCGTGGATCCGTTGAGCTCCAGAAAGAATCTCCTCCCCGCGCATAAAGAAATCATAAGAGTTGGAAATTGACTAAGGAACCTCTGTGAATAAAAAAAAAAAGTGGAGAAGAAAATGTCACATACATGATCCTCTGGGTCAGGCATGGTATAGAATGGGCGAAGCGCCATTGGGAATTTATCGATAATGAAATAATCAGTTTCGTATTTAGCCCTTATGATGCGGCCAAGCCTTCTTTCGTTCTCGGTACTGAGGGACTGGTGTGTCACCGTTAACGTATCGAGGGTATTGACGCTTACTTGATATCGTCCAAGTTCTCCCTTGGAACGCCATCCTCGACGAGCAGGTCAACTGCTTCTTTGAAGGTAAGTTTGAGAGTCCCTTCTGGGCCTTCTCTCCATTTAAACTCGTCGGCAGGGAACTGCTGATGAACAACCTGTACCTCCTTCTTGTATCTATTTCGTAGTTCTCGGAAAATGTGTAAGAAGAGGCCGTCGAGCAACTCCATTACTTCGTGGTAATGTTCTTCGATGGCCATCTCGAGATCGAGACCAATGAACTCTGTCATATGACGGTGCGTATTAGAATCTTCCGCACGAAAGACTGGGCCTATCTCATAGACGCGCTCGAAGTCAGCAGCGATGGCCATTTGCTTTGCCAACTGAGGCGACTGGGCAAGATAGGCATCGCCTGGTATTACTTCAGGACACTGTGCTCCATAGGAGGAAGTGTGGCTTACCTTTGAAATAGCCAACTTTGAACACGGAAGCACCGGATTCCGTAGCAGCGCCTTGAAGTTTGGGACTGTGGATTTCAGTGAATTGATTGGTATGGAGGTAGCTGCGGAATAGCTCCCCGATAGCACCTTGAAGCCTGAAGATAGCTTGATTGGTTTGGGTCTAGAGTAATATTGGCACGGATAGAATGATTTTGGTGGCAGCTGGTATGCTCACGCGAAGATCAATCACCCGGTTGTTGAGGCGGGTATCCAGGTGTACACGGTTGTACTGAACGTCGGTCTCTTCGATCTCTGTCTCTGGTCGAGAAGCATCATCGAGAGAAAACGGCAGTCGTCCTTCAACGCCCGAGATAAGGTGAATCTAGTACATTGATGAGGCAACCAATTAAACGAACTTAGGAACAGGTCCACCTTGGTGATGTGTACTTCGACGTCACTGACGGTGGCACTTTTGATAGGCTCGGGCGACTTGCGGACGACACCCTCGACAAGAACAATGCTCTCATCAGCCAGGCCAGCAATCCACTTGACCATCTGTTTTGATATTTTCTCGGGAGTAACGACAGCCAACGCCTGGACGGTGTCGGTTCTCTGGCGTAGATTCAAGAAGACCATTTTACTTCCTTGGGCACGAGAAGTATGGACTCGAGCACGGAATAAAACTGCTTCTTCGTCACGACCGGACAGAGAAGTGAGTTGGACTCTCTCTTTGCGCGTCCGAGACCGTGACTGGTTGAGAGGCAACGCGCCATAAAAATCGGCAGCATAGTCCTGAAATGGAGTATGGATAAGGGTGGGTGGTAAGGCCTTGGGGGTAGATCTGCATACCAGCTCTGAGGCAGCCTTCTGCTGCTCAAGCTCCTTCTGTTTGGCGGCTTTCTCAGCTGCCATCCTTGCCTTCTCGGCGGCCTTGGCTTGTTTCTTGAGCTCGTTCTTAGACGGGCCTTTGGGTGCGTTGGTGCTTGGATAATAGATGAGACGTGTGATAGGGAAAACGACAAGGGAGCTCACTCTTCTGTCGAAGTCTGGGGCTGAGGTTCCGACATAGGGATGACGGTAAGCAGGTTGATAAAGGAGTCACCGTCAGATTCTGACCAGGACCTAGGATAACTGACGTCTTTGATAATCTTTTGACAATCTCATAGATGGTTGTCCAGAAATGGTTTCAGGTTCCCACGCGCATTAACCCCCTCGGATCAAACCGCCGGAGTGGGACAAACACCGCTGCAGCGCCGGACGCTCGGCCTGGCCGAGGTAAAACCTGGTAAAAGTTTTGTGGACGTTATAATCCTCTCGACCCGCTGTACATACGATACCCCCAGCCATGCTTGCCTCTTCTCTTGCTCGTCGCTCCAGTGCTTTACTTAGCCTAAATGCCTCTCGTTCCCTCTCCGTTTGGTCTGCTGTCTCCGCAGGCCCTCCCGACCCAATTCTTGGTGTGTATCTTTAAATCCCCCCCGTTTTCAGTCTACACGGTGCTCATTCCACTCCATCTTGAGGCGTCACTGAGGCTTTCAAGGCCGACAAAAACCCCCGTAAAATAAACCTCGGTGTTGGCGCGTACCGAGACGGGAATGGCAAGCCATACGTCTTGCCATCCGTGCAGAAGGTGTGGTTCATTGTCGACGGCCGAGTAATTATGCTCACGTGCCAGCGCATAGGCTGAGGAGATGATCAATGGCTCCAAACCTGACAAAGAATACCTCCCTATAACTGGTCTTGCTGAGTTCACCCAGCGCGCTGCCCATTTAGCCTACGGCGCTGAAAGTGTCCCCTTGAATAATGGCGCCGTTAGTGACGTTCTCTCACCCTCTTTCTCACCAAACTGACATCCTCTAGATTTCCGTCGCCCAATCCATCTCCGGAACTGGTGCTCTTCGTATCGGTGGTGCCTTCCTTGCTCGCCACTACCCTATCTCAAAAATAATCTACCTCCCCACTCCCACCTGGGGTAACCACATTCCTTTGTTCCAAGATTCCGGCCTTGAAGTTCGCGGCTACCGTTACTTTGATAAGAGCACTGTTGGCCTCGACTTTGAGGGCCTCAGGGCTGATCTTTTGGTATGTACTTTTTACTAAATTCCAGCTATCCCACTTACGGCTGTGGTTAGGGTGCTCCTGAGGGCTCAATTGTCCTCTTACACGCATGTGCGCACAACCCGACTGGCATTGATCCCACCCCTGCGCAATGGGCTACCATTTCCGATATTGTCAAAGAGAGGAAGCTTTTCCCCTTCTTCGACATGGCATACCAGGGCTTCGCCTCCGGTTCAACCGACCGTGACGCCCACGCTGTTCGCCTATTTGTCCAAGAGGGTCACCAAGTTGCTGTCGCCCAATCTTTCGCTAAGAACATGGGTCTCTACGGAGAACGTGTCGGCGCTTTCTCGGTGACCACTGCCGATGCTGAGGAGAAGGCTCGCGTCGACTCTCGGCTCAAAATCCTCATCCGGCCCTTGTATTCCAACCCTCCCTCTCACGGTGCCCGTATAGCCAACACCATTCTTGGCAACGAAGTTCTGTATACCCAATGGACTGGCGAAGTCAAAGGCATGGCCGATAGGATAATCAGCATGCGCGAGAAGCTTTACAACCTTCTGACTCACGACCTCAAGACTCCCGGCGAGTGGGGTCATATCAAGAGTCAGATCGGCATGTTCAGGTAAGAATACCCACCTGGTTACGCTTGGGCGAACCTAACAGTTTTGAAATCATAGTTTCACTGGATTGACTGCCCCTCAAACCAAGGCTCTCGCCGAGAAGGCCCACGTGTACATGACATCCAATGGTCGTATCTCAATGGCTGGTTTGAACGGTAGCAATATTGAATATTTCGCTCAAAGTGTTGATGCAGCTGTGAGGGGAAACCTCTAAGAGGACTTGGTGCTAGACCATGACCTGGACAAAAGTGGATTACTACTACTTCTTAATACATCATTGCTCTCTAACCAGGTCACGAGATGTGCGCATATATCCTCAAAGTCAGTTTCCATGTCCCTTTCAGGCTCTGTCTCCGACTCCAACCATGGTCCCCTCGCCGCGGAGTCCGTCCCCCTTTGTCCCTGGGGCGTGGCCAGCAAGTCCAAGCCAGACGCCGTGCCAACGCCAACACCAGAGTAGCAACGATGACCTGCACTATCTGTGCTCCCGCCAACATATCCCCGACTTTCATTACCACAAACTCACCCCTCAGCGTAACTCTCCCCTTCACTCTCGCTCCGTCCGTGCGACATCAACCGTAGGCAATACCCCAACTAGCTTTACCGTTCGCACCATAATCCCTTAAACATATGCCGGAACTGACCTTTTTTTTGTTATAGTCTGACCTTAGCCTACAATCTTCTCCAGCGGTGAGCTTCGGCCACATGACACTATAAACAATTCTGAGAGTTTGGACCTCAGAATACATCCGTTTCGAGCGCATATACAAACACCTCACCTCCTAAATTTTCTCTCTCTCCTAACAGCCTTGCCAAACTCAAGCAGCGAGGCAAAGTAGAATCGTTCTCGCAACGCCAGGACGAGCACAACAACTCTCAATACTCGTCGCCAGAACGAAGCATTGCTAAAGATCGTAATTGGTCACCGGACGAATTAGAAGCGGATCAAACTTTCCTCTCACTTCCCGAGATACCGGATCTCTCTTCCCTATCCGAGCTGCGAGAAGAATTTGGGATCGGTCGGGGCAACTTCAATGTCTCGTATAGTGAACCTCCCTCCCATCTAGTCTCCGACGAAATCATTTTCGAGGCACAGACAACATCTTTCAAATATGACAGCCTTGATACCTTGTCCTCTTCTTCCATTCGGTTTCGGCGCACTGAAGCCGCGCCGTTAGACTCTCTAGAACCGCTTATACAGCCTTTACAGTTCCCTCAACCCGATGGCCGCCACTCCTGGACGCTCTTCCTGTCTCCGACTTCTGCATCTTCTGGGGAACCTTCTTTCTCACTCCCGCAGCCGGTACGGACCTCACTCGGTCTGTCGACGTCAGAGTCGGAATGTCGAACAACACGATCGACTTGTGTCAACGTTCGAAAAAGTTGGAAGATTGGAAATAGCTTAAGGGGAGCTACTAACGTACTTCAGCAAGAAGAGACCAATACCAGGCGATATGCTAATGAAGTCTTGGATCATGCATTCAGCGTAGACGGCGGTGAACACAACTTCACCCTTGGAATACCAGGAGTTGACAAAAGCCCAAATCCAAGGTCCTGCTCAGTAAAAGCAACACCCATGGCCAGCTCTCAACACCGGGTGAAATTTTTACATACCATAAAACGAATACAGGAAGTAGTTCACCGGATTCTCCTAAAGCCTCGGGCTCAAGCTGCTGCTGTAATAATCCCGGCACAAGGATCCATGCCGTATTCTCGTCACTATCGACATTCTCTCCTTGTGGAAGGCCCTGAAAGCCCTTGTTTGATGACACGCATCCACCAGCCAGTATTTTCGGTGCGTTCTTGACTCTTGCATATTTGGCAGTTCAAATTTACGCATGGCAGCCTTCACGTGTCCAGTATGATGACCCGGAAAGACGGTCAGCCCAAGTCCCCACATTGCACAACACCCTACGCCAGAAAGAAGGCATAGAGCTGAGGGCTCCGGAATTTAAGCGCAGCAATGTCAAGACTCAACGACGCCTGACTGCGCCTCCGATGTCTGGTGTGTCTTTCCCCCGTCGAGGTAGACATCTTCCCCTGCGCCTATCACAACACGTTTCAGTAGCAACAGCAGGTAGCGTCAAGGATACACGAAACAAGCCCATAAGTGAACACCAATATCCCTGTCACCGTGACACCCTTGAACTGGACAGACAGAAGAGAAATAATCGGCGATCCTTCCTTTCTTGCATTGGTGTCTCATCGGCGCGAAACTAGTCTACGGGAGCTACCCATCATATATCCAAATCATCGTCGGGATCATCATCATCAACATCGTCCGCAGAATCGGGGTCATAAAAGATAGCACTGGCATCTGATGTCATGGTATTGGAACGCAGGCCTGTCCACTTTGGTTAGCCATATTTCGGAACTATAATAAAGAGTGGATTACCCTCGTCATGGACATATGGAAGCGGTACTTGAGCCCGTGATCGTTGCTGAGATTCACTCAAGTTCAGATTGAAGGATAGATTTTGCGTTGGATCCGGTGTCGACTGACGATTTGATGTCAGCGCCCTGGCAGATATATTCTATGATGATTACCTCGGTCACTGGGTCTCGGGTAAATAGCAACTTTAACTCTTGCAGGTCCGAGACAGCGCAAGGCCGCCCCTTTATCGAATCCCATCCTTCCAGCACCCGCCCTGTGTCGCGCCTCCTGGACCGATTATTGACTCCTCGGGTGAGTATTTCAATGACCATCTCGATACCATTACTGCTGCCCTCGCCGCTGGTCCCGAAGGATAAACGCCCAACTTCATCCATCCTTTCGCTAAAGGGTATGAATATACCCCAGAACTTGACATTTGGAGTAAGCGGGGGAGGTAATACCGTGTATTCTCTGGAGAGGTGGCGGAATAGTGAAGTCGGGTGTGCAGTCAAACGGACGAGAGAAGATGAAAAATCTGTCCCGAGAAGGAGCGATACAATTTCACTTGGCTTCATGGAGTGCACTATCAGTTGTGAAATTTCTAAAGAAGAGGTTAGAAGAGGAACCTTGTTGGGACAGGGAACGAGACCAACTGGGGTGGCTTTTCATGAGCTGAAGTACCTCAAGGAGGAGCATGTAAGTTTTCGCTGGTGAGGCTAGATTGTCTGATAGTGTTTCCAGAGAGTCGATCACGATATCCAAAGGTTTGTCTTTTGGAGCTAATAGTTGTTTAGCAGTGGCCAGCTCTCTATTTCTAGGGACCAAACCCACCATTTCTTACTGCAGTCGATAGCTCAGCACTGATATCGCGTGGGTCACTGTATCCCTGTATTTCTGCGGACCAATCCCGTACTTCAAACTCTGGAGAATCTTGGTCCAATAGAGTGGATGGAGCATAGAGAAACGTGTAGATGATGCTGTGCGTTGAAGGTCGTTTGCACAAGGCATGGAGAACAGAGAATATGGATTGGGCTGCCGACGACTGCAGGAGCACAAAAGGCTGACTTGGTTGGGATTCACTGAGCAAGTGGGGAAGTAACATCATAATCGCAATTATGGAAACGCGCTACTATATCAGGACGGGATACAGTCAATCAGGTATAGTAGTCCGCCTTCTGTAAGTTGGTTGTATGAAACCTCCATCGACCCAGGATGCCAGCTGGTTTGTAGTACTCTGATAGCCGGAATCCTGCCATCTCGTAACTGTCGTGGATATAGGGAGCCAGTGCGGGAGCATCGATCCCCTCGATGGACTCGAGAGTAGGGTTTTTGTCGAATGCATGTTTCACGGCGTGCTTGAGCAGGTCGTTCTGTATTCCAGTCTTACGATATGCCTCCTGTACATAAAAGTGCCTGATAAATGCTTTCCGCATTCCCGCCGTGTCGTTAGCGTCTAGAGCAATGAGTCCGATAAATGTCTCCCCGTATTCGAGGATCCAGAAGCCGGAGCCAGCTGACTGGCTGTAATAATCTATGGGATTATGTAGGTCCTTCTCTTTGATTGCTTTTTGTGTGCGATTTTCAAAGTGCGGGCGATTGTTCCTGTAGAGACCAGCCCGTTAGCTCCACATTATTTACGGTCGCACAACCACCCCACCAATCTATCAAGAACATTAATGGGACAGCCGTCGATGCGAAGGCCGGGAGGGGTTTAAGGTAGCCGAGGATTCCCAACAAGCCCCGATGACTTGACGGCCACCAGTTCATTGCGTGGATGAGGGCCGAGGAAAGCAGGATCCATACACAGAGAACAAGAGGATGAGTATATGCTACAATTGCTGGGGTCAGCCAAAGACCTTGACCAGGAGCGTAGTGTCCGTATTATACCTTGGTGGTTGGCAACAGCAAGGGTTTCAAAGTTGGCTTTGCCGATGGCGAAGAAAACAAGCTTCCTGTCCGAAGCAACGAGGGGCCTGATGCGCGCCGCCTTGTTATTCATGGCGTCGCCGCGTAGCACGATGTTGTGGATCAAGCTCAACGCGAGGCAAGGCCGAGTATATGTCCTCGCATTGACGAACGTTCGTCGGGGCCCATAGCCGATCAATGATCTTTATCCGGTGTCATCTGGCAGGACCATAACACAACCTCCAACTAACTCTCACAACGACAAGTCATGCTGATCACCAAGACGCACTACGACATCCCCTCAAAGCTGGACAACAGCCGACCAATCCGGATCTATGTTATCTCGCCCAACATGCCCAACTACCCACACGCCAAATTCCCAGGCGAGTCCATCGCCCAGTGACATCGTTCAGCTTCCAACGTTCCATATCATTATGCCCAGGCGTCGTCGTATTTAGGTAAGATGACCGTTCGACCAAGTCGCCATCACGCGTCGACCTATTTCCCAAGCGAGATTTATCAGGTAACCGGCCCTGTTGAGCGGTTCGCAGGACAGATCGCCAGTCAAGGCTATGTCGTTGGTGGGTATTGAACTGCCCGGGGAGACGATCTATCAGACTCAGTGATTTACGAAGCCTGTCCATCTGTCTATCATGAATTCGAGGGACCACAGCCAATTCCTTATGACACGGAAGGTGCGAAATCATACAACTGGATAATCTTTGTTCTGATCAAAGAATGCTTAGGCACCGACCGGGGGAACTATTACAAGGTACAATTCCATCCACTGTCCTGGATCCCTCCTAATTGAGCTTTGGGCAGGCCGAGAAATTAGTGGCTGCCTATGACGAGGTATGTCATCACCGTTATGTGTGATTGCCGTCGTACTCAATTTTCTGAAACTAGGATGCCACTCTTTCGGTTGACTTGCTTACTGGTTTGGCAAACTGCAATGGACGCATTGCTGGTCCGGTATTTCGCCTTGGCTTTGACCACTGTCTGATCGCGTATTGCAGCGACCGGCATGTGTTTGGGCGGGCACCTTGTATGTCTTTGCATCCAAGACGTCTCTCCGAGCGCTGATATATTTCATGTAGGCCTTTCGGGTACGTGGGATGTCCCTGTATCACACACCTGCTACAATTCTACTACTAGGCTGCCTTTGACCAAAGGGTTCTCGCATCTGTCTGCTTCTTTGCCACTGATATCCACAGCGCAACCTTGGGAAAAGGGGAGAGTGATGACACTCTAGTTAGAGTACGCAATGGGGAGTTGGCTGGCAAGGGTGAAGTTGCGGTACGCCGACAGTGGCTCTATCTTGACCCCAAATTTCTCATCAAATCTTTTCTAGATGATTTTTGGAAAACAAGTTGCGTACTACGGTCTATCTTCCAACCTCCTGACGAGCCCCTATTTCTAGGACACTCATGTTCCTCGAGAGGGTCGTGACCTCATACGGAAGACGCTCGAGGATGCTGGGGTAACCGCTTCCGTAAGTGATTCGAAGTCTCTGCACTTGCTTGCACCATCAACACGAGGTAGTTTTTGGAAGTGCAGGCGCAGCACGCATTTATCAGGGATGAGCATTCAAAAGGTCGATGGGACGCTGCACTCACGCGATCCCTCTTTACCTTCATGATGGAAATCTTCGAAAGGACTGTGGGCAGAGACCTAGGTCCACGCCGGGACGGCCATGGCACTCCAGAACATATTTGTTGAACTAGTGGCCTTCAATAGATTAAGTTGACTCTGGCGCCTCATAGATCGAATACATATGACTTATCTTGCTTGAGATCTTCAACGATCTCTGTTTGCAATACGCCTTATCCTACATAAACACAACAACTAATTGTACTACATGACGCGAGGCGGCGATATTTGCATTTTGATACATCAATGGACGTGCGACGAGCTAGTCTCGCCGCCAACTTCGTAATGGAGAATACAGGTGATGTCGTGAAAGCAGAGCGTAGCAACGTGAGTACCGATGAAGAAATAAGAAAAGGAAAGAGAGAATGGTGTAAAGGAGGAAAATGCAACGATCATCTCTAATTTATTTCTTCTTGGCAGCCTTCTCAGCAGACTTCGTCACTGTAAAAAGAGAGCAAGGTGAGTAAAAACTCTGGCTTGCAGACTAACATAGATACGAACCCTTGCCACCAGTCTTGTCGGTCTTCTCAACAGACTTGATGATACCGACAGCGACGGTCTGCCTCATGTCACGAACAGCAAAACGACCGAGAGGAGGGTACTCATTGTAAGATTCTGTGCACTCGGTCAGTAAAAGGCTGACAGCTGGACACTCTTGTCACTCACCAACACACATAGGCTTGCTGGGAATAAGTTTAACGATGGCAGCGTCGCCAGACTTGACGAACTTAGGGTTGTCTTCAAGGGACTTTCCAGTTCGACGATCAATCTTTTCCTTGAGCTCAGCGAACTTGCAAGCAATATGGGCGGTGTGGCAATCGAGAACAGGTGCATACCCAGCACCAATCTGGCCGGGGTGGTTGAGAACAATGACCTGGGCGTTGAAGGAGGCAGCCTCCTTGGCGGGGTCGTTTTTGGAGTCGGAAGCGACGTTACCACGGCGGATATCCTTGACGGAGACGTTCCTGGAAAAGGGTGTAAAGCTTATTCGGGTGTGTAAATCAGGGATATCACGTACTTGACGTTGAAACCGACATTGTCACCGGGGCTGCCCTGTTCGAGCTGCTCGTGGTGCATTTCGACGGACTTGACTTCGGTGGTTACGTTCGAAGGAGCGAAGGTGACAACCATGCCGGCCTTGATAATACCAGTCTCGACACGACCGACGGGCACAGTACCGATACCACCGATCTTGTAAACATCTTGGAGGGGGAGACGGAGGGGCTTGTCGGACGGACGAACGGGAGGTTCAATGGCGTCGATAGCGTCAAGGAGAGTCTTGCCCTTGACGGCGCCACCCTTGATTTCCTTGGACCAGCCCTTGTACCAGGGCATGCTGCAGAAATATCGTTGAGAACTGTGGACTCTGGTGCCATACATACGACATACTTCGCGGATTCCTCCAACATGTTGTCACCGTGCCATCCAGAGATGGGGACGAAGGCGACAGCCTTGGGGTTGTAACCGACCTTCTTGATGAAGGTAGAGGTTTCCTTGACGATTTCGTTGAAACGGTCCTCGCTCCACTGTCGTAGTTATCATTACCGGTGAAGCGGATGGAGAGAATGTCGAAACGAACCTTGGTGGTGTCCATCTTGTTGACGGCAACGATGAGCTGACGGACACCAAGGGTGAAAGCCAGGAGGGCGTGCTCGCGAGTCTGACCGTCTTTGGAGATACCAGCCTCAAACTCACCGGTACCACCAGCGATGATGAGGATGGCGCAATCAGCCTGGGAAGTACCAGTAATCATGTTCTTGATGAAATCACGGTGTCCAGGGGCATCAATAACCTAAAGGGGCACATAGATTAGATGGAAAAAATCGCAGAGGAAAAAGATGAAAGAAACACACTGTAACCATGTACTTGGGGGTTTCGAACTTCCAGAGGGCGATATCGATGGTAATACCACGCTCACGTTCGGCCTTGAGCTTATCGAGCACCCAAGCTATCAAGGCAGGTTAGGCACCGCTGACGTTAATAAATTATCTTCGACCCACCATACTTGAAGGAACCCTTGCCGAGCTCAGCAGCCTCCTTCTCGAATTTTTCAATGGTACGTTTGTCGATACCGCCGCACTTGTAGATCAAGTGACCGGTGGTGGTAGACTTGCCGGAATCGACGTGGCCGATGACTGGAACCAGGATCAGGGCGAGATAAGCTGGGTGTTTGATGCCGACTCACCGACGACGTTAACGTGGGTCTTTTCTTTTCCCATTTTGAAAAGGTTCTGAAAGATTTGTGGTCAACCGTCGAGATCACGAGCCATGGGAGGGGTGAGGAGACAGGTTCATTGGATGTTCATCACAATTGGGGCAATAAGATCCATTGGCGGGCGCAAATGGCGGGCACCGTTGGCCCTTGGGGATCGTGATGAGAATGGGGACGACTTACTTAGGTGTGTGAAGACGAGGGAGGGAAGAGAGCGAAGATGGTGGTTAGGGAAAGGAGAATGGAAGAGAAAAGCTGGAGATGTTTGTCCTAGTTATACTGCAACGGGCAAATTTTTTTATCGATAGATAGATCTGATGGCTGATAAAATCTGCGTGATCATTCTCATCAGTGACTCCCCTCCGCCCTAGCCGAGCGCCGGCCCCGGCGTCGCCGCTTGTGGGGGAGGCCCGATCACACGAGGATTCTGTATTAAGTAGAGGAGAGGTATGGTACAGACGGATGGATTCGTATTCTACATGTTATCAGAGTGGCGAATGCGAGCGCGTGGCAATGAGTAATCAGGGATACGGTATAATGGCTAATGAGACAGTAACGAGTGGTCCGTGTTGTACAGATATAGATAGTCTCGAGGATGGATGATGCGCAACAGCCCAAGGCCATCGATAACGCATCGACAGGAAGTCTGCGGTCCCTTGTTTTTAACGTGATTGCATGTATGGCTCTTTCAGAGAAGGCGGTGATCAATCGGTCTCTAACAGTCTTCCATGCCCCAGCCATCATTTCCGGACAGGAAGCGACACTGGAGAATCTTCTCAAACGTTGGCCGGGCAGCGACGTCAACCCGAAGGCATGCGCGGACTAGCGCTGCAGCGTCTCCAAGTGTGCCACCACCGTCTCCCTCCTCTCCCTCCCTTTCTTTGTCACCGCATCTCTCATCCAGTGCGATGGATGCATTTGCGAATGGTGATTCTAGACCATCTTGTGCTTCTGCCATGGTCATGAATGGGCACTCGCCGACAAGGAGGACGTATCCTACAACTCCAAACGCCCAAACGTCTTGTTCCTTGCCAAAGTACCGTTCTCCACGCAAGATTTCCGGACCAGCATAGTCGAGTCTAAGGGTGTCGAATTAAGTAAGGCGCGCATCGCTATAAAAGGACAACTTGCGTTCCGCTAAACGTATCCCAACCCCCTTTCTTAACCAGCCCTGAGCTTCCAAAGTCAATTAGGATGCATTTTCCGTTTGGTCCAAGAACAACGTTTTCGTCCTTGACATCCCGATGCACTGGTGTACGGTGAGGAGGAGGAATGGCATTGCCAGTGGATGGGACTCACCAATTCCTTGGGAATGTAGGAATGCCAACGCATCTGCAATTTGACCAAGATATGTCCGTATTGAGCTTGGGGGTAAACCTTGAGGGAATGATTCAACCAGATCAAAGAGATCAGAAGGAACGGGGGTCTCGTTCGGGCGTTGTTCTGGAGTTGACGAAGGGAGAATCAAATAATAATAATGGCTGTCTTCAAAAAAGTCGAGAAGTGGGCAGATGTTCGGGTGACCCGTAACTACCTTGCCCTCGAACCAGTCCTCCTTGTCACCATTACCCGGCTTATCAACAGGCTCTGCGGTGTGTGTACTCAACCGGGAAGGATCCCATGGCCGACGAGACGGTAGCATATATGAGGTATTGGAGATGGCTGACATGACATAAATTTCGATTGGTATCGTTCCGTGAACAGGGTGCTTCTTCCAGCAATCCGCAAGGATTCGAGACTTGATAACTTGTTTGATCACCAAAGGTGGCTGCAATGTTACAGGTTCAGGGGGCCGATGCGTGGTTAAAGGGCAATAAGGCTTACTCCAACTGAACCATCAGTGTAGATTTCCCTCCCCCGTTTTACGAGCCCGTATGCACCTCTGCCAATTTCGCCCTCTATGAGAAATTCAGATATGCTCCTTTCGCCGAGGAACGTCCGGTCTTCTGAGGGAGAAGGAGCACGAGTGCTCGCTGATATGCTGAGGAGGCTACCGGTGCTTCCTGCGCGCTTAAGGCTTTGGGGTAGCATCGGGGGAGGCGATGGGGGTTCTATGGGGGCGATGGAGACCCGACCAGCAATTAGGGATACTCTTTGCTGCGATGAGCGACGGCGGGGGCGAGGGGAGGATGGGGAGCGGGAAGGAGGGGGGCGGAAAGAGCCGACAGAGGCTGAGGGAGAAGGGGCACGAGAAAAGGGGTGAGACAAGAGAGAATCGTGTGGGACGAGGGGTGAAGACATTGTCGGCGGTGGAGGTGGTGGTGGCAATGTGGGGGTTGAGAGCAGATTGTGAGCAGACCTGTGGACGTGATTCTTGCGTTCATGTGGGGTGCCTTCTGTTTTGGTTGCAAAGCCGGACTCTGGAATGGGTGAATTGTGGAGAATTGGCTCGCGCTTCGCCTCCTGGGCACACTCCGAGCTGTTCGTCTGGCGGTCGCTGTCGTCTGTCCAATCAAAACCACGGCCGATCGAGGTTACACCCCAGCTGCCAACGCTCGCACTGGCAGCTCGATAGAGTTTCGGCGGACGCGGAAGCGACCAATCGTCATCATCATAGCTGAAGTCGACAGCGGGCGCTGAAAGCATAAATCAAGCAAGGAAATAATAGAGTCGGAGGAAGGAATAGTCTAGGTCCGCGAGTCAGCTCAGTACCAACTGGCCGGGTGGCGCTGTCCTCGGTCGCCTCTGATGCAGATCCACCGACTCGGGACCCCGGTCCACTTCCCCACGCATCCACCCCTCTTCTCCGCCGTCAGAACTGCTCTCTGTGCACGGTTCTCCTCTGCTCCTCGCCAACCATCGTCCAAATCAGGCACACGTCATAGGTCCGGCCGAGGCACTCCAAACCACTGGACCACATAATAGTTATCCAATCTCCATGCGTTTCATCAACGACCTTGGATAGCTTCCAGGGGTGTCCGGGGTCACCCGTGATTACTTAAGCAATCAAGAGTCCCTTCTGGCCTGCAGCGTCAACGTCGTCACCCTCGAGCCCAAAAGACTTGTGAGTATGGCTGTCCTCATGCTGAATCGTTGTAGCACTGTCAACTGGAGATGTGTCACGCTGCCCATATGGTTTTGTGCGGTGGAACGGAAGTATTTGTGCTGGATGCAGCTTTCGACACTCGGATGACACTCCCTATCTTGTTTTGGCTGGGGTTCAGTTTTCAAAGGATATACTCACCTATCTATCCTTCCTCCAGACCGCCATGGCCGTCAAAATCCCCATCGTCAAAAAGCGCACCAACAAGTTCAAGTTTGTGCTTCTCAGCTGGGACTCGCCCACTTCTCCTGATCGTCTTTCTCCAGACGCCACCAGTCGGACCGGTACCACAGTGTCAAGGAGGCATGGCGGAAACCCAAGGGTATCGATAACAGGGTGAGGCGTCGCTTCAAGGGCCAGACCCCCATGCCCAAGGTACGCCGGTTGCTTGGCTTGTCTTGTGCCGTATTCAATGTCATATACAGATCGGCTATGGCAGTAACAAGAAGGTACGCACGATGCATTGGTTTACACTACGGGAATTCTCTAAGCTGCATTCAAGACACGTCATTTACTTCCCAATGGCCTCAAGAAGTTTCTTGTTAATAACGTTCGAGAGGTCGACCTTCTGCTTATGCACAACAAGAGCTTCGCTGCCGAAATCGCCCACAACGTGAGCAGTCGCAACCGCACCGCCATCCTCGAGAGGTTTGTTTACTAAACCCTTGGTTCCGCTTTACATCTGACATGGTTTGGACCAGGACCAAAGTCCTCGGCATCAAGGTCACAAACCCTGCTGCCCGTCTGCGGTCGGAGGAGTGAATTGTCGCATGCTTTCTTCTTGCATTCCTCTGCATGTATTTTCTCAGTATGCAATAATACACATGCGTGACTATGCCCTACAAAAACCCAAGTCTAAATCAGAGTGGATGATTATAGATGATTACCCGGAGGCTGAGAGGCTTGAGCAACCCATTTCGGGTGGTGGGGTCCGCAGGTCCGCATTTAGCTCCTAGCGAGCGTCTTCAAACAGCATCAGGGCGAGTTCATTATCGATCTCCAACTGTCACCTCAAATTCACACACACAACAACACGTATCTGGTTGCCTTCATGGCTTCGTCCACCCATCAGTATGAAGAGAACAGGTTCAGAGGTGCTGCCCACGCCGGCGAATGGTATACGAGCAATGGTGGGGCCACCCCGCTATCATACATGTATCCATCTCCTGAAACCTTTCAGCTCCCCAGCTTAGGGCAGACCTGACGGGCTGGCTGTCTCTTGTTCGTTCCCGGCGCGAAGGTGAAGAGTTTCCAGTTCCGGGGTGCAAGGCCATCATCGCACCGTACGATCACTTTTGGCTTTTTTCGAGTTCTGACTGATTCTAACGTAAACCAGACATGCGGGTTATGCTTATTCTGGTGAGAATGCAGCGTGGGCTTACAAGTCCATCGATCCGTCCACTACGTTGGTTCTCTTGCTTCTCCTGCATAGCCAATACTGACTCGCCTTGTGCCACTCGCCAGTCGACGGGTCTTCATTCTTGGCCCTTCACATAAATGGGATATCCGCACCTGTGCCCTCACCAGGTGCCATACCTATGATACCCCCGTAGGAACTTTACCAGTGGACACGGAAAGTATGAGATTATCGTCATTGCTCGTACCAAGCTGATGAGCGCCGTTTCCAGCCATACAGAGTTTATATGAGTTGGGCGTCTTTCGTTGGATGAATCTGGCCCAAGATGAAGAGGAACACAGCATTGAGATGCAATTGCCGTATCTCCGCACAGTCTGCGAAGGGTAAGTGACTGTGTAGTCGATAACCACACTTCTCCTTTGACCGGTGCTTCAGCAAGGATATCAAGGTTGTACCAATCCTCATCGGCAACATCACCAAGGAACAGGAACTTCAGTTTGGTGAAATATTGGCCCCCTACCTTGCGCAAGAAGGAACTGTCTTTATCGCCTCCAGCGATTTCTGTCACTGGTCAGTCACTCTGGTGTCCTTCCTTCCGTGAGCTCGGGAGTTGAAGCCGAAACAATCTCATCGTAGGGGCCCGGACTTTTACTATTCGTACTACTACCCCAAACCAAATTGCCCTGTCGGTGAAGGCTACATGGCAACCCGAGCAAGTCCGCCTGAAAAGGACTACAAGATTTGGGAGTCCATCACGCAGCTGGATCATACTGCCATGGGCATCTTAGCCGACAACGATCGGAGTGCTCGAAAAGCGCACAGAGACTTCCACAGGTATCTCACAGACACCGGCAACACAATCTGTGGCCGTCATGCCATTGGTGTTTTGTATGGTGCTCTCACCCACCTGGAAGAAACGACTGGGCAGAAGGCATTTTGCAAATGGGTCAAGTATGACCAGAGCACTCAAGCAACGAAGCTAATTCACAACAGTGTCAGCTATGCCAGTGCTTGGCTCAAGATCTAGCGTCTTGTACCATGTCATCACATGCCTATCCAACTTCTGTAATATAGAATGTACTATCAGATGTGACTTGACATCGCGTCAAATTCTAGATTGTTACAGCATACTGTGTGCAACTTGAGCGCCTGAAGGACCTTCTATCTGAGTTTCGGAGCCAGGAACGCCCGGATCGTCGATGACCTGACAAAAGCGAGATCAACAATAAGCTTGGGTTTATAACACAAGAGAATTCTAACCCTTCCGGCAGCTATTTCGATATCCTCAAAACCCCATTCCCTGGAAGCACCTTTTGCCAGATGTCCGCCATCCGCTAGTTTCTTCGCCTCCCAGGAACCGAGCACCGTTTGCTTATCCTCCCTCCAGCTATTTCCCTGAGCTTTGGGTACTAATTCAGACAACGAACAACAACCAACTCGCAAAGGCAGCTCCCTGTTTCCCACTAAGGACCTGACGAGAGTGATTACTGTTGCAGCGTGGCTGACCAGTAGTATTCGCTTATGTTTCCCAGCGTATACTTGCTCAAGTTCTGGGACGAAGATTCGCAGGAAGCCGTCAATCCGATCATGGACCTCCGAAACGTCCTCGCCCTTCTGAGAAGAGTACCAAACGGATGACCATCCTGGATTGATTTCGGGAAAGTAGGACTTGAGAGAAGTAGCTGAACCTGGGCGGGGATGGAGACCTGTTCCCGGCGCAACGGGAGAGTACCACTCGGATAAGCCTAGAGAATCTGGTCAATGGACTGGTGGTTTGCAAGTCGAGGCGAATGGCTGACGGACCATGTTCTACGTAAAGGGGAACACCTAGGGTCTGTGCTGTAGGTTGGGCAGTTTGCAGGCACCGGTCTATAAATTCGATCCAATCAGCTCGAGGGTCAGAGTGAATTGGTGGAAGGCTTGTACAATATGGGGAGGAGAAGATAGCAGTGGGTTTTTCATCTTCCGGTAGAGCAAGGAAGTAATCTGCGAGTTCTTTGGCCTGGGTCTGTCGCGAAATCCATTAGAATGACAGCTCCTTCGAATCCAGGAATGGTCGATTTACTTCTCCGAATGCTGCAAGAGAAGGATCGCGAGGAAGACCAGTAACACTCTTCCTTTGTAGAGTGATATGAAATTAAACTCCTCGTCTCTAAACAGAATCTCTTAATTTACTTGCCAGCTGGTGGTGACCCAGTTGAGCCTAAAACCTGTATATCATGGATGGGTGGCGTCGTAGAGACGAAGAGTAGCGGGATATCGTACCGTGGCGAGTGATGTATATTTTCTCAAGGGGCATTTATTGAAATTGCTGCTGGAGATAGTGGCGCACTTGAATTCCGGTGGCTCGAGGACTCGATGCCACTCCAAAAGATATGAACAAATGTGGACAATGGGTATAGTTGATCCTCCACTAGATACACGTGTGATAGGTCTGGTCGCCGGAGATATGTGTGCGTTATCACCCAGATCGGTTCATTAGCTTTGTTTTGGCATAAATTTATTGATTTGATAGATCAAACAGTGTAGGACGTATCAAAGAGAGAGAAAGAGAGAGCAGAGTGGCAGAAATAAATGGGACAAGAGAGAACGAGACAACACTGATCGCTACTGGCTCAGCCCTATCAAGCATACAATTTCATGGTCCACCGAGATGATGACATCTAGGCCAGCGAGGGGAAAGCAGTCTGATCATCGACATCAAGGGCGGGGCCAGTAGCAGCACCGTTCTGGCGACCACCACCACGGAGGCCACCGCGGGGACGACTACCACGAGCCCTATCACCACCACGGCCACGGCCACGACTAGGACGATCAGGGCGGTCGAAACGTCCGTCAATTTCGATGTAGACCTTGTCCTCCTTCTTGGCACGGGTTTTTGGAGTATTCTTGGTCTATTTAACGACATATGAATCAAGGTGATGTGTGGATTGGGATTGACGAACCTTGCCAACAAAGTAGGACTCATCCTCCTCGGACTTGGAGAGGACGACGCCGCCCCAGGCGCTATCAGCATCCTCATTTACCTGACGGGTGCCCTCGATTTTTGGGAGGTTGGAATCCTTCTCCTTCTTCTGGGCGAGATATTGGTCGAGAGTGAGAGTCGTGTCCTCTTCCTCCGGCTCACGCTCCCTGTGAGGACGTCCGCCCTCAGGTTTGTCTTCGGGAGGAGCGTCAGCACCGTCTGCGAGGGGAGACTCGGGGGTGGCCTCGGCAGCAGCGTCATTAGCAGCAGCCTCTTCTGCCTTTAGTTCTGTATTGCCCTCGTCACCACCCCAGCCCTGGTGAAGCTTCTTGTCGGAATCACTGGGGTACGTGAGACAACTGTTAGTGGGGGGAAAGATTGGAGGGGACGAACGTACGTCTTGCCGGTTTGGCTATGTCTGTCGAAGGGGCGACGACCACCACGCCCAGGACCGCCGCGACCTCGACCCCTGCCACGACCCTCGACTGGAGATCGAAGGGAAGAAAGGTGAACAAGGGGATGTAGATATAGGCCAGCAGGAGGGAAGGGGATCTGGATTGCTGGCTAGCAGCTATACTCACATTTCCTTTGGTTGTCTGTTACAGGATCTTCTGCCTGGGGCTGATTTGAGTCCCTGGGAGCTGATCGTTGGGCGCCGCCGCGCGAGTAGTACTTGCCGCCACGAGAAGCGGGACCTCTGGACTTTTGTGCTTCTCGGGTGGGGACAGATGGAGCTTGAGGACCGGTGTTGGCGGGGGCGGGGGCAGGGCTTGAAGACCGGGAGGCGTCCTCAGCTGATGGTGGATGATGAGAGTGAGATAAGAAAGAGGAGTGAGGGGTGCAACAGACCATCCAGGATGGCAAACGGGTTTTTTGTGGCCACCGACATTGCTGATGACGGGGCCCGTGTTGAGGACAGTCAGTCGGGAGAAAGGCTTTTGGGCGGGGAGATTGGCTGGACTGGAGAGCAGCGAGCAACAGACCCGCATTTTTCGCGCGACCCCCCAGACTCGGGATCCGGGGTCCCGGTCAGCCACGGCTTGGAACTGTACAGTTCTTCGGCTGGGATAAGAAGCGGCCGGGGAAGGTCCGAAGGGCTAACGCTTAACCACAGGTGAGTGCACTCCGTGGCAGGCTGGGAGTGGTGGCTGGTGCTGACGGATTTGCAGCCTCACAAAAGCATCTCGACGAGGATCTGCCCGCCTCACATGGAGGAGTGGAGCAGGTCGAGGACCTTGAGACCGTCATTACAGGCTGGAGAAGGAGAAAAGGGATGGGACTTGGGTGCGGTGTGCTCGCTGGGAAGATCGTTGGTGGTCACCGCGTGGGCCACGCTGCAGTGTCTCGTTGCACAAGTGATGTATACTATGAATGGATGACACTATCGATGTGTGTGAGAGTGTGAGAGAGATCTGAGGTGAGATCTGGCAACGCCCAAGGCCATGTGAGATAACCGATCCAACAAGGCACAAACAACGCCGACACCTCCCACCACCACCACCATGGCCTCCCGTCGCCTCGACATCTCCTCCCTCCTCTGTCCCGACCAGCCCAGCCCCGACAACCCCCCTCCCCCCCATTCCACCCTCAATGACCCCGTCATCCTTGCTCCCCACCTGCGCAACCCTGCCCTCGCTCCTCCGCCCTCCCGCCGGCTGCCCTCTCCTCCTCGCAGGTCTCACCCCCCAGCTAGCCCCGCCGACACCCCCCGGCCGTACGCCGAACCACCCCGCACCCACGCCGCCCCCCGTTCCATAGACAACCTTATCCACCCGCCATCTCAACCACCCCTCCGCCACCACCAGCAGGACTCGCCGTACCCTCCGCCGCAGCCCCGCCCCCCGTCCTCGTCCTCGTCGCTCCCTGCACGCTCCCCGGCCGGAGCCTATCCCGCTGTGCAGTCGCCGACGCTTTCCCCCCTGGCCGCAGGCTACACATCGCCCGGCCAGCAGCGGTCCTCCTCTTCTCCTTTCTACCCGCCATCCCAAGCCTCGCCCCTCCTCCACCGACCCACGTCGTCACACTCACAGTTGGTGCCCCGTCACGCTGTTTCACACCGGCCGCGTTCAAACACAACCACCACCACACCCTCTACCAATCCCTACCCCCCCAGTCCCCAGGTATCCCAGAACAAAATGGCCTTTGCTGGGTTCGAAGCCCTCGTTCATGCCGCTACCGAGGAGCGCAAAAAGCTCACTGCCGGTAGTCCTCCCATCGACCACCAGTCTCCTGTCCTTGTCTCTCGCCAAAGGCATCCACCTGCTCGCTCGCCCGAGGACGCTTATCGGACCTCCCAGTCCATCACCAGTCCTTCTCTGACTCACCAACGCGAATATCCCGCAGTTCTTCCTACTTCTCACGTGTCCCGTCATCGTGTCATTCAGAATGACGACCCTCGTCCCTCCGACGACTACCACCCCCACCCCTCTCCATACCCTCGTATCTCTCGCCTGCAGTATGAGGAGGAACACCGTCAGCAGCTACGCGAGCGTGAACTCCAACTCTTGGAACAGCGCAGGCTCGAGCAACAAACTGAGCAGCAAAAAATGTTGGACCAGCAAAGACAAGAGCATAAACGCATGCTCGAGCGTCGTGAGGAGGAGATTCGCGAAAAACGCCTACAGGAACAGCACCGCCAGTTTGAGATGCAAGAGAGACAGGAGGCGCTCGATCGACAAAGGTTGGTAGAACAACAACGGCTTGAGAGTGAGCGTCTGCAGGCCCAACAACTTTTGGTCGAAAAAATGGAACGCCAGCGGGAACAACAGCGTTTGCAAGAGGAACATCATCGTCACGAGCTCGAACGAGAGCATCGTCAGGAACTCGAACGACAGCGCAGAGAGGCAGAAATGGAGATGCGCCGTCAGTCGGAAGAACGCCGCGCTTCGGAGGACGAACATCGTAGGCTAGAAGAAGAACGTCGGCGTATTGAAGATGTACATCGGAGATTAGAGGAACGTCGGCTGTTTGAAGAGAGATTGGCTGTAGAAGAATGCAGACGTGAAGAATCCCGTCAAGTAGACGAGGCTAGACGCCGTGAAGAACATAGACTCCGCGAGGAGGAGCACCGGATGATGAGGGAACAGAGGCATCGAGAGGAGGAGCACCGAATCAGGGAGGAGCAGGGGCGACGCAAGGAACAGGGACGTCTGCGGCTTCGAACCGAGCACGAAAACCAAACCCTTCTGTGGCAACAAGAGGCTCGCATATCGACCGATAGGCCTCTTCCTGTGCTCGAGGATGTCCATCGCCATCCAATGGTCGTTACTCCTTCTATTCACTCAGGCACTCCACACTCTGCTCCTGTCATTATTGAACTCCCTCAGCCACATCGTCCCTATCCACATGTTTTCGGTCCCCGCAAATCTGACCCCATCCAAATCCAGCGTCCCTCTAACCACGACCTCCCTTCACTACATATCTCGACCTCCGCTCCTCAGTCTTCTTCCGCTGACGATGGCCCGCCACTCAAACGACAGAGATATTCTGAATCTCCGGTATGTCCTTTTTCTAGAATTATGCATTAAATCTCGATGTAACGGGCGATTACAGCCTCCGTCATCCATCGAGCCTGCCTTTCCTAGGGTCGTCGCTTTACCTCCTCCGATCTCAACTGATTACCTCCCTCATCATCCTGGGCCCTCAGCCGTTCGTCGCCCTGGCTCTGGCCAGGGAAGAAGACAAACCCATACTGGATTGGGAGATGCAGTTGAGCGTGAGAAGGAAAAAGAGCGTGAAAGGATCGCTGCAGATGGGTATCGCATCATAACACCCCTTGGGAGGAGGTCGCCTCCTGGGAGCCAAATTGGCCGCGCTACCGCGGCCAAGAAATCTGATGAAGCTCGGCGTGCGGATGAGGCTGCTGCTGCTGCTGCCATGGCAGACGCTCGCAAGATAGACGAATCACATTTCCAGGTTAAAAAGTCCGATGATATTGTTCGCCCTTCGGAATCTCCTGTTCGGACAGAGTTGAAGAGGAGGGTTTCTCAGGAACATGCTTCTACCGCATCACGCAACCACAGTAAATTCGTGGCAAAGGTTGAAGAGCCAATCGCTCGTAGGTTGACGGACGATACATCTCGCAAGATGTCTCTTGATGTTGTGATGAATGACGAGGTAGATGTACCCGTGAAGAGAGAATCTCCCCTCGCGACCTCTTTCGAATCTCCGCCCCGATCAAGGGAACAACAACTCAAGGAGATGACGCCCAGGTATGCGATTCCAGGATGTCCGTATGTACTATTCGTTTATCATACTCTATAGATCATCCAAGGATGATCGAGGAAAACCATCGTCTTCTCGGTCTTCAGACTCCATCCGAGTCATAGTCGACGCTCAAAACGCACAAAAAAAGTGTCATGAGACCAGGGATGTACAAGAAACCTCCACACATCCACCTGACGCACATGAATGGCTTCTTGATCACTATGCACAGTCCCCGTCTTCAGCCCATCCACCTCTCGAACCTCCCCGTTCCTTGTCGCCATCAATCAGCCCCGTTTTATCCAAGTCGCAGCCGGATAAAAAGGCGCACACTCCACCCCCAGCACTACCCGAAGCTCCAAAACCGGTCATCGCACTTCGTAGTGTCTCACCTGACGCCGATGCTGCACTGGAACGAGAGCTGGCGGAGTTGATGGCGGAAGAGGATGAATCTACTCCCGTCCACAAGCACGAGCCTGATGATATGGATATTGACCTTGCTGTTGCTGAGACGCTGGAGGAAGATGACAAATCCAAGCTTTCCCCGATGGAGGTAGACGGTGCAGACGAGGTTGAAGACGAATTGTTGAGTTTGGTAGATGATAGACCACCCCCGCCCACTATTACCGCTACCATTTCTAGTCGCAAAGTGGTCACCCCAAACATCCCAACAGCTGGGCTCAAGCCTCTGCCTGCGAAGACCGGTACCGATGAAACTAAACGTCCGTCCCCTGCACCCATTGTTTCCGCGACGTCTCCCACAGCTACTTCGCCCATTATTCGGCCACCCTCAACTCGACCTGGTTCTGATCGCGGTTCAATGCCGCCCCCTTCTGCTACACCCCGAGGAAAGGAAAGAGAAGAAGAGGGGATCAAGAAGGGCGATTCTGTTGCCACTATGTCTGCGCAAGCTGCCAAGAAGAAAAAGGATACTGGTAACAAGGTGCGTTATGTTTTTTTTGTTCTACTTTCATAGGTGGAGAGGTAACAATTTCTTTCAGGTTTCCGTAAAATCCAAGGCAGCGAGCACTGGTACGGTCAATGCCCAAGGGACCTCTTCAAATAACAGGCAACAGAAGGCTAAGGCTACCGCATCAAAGAAAGCGAAAGCAACTGATGGTACGGCTGCTAATGCCGTTTTTGCTTCAGCTGCCCCTACTGCAGAGACGAAAACTGCCACAAAACATACAAAATCTGTTGCGGCTAAAAAATCTGTTGCCAATAATGTTGCAGCGTCTCGTTCACGTTCAGCGTCTGTCATGCCGACGGGATCTGTTGATCCTGAACCGGAACGGAAGTCGGAGGAGAAGGACGAAGATGAGAAAGAAGAGGCCGTCGACGATAAACTTTATTGCGTTTGCAAGACCAAGTACGACGAGGATCGTTTCATGATTGCTTGTGACCGGTTTGTAGTTTCGTTGCAACAGCTATCCAGAGCCACTGATGCTATCCTCCAGTTGTGACGAGTGGTATCACACGACATGTGTCAATATGCCAGACCTCGAAGTTGAGCTGGTTGATCAATTCTTCTGTCCACCGTGTATCGAACGTAAGCATCAACCTTTCTGTTCCTACATGAACTAGTCTGACACTTCATGTCAATAGAAAATCCTCGTTCGAACCTCAGAACAACGTACAAGCAACGTTGCCTCAACGGCCTTCGGCACCCCGACCCTGATTCACCCAAGGCATGCCATAAACCTGCTCGTGGTGCTATCTCCAAGTATTGCTCAGATGAATGCGGTGTCAAGTACATGCAATCTCGCATTGACGCCTGGGCGAAAAAAGGAGGGAAAAAGGAGGAGCTTTGGGGGAGCGTCAAGCATGCCGAGAAACGAGAGGGAGTTGCCGTCTGTGTTGACGAGAAGATCAAAACCGAGCTAGACAAAAAGAAGAAGGGGCGGACAAAGGCAGATCGTGAGACCGAGCGCCTGCAGGGACTCTTGAATCAGGTCATGAAAATGCGTGAGGAAATACAGAGTGGCATGGAGATCCTTGTTTGGCGCGAGCGTTTACTTCAACTGGCCAGTGAGCGGGCCGAACACATTGATCAGTGTGGATGGGACCAACGACTATGTTTTGGGGAAGAGGAGTGGCAAGACTTTGGCGCTGGCGTCCTGGAAAGTTATGATGATGTTAAGGCGGTGAAAGACGAAAATGAGATGCAGGTTGAGGATGCAGAGGAGGAAGGAGAATGGTGGTGTCCCGGACAAAAATCTTGCAAGCGGCATAATGGGTATGCATTCTCTAAGTAGCGTTGATATGACTCTAACCCGGTGCTGTAGCTGGCAAACACTCCGTTATAAGGATATCTGCAAGGAGAAGGAGAAGAAACAGGACTTGTTAACGAAGCTCACGACTCGAGAACGCCAACTGCGCAAGCGCATAGAAGATCTCGCAGACCCTAGTGGTCGCAAATCCAATGACTCGACTTCTCAAGCGCCATTAAAATCTTCCAATACCAAATTATCAAATGGCCACACAAAATCCAAAGGAACGACAGAACCCTTAAAGAAGGGCAAGAAACGCAAGGCTCCCGCATCGTAAAGCACACGTGTATTTTTACAACTTTTCGATTTTTTTCTCTTTTTTGGGGCTTTGGGGTTCTCCAGTTTTTGAATGATTATCTTAAGTCTCTCAACCTTTCGCACTTTAAACCCCACATCAATTGCTTTCGATCACTTATGTGTATTGTTTATGTCTTGTTCTATAGCTACAGCGATATGTAGACTCGCGGTATGGCACACGCTGGATTAAACTCTACGAATGTGCAGCTGAGTACGTGAAACGCGCCGTCGGACCAAAGACGAGAGATTAGGGACAGAAGTGAATAGAGAATATCAGTAGCCATCGCCTTCGCCACCCTCTTTACAGAAGCCCTTTTTATCATAGAGAACCTTGGCTTTAGCCTCATCACGTTGCTTTTTGAGATCTGTGTCCTTCCTGACATATGGCTCTAGTAGGCGATAGTCGACTTGTCGGAGGGGAACTTCGTCTTCCTTGTCTAGATCCTGTTATACGATTTAGGGTGAGGACAATGTGGAGAATACGCTTGGACGTACGATTTCACCTAGCAGCACCACATTTTCTCCGCGAATGAGGAAGAGACCGTGCCAATTCTCGGCAAAGGTATCTCCATGATGTATTCGCTCTACTGTATCTTCGAGAACAAGATTCGCTGCGAAGAGTGGGAGCATAGAGTCGGTCATCCAGAGAATTGCTTGTTAGAAAATACGAGCACACACCAAATTGATCATAAGATCGCAGCACGCCGTGCAGCTTTCGACCGTCCCGTAGGATGACGAGCATCTTTCCTAAGTCATATCGACGCGAGGTTTTGGTGGTTGGCAAATTTGAGTGAGTGGCAAGGGAGGGAAGGGGTATGGTGCTCAGGGTGTGGTGGAGGGTGTGTACACTGAGGTAGTAAACGTACTGTCCACGCAATCCATGAGGGCGCCTGAAGTAGTAAAGGGAATTAGAGAATCCATTGGTGTCGTGTAGTTGTGGTGATAGGTGTGTTGGGATGCAGGAGATGGAGTGGCGTGGTTCCCATACATCTTTGTTCCGGGCTTGGCGATGATCGACGAGCTGGAATGGCCGAGTCGTTAAGGCGAGTGATTTGAATGACCAAACATATCACTTGGTGTTTCACCGCGTAGGTTCAAATCCTGCTTCCAGCGAATTTTTTTGAACGCATCCGGCTTTCATAAATACATTCAGCCACTAGCAGCATCCTTGCCCTCCACACACACGATATACGGTATTGGTGTAGTCTAATGCATTAGCCAGAAGCGATGCCGTCCAACCCATCTGCGGCCATCGTCCCTTTCCTCACGGAGTCTTTCCAAAATACTCCCACTGACCGACTTCAGGAGCCTCCGCGAGGTCTTCCCAACTAATAGAATAGCGGTCATGAGGTATATACAGGAGACGAATGCTCTTCACGTACGCTTTCCACTCAACCATCTTCTGTGCAAGCTCCAGCTCGTCGGAGGCAATGTCCAGCGACTCCTCTATCTGGCCCTCGTTGAGCTTCTTCTCCGCGGCGGCGATGTCGCCATTAGCTGCCTGGACGAGGTTGAGTTTGTGCCGTGTGAGGGCTTCTGTGCCCTGACGATAGACGGATGTTTGCGGAATGGTGGCGAGGACGGAGAGGGTGGATTGGTAGGTGTTGATGAGCTGTGGAAGGGGGGTGGGGTGGACAGCGAGCCCAGTGATGCCGGTGGACTGTTTGAGGGCCTGGTAGAGAGGGCGTGTGAGGCGGAACATTGGTGGCAGGAGAGAAGACGGGAGTGGCGATCACTCGTCGGAGTCCAAATTTCGGCCGCCTATCCCACCACCTCTCCTCCTCCCAGCCATGGCCGCCGCCCTCAGCCAGTCCCGTTGCCCACTCGCCCGTGCAGCCAGGCCTTCCCTCTTCACCACCGCCATCGTCTTTGCTTCTCTTGCCCCCGCCGCACTACCATTCAACCCCCTCCAGTCCCTCCTCAGCCTCTTCCCTCCCTTCCTGCTCGCCGTTCCAAAGAAGAAGACGTCGCATTCCAGGAAAGCCATGCGGGCTGCGAACAAAGGGCTGAAGGACAAACAAAGTTCGCGATTCTCCCCTCTCGCCCACATCGTATTATTCACGCGTCTTGGTAGATATCGTCAATTGTCCCGGTTGCGGCGCTCCGAAACTGTCCCACCACCTCTGCGCGACCTGTTATTCGTATCTCAACCGGATGTGGAAGGCGAAGAACAAGACCGACATTCCAGACCTCTCATAGCTACCCATCTCCCGTGGTATGTGCGACCCGACTCAACATTTGGCTTTGCTCAACCAACTATTTGCAGACGCAGCCGGTGCCTATAGGCTTCTTGTGTGTTGGACCTGTCTAACGTCGTTTCCTTGTCCTGTAACTATGTACTCACGGTCCAACTGCAATTGAAGGTCTTCCCGGCACGGATCTTTGTTCATCCGGGAACTGCTCTCATCACGTCCTTGATGTGTGAACTTGAACCATCAATTACCTCAGTGTGCTTCAAATAGCCGAATCTTCGCTGCTCGTTACCCTCTCCTCTCGCATACCACCATCCTTATCATGCTATCACTACCTACGAGGTCATTTTCGAGGAACATTGGGCGCCAGCTAACCCGTTCAGCGAGCACGGGTGTTCGTCCTCAGGGCTTGTCCGGCATTCTCCAGAAGAACCCAGACGATGTTGTGATAACTTTTGGAAAGCGGACTGCCATCGGAAGGGCCAAGAAGGGCCAGTTGAAGGACACTACTGTTGATGAACTGCTCCGTGCTCTTTTTAAAGTGTGCAGAGGCCTTTTGACCGTTGAACATCACCTCTGACTATCCCTCACTAGGCCACCCTTGAAGAGACAAAACTCGACCCCAGCAAACTTGACGATATTTGTGTCGGCAAGTATCACCTTATGGCCATCTCTCTGTCACTATCTTAACTCTATTGCTTTAGCCGTATGCCATCCACCTTCACCGCTATACATCTCTCGCGCAGCAGCCCTCGCTTCCGGAATCCCCTACACGGTCCCTATCACTACTGTGAACCGTCTCTGTTCCTCTGGGTTGATGGCAATCCGGTCAATTGCCCATGCCATTCAATCAGGGGAAACGTCCCTGGGCTGGGCAGTTGGTGCTGAAAGCATGAGCCTCAAGTGAGTGACTCTATCGCAGATTGTTCAACTCGATGAACCGATGATTGCTACATACAGCCCACGACCAGCTCCCGAGGTATCGGAAATTGTCAGCAGCCATCAGCATGCCCATGACTGTATTCAGGTGAGACCGACTCCGACCACGTCATGCGTGCTCTTACTACATCCGGCTGCTAGCCCATGGGATGGACGTCGGAGAATGTCGCTCAGGATTATAACATCTCTCGAGCAAGGCAAGACCACTTTGCTCTCATTTCGCATACAAGAGCATCAGAGGCTTTGAAGAAAGGCGTATTCGCTGAGGAAATTATCCCCATCGAAATTAAAGGGCAGATCGTCTCCGTAGACGACACCATCCGGCCTGGTGTGACTGCTGAGGGTCTTGCATCACTCAAGTCTGCGTTCCCTCAATGGCAGCCGGGAACCACTACCGCCGGAAATGCGAGTGGCGTGGGAGACGGTGCTGGTCTGGTCATGATGACGACCAGGAAGCGAGCGGAGAAAGAGGGTATGACGATTCTTGGGAAATGGGTTGGTGCTACCGTTGTTGGTGAGCTAAATTTACTTGCAACACAAATTCAAGCTCTTAGTGATACATATAGGCGTTGAGCCTCGTTATATGGGTATTTCGCCAGTCTTGGCCATTCCCAAGATGCTCGAACAGGTTGGTTTGCGAAAGAAAGACGTCGACGTCTACGAGGTTAGGATTGGTGTGTGTATGCATAAATTGTTGAAGTTGACTACGTTCCTAGATCAATGAAGCCTTCGCATCCCAATTTGCGTACTGTGTTGATCAACTGGATATTCCCATTGAAAAGATTAACCCAAAGTGCGTGCCCATCAGCCCCGAAGACATTCGTCTTACGTTCTATCCAGCGGCGGCTCACTTGCAATTTCTCATCCAATCGGACTCAGTTGAGTTTTCTCTTGTTGCAAAGGCGGTACGCTAACATGAATGTAGCTGGTGTTCGCCAAGTTATCACTGGTCTTCGAGAGACCGCGCGACGCAATGAGAAGGTCCTGCTCACGAGCATGTGTGTTGGAAGCGGAATGGGAGCAGCAGGGGTGTTCGTGAACGAACATGTCCATTGAATATATTGCTAAATAACTTGTCTACAGTGGATGATGCATGGCATATGGTGATGTATGACAACCAGTATCTGGATAGAATCGCAGTCAGCCTGTGTCCTCTGCCCTTGGAAAGAAATAAAGAAAAGATCAGACAGTCATTCATGTCAGTGAAATGCAAGGACGAGTCCAAACATCTCAGGTCGACTAAGAGGTGCCAAAATGGTTGAGATACAACACTCATCATTCAAACATGGAGAGAGAGTTTCCAAGTGAGCACTCACCTCGCGAAGTCACTGATGCGAGAAAGTCAGCTGCGTGAGTATATATACGGATGTCTGATCACGTGTCCGGCAAGTCGCGAATACTGTGCAGGTTCTCCAGCCACCCACTTTCAATTGGGTGATCGCCGTCCTTGGTCTCGACAACCGCCCCAGCAAGTACCAAGGTAATCATTGCCCTTCCCTGATGTAGCCCAAGCCGAGTATTTCCCCCGTTTTCAGATCCCCAAAAAATGGCCACCCAGATCAGCAAAAAGCGCAAGTTCGTCGCCGACGGTGTCTTCCGTGCCGAATTGAACGAATTCTTCACCCGTGAGCTTGCTGAGGAGGGTTACTCTGGTTGCGACGTGCGCGTCACCCACATTCGTACAGAGGTAGCTATTCTTATGATTCTGAGGCAGAGGAACGAATTTGAGGCGGAATACCACCTAGATCATCATCCGCGCCACCCACACCCAAGAAGTCCTCGGTGAGAAGGGTCGTCGTATCCGTGAGCTGACTGCCCTCGTTCAAAAACGATTCAAATTCCCCGAGAATTCCCTCGAGCTTTACGCCGAAAAGGTTCAATACCGTGGGCTCTCCGCCATCGCTCAATGCGAATCCCTGCGCTACAAGCTTCTCGGTGGTCTTGCCGTTCGACGGTGCGTCAATACGTTCTCTCGCTACGAGATCTACTATCTGATCTCACAATAATCAGTGCCTGCTATGGTGTCCTCCGGTTCGTTATGGAATCTGGTGCCAAGGGTTGTGAAGTAGTCGTTTCTGGCAAGCTTCGTGCTGCCCGTGCAAAATCCATGAAGTTCACTGATGGTTTCATGATCCACTCTGGCCAACCCGCCCGTGACTTTGTCGATTATGCTGTTCGCCACGTTCTCCTTAGACAGGGTGTCCTTGGTATCAAAGTGAAAATGTACGAGGCCTGTTCCTTCTACCATGGACGTTGACTCAACTCAATCAACAGAATGAAGGGCTACGATCCGGAAGGCCAGCTTGGCCCCAAGAAACCCCTTCCTGACTCTGTCCAAATCTTCGAACCCCCCGTTGACAAGATTCCTCTCGAGCCCTCTTCAGAGCAACGTGAACCTGCCCCCATGCCGGTCGCACCCGCCGTTGAGGAAACTTTACCTCAGGATGCTTCATACCAACAAGCAGAGTCATACACCGAGCAGCCTGTATTCTAACTGCTTCCTCCCTTTACCTAGTGTCTTTAACATGGATATATTCGCTGCATTCTGATTATGTACACAGCACCGAAGACAATATTAGAATAAGGTCGTTCATACAGGAGAGTATATATATCCAGAGGATCCGGTATAGACGAGGGAAGAAACCTGCAAGCAAGAGCATATCGGATCAAAACTCCTGGCGGGTGGTACTACCCGCCAAGCCACCTGTCGGCAACGATATAACGAAGCTCTTGGGTCGGTGGGGTCCCCATTGTGGTGGTTTCCTGCCTGTGCCCAACTCCAGGTTGACCTCGACTGCCGCAAGAGTTTGGGAAGGATCGGATACAAAGATCGCAGCATCGGAGAAGCGGTAAATGAGGGCGATATTGCCGTTAGCACTCAAAGTGATCGGAGCGAACCTCGAGGGGTTGATTGTAATACTGCCACCTGCCTGTTCCCAAAAAACGACCATGATCGTTTGGTTAACCTCATCATACACGGCCGCTACACTCCCATCATTTGAGACAGATTGAAGGCGGAGCTGAGCCTGTTTGGCGAGAAAACCGGCGAACGTCGTACCTGGGAACATGGAATAAGAAACCGGCCTTACAGGGAGTCCATGTTCAATCCAGGCAGCGAAGAGATCGACTGTAGTGGGTGGTTGGGTCGAGGTCCCGATCGTGGACCAATTTCCAGACTTTTCTCCCACGTCAATGTGAAGGCTATCACTGTCGCCTAAGCCAGACAGAGTATAGCCCACCCCGCCATGCCAAAGAGTAGTCGAGGACAGGAGGGAAGGGGAAGAACCTTTGAACGGTTCACTATCGTCGATAAAAATGACATCGTCGTGAAGACGTTGATCAAGGACAGAGAAGACGGGTTTGCCAGAGGTAGATGTGATGTTCGAAATCATGGTGTGTTGGACATCGTCTTCAAGGAAAAACCAGACTTTTTGCCATTTCAGGGCCCCGGTGAGGGGGTTGGTGTAGCGCATGACGGCGATGCCAATGTCACCGTTGGAAACACCGCCAACGAGGCTTTCAATTCCGGTGGTACCACTGGAGCAAGTAAGATTAGTTGCGCCGTAGTCGGTCGTGATACCAGGAATGAGGTTCCAGTCCCAGGCAACGGCAATGTCTTCATACTCATTGCCTTTGAGGTATGTGTAATGAGTTCCATCAGAGAGATGAAAACCAAGTGGCTAGAAACAACCAATGAACACGACAACTATGAGGACAGCTTCGAGACATACGTTCTGAGAGTTGAGGCACTCGCCGTTCTTTGTTCTGTTCGAGAACATCTTGACAGTAGAGACATAGTTTCTCCCACGGTGAACCTGAAGCATCATGAACACGGACGGTAGAGGTGATTCAGGGAAAACCAACCATATAATCGTTGTCATAAAACATGCGGTTACCGGTAAGTTTACCAGCATTGGCAGTTTTGTCGCTTCCAGAAAGAGATTTGGAGAATTGGGTGATAATTGGTGAATTCCACTGTTCCCCAAGCACACCAATTTCTGTGAGATTCAGTTTGATACTTCCAGTGGCCCTAAAAGAACCAAGTCAGCTTCGCGTGGGGAGAGGATGGAGAAAAGAAGATATGTACTGATTGTCAATGACAGGGAAACTGATGAAACGCCCGAGAACAGACTGAGCTCAATTGAGTAAGGTGGTTTAGAGAGGAAATTTTGAGGTGCTCACAAAGTCCCAGTGTAAAACCCCTGTGATGGTGTTGCGGAAGATCATCCAATGATCACCTTCAAAAAGAGTAGCGAGGGCAGATTGGGATTCAGAATTGGCAGCAAACTGTGTTTGAGCTGCTTCAGTCTCGAAATCGACAATGTCATTTGTGCTTCAGAGGCTTAGCACGATGTTGTTCAGAATCCCAATTAGTCACTTACAAGTCCTTGCCTACAAGTTATACGAAATCAGAACAGTATTCGAGAACCCGAGACCAAACGCACTTACCATAGTTCCCATTATAGATGACGCCACCATGTTGACCTTTGGGCGAATATGAGAAAATGAACCCCTAGTTCGAATCGTCCCATACCGAAAGATCCGTCAGGCCTGATACCATCAGCCTTTATAGCTTCCTGAATGACGACTTCTTCGTGTATGTGTCGATATGCGTCTGTTATCTGGGTGGCATTGAGATTGAGTAAAGAGCCATCGATTCCGATCTTCGCGACATCCAGGGTATTTGCTCCCGTCAGGAAACTGACTTCATCCAGGGGGCGGAGGAAGAGATTATAGGTACGACTGGTCATGTTAATACAATGGTCGACTTGTGGGACAGTCAGAGTGTCGTTGAGGAGCAAACACGACTGCCCAGCAAGCTCTGGTATCAGAATAACCTGGTTTAGCGATTTAGTACCATGTCATGTGGCGAAACGGTCAACGAACATTAGAGAACCAGTTCGTGTTCCTTTTTACAAAACTTCAGTAACTGGTCACCTCCGAGTAATGATCACGTACCAAAGAGTATTGTCAGGGTTGTCACAGGGGCAGGTTGGAGTACCACCATTGATCAAGCATTCCAGGTTGGTAATATCACGCTCGAACCAATAATCCATGGCGAGCAAGATTTTGGTATGAAGATCTTCATCCTTAACAAACTGATCTCCTCCCTTCAAACCGCCGTGCCAGCCAGCCGCCATTACAACTGGGAGGATATCAGAAGGACAGTCAGCGAGTCCTAAGTGTGCAACCCACGAATGCGTTGCCAGTGTTCCTGGGCTGGCCAGTTGGCCCGACGGGCTTGGCATCCGGTGGTATAATCCACTTCGCTGTCGGGCCACTTGCCATCAGGTCCCAGAGAAGTCATCCTAACTCGTGTTAATTCTTGTCTTTGGATCTAATTTATGTCCTAGACCAACCAGGAAGGTATATCACTCGCTTGACCAAGCGGGCCGATGATGTTGCTGAGACGTTGTGCTTGCATCATTTGTATGTCTTGCAGAGTGGCAGGATCCAGTGTCTGAGTCGGAAAGGATATTGAACTGAACGACACTGAGCTAGCGGAAGTTGAGGTCGCGGTGGCCCCAGTAGGATTTTGCAAAGTCCTGGTAGTTGGGTCTGACGATGAAGATAATGCATGCGAAGTCAACGAAGAGGTCACTGGTGACGACATCTCGAGGGAAGAGGATAGAACATTGGTAGAGTGCAAGGTTGTGGCTGACGCCAAGAGTGAGAGGCTTAAGCCGGAGGAACCAGAGGCAGACCGAGCCAGTGTTAGTGGGGATGCAAACAAAGGAGCGTGTAGGAAAAGAGCGCAAGAGAGTTTCAGGAAGGATCTCATTGTGTACAAATCATGCAAATGTTAAGGAAGAAGAAATGGGAAAACTTTCTTCGTCGACGTGTTTGCCATGAAAGGGAGTATCATTTTATACTAAACCACTTTGGGCATAGGGCGGCTGGCAAAGATGCCCCACGCGAGTCTAAAATTGGCGCCCCTGTTGGCTCGTAAGGAACTGAATAGGGTGACGCAGTGGATTTCCGAGATGAGGTCCAGCTGATTTGTTGGTCCAACAGGTAAAGGAGATGCCGAGGTAGGCGATCGTGAGCTCTTCAGAGTATCGCCGCCATGCAATGAAATTGGGGCGAAAGGCGCCAGTTTTGGAAGTCCCATATTTTTAGTTCGGCTGGAGTACTTACCCCGCATGGTGCAGAGGACAATGTGACGTGGAGGAGTACAGGAGATTGCATGATCGCAACAGGCAGCGCTGAGCTAGCCTCGTGGATCACAACTTCATCTATTTCTGATTCATTATTCCGCCTGTTACGTCCGTTTGCGTCCGCAACGAGAATTCGCTGTCAGTTACGTTCCAGTTTCTGATGTATGCCAGTGGATCACAAGAGACAAACTGATCCTGTTCCTTCAAGCCTGGATGCTGGACGGCGCCTCAGGTCAATCGGCGAGTTATCACGTACCAAAACATACTTCCATAATCCCGAAGGCGCAAAACCACGATGTAGGGCCTGCATGTGTTGCTCTTCTCAGGCCTGTCTGGGCATTCGTCCAAGTTGTTGTTTAAGTACACACCAAGCCAGCATGGATAGGTGAACATAATGCGGTTCAGTCCCGGAGATAATCGGGGATCTTTCCGCGAGCATGTGGAAATATCGTATGGTGGTATGCCAAATATAAACAAATAACTAAGAACTCAATTTTGGTTGTGTGCATCTCGCGACCATCGTAAAATGACAACGTCTGAATCTCTTTCTATCCCTCGTGAGCTTGACATCGTAACAAATCAGCTCGATGGGCACATTGAATCTCTTGCACATGGAAGTGATCCCATCCAGGGTGCTGCGCTACAAGCTGCAAAGTATATTTTTGACCTATGTACGTCTCGAAGTCATGGTTTACATGCCACTCTAAGTAGCATCATCAGCACTAAAAACAGAAGGAGAATCTAAACCCTCAATAGATGAACTATTATCATCATTGAACCCATTCCAGAAACCACAGACGAGGTCCCAGGCGAGGGGTGGGGCCCCGGCTCAAACCTCTTTCACAAAATGGTTTGAGCCCACGCCTTTATCTTCCTTATTTATTGAAGGCACGGACCCGGAGCAAGTTTGGATGCAGCTTGATCTACGTGCGCAAATGGTCTGTGACTTACTGGACTACGCATTGGAAACCGGGAAGAGTGAGGAGGATATGTCACACGAAGAGGAGGAAGACGAGAGGGAAGGTGATGGCGATGAGTTGCGGAAGGTCATGGAAGCCATGGAAAGAGGAGAAGAGGTCGACTTAGAGTCTTTACAAGCGGAACTTGTCGAAGAAATGGACAAGGAGGACGACAGTGCGGAAGCCACTGGCGAGAGCGAAGACGCAGGCAGCGACATTGGCGAAAACGACGAGGATATCGTTCATCTCCGGTCCGATGAGGAACGATCCGATAACGATAAAACGTCGACCACATTGTTCGGTATCATCAAGACCGGCACTAGATCGAAAAAGCAGAAGCGTGCAGATCATGAGCTCAATGACGATTTCTTTGACTTGGACACTTTTAACGCAGAAACCGAACGAACAGAAGCTAAATCTTCATCTCGTGGCCACCTTGCGGAGGAGTCTGACGGCTCGGACGATGAGGATATGCCTGTGGACCTCTTTGTTCCAATTAACAAGGAAGTGGATGAAGCAGAGGGCGCAGGAGGTATGTCCTTTTCGGGACCTCGGGCAGCATAATTAATTCAGGGTTACCCAGATCTCCTCTACCATGACTTCTTTGCGCCGCCGAAAAATGCGAGTTCGTCCTCGCAGTCTAAAACTAGTGTCTCGCCGGCTGGCGGGGGAAGAGTGCGCTTCCACGACGAAGTCCGTGTAAAGAAAATTAAGGCGAAAGGAAAAAATTTACCTCTCAGCTTGCTACATGGAAGAGGTGGTTTGGATGACGATGACGGTGAAGAGGGGGACAACTACGAAGACGACTTTGAGAGCGAGGACGAGCTGTCTAGATCCGACGACGAACCAATGGAAGGAGACGAGGAGTTATATGAGATGAACCAGGATGCCTTCTCATCACAAAGCCAGCCTTCCGAAGAGGACGACAATTGGATGGCTGTGGAAAGACTAAAGAATGATCTTTTCAGGGGGGAGGATGAAAGGGTTGGTGATAACGATGGTGTGTCTTTACCGAACACCCGTTCCGAATACACAAATCTTAGCCCCGACCCATAGATATGACCACTCATGCGAAGCGACAGGCCGCACTCCGTGACCAAATAGCTCAACTAGAGGCGGAGAACGTTGCCAAGAAGGATTGGACGTTGATGGGAGAGGCAGACAATCGATCGCGGCCACAGAATTCGTTACTCGAAGAGGATTTAGAGTTTGAGCGTGTGATGAAAGCGGTACCTGTGATATCTGAGGAAGTTGTCCAAGGGTTGGAGCAAAGGATCAAGGCACGAATTCTCGAGAATCGATTTGACGACGTTATACGAATTCGCCCTTTGGAGGATAAGCCATTCCTGCCATCCCGCATTATTGAAATGCAAGATACAAAATCTACCCAGTCGCTGGCCCAGATATATGAAAACGATTATCTCGGAGGCATTGCAGACAATCGGGATGGGAAACTCCAGAAGGAGCATGAAGAGATTGAGAAACAGTGGGAAAGGATCTGTAGCAAGCTTGACGCCCTGTGCAATGCACATTTCGTTCCTAAACAAGTACGTCTACCGTTTACGTGGATTTATCTGGTGACTAAAGTGTCGTACAGCCCAGAACGGTGATCTCAACGGTCTCGAACGTGGCTACCGCATCGATGGAATCTGCACTGCCCACTGTCAAGGCGACATCAAGCATTCTTACTCCAGAAGAGATGTTCAACCCAACACCATCTGAAACGCGATCACGGTCTGAGCTCACGCCTACAGAAAAGCGAGCTCTGCGCACGAAAGAACGTAAAGCAAAGAAGAAACAACGTGATATTTTGGATAAGGGTCTCGACAAGGTGACTAAGAGGGGGATAGGGAGTTTGAAGAAGGAGAAACAGGCCGCACTCCGTAGTGTCGTCAAAGCAGGAAAAGGTGTAACGGTTGTAGGCAAGCAGGCGAAGAGTTTGCCATCGTCCAAGAAACGACAAAAGCCTTAAGGACGGGCCTATATACCCTGTATTTCTCACACCCTTGCATGTATATTTATGCGTTGGGCAATACTTGGTATATTGATCTTGCGCAGTAGTCCGGTTTGTGCTTGTAGGGAACTTCCTGTACTGTCACGTGGATTGGTATATAATGATCTGCACAGCGAGTGGTTGTTGCCACGAACCCCCGTTGACATGCCTCTCTTCAAGCGCAAAGACCCAAACCAGATCCCCCCTACATCCACACCTGCCCCTGTATATAACTCCCATCCAGGTTCATACCGTTCTTCCGCTACCACCTATGTCGCCAGCCGCGATGGCGACCCTTATAGCGCTCCATATTCGTCTTCGATGAGCAGAACTAGCTCTCAAACCGCGCCATACCCACCTGAGGACGAGAGCGTTTATGTGACTGATAGATTCCCAAGGAACAAGGGAATTCCTGATGCTTATGCTCGAGGCGAGGCAGACCTTGAGCAGGACCGCAACGAACTCTTCGCTGGGTATAAACCCACAAAAGGAGGATCCGGGAGATTTTTTGACGGACCCGATGCCAGACCCCCCGCCAACCCCGGGGAAGAGACCGAAGAGGATGTCGAGGGGATTAAACAGCAAACCCGCTTCGTCAAACAGGAGAGTGTCAGCTCAACCAGAAATGCTTTACGCATGGCCCGTGAGGCTGAAGAGACGGCGAGGGGGACACTCACCAGACTCGGAGATCAGTCAGGTATGCCGGGGTTGCGATTCGCATTGGTTTTACTCAGTGTTCGTCGCAGAGAAACTCGCCAACACTGAACGTCATTTGGACGTTTCAAAAGGACTCTCACTCCGTGCTGAAGACAAGACCAGTGAACTGAAACAATTAAACCGCTCAATCTTCAGACCTGTTATTGTTTGGAACAAGGATGCCAAGCGAGCGGCTCAAGAAGAAAAGATCCAGTCCCGCTTTGATGAGGAAAGAGAAGAAAGGGAGAGAGCGATGTCAGATATTAGGGAAACTCAGAATCGCCTGGGGAAAGCTGCCACCTACGGCCGCGGTGATGAGGAGGAGGGTATGAGTGGAAACCGTCGAATGCTCACCGCGACTCAGAAAAATGACCGAATGGAGCAGCGAAAACGCTACCAATTCGAAGGAACTGCTTCTGATGATGAAATGGAGGATGAGCTTGATGACAACCTGAACGAAATCAGTGATGTTACTAAACGACTCAAAGCACTTGGAGCCGGCATGGGTCAGGAGCTGGATCGTCAAAACGAGCGCATTTTGAATATCGGGGAGAAGGCTGATGGACTGGATAGGCGTATCTTCAAGAATACGGAATCTGTCAGTCATCGCTATCATTAATCGAGTTTGTTGCTGACTTTCATGCAGTTGAAGAGGATCAAATAGACCATTCGCACACTCATACATCCAGTATGAGTTATTCGATCTTTCGTGCCAATCGGAAAATGGACAGAACTCTAGGGATACCAGAATACTATACGTGTGGATAGCTTGTGCGGTTGCTTTTAAAGCAGATACCAAGTGCGCGGTCATGTGATCTTGTATTGAGTAACATGCCTGGGCGCGAATTTACGCGTGTTCTAAATACTCTCCTTATACTTATACCCACACACACATATACTGCCGAGGTCCGCCCAAGATGATATCCGAGTACGAGAAAAACAGGGCACTTCAGATAGAAAAGGCCCGTACCTCCCGCCACCCTCGACTGCGGCCATTCTGACCACTCCTGTTACAGAATAAGGCACTTCTGAAAAGCATGGGACTCGAGAAACCTCTGTTCGAGCCCAAAGAGAGGCCAAGCAAGAAAGCTACACCTCAGAAGCGCAAGGCGCTTGAAGAGGAAACGAAACACATCGAGGCACCAGCCCAGAAAGTTCAACGTGTCGAAAAGTCCAAGACGAATGAAATCGCTGCCTCGGGTCTTCGTCGCAGTTCCCGTAATGCTGGCAAAAAGCTTGATTATACAAACGAAAAGTCCTTGGATTCACCCCAATCTGTCATCCGCAATAGGGTCTCAGGGAACGATGGGCCCATGGGGCGTGAAGCCGGGAAGCGCTTGCATGATCCGTGAGTCGCCATTAAGTAACAGGTTTCAGTTGCAGAATCCTGAACCTCTTACCAGCAAAACATTCGGCCATATACCCGGTGTCGCCGTTGGTACGTGGTGGTTATCAAGAAAAGCCTGTAGTCGAGACGCTATCCATGCGTGAGCCCCTCATCATTATGCCATAGTTCCTGGGCTTTTGGTGCTGATACTCCTAGAGGCCATGGGTAGGTGGTATATCTGGAGGTCCCGAAGGAGCGCATAGCGTCGTCCTTAGTGGAGGTTACGATGACGACGTTGACCTCGGTTATGCCTTGTAAGATGATCATTGCCTCACCGCTCATGTAATGTAATGCTGAAACACCACCCCGTAGTACATATACTGGGTCTGGTATGAAGAACTTTGTTCTCTCCTATGGTCGCACCTAACATTCCTAGGTGGCCGCGATCTGAAAGGAACGAAAGCGGCGCCGAAAAATGTGAGATTGTTTTTCTCTTACTCAAACATGATGGCTCAAATTCCAGCCCAGCTTCGTACAGCCCCTCAAAGCTCTGACCAAACCTTTGAGAATCATGTACGTCAATGGGCTCACGTCTTGCTTTGACCCGCAGATTGACCAAGTGTTACCCAGTTCAACAAGATGCTAAAGGTGAGATGCATTCTCAGCTAACATCAGGACACAAACACTAAACTCGAATCTCTGTACAGCGTTCCTGCGAGACCAAAAAATCGGTTCGAGTTGTACGCGGTTTCAAAGTCAGATCAAAATATGCTCCAAGTGAAGGGTTGGTCGTATATCCTTGGTCCCCAGCTCCAGAAACCCACTCTGTTCTATTCAGGTATCGCTATGATGGATTATACACCGTGGAAAAGGTGAATATCGAGTTTTCTTTGTAGTATCTTCACTCAAGTTTTCAGGCTTGGCTGGAGAAGGGACTCAACCCCGGGGGGTATCTTGTCTGTAAATATGCATTTAAGGTTTGCTATAGGTTTCGTCTGAGTACCATGTATCTAAGAACTATCCTCTAGCGCCTGCATAACCAGCCACCTTTGCCGGTAAGGGAGGATTATGAAGAGGAAGAAACGACAGCAAAGGAAGACGTACCAGCACAAGGCGCTTGATCATCTTAATCCCTATCTGAAAGAAGAGGCTACATATTCCCCCGCCCCGGAGTTGCCCCCATCTGATTTTGCTCACGCTGTACCCATCTTGCTATGCCATATGACTCGGATTTACTCTTGACAGAACGAAAAGATAAAACCCCGACTGGTGTTCATCAAGAATTCAAGAACTTTGCGCTTCATCTCGGCATTTTATCGGTATACCCTGAGAAGCTACCTGCGCCTGGAGGCATTCATGAGTTGCTCGAAGTTCTGGGGTCTAACAAACACCGTATATAGGTCTAAAATCGGATATAAGATTGCCACGAAATCTTCTTTGCACACTCCACCGGCCATGTTGCCATGTTGGATGCTCATGTGGACATTGAGAAGCACTCTTGTGACGGTATAAAAGTCGCCAGAGTGAGCCTACGGTTACTCTGAACCCGATATGATTACGGTTTTCACTCTTGCTCTGGTTCTGTTCTCTACCTCGGTTGGCGTTAATGCTGTTGCTGGTGTCACGACCTTCAATGACGTGCGCAGATCCATTCAGTCGATATATCATCGTTCTCATTTCCATCTTCACCTGTAGTACGGAACTCAGAGCAGTGTGGCTTGCTCTGGCACGCCTCTATTATTATTATTCACTCGGTATATCGTCTTATTTGGGACCATAGGATTTTCCCCCACAAACTCGCAAGGAAACGGAATATTTGCTGCTGCAATGAGCGACCTCTCCCCTCTCTGGACAGGTTCACCCTGCAATGGCTCTAAAGATGCGAGTAAATGGTAAACGCACAACCTTTATCATCCCATACGACACCTAATTTTCACTGTCAAGCAATGGGAATGGGGGATGTATTGATTGCACAGGGCGTAGATCTCTTTCCTTCAAACCCTTCTGATATACTCGGCTGATTGTTCTCAGCTGCTTGCCCCGCTGAGCAGCAGTGTGGACATGTAAGTTAAGTGGACTACGCAATTACTAGGGTGCTCATACACACTGTAAAAAGTGTTTCAACGTTCGTTGTGCGTGCTCGGCTACACAGGCTCAATTTCAACATGACTCAGTACTAACACAACCCAGGTACTGGCTCTTTGGATGGTGAGACCAGTGGGGGGTGTACAGGAAATACAATCAAGGTTAAAATTATCGATGCGTACGTTCAAATATGGCACCCATCTGTGGTTGCTCAGTCTGATGTTTCGGTGGTGATTAGTTGCCCTGCCACCCACCCTGCAAACTATTGCAAGACGACCGCCTTTGGTGGAGTAAGCCAGCGCTCATCCAGTTTGAGTAGAGTTATTCACGTCTACCTTTGCTAGAACATACCAGACAGGGAAGCCTGTGAGGCAAGTGGGGTCAATGCTCTTGACATTGCTACAACTGCCAGAAGCGCGCTATCTTCTTTCGTGCGTTGCACCTTTTTCTAATACTCTGATCCCTCCTGACGAGTACAAACAGCAAGGTAACCTCAATATTGATATAGAGGCGACTTCTTGCTGAAAGTGGAGGTTCTTGTTACCGTATTATGTTCTGGTTTTGTGCCCTTTTATAAGATAAAAATAGCTCGGTTTCACGCGGACGGCGAACTCGATTTTCATGTCATTGATTCATCAATCACGTTGAGTCACGGAGGCTAAGACGTGCGGGGAAAACCACGAAGTGTAACCCGGGGCTTCACGAATGCTGGACTTCCTGTAAACTCTTGTACAACGGAAGAAAGTTGATCAGACCAGATGTGTGGTGCTGAGAGGTGCCTGCGGGTTTCCATGCCTAACGGCCACAAATAAGATTGATGGCTAGATCAGGAAACGCCATGCTGTAAACAACGCGGGAATTTTAGAATTTCCTGAGGCCCGGGCCTCAGCGCTCAATTTGTTGTTCTCTTCGTTCTTGACTTTGGGTTGTTGGTCCTTGCCCACAACCATTCACTCTTTTGCCTAACCCTCGTCATTCTTTGTGTCTAAACCCTAATCCACGCTCGCTATGGATCTCAAGAAGTCTCTTAATGTTCTCCCAAGCCCGGCCGCAGTGACTCCGTTCCCCACCGTCAACGGCCATGAGTCCAAAACCAAGGCCTCGAAATTATGGGGCCCAGTCTACGCTATTGGAGTCTTTGGTTGCGCTTTCCTCCTTTTCCATTTGTACATCAGCACAGTACTCCATCATACTGTTCTGGACAACAGCTTGCATAGGTTGGAGGAAGAAGTCCAATCCATGATAGAGATGCACCGCGCCCAGGCGAATGCTACCGTCAATGGCACTCCCGGTCTTATGTCCCACGGTGGACACAGGAACAATGGGCCACTCAATCATCATATCCTCCCCCATGAAAGACGTAACTGGGGCTCTCGGCGCTCAAAACGTGAAAGTGAAGTCGCGCCTGCCAAGCGAGGTAGTGGTGCAACATTCACCTGGTTCCATCCTGGCGCGTAAGTATTGACTTGATTTCAGGGTATGGGGATAAGTGCTAATGACATGTTTGTGCAGCGGTGCCTGTGGAGGTCATCAAAGCGACAATGACTTTGTAAGTCTTTACACCCCGGAAAAGCGCCAGCCAAGTTGACGTTCTATGTTAGATCATCGCAATCAGTCACTTGGTAGTTCTAGTATTCTCATGACCTGAATGCAGCTAATGTCTGGGCCAAGATTTGGGATGGTGGTGCTCATTGCGGTGACACGGTTACCATCACATATAAAGGAAAATCCGTCCAGGCGACTGTTGCTGATGAAGTAAGTTGATCCCGGTTTTGGAGAAGGGACTTAATCAAACACACGTCCTCTCTTCATAGTGTATGGGATGTGATCCCAACCACATCGATTTGAGCCCCGGTCTCCTGCACCATATCGCTGGTGCGGGTGTGGACATGGTCTCGGACGGCGCCTGGTCTTTCGGTGGCGCACCAGCGCCTCCTCCAGAGAAGCCCAAGCCCAAGCCAAAGACTACTTACACCCCACCTCATACCAGTACTAAAGCTCACATCAGTACTTCGACCTCAACGACGTCTTCCTATGCGAGTCTTACGAGTAGTCCAGCTTCCTCCACCATTTCGGCCTCCGCTGTGTCTGCGTCTGCTACCCCGGTGTACGTCGACGATGGCCAAGTCCACAATATCGAAGCCATCAACGTTTTGCTCATCAACTTTGGTGGAGTGGCGATGTCTGCTGTCCTGGCGGAGGCTTAAGTCAAGCCGGAGAGGAACGTATTGGTGAATAATTGTTCTTTCGCTTCGTTCCTTCTCCGGTTTATGCGCAGGTTGTGTACTCCGAACAATGGAACAGTTGTTGAATGTCCGGTTTCCTCTCTGTTCAGTCATTTTTTCTTTTTTGGTTGTGCTGTCGCATATCTTCGTATATATATTATTTACCTGTCCCCCTTAGTTACTATTCATAGATGGTCTGGGATCGCTTGGTTTGGATTCGGTGTGCTTGTATACCCAATCAAACGTGAAGTTGTCAAATGTCATGCGTTTCAGTTGTATGCATGTAGCAGGTGATTACTGTCGATGAGAGTTTGTTGCCTATCGCGTTCATCTTGGCCATATTGCCGACGGTTAGTCTTTGTTTCGTTCACTCGGGATAAACATGACGCGGGGATTACTACTGGTTAGGATCAGGCCTGTAATCGCGAGCTACAGCGCAGTTGAAATAGGCTACAAGGATGAGGAGACTGGTACGGCTGCAAAGCCGACACAAAGATAGATTTTGCTAGGAGTAGTCTAAGTTTGTATTTAAGATTACCCCTCGATAGCTTGTCGAACAAGTATCAAAAAGTCTTGTTGGGACTTGGAACCGGAACGCCAAAGATGATACAAGCCCTGAATTGTGTTCTTGAGGGCCTCATCCGCAGTAATGCTGTCGGTTGGGTTGGCTCCAACAGCAGCATTGGATGTTGGTTGCAGCACGACAAAAGGTTCCGCCGCGAGTTCGGGGTGCGGAGATAGCGGAGACGGAGATGCCGCGGAGGCGGAGGCGGAAGTGGAAGAAGGATCGTCATCTTCCTGTAGAGGTGGTGAATCTGTGCGAGAGGGGAGGGCAGCTAGCCTGCGAGTGAGAGAACTAGGAGAGGGAGGGACGAGGGGGTTGTAGATCTCTTGGGCGGCGGTGTGATGTTCAGATGAAGGGACAAAGACACGGTGGTCATCTGTGTCCTGGGGCTGAAGTTTGCGCCCTTGTGGGCGGGGGGAAGGGACAGTGGAGTCCGCTGAGCCTGCGGAATAAAGTCGTCAGGCCGTGTAGATTGAAAAGGTCGAGACACTATGAACCTTGAATGGAGGAGTATTGAGCCCAGTACGCATCTTCAGAGTCGGCCGCTGTGGCGGGTTTGAGAGGGCCAGAGGGCAAGGGGCCGTCCCCGACAGCTGCATAGGCGTTCCAGTATGCATCGTCATCGCCATCGGGGCCGTCGATGCTGAAGGTATAGGTGCGTTCTGGGAGGAAGTCGTCTGGAGACTGGAAACTCGCCATTGCGTGAGAGAGAATTGAGTGAGAGTGTTTTGGGAAGGAGCCAATTGCGGAATTGTGGTATCGCCAAGAACTGGAGAGCTGGTCCCAAAGAAAGATGATACGGAGGGCTGGGGAGGTAATGCGGAAGTGGGCGTATAGAGCTTCTGGGTCGGCAGCGTAGTGGATCTCGGGGCAAGTGGACAGAGAGTCATGTGGCGGGACAAGGTCATCGGGCCTTATACACTCGAGGAGAGGCAGGACGCTGTCAGAACGGTCTGCGGGCCACGTGAGGTACTCGAGCGGGTCATCGGGCGTGAGCGACAGAAAGTGGTGGCGCTGCCGGAGGGCGGGCGAGAGGAGATGGCCCGGGACGGGCTGGAGCGCGGAGGGCGGGGAGATGTGGTGCAGAACACGGAGGACAACGGCCCTGGAGAGCGGGACGGGGCTGGCTCCGGAGAGGGGAACGGTGTCCGTCGGTGGGCTGGTCATCGCTCCCGGCAACCTATTTTCGTCCCCAGCCCTTGCCCTCTCCCACCATGCTGCCCAGCAGCCTCCCCGCTCTCTTCGTCCTTCCCCTCCTTGCCCTCGCCCAGGTATGCCCGTCTGCAGCATCTCCTCTCGAGACTCACCCTCCACCCACCAGAGCGGCACCCAAATCAACCAGCCCCAACCAAACCAAACCGTCATCACCGTAACCTCCCTCTCCTCTTTCCTCGGTCTTGGCCCAGATAGGCAGTTTAGCACCGGCACAAACACCTTCGTCTTCACGACCACCCAAGTCCTTACTCCCGCGCCACAGCCCTCCGGCAATACCACCACGGGCAACAGCACAGTCTCAGGGAATAACACCCAGAGCGCATCAACAACCACCCCTCGCAACCTACCAACTGCTCCAGCTAATGTCGACGGCGGAGGCATGAACGGTGCACCCTCACCAGGTCAGGCCGGTGTGAGCGGCATCTACGGCCCAGACGACAACTACATCGCCGCAGCGACCTCGCTCAAGCGCAATGCCTTTGCTGTCGGCTTTGTTGCCTTTGCCCTCGGCGGTGCAATGGCTGCTTTTTAATTGCATGGACGTTTTAGACTGGGTGGACTTTACATTATGGATAGTTAGACTGTCGCTCGTTTCTTGCATCCCACGGACTGTAATCTTAGCTAGCTTCATGAAAACAACCGCCGCCGCTCCCCATGCTCAGCCGGTCACGTCTGGCTCTTGGCCGCGTCTTTTATCCGCCAATCCATCGATCACTTCGCCCTCCCACATCCATCCACACCATGTCCAAATCACCACAGTCCGAGCGTCAGAAACATGCCCACAAGGTACCGTTCGCCACTCCCCCCCTTTCTTCGCCTCACCACGACACACTTTTAGGTCATTGGCACACACAACGGCACATTCCACTGCGATGAAGCACTTGCCGTTTTCTTGCTTCGTCAGACCGCAATCTACTCCAACGCCCGTGCGAACCCAGCCGCCGTCACTCACCCCACTCTATAACTTTCCCCTCCCCCTAGATTTGAAGAGAACTCGAGACCCGGCTATCTTGGACACCTGCGACATCGTCGTTGATGTTGGCGCAGTCTACGACGAATCTAACCAACGCTTCGACCACCATCAACGGGGTTTCACTCAAGCTTTTGGCCATGGCTTTGATACCAAACTCAGCAGCGCGGGGCTGGTTTACAAGTCAGTCAATCCCGAGCGCCCCCCCATTCACTTACGTATTTCCCCAGGCACTTTGGCAAAGAAATTATAGCCGACAGGCTCCAGCTTCCTAGCAATGATCCCAAGGTTCAACTCCTCTGGCTCAAGTTATACAAGGTTTGTCGACACCCTCAGCCTCCAATCTCCCAGTGCTCAAGCTGCACAAAGGATTTCATTGAAGCAATCGATGCAATCGACAACGGAATTTCTCAGTATCCCAACGATATCAAGCCTCTCTACAAGAGCCGCACCGACTTGTCCAGCCGCGTGGGACACTTGAATCCGGCTTGGAACATGTCTGTCGACGCTCAAACTGTCGACGTCAGTCCTGATCCCACTCTACATGATAACCACACTGATTCCTTATCTAGGCGCGATTCCTTGAAGCCTCCAATTTAGCCGGGACAGAGTTCCTCGAAAGGCTCGATTACTACACCAATTCCTGGCTCCCTGCCAGAGATATACTTGTCAACACCATTGACGCCAGCAGAAATACCATCGATCCCAGTGGACGTATCATATTGTTCAACCAGTTCCTCCCTTGGAAGGTCAACTTCTGCGCCTTTCATCACTTTCAGCTCACTAGACATTGTACAGGAACACCTCTTTGAGTTGGAGTCAACAAGCGACGTGACTCCGGACACTGCCATCTATGTCGTCTATCCCGACGAGACTGCCGGGAACTGGCGTGTCCAAGCTGTCCCCGTCTCTCCGGAAAGCTTTGAATCAAGAAAGGCTTTGCCGGAAGAATGGAGGGGACTGCGCGATGAGGAACTTAGTCGTGCATCGGGTGTTGACGGGGGTATTTTCATTCATGCTAGTGGCTTCATTGGAGGTGCATTCGTCGAATCCTGCTCCCCATCCTGACTCTGACTGAATTGTCTAGGTAACAAGACTAAGGAAGGAGCTCTGAAGCTTGCCCAGCTTGCTTTAGAAAAGTGACAACCTTTTCAAGCATATTTCCTGAGATTGATGTTCAGCATGGACATGATAATGGCCCACGACCATTCACAACTGGAGGCTGCGTCGTCCCTCACTGCGTCACACAGTTTTGGCGTGAATCTCTATGTTGTAGTTCCCTTTTGCGAATACGTACATATGCCTCTGCGTCTTCTGTATGGTACCTAAGCTTGGCTAACGTATGGGCCAGACATACTGAGATCGGCATCTGGGATATATGCCAGGCCCGGGTCACTTCTGGGAAGCCCAGGGGTATGTAGACGTGATTTCCATGTCAAGTTTCGACCAATGGCTTGCTCAACGGCCGCGTTACGCCAAGTGCTATCACAAAAGAATCCAGGTCGATAATTGTGTGCATGGACGCGACACTTGTTCCCCCTTTTTTCGATTGAGTTATTTGGGCGTATAGAAGTGCTTGTTGCCACCGTTTTCTCGGTCCCACAACCACTGATAGCTCTACCTAATCATCTAATCCCAACCAACCTGACCACTGAAAATATACTGGACATCTATTACTCCCATCAGGCCACAAATTACGCTCTCGAGAAAATGTCTTTACATACACCTCAAATGACCAGGCAGACTGCCGGGGCTTAAGATCTACACCCGTTAACTTCCAGGTCCTTTCCTGACTCCTGACGATGAAAGTCTAACAATGTCTCTCCAAGCACGGTCAAATCCAACCATGCAACCATGCATCGGGATTCTGGCCTGGAACCCAAGATAGCACTGAATCCTTGCAACCAGGATTTGCACCATTCGATTGCATCCAAACCCAACACAAGGTCCCCAAGGATTTTTGAGGTTCTGGTTGACCAGCAACTCAGCGCACTTTTCCGAATATAGGCCTGACAGACGACATTATCATTCGAACAAATCTTGATCGCGAGTTGACCGAGTTTGCGACCCAAATCTTCTGAGGTTTGCTAGGCAATCGCGACTGGATCGGCGCGGTTCCGAAATTGTACACATACAATCCAGCTTTGGGCTTGGGAGGTCGAAACACTGGCTCAAACATAACGCATAGTTACCACTGCCCGGGGAAAGGGCAAAGAAGATGCAATCGGCCACTATCAAACTCGGGACTCAGGGATGGAAAAAAAGCGCATGTCCAACATTTATCAAAGAGCTCGTGTTGCTCGAAAATCGCTGGTGGAGCGGGGATCTCAATGGCGAGAACAAGGAAGGGGACCAAGTGGGAGTCAGAAACAGTAGCTTGAACATCCCTGATGGTGGCGAGTGGTGGTTAAACGGGCATTGTAGTCGGTCGGTCCACGGATTGAAAATTTCCGGATGCACGTTGAAAGATGTGTACACGAAAATCATTCCTCTCGGTTCTCTCTCACCTCTACACTTCGTTTACATTGCCAAGAGACCTAATGGTCCGCGTCCTCGCTTCATTACATGGTCAATAATCCCTTTAAACTGACGGGTACTCGCGAGAAACGGGAATTTGGCGATGAACGGAAGCGCACAGGACGGCGCCTCGTGTCTGGAATTAAATGTATTGCTCTCTAATTTCAACTCAGATACCTCCCTGAAGAGCTGGAATAGGCCAGTGAAGCAACGGTGATCATTTAGCCGATCACTGGACTATTATAGCTTGTTCCTCGGGTTGTCAAAATTGGACGGCGAGCAACCTCAGGGACTATAGTTCATCTACTATTCAGTTCAGGGCCGATCCCTTAGTGTCCACGAAACATTTCAATTCCTTCCACAGGGTGCAAGGCGCGTCGCCACTGGCCGCCTTCGACTTCACCTCACGACTTGACAGTTGCCTCACTCATTCCACGTGGGCTAACCGAGTTCTGTCATTCTACCTATCAGTACGGGGACTACACAAAGATGTATACAATCGTTCATTCCTATCAAAATATGCTATGCTCGTGAAGGATTGGCAAATGGACGACCCTTGAATTTTGGACTTGGCCCCCGGAAGGCGCTCCCGATTGAACTTGCAGAGTGTGTAACGTGCGTAATGACTATCAGGCAACGTGGAAGACGCATGGCTGGCAGTGCTAGATTGGCGACTTTCATGGATGTGGTAATCGACTTGTGTCCCCCCTCTTTCCGAGGGCGCTCTCTTGATGATTAGCCCCAGTGTAGATTTCCGAGTACATCGACGGTTTCGCTCGTACCGCACTGACAGAGATGAAAACGCCGAGCCCATCACGCTTTGTGATCATGTTCGATCCAGCTGCGGAACACATATGGTGCGATGGAGGCATTTTCGGTATATGAGATTCAATCAAAACGCAACGAAGGTACATTTAGATGCAACCCGAGACGCTACCACAGCTACACGCTGTTTTCCTTTCTTCCACGACCACGTCTGTTACATGTTCTGTCCGCTGCGTAAAGCGGGACTTGTTGCATCGCCTTCAACCGTGACCACGACCTCAAAAGCGACACTCCCAGCTTCATTCTCATCAAGCGACCCTTCCTATTCATCTTCCGCTTCATCGTGTATCTCGGAACATTCACTGCAATCGCTTAGGCAGCGTCATCCCAGGACCGGGAATACGCCCAGCGCTCGCCAGCATCGAAGTACCGGACTACCTCGCGATATAACTAGTATCTCGAGATACCGAAACTTTCAATCTTACCCCAGGAAAATGTCTTTTGTGAAGGCTCATTACCACCCATTCTTGTTTGCTATGATGATGTCGTCGGCCATGGCGGAGTTGGGGTTAACCGCTTTTTTGATAGGGGCGGGGAACGAGCATAAGACGTGGCCGAGCGAGCGGTACCACTCACTGTGAGTCCAGAACCGGCGTTAGTCGTCTGATGAAACCTATTAAATCCTATCGTCAGGCTGATCATGTTTTTATTCAATGCAATCTGGACCACTATCTTCTCGGCTGCTTATATGCTGTGGATGGTGGACGGAGGAAGCCAATTTATAGCTAGCGTAGCCAGTTCAGTCATATGGCTGCTGGTAACGACAATTCTATGGGCTAGTCTCAGAATCCTCGGCTGTTTTTCTTTAGTTAGCTCATGGTTTCACAGGGAACAGCAGCTGGGGTTATGCATAACACGCGCACAGGTGGCGGTTGTGCCCTGAAACCCATTATTCACAGGTATGGGGTTCCAGTGACAATCCCCCAATTATAAACACTGATATAATATCACATTCAGATGCCGGCAGTCACTGACAGTGGAGGCACTCGGCTGGACTGAATTCGGGCTATGCACGTTAATGTTGGTACTAACCACTTTGTGGGTCAAGTCGAGTAGCTATCGAAGGAAACAGGAGTCCGAATTGGCTGACTCTGGCGAGTCCACGAGGAGATTGGTTTAAGCGGTGGTTCATTCCAGGGACTGGCGATGACTGTCACGATCCCTATTTATAACGCGAGTCGCCTCGCCCTCTACGTGTAGTCCAAAGTTGTCTTTACATTTTTATGTTCCTCTGTTGAATCACCCGTATTCATGTATTTTTGGGTCATCATGATCAGTTCGATGTTTGAGGCCTTTGGAAGACCAACGTAACCAGATCCGGGTTGGGGGGATCGACAGCTCAATCATTCATCAACGTCCCAACCCCCGGTTATCAGATAACACCTGGCCTGGGTACCTTCATACGAACATCCAACGGACTCCACATTCTATCCCCCCTGCTATACAAGTGCGCCATTCACAGACTCATTCACCCCATTCGCCATGCCGATGACAACAAGCTTGAGTCGTCAGTCTTCCCCTGAAGAAAACTTGCGTCATCCCGCCAACCGTCCGGAATCCGAGAGCGGACACCTGGAGACCCATGCTCTACTTGGAGAGGATCGCCCAGAGTTGCTTCCCAAGTCACCGCCATTCTCCGTCAGAATACTGGTTCTACTCTGCGTTTGCAGTCTCAGCGTCGGGGTTCACTAGTGCGTGTTCCTTCTCCGAAGATCAACCACACAGGCTGTGATACTGTTGATACAGTGCTGGCTATATTCTGGGGCCCCTGAAGAGCCGAATTCAACGCGAACTCGGTACTACACATACGGAATTCGGGCTGTTATTCTCGGCCTACAGCTTGAACAGCACATGGACCCCGCTTTTTGCTGGGCTGCTCGTCACCAGACTCGGCACAACCACTGCGAGTATTCTCGCTACTGGTGTCATCTTTCTGGGTGAGCAGCTTCGGGTGCACGGTCGACGTAGTACAATGTTAACTGGTCCTCGGAACAGGGCAGCTGGTTCTTCTCGTTGGAGAGCTTTGGGGCAATGTTCGTCTCATGGCTTTGGGGTTGTTTATTTTCGGATTTGGCGCCAGTCCACTAGCCGTGGTGCAGGAGACTATAGTCGTGCGCTTTTTCAAGAAACATGGCCTCGGTGTATCCATGGCACTAGGCTTAGTCGCTGGGAAAGGATCCTCCTTCGTAGCTGCACGAACCTCTTATCCCTTGACAGAGCGTTTCGGGTCCTCTGGACCATTCTATGTCAGTACCATCCTGACCGGTTTTTCTGTGGCCGTCAACCTAGTCTACATCGCTATATCAAAGCGGCTTGTCGATGGTGCCGGGGCCGAACTCGAAACTCCTGATTTTGTTCACGAAGCAGAGCAAGTCGCTCCGACGAATGTAGTCAAAGCACAAGCCCTTAAAAGGACAGCAGAAAAGCACAAGGTCTATCTGAAGGAAATCGGAAGTTTCGGGGACGACTTTTGGGCGTGCGTATTCCCCACTGTTACCAACGGACCATCCTTCTTACCAGCCATCCCCCAGGTATATCGCCCTCAACGTGCTGTGTGGGATGATATGGTCACCTTTCAGTCATCTCGCTACGTAGGTCCCGTACATGCACCGGGCACTCTCATTAACCTATTCCCCAGCAATATCATTGAAAGCCGCTACCAGCTTTCAGAGGAGGATGCTGCAACCAAAGCGTCGTATCTTCTCGCAGGTAGCATCATACTCTATCCCATCGTAAGAGCTGTTTAATGCCATGATCCTGATTGCAATTATGTACGGTGGAAACAGTGCGGAATCATCGTCGACTCCTCCAAACGCAGGCCCATTGTCATCTACCTCTTGATGCTGTCGTCTGCACTCACTGCCTCCGCTTACACGTGGCTCGTGATAACCCCCGCGTGGACCCGCACTCCAGTGCCTGCTATCTTCTCGTTTGCTATTGGTTATGGATTTTCGCCGCGTATGTCCCATAGTTTCGTCATTGACATGCTCACAATGGTCCCAGTGTTGCTTGCTGTGATTGTGCCACAGATAGTTGTTCCGAAATACGTCTCTACAGCACTTGGAGCCCATAAAAGCGTACGTTCCCAGTGTAGGAGATTACACGATTTCTTCTACTAAACACTCGGATAGTTGGAGCAAACAGGGTCAATTCTCTTTCAAACCCTCGCTGGGCTTGCCCTCGATGTTAAATCAAAGGAAAAGTCCAATGCCATCGCTATTCAGCGACTGCTTGGCATTTTCCTGCTCCTGAATGGTCTTCAAATGTTGTCTATTCTGCTCCTGGCTCTCTTACGATGGCGGAGGGACCGGGCCCTCAAACGTAACCATGGAGCGGTATCCAGAGTTTCGATTGGCAGGCAAAATATTTCACCTCCGTCGGCAGAGACTCCATTTTCCTCGGTTGACTTATCGTATAGTTCCGTCAATATCCCAACAGGATCTGGATCGCAAACGGACATCATTTCCGCTTCAGAAACACGAAGAGGACGTTTGTTCAGGTTATTTGCCTTCCTCCTTGTTGCATCTGCTTGGTTTGTGTATCTTGGGACTGCTTACTATCGTTTGGGTAGGAAGGAGTCCACATTGCCCAAAGGAGGGCGTTCGAGAGCGTAGTCGTCGTGATATGACTGCCGGACCCTTTTTTTTTTTTTTTTCCAAAACCGGCCAGTTTTGATGATGCAGTAACATTTCGCAATAAAAGCAAAATATCTCCACAAATATTGTGCACCATATTGTGAGACTACCACCGTTCGAAAGAGCACAAAAATGCGAATCTAACAGTATAAGTTTTAGATGTTATAACACTGTCTTCGAAGCGCAAAGTGGGGGCTGGTTGGACTTTGATCTGATTTCTGGCCCATCCCCTCCATTCACATTCCTCCTTGTGGACATGGGGGTAGAGAGTGAAAAGGAGCTGAGTATTGACCCAAGGTGTCATCCATGCTCAGAATCATCATCCCACCACCTTTGGTGCCTACTGAAGAACCTGTGCTGGAATGACCATAGTCCATCAGCCCTTCCCCCTCGTCAAATGAACTCTCCTCTGTTGACCCTCTCATCCAACAACTCAAAATATCATTACTGAAGCATCTCCTGTCCCCAGAACATGAATCTCTCACCCACACCCATCATCGTGAAGAAGGCAAGGAAATCAAGGCAGAACGTGTAGGTAGACGGATCCTCAGACCTCAATGAGCAGCTGGAATAGGCCCATAGTGAATTAATTATTAATTTCAATGTTTATGAGACACCTTCAGATGACACTTCTTATTCCACAGGTTTGCAGCAATATAGAGCTTGAGCCCTATCAGTGATGGCCACATTTTCGGACTTGCTCGACCTCATTCATGGCACTATCAGATGCTCTGGACACTTTTTCAAGCCTAAAAGGACACCTGCTAGGCATCCCCTGCAAGCTAAGCACTAGAGCAACTGAGCAGGGGTGGTGACAGGCGATGACACATGAAGTGGTCAACAAAAAGTATTATTCTAACTCAGTGCCTCATCCCCCAGCATTTCCTCCACAATTGGCATACTGTTAGATTCGCATATTTGTGCTCTTTCGAACAGTGGTGGTTTCATGGCATAGTGTGCAGTATTTGTGGAGATATTGTGTTTTTATTGCGAAAATTTACTGCATCATCAAAACTGACCAATTTTTTTTCCAAAATCGGCTCGCGTCCCAAGTTCCGCAAACCGCTGTAATCAATGATTTAGTGTGTCTCAAAGTTTGTGGGGTTAGGGTCTGATATCGGGATTTGCCGACGTAATGTACAGTTCTAATCAGCCTCAGTCCACTGCGGTGCCCATATTATCGAGCGTCGGGCTCAACATCCTCAAGAACAAGGTATGTGGTATACTTGGTAAAATCGAGATGGTCACTGAAGAGATTTTATCGTCGCGATACTAGCGACGATATGGGTGCCTACAAGTACATTGGGGAGCTTTACAAAAAGAAACAGTCGGATGTTCTCCGATTCCTTCTCCGTGTTCGGTGTGTAAATGTGTAGACGATATCGCGAAAGCTCATTTAATCCTGGTTATAGCTGCTGGGAATATCGTCAACTAAATGTAATTCACCGTGCGTCTCGCCCGTCTCGCCCCGACAAGGCCCGCCGCCTTGGTTATAAGGCTAAGCAAGGATATGTCATCTACCGCATCCGAGTCCGCCGGGGCAATCGCAAGAAGCCCGTTCCTAAGGGTTCGTCTTGTCTTGTAACATTAGCTGGTTGAAGATAGGAACCCAAGAGACTTTCATAACTAGGTGCAACCTATGGCAAACCCGTCCGCCAGGGTGTCAACCACCTGAAACCACAGCGATCACACAGGAGTGTCGCGGAGGAACGTGTTGGTAGGCGATGTGGGAACATGCGCGTCCTGAACTCGTACTGGGTGAACCAGGATGGTGTGTACAAATACTACGAGGTTATTTTGGTGGATCCCAGCCACAAGGCCGTAAGACTTGTCATGTTTGTTCTTCACCTCCGTTCTGAGAAGCATATTACCTTCAGATTCGTCGTGATCCCAGAATTAACTGGATCGTCAATCCCGTCCACAAACGCCGCGAGGCTCGTGGCCTTACCAGTGCTGGCAAGCAAGTCCGTCATCGATTTCTGTCGTTCCATGATGCACGAGTACTGACATTCAAATTGGTTAGAACCGTGGTCTGGGCAAAGGCCACCGCCACAACCACACCCCTTCTCGCTCCACCTGGAAGAGGCACAACACCCTCAGCTTGCGTCGATACCGCTGATCATTTGGTGTACCTCTTGCTTACTCATACTTACCTACTACGTTCCTCGTGTCCTGTCGCTATGTGTATGTCCTCATCGCCTTTCCAACAAAAGAGGCACTACGGTGCATTGATTTGGCGTGCAAGCACCATAGAATGCTAAAAATAGCTAATGTTGACATGAGGCATTGGCGTTTCTCACCTGAGTAATTGATCAGAACATCAACTTCATTCCTGTCCTCTCGAGAATCTCGCCTCTGACGTCCCGACTGCCATGCTAGGGAATCTCCCCTCTTGTTTACTCGTTCTCCTCATTTCACATTTGCAGAGTGTGTTTGCAGGGGGTGCTCTTGGCACCCGAAGCAGTTTGAACACCAGTCCTAACGGTTCAACCTTTCTCTGGTTACCTCAAGATGAGTATTCAGGCCCTGCCTTTTTCGAGTACGTAATTTCCCAGAGTCAAGGTTATAGATTCTGAAATCACCTAACCAGTCGTTGGGACTTTTTCACCGGTGATGACCCGACACAGTAAGTAACCAGCTTGTTTATTGAGACCAAATTTCACTGCGGTTGTCACAGTGGTATTGTCAAGTAAGTGTTACGAGTCATCGTTGACTCGACTTGAACGGCCCTCCTGATACATTCATTTGCCAGCTACACAACGAGAGACGATGCATTCGCTACCGGACTTGTCTACGTCCAAGACGATGGGACCGTTATAATGCACGGTGACAATACGACATGGCTTGATAAAGGAGTCCCACGGAGAAGGTTTGTGCTGCCAGTGTCCGTTTTCATGGTGTACTCACAATGCGTTCCTAGTGTCCGGATTTCTAGTAAAGCACAGTATAACGGCGGCCTTTTTATATTGGATTTGAATAAAGCACCATGGGGCTGCGGTGAGTCTCCGTTTCTCATGCTCTATCTTCCTTCTGGACTGACTCTTGTTTATCAGGCGTGTGGCCAGCCTTTTGGACTCTAGGAGCAGGGAATTGGCCGTATGTAAGTATCTTTTCAGAGTGTCCCTCCACAGCTTCATGCTTTCAAAGACAGGGGAAATAGATATCATCGAAGGTGTTCATGATAACGAGCATAATCAGGTTACGTTCCATACTGCGCCTGGTATGTAATAACTATTCGATTGGTTGTAATGTCCTCACTCAGGCCTCACGACCTCGTAGGATGTCTTTTAAATCCGAATGCAACGTTTTCTGGAGCAGTCACCGTGAGTAGGAGTGTCAGCGTTAGAACCAGTATTTAAGGTCCCCTGATCTCTTGTCTTCCCAGATGCGAAATGGCCAGAACAATACAGAATGCAATGGATTGATAAATGACAACTCTGGTTGTGCCATTACCGAGTGGAGCAGAGCTTCCTATGGACCTTTCTTCGACTCACAAGGTGGTGGTGTTTTTGTAATGAAATGGGATGATACTGGTATTGCAGTTTGTATGTCCATTTCTTCGTTCCGATGCTGATTGCTGAAAAAGAATAGGGTCTTTCTACAGGCAAGCTATCCCAGTCGATATTACCCAGGGAAGTCCCGACCCGTCGAAGTGGGGACAACCAGTTGCCGCGCTAGATCCAACCAACTGTAATATCAACCAGTACTTCGCTAATCACTCAATTGTTTTCGGTGAGTTTACGAGTTTACCTCCCCTTCTGTCACCATTATTGATCATCGGGTAGATATCACATTTTGTGGTACATCTCTGTTTTCCGGACCAAATGAAGATACTAATTAGTTGCTCAGGTGATTGGGCCGGCAACTCCTATGCTTCGACTACCTGTCCTGGAACTTGTGATGAGAGACTCATGGATCCAACCAATTTTGTGGTAGGCCTCTGATTTATGTGTATGTTCATCGTGTTGAAAATATCAGAATGCAACCTGGATCATCAACAACTTGAAAGTTTATCGTAAACAATCCCTGAGTGGGACTGTTATTTCGGGCGCAACAAATACCTACCAATGGAGTGGGACTGGGGTCTTGTTTGCAACACTTGGGCTCGTATCGACGTGGACGATGTGATGTGATGTGATGTAGTGTTGGGTCTAGACTACAGTTCTATGGGTTACCTGGGCGTGGCCGTGCTGCTTTCGGCATGTAGATAATCCCTCCCCGAGGACACGTTTCCTTGTAGAGGGTCTAACAAACTGATGATAACGATTGACCATAATAAGTCCGGCGATTGGTACGCACTTCGGCCATGCAGTATGCTGGAACAACCACGAGGCGTTTCGACTTGTGGTCTGGCGATGAAGTTGAGCTCTTACGCGACTGGTTACGTACTACCTGCCATTGATTCTCATCGTGCCAAGGCTTAATGACTTAATTTCCAAGGCTGATGTACTTCCGGCTTTCGTATAACAGCCCAACCTAGGGGTGGATGAAGGTTCCCTGCTTCCACGGAACTCGATGTATCTGCGCCTACGAAGTACAGGTCTCTCGTTACTCGCCCTCTCCTGCATTTCGCCCTGTTCGGCCTACTTTGCTAAGCTGTGGTCATCCAACCCAACAGAAGATGCTAGCAATTTAGCAAATCCTAGAAAGAGGGCGCAAAGTATCAGTCATAACGCGAACGGGACACCATTCGTGTGGATACCTACAGATGAATACTCTGGCTCCCAATTCTTCGAGTATGTTCTCTCACTGAACCTAAAAACTATAGTTAACTGTCTGCATACCCTTCGCAAGCCGGTGGGATTTTTTCACGGGACAAGATCCAACGAAGTATGTCAGGCCGATTTTTTCCAAGTTGAGCGGATCTGAAATTGGGTCCTGACAGCGGACAAGTGAAGTACGTTTCGAGGCATACTGATATGTGCAGAGTAGCTCAGGTACCTCTGTAGTTATGTATCACGAGAGGAAGCCCTCCGGAAGAAGCTGATATATACATTGGAAGATGGCACCGTGATAATGAAAGGGGATAACGACACTTGGTTGGACAATGGTGTGAAGCGGGATAGGTATGTACCGCGTGCTCTGTCCAGAATTGGTTCGGGAATTTTCCAGCGTTCGAATATCTACAAAGAGACGATACAACACAGGACTGTTTATTCTTGACTTGAAGAAAGCTCCTTGGGGTTGCGGTAAGTATACAGACATACTATTCGAGGAAGGATGGGGCTGAACAACAGCTAAGGCACCTGGCCTGCATTCTGGACACTGGGGGAAGGACAGTGGCCGTACGTGAGTTTGCACTTGGCAATCTAATTATCGTCTCCGTTAATTTGCGGACAGGCTGGTGAAATCGATATCATAGAGGGGGTGCATGACAATCAGCACAATCAAGTTGCCTGGCATACAGCGCCCGGTACTCGGTCATGTTCCTCGCCGGTTCGTATAGCTGACGTGGTACTTAGGATGCAATCTCACTACAAACGGTACATTTACCGGAACAATAGTGGTCAGTTGGAATTGGTGGAGAAAATTCGTGGGATATTGACTCAGAGCTATAGAGCGCCAATGGAAAGAACCACACCGATTGTAACGGTTTGATCAATGATAATGCTGGATGCGGTATCGTTGAGTGGAGTAGAGCATCATATGGACCGTATTTTGATGCCCAAGGTGGGGGTGTATTTGTGATGAAGTGGGATGAGAATGGAATCGCCATATGTACGTTGGTCCAGTAGTGCTCGCTTCTATCAGCTGCAACGATACTGATGGGTTTCACAGGGTCTTTCTACCGTAAGGCCATCCCGAAGGATATCACTGATGGTGTACCACACCCAGACAGCTGGGGCCCACCCTCAGCTGCCCTCGATCGCTCTCGTTGCGACCCGTTAGCCTTCTTTAAGAACCACACTATCATTCTTAGTAAGTCTCCTTATGAGTGACCTGTTCCTGTAGCTAACCTACACTGTGCTCCAAGATATAACCTTTTGTGGTGCGTGATGTGATCGCTGCACTGATAGCGCGAATAATTCTTCTGTAGGCGATTGGGCGGGCAACTCTTACGCAACCTCAGGGTGTCCAGGAACCTGCCTTGAGCGTCTTCAAGATCCTAGGAACTTCGAGGTGTGTAGGTGGACCAAATTTTCCTTCATTTCGCTGAGTGGGATTGCAGAATGCAACTTGGATCATTGATTCACTCAAGGTCTACCGCAAACAAGGTCTCAATGGATTAGTGTCGAGCGCTGTTCGTGAGGAACCCCCTGTCCGTGCTCAAGTGTCTCGGCCATTTTGGGCAATACTGCTTGCAGCACCAGCACTGTTTATTTAAATGGCACGACATAACTTGCTTTAAAGGAATTTAACTGAATGGGAACAAACGTTAATCGAGTTCCTACAGACACACAAATTACAGCCTCATCTTCCAGATTCTGTCCTCATCGTCTGTGCTCGGATAAGCACAGGGCTCTCCGAAGCTGGCGCGTAATGGTGTGACACTAACATATCCTTGATGAATCGCCCACCCGTCCGAACCAACAGGGAGTAGGGAGGGGGGTGGTGTGATAAGACCCTTCATTTCAGGAGCCCATTTGAACAAGAGATTGCCGGTCTCGATAGGTGGAGGACCTGAAGCAATGGTTAGAGCGATGCCTTGTCGCTCGCCACTTGTAATAATGGCATCGGATCGCTTTTGATCCGGGGCGTGCTCAGCTGAGACGTTCTTGAAAAGGCGGCCATAGGTATTCCGCCAGATGTTGGTCCAGCATACCTTGAGGCCTTCCTCAGATAGGAGGCCTTCGATAAGAGGAATGTTGATACTATATAGGTCAACTTCGCCATCGCGCAATCCGAGTTGGTCTTCTCCCCAATTATGCCAAAGGTGTTCGATAATCCGGCTCCCTAACCGGTGGGCCGGCTCGTGATAGGACGTGGGAGTCGGATGGACAACAGTGCCGTATGAGATGGCGATGGAGCGGATCTTGGAGAGAGATGAAGAGAGGGCAGCACCAATCGTGCCAGAAGAAAGGGCGAATGCGGCTGTGGGACAGAGTTAAAGTGATAGGGAAGGCTATGTGGGTATCAAACGGACCAGATGTGTTGCGGCCTAAATTGGGACCGGATATCTAATGAAAAGCCGGTCAGACTGCAGAGAAGAGCTAGTGGTGAATGCACTCACAACGAGATCTATCTGGCCCGGCCATAGGTTGTGAAGTGCGATATTCGCACACGTGGCCGGCGTCTGGATAGTGGGTAAGAAGAGAACCGGTTGTGTGATAGCAGGCCCCGTACACCATCAAGAAGGATCCATTCTGCCTGCAGATTCGGCATCTTAATTAGCCCGTGAATGAGACGATAAGTGGATAGGACACACTATTTCTCCATCCTCGAGTGGGCGTGGGGTATCTGTGACTTTGCCTTGACCATCCTCCTTTGGGTAAAAGTAGCGTCCTTTTGTTATTTCTTTGATGTGGTACGCCTTCCCTATGTTATGTCGTGAGCCAGGCACATTCCGTGACTGGAATATGCTGTACCAATCCAGGATTTCTGACTGCTGGGAAGGACGACTTTGACGTTCCAACCTAGGCTCGAGTGAGATATGTGTTGTTTTCGGATGGCAGGGCACAGAGTACCCAGTTGTTCTGTGAGATGGCGGAAAAGACCGAGGACGTAGGGTGATTCCTGTGGGTTTGGTGGTCCGTCGTCGTTCTGGCTGGGGTGAGCGCTTGCAGGGGCGAGGATATGTGGGATTTTACCGTGAGAAGGACGGTAGGCATGCGGGGGTGAGGGAAGTGTTGTGGACAGATATGGATGGGTGTTTTGTCACAACTCAATTGTCACTCCTCCCACACTTGCTCGCCTCCCCTTGTTCTCGTCCTCCTCGTCTCTGACGATGACCAACCCTCCCTCCTTGCCCCAGCTGCCCCCCCTCGACCTCCAGAACACTGTGGGAGACTCTGCCGCACCCTTCGCGGACTCCTTCCCCTCTGCATTCCAGTCCATCCACCCCAGCGTTCACTCCTTGCTCCCAGCCCAGCCTCGTCAGTCCCTCAGTCCCCCCCCCACTCTCCGCAAGTCTATTTCCGTCGATTCCTTTGTCACCTCGCCTTCATTTTCGTCCCCGCGCCAGCACAGAGATACCCAACCGCCAGCCTCGCGGGGGTTCGTCGCTGGACTGACCTCTGCGTTCCGCCGGGAGTCTGCAGTTGACTTGCGATCCAGCCGCAACCGTGGGACAAGTGTGAGCTCGGTCCGCGAACAACAGACGGATCCAGGCGTAGATCGTCATCCGCTCCCAGATCGCGACCAGCGCTTCCACCGTCCTTCTTTAAAAGGACCAGAACACTCCAAACCCTCTGTACGCGGCGGCGAGCTCCCTCTCCCTGCCAGAACACCCTCTTCTGTCAGCGACCTGTCTACGCCTCTTTCCCAAAGCAAGGCTTCTGGGCACATGAATACTACCTCTCACACCCCTCCAATCCCTCAGTCTGTTCCTCGGCGCGTCGCCAATGTTCCTGTCAATCCCAGTCGAACTCGCAGTATGAGTAATGGCGCGCAGTCTCAGCCGCTGCCCAAACGGATGGTCATTAACACTCAGTTTTCCAGTGTATGTCATTGATGCTCAATCTTTGATTCATGTCAACTAAACCTTCCACAGGTTCCGCCTCCGCCTCTCCCAGTTATGAATGAAAACGTCACTCTAATCATAGTTGGTTCCCCGGGTTGCGGCAAAACACAAGCTATCCGTAGAGGCCTCTCTGGCTTCAATCTTTCAGATGCGCTGCCCTCGACTGTACAGAGGGTCGTCGGAGATTCCTCGGTTCCCATGTGTAAGCCTTTATTCTCGCTGGCAACTCGCTGCTTGATGCATATTACGTACGATAGACACCTACCGCTTGGGTACAATCGTTCGGGACAAGTTTCCAGATTGCCCTCTAACCGTGATAGAGATTGATTTATCCATAACCGATGGCCACATTCCCCGGGATCACCTGTGGCCGGAGGCCGTCCCTTCTATCGATGGAGCTGTCATATGCTACGACTCGGCGGACCACACCTCCTTCAAACCCGTCGAGCTATTACTTCGTGAGTTTTTTTAGTTATCCTTCGAGTTGGCGACTAGTGTTGAGTATCTGAAGGCGCGTATCAAGCCATGAAACTTCCAATAATTGTGCTCGCGTGCAAAGCAGACTTAGAGCCCCAGATAGAACCCGAATATGCATCCAGGCTACTCCAGCAATACCGCGCGGGCCTGGTCGAGGTTACTGTCCAGTCTGACGTTGGAAAGGATAAACTCAAGCGTTCGTTTGATTGGTTGCTCAAGGCTGTGTTTCGACATCGGAGTTTGTCCTTTCTTTTGCTACGCTTTCTCTCTTACTCAGTGGTCGAGTGCAGAAGCCATTGATACCATCAATTTACCGGACCATACATACCTCAACCCAGCGTCTCCGGACGTCCTCGTATCCCCGCCTCCATGGGAGGTCTCGCGCACCGCAACGCCCACTATGGCCCAACCTCACCCCCCTCCTTTACAACCCCCACCACTTCCACCTTCATATCATCATCTGCCTCAAAATCAATCCCACTATTTCCACCCTTCCGACAAGTTAATACCAGCCACCACCTTTCCCACCGCCTCCGTACATCCCCAGAATGAAGGTGTCCAAGCACCCGAAAATCGCTTAGCTCGGATTCTCCCGACGGGGCAAGCTGTACTCAACCATGACGATGTAGTACACCAAACCTCTTCTGGTACCGAGCTTGAGGACGATGACCCTGTCGACCCTATGCCGGAAGTTTCTCGCCAACCATCGGGGAAGGAGAAAGACAAGCCGTGCGCCTATCTGTATCTATGACTCTAATATTCGGCTACTCACTCTTTCTTAGAAAACCTGCGCAGTTCGCCACGCTTGATACACTGTTGGATAAGCTTCTGTTTATCGCCGTCAGCGGAGATGGTATGGGTCAATGTAGCTGCACTCGTTTCGTCATTATTGATACTTTGACATAGATCCTAGTTTCATTTCGTCTTTCTTACTCACCTATCGCAGATTCTGCACACCCCGTAGTGTTCTATTAGCTATGCAGAAGAAGATGCGGCAGCTGGATGAGCCTTCGGGTGATCCCATGTTCTCCTGCTTTGCCCAGATGAGGTACGTTTAAGGCACGTTACCGAATACTCCTTTCTGGTATCTCAAATACTACTTCAGAATTTGCCACCTCTTGGAAGTTTGGGTTGCGGATTACCCTACTGATTTTGCTGTCAAGGGTACCGCCGGCGCTCTTCATGCCTTGATACGCTCGATTCTTACCAAAACCCACCTCCTGCACTATGGCTCCCAGCTCCTACCATTTTTGGAGGAGCTCCCAACGCTCAAGGATCAGAATGCGATTTGGGCGATCAAGCCCGAAGTAACAGAAGAGAGTGATGGGGAAAGTCTGATCGATGATGACGAATATGCTAAACTCCATGGTGACAAGCATGATTCCCCTTCAATACCTTCTTCAAGCCCACCCGAGCCCACGCTAAACCCACCTACCACTAACCATTCGAATAGTTCAAGCGTTAACCCAAGAGAGCGCAAGCCCAGCTTACCTCTAGTTAAGAGCCTGGGACTTGTGCTCAATGGCTCGTCAGATCCCTCTGACACTGCCCCAAAACAACAGCTGAAAGAACTCCTTCGGATAGCCAACGATATCATGACAATTGATGCATCGGAGATTGCAGAAGAGATCACCCGTGTTGAAGCCAAATACTTCCTTGACATTAAGGTGAGCATGTGTATATTACTCCGGAGAATGTCTAACCATCGTGTACACAGGATCGCGATTGGATGCATTTCGTCTTCCTGAAGCAGAAAAAACCTGATGATCCCATCGTCACCTTTAACACCATTGCCAACCATATCGGAGACTGGTACGCGGCGTCAGATTTACTACTCTCCTTTCTCGTACGACTCAATGTGCGCGTAGGGTTGTCTCCTTGATCTTGTGCCATGACAGGCCCCAGAAACGTGCTCGGCAAATGGAGAAGATGGTCGACATTGCCGCGAGGTTGAGAACGTTAAACAATTACTCGGCACTTCGCGCCTTTGTAGCAGGCATAAATAGCGCGACCTATCCAGGTGACGAGACTATGGAGTTGTTCAAGAGTAGGTCGCCAGAACAGGCAAAGAACCTGCAATCTTGGGAGGTCCTGTTGCAGCAGCTTCGCGCCCACCGCGCCTATCGGCTTGCTCTCCGAAATAGCAAGGGCTCTTGCATTCCCGCAATGTAAGATACCGGTGTACTTGTTGTCAACAGTCACTTATTCGTCTCCAGGGAGGTGCACATCGCTGACATGGTCAAGGCCCAAGAAAACAACAGGGACTTTAAAGAAGACGACCCAACAAGAATCCACTGGGCCAAGTTCAGCATGATGGGGAGATTTGTATCCGTCACGACCCAATGCCAGAACCAGTGTAGCAGTTCCACAGATTACCACTTCCCGGACCGCTGGCATATTCGGGACCTTTTTATCAAAAGAACTGTCATGAGTTTGGAGGTGTGTTCCGATACTGATCTTGCTCAGTACGATGTTCATATGTCTGGCAGTTGCAAAGGGCTCGCCTCAAGGACCCCGAAGTTGGAGACTACCTACCCAAACAGGATGTGCAGACCGTGCGCAGACTCTTCTTCTGGTGATCACATTTTCCCGCAGTTGATCGTCCCCTTGCTGCATCCTCTGTGGTTCACACTTGCACTTACACTCGGATGACTCTCATGTTTCGCGTCATTCCTGCACCCTCATTTGATGTCTCTTCATACTGGAATTTGTCCATTCCTTACTATCCATTTTAGAATTCCAGTTTAATCATACCCTTTCTACTCTGCGATGCTTTGTCTTGGGTAGTGTCTTTCCGTTGAGCCACATAGGGGATATAACTCTAAACAACGATGACTGACTAGCAGTATAATGACGACAGTGATGTATACAGCACATATAGTCACTACTTGCGCTTTTTGGTCCCACCTCTACCTTTTGATTGACTTGGCCCGGGCTTGAGGGGCTTTTCGGCGGAATGTTCGCTAGATCCTTGGCCAAAAATTCTCCTCGGCTTTTTTGATGGGCTCGTTTTTTTGGATTTGAATGTCTCAGGGAGGCCTATCTTAGCAGGACGAGATGTCCTTTTCGCAGAACGAATGGCAGCAGTGATAGCTTTGCTATCCCCAAAATCCTTGTCCGCTTCCATTGCCAGTTTCCGTCTCTTGACTTTCCGTGAAAATCCTGCATACTTCTCACGTTTTGGCTGTAAATCGCATGTCAATCGATAAGTAAAGCTTAGAGGACCTACTTACCTTTCCCGGACTTACTGAGCCTTTTGGCTGTTGCAGCGACAATCCGGAACTCCTCTCGTGTTCTTGCTTGCTTATTGCTGGAGGGTAAGGTATTCAGTAAGGCTGCGCTCAGGCAAGTAGTAACCAAACACCATACCTTGAGCACTTCGCTTCTCTCCATTGGTCTGGAACCATGTTCGAGCGGGACGAGAAAATATCTCATCTTGATGCTCGATTATGTTCTGCCCTTTCTTGAGCTCCACTTCCGCTTGACGCAACTGCTTCTCCTCTTTCTCCTCACGCAGAACACCAGATATCTCGTCCTTTAATTCGATAAGTCTATTTGACCACCGTTGCTGGGCCTCGATGGGTAATACGCGATGGCGAACTTGATCCTCAGCGGCGGCGTGCTTTATGGCAACCCTCAGCATTTTTCGATCGGCTTCTCCCACTAGCGTCACCGATCTGGATATGCGTGAGCATGACTGCTCATCGGACCGAAAGATAGATACGCACCGTCCTTTATTCCCTGCGCGGGCAGTCCGGCCTACTCGATGTAGATATTGTGCGAGTTGGGTTGGCATATCGTAGTTGATCACTGTTTCAACGCCTCCAATATCTAGACCGCGAGCCGCTAAATCCGTTGCCATCAGAAAGTCAACACCGCTATCGCGGAAGAGCTGAAGTGCCCTTAAACGCTTCCACAAAAAGTCAGCTTCATATGTTCCTTGAACAAATACAACTGGGTATAGCCTACCTGCTCCTGAGAGAGATCACCGTGCAGCTCCTCGCTTTTCATGCCCAGCAGACCGAAGACGATCCGCATCTGGTGTGCCAACTTTTTGCTGCGCAGGAAAATAATTACCCTGTGCTTGAAGGTACGTTTGCAGAGAGTTACCAGGATCGCGGAGCGTTCCGCTTCCTTTCCTGCTCGCACACGTACAAATTCCTGAATAAGGCCAGGTGCTGTGGTGCGTTTGGGATCCACGAACAGACGCGCTGGTTTATTGAGCGACATTCGAACGAGTTCGTCCACTGAATCGGTCATTGTGGCGGAGAAAAGCATGGTCTGGCGGGATTTGGGGCAGGATTTAATGACCTCTGTCAGCTCATCCGCGAAGCCTTCTGATAACATTCTGTCAGCTTCGTCGAGGACTAGGATGTCGAGGGCGTCGAGAGAAAAAGAAGGAGAGTTCCGTATGTGGTCGATGAGTCGACCGGGTGTGGCGATGACAACATCGGGCCGTGACCGTAAAGCAACTTCTTGACTTTTGAGAGATAGCCCACCTACATGGAGTGTTAGCTTTTGGCATATGTAAAAGGAGGCCTCATACCCACAACCAGGCAGAAGCGGATGTCAGTGTGAACCGACAGTTTTTTGCCTACTTCATAACACTGTACAGCCAATTCCCGAGTCGGCACCAGGACTAGGCAACGAGTTACCGCAGCTTTTCTGCCTTTTTCTCGAAACAAGAGACGCTCGACCATAGGTATAGTGTATGCCGCAGTCTTACCCGAGCCAGTAACAGCATTCCCGACAATGTCCTTCCCCAGCAAAGCGACAGGGATTGTTGAGGCTTGAATAGGTGTCGGTTTGTTGAATCCGAGACTTGTCAGCGCTTTCATGATAGGCCGGGATAAGTTCATGGAAAGGAAAGAGTTGTGTATTTCCTTCGAAGCGGATGTTTCTTGATCGAAAAATGCGGCCTTGCGGTCCTTCTCCGCTTGGGTTTCATATTCAGAGCTGGCCTCGTCTTCTGATGATGTTCGCTCATCGGCTGTTTCTTCCTCGGTATCATCGCTCATCTCTTCAGATGTAGCAAGTGGATCATCATCAGAGTCTCCCCCAGAAATGCCCCCTTCCTCTTCTTCAGCTTCGTCCACCTCATCCGGAATCTGACCTTGTTCCTCGTCACCCTCAGCCTCACTGTTCTGTTCATCACTTTTTCCCTCTTCGCCTTCGTCCTCGTCCTCGTCTTCCCCCTCCTCACCGACTTGAGACCTCTTACGCTTCGAATTCAAACGGCGCCGAGTAATAATATCATCTACAGAGATAGGGACCTAGGAGCGGGTGAACAGAGAATTTAATGGGGAACCACTGGAGACATACTGGTTTGGAACCCGACTTGACCAGATCCTCTGCCAAAGTACAGCCTCCCAATTCTAGATATGGATCCCCAACGACATCGAAAACCAACTCAGGGTTGAGCTTTGTCTCATCTTGTGCCTTTTTATCGGAAATAGTGTCCGTTGCTTCTTCATCGTCCGAATCTACGGTCATGATGTAGTCTGCAACCATTTTTGCGTGGATGAGTCGTGTGTAAAGGACGAACCACTCTGGGATATTTTGGAAATTTGGTGCACGTGATGCCTGTGATACTAGACCTGTGCGTTACCTGACCACACGTCCAGCATAATGTCGACAACCACCTTTAATACCCTAGCCACATTTCAAATACCATCCCCCTGCCGTATTCTTCCGACATCGTGTTGCCTAGACAAGGATTTAGTGGTTCTTATTTCAAGACTTGGGTCCTTGGATCGTATCAGCCTGTGGAACACAACCCAAGGAACTAAAATTTGGGAAGTCGAAGTTGGAGAAGATGTAAATAGTACGCATGTTGTTGACCTAGCCTGGAGTCCAGACGGTAGGTTATTGACCACGTCCTGATGCCATGCTAAATTCGTGTAGGCCAGAGTGTGGCCGTCCTTTACGAACCATTGAATATTTCCATTCACTCTATACAAGATGGCAAGAAAACGTTGAACCTACCTATCGGAACCAGACTCCTCCCCAGCAGAAAACAAGTCGCCGCTTCTGGCATCTGGTGGTTCAAGAACGACAAACCCATCTCGCAAATGCCAATACCGGACATCTTCAGGAGGAATGATCTCATCGTGAGGGACTACTCACATGCACTTTGTCCTTTCTGAGATGATTCTCAGACAGGGTCCTCTCTCTCGATTCTCAAGACACTCCCGCTACTTGACAGCCTTCCTGATGATTACGACAAACCCACGTCAGTCAAATCAGAATCTCCAATGAAGTGTATCTTCTCATAAGGAAACAGAGCCACCGATATTTTTGCTTTCCAAGGCTCACATACGCGAGCACCCCAGCGAAATCTGATACCAGATACCGTTCGCGATTGGCCTACTCTTGTCTCCGATCCCCTTCTCGCGTCCATCTGCCCTCCAGGACATCAACCTACAGCCGACGCAACTCTTTCAGACGAGCCGGACATTACCAATAAGAATAGTCTCCTTGTCGTCGCTGACCATGATGGCCACCTCCTGCTCTACCAGGATGGCGCATTCCCTCTGGGTAGAGTCTGTGTCGGAAACGGGTTGACCGTACGTTCGTTATACAAGATAACATTATCCCCATCAATTCTCTGTGCACATGTAACCAAGCCGCTCGCTAACAGAGAAACCACCATCCTGTGCGCTGTTCGGGTCGACGTCCCACTGTTAAGACAGCGCTTCTGCCGAGAGCTCTCCCAGCTATCGTCCTCCGCACGAGATCTGACCTGGCACGCCATGCGTGTGGTCAAAGAAATGAGATCCATCTGGTTTGGATTTGAAATGAACAATGGGGCGCGCGAATGGGGGCCCCGTTGGCTGCGCTCACTAGAAGCGAAGCAGAAAGAACAATATGGCCGTGTGTTATTCCCTGCACCACTAGACCCGGCCTCGCTGACTGGTATACAGAAGAGGAATCCACCGCCATCCTTGATCTCACTTGCCTTCTCGTCACGGGCCGGTCCTCCGATTCTCTGGCTGATTTCTTTGGTAGTGGGGAACAAATGAGTGAACGGGTCATAGCCCATCTCATTTTCGATCTGTGCAATTCTGACGTATTTTGCAGAGCATTCAGAAATGGGAAAGCTCTATGACAGAGTCCCTAGGAAAAATGAGGGATTATGCAGAGAAGCAACTTGCACCAGCATTACAACGTCTCCACCTAATCCTAGAAGAGATTCAAGGCTGGTCCCTATTGTAGGTCCCGCTCCATCCCCATGAGTACATTTTTAATGCAACCTAGACCGCAGTACCGTATTTTCGAGCTATCATTCGACGATATCTCAAGTACATTGGATTCTGCAACTAGAGGCGTCACTTGTGCTTCTTGGTTATCAGTGATGGCCCGCAAAGAGTTCACCCGATTTAGAGAGTTTATTTCCTGGCTACGGTTTGGTAAGTCAAAAAACCGGGTGTCACCTAGTCCCACCTCACAGTATCGCAACAGAAATTACTAATACCAACCCAACAAATGATACCCACGCTATCCCTCGTCACGACATACTCGAAGTTAACGCGTATTTGATGTCAGGGCTGGTTGTGAGCTCGATTGATAAATGGTTTATAGGGCCAGTTCCCCAGTTCACTCCTCGTGATCTTGGGATTCCCATAGAGGATACACGCCCCATAAACCTCGTTTTGGAGCAAATCCGCAACGTGGCGGGGGATCCTGGGCGATTTGACTGGCAAGCTGTAAGTTGTCTTCTACGTCATGTTGAACACATTGTTGATCGGATTTCCAAGAGTGGGACTCGCAAAGATCTCAGTCATCTAGACCGGAATCTTGATGCACTGGTTCAGGAATTGGCAATTCGCTGCCAACGCATTTTTGGTCGTGCAGGTGCAGCAGCATCTCGCTCTGCTATCATCACAACTGAGCATCTCTCGATTGCGTCGGACGTTTCTCAAACGGAACACGATGGCCAGGCGAGTGATGTTCGGAAAATCCGGGAACGGATTTCATCGAATAAGGTAAGGGACGAAGTCTAATTCGGCCTACATACCATTTATGGACGAATTCAAAAAAAGGGCGATGTGGTTCAATACCTAACAAGTTTGAATTCGGAAGATAAGACTTTGTGTGAGTCAATTCGCAATACCTGTGGAGGGATGTGTTAATCTATTGTATAAGTATTGCTGGCTCGGCTACGGTTCGAACCAGAAAGACATGTTTTGCCAACCGAAGTATCTGTCGGAGCTATCCAATGCTGTTTACCGGAGGATGAAGAGCAAAGAACTGTGAACCTCTTGGAAGTTGATTTTTTTGATGATGAGAGCCTCGTCATAACTTACCGGCCTCAGAACCTTGGGAGTGAGTATCATCAATGGTCGTTGCCTTGCCCCATCACACTCAGTGCCAACAGACTCAGCATCTATAGCTACTGTCAGTTATATCGACGTAGGCTATCAAGAATTGGAGCTCGCAAGATACGTAAAAGGTTTCCGCGAAGATTTGATGAATACCGCAATGGATCTTTGGAGGAAGGGCGAAGTCAGGTGGATTCCATCATCTAGAAGAGACTGTGCTGATGTACACGATAGCTGGCCTCATCCTTATACCCTCTAGAAAGGCGTCGAGCTATTCGTAGCGGCGAGAGCCCGGGTTTCTCAATGGCAGTCAATGGGAGAGTGGGACGAAGAGTAGCGTGTGTGCTTGACAACACGGGTACATCAATGGAGTCGTTTGATTTGGAAGGAGAGGTGGAGGATATGGAAGTTGCGGATGATGGCAGGATATCATGAATTCTTGCCAGTCTCCCTCTCAATTGACGGGCTTGAATGAAAGAGGCACTGGAAACCGGTGTGCGATCACATCATGGATTCGAAACCAAACCAGCATCCGACATGACTTTTTGCCTTCTAGCTCTAATTCGTCCTAAAATGATTTCACGGACATTGCGGTGAGAAACCGGCCGCAAGGCTTATGCACGTTGTTAAAGGGCCAAGATTTTGGGGGAGATCTCACTGAGTAACAGGATATTTGCCGGAGTTGAGCGACAGATAGATCTGAGTGAAATTTGTGTGGGTTTGGACTCGACCAGGAAGAGGGAACGCAGGGTGGATGGAGATAATTGCCGTAGGCGAAGTTCCTTTCAGGCCCCAAAGCGTGCTTCTCGAAAGCCCTGTCAGTCTGAGCGCCGCATTCCTTCAGTCCAAACTTAAATTATCCATAATATCGGCTAAGCGCAGCGGTCGTTTCAAGGGCCGCGGACCCTCCTTCCTCGTGTCCCCCATTTGAGTTCTTTTCCGTGGCATTTTAAATCTCCATCCGTGTTTTCACTTCAACATTCCCTCCAGCTATGCCCAAGTCGCCTCGGTCCTCCCCCTCCTCCGCCAACCTCAAGTCCACCGCCGACGACCCCACCTCCCGTTTGTCCGACATTGCTCTCCGCAAGAAGAAGAATGCAGATGCACAGGCTGCATTCAGGGCTCGTCGAGCTAATTATATAGCTACGCTGGAAGAAACAGGTTTGACTTCGCCATGTTGACTATCTTGCACCCAGCGCTGACTTTTCTCTCTCAGTTACTAGCCTCGAGTCTGTGGTCTTGCAGCTGCAGGACTCCTGGCGGGAATCGCGTGCCGAGCTACAAGATGCGCGACAAGAAATTATTCGCCTCCAGCATCACTGCCGGGAACGCGACCGATTTTGGCGTGACCTTTGGGAGAATCGAAGGGGTGGCCCAACCCCAGACGCTGACGATATTACTTCATCTTCTCCCTCATTCTCGCCGCTTCACGCTCATCCCAATGGCCTTGGTCCTCAAATAACCAACCCCCAACTAGGGCACTATGCTCTTGACGGCATGACTTACCGATCATCCGAGGACGCACCATCATCACAGCCAGCGTATAATGGCCAACAAGATTTCTCGGCAACAGGTGCCAATCCACTGTCCTTTAACGAGGGCGACGTCTCGGGCGATGGCCCTCATTGTCTTGGGCAAAGGGTCGAAAAGGTCAATTATCATTTTCTGATTCAGGGTCGACTGGCGGGGCGGCAATGTGCTCATCGTCTTCCGCGATGCCGGACATTATTGGAGATGCTCGCCGTCTGACTGTGGTCCCTGTTCAGACATCTCTGTCCACCGAATATTCAATGCTAATTTATTCTTAGATGACCTATATCCCCCGTTTCCCTAATGATGATCCCAAGCTCGCCTTGGGTAATTTTGAAGCTGCTTCATTCACATTCAATGGCGACCGCTTTCCGGAGAGTCGTTCAATGTCGCCGACTTCAACCCCCAGTTCTTCATCGTCAACGTCAATACCCTCCGCGTCTTACACGTATACATTCACGGATCCCGCCCTTACGCAAGATACCTTTCGCCGTTCTTCTCATAATGCCGAGATGACCCTCCATGGTGGTACAGCAGACATTTCCGTCGTACCTGGCACAGACACGGTCCGCTACCGCCTCGGATCCCGACAGCCAATCTCGATTCCCGATCGTCCAGTGCTACCTTTGACTCGACCAGGGAGCACCAATGAATCCCAGCACGAACGTGGCAGCAGTGACGGTGACTCTGCTTCATACTCCAGTTCTCACCTTCGCTCACGTAGAAGCATTACTTTGCGCTCTTCTCGATCGCCTTCCCCAGTTGCACCCGCACTATCATGCACCGTCGCCGTCATCAAAGCTCAAGCTTTTGGTGCTCTGAGACGGACACGCACACGGACCAAAAAATCCACAGAAACGGCGGCTCGTGTTGCTCATGATGTCCTCGAGTCCCGTGGAATTGGTCTCGGCCACCGACGACGGACAAGCGAGGATGATGATCTCGACCTAACCTCTCAACGTCAAGACCAGTGAGGAATCTCATACACCTGCTATGCCTATACCAGTTGCCGTTTCTTGCATTGCTCTCTCTTGCAACGTTATGGAGGAATGATGTACCAACACAACCACGACACATTACAGTCCGTTTTTAGACACAGTCCGCGCTGTGCGTATTCAACTTATCCTAGCTCAATTGTAGTGCTTTGAATTTTGTATAAATAATACTTGTCTTGATGTAAATATCTCGATTCCATAGCCGTTGATATTGCCTTTGCCTTGCCAAATAAATACGAATTCAACCGATGTCCGCCGACATATCTATTGGTACCTAGTTTACAATGGGGATGGCAACATCCCAAGGACCTCGAATCTCGCTATGCGGGACGGCGTGAGTAGGCAGGTGACCATCGAAATGTCAACACACTTTTTGAATTTTTGCGCCCATATGAGTATCGCAGGTGCCACAAAGGTAACGACGATGAGAGTGGAGAGGCAGAGGTACATGAAGGTGTCCGAGATGTATGTGGCAAGGAAAACTGCGAGAGCACCCAAGAGGAACGTCAACGTGGCCCAGACAAATGTAGAGGTTCCCTGATGGATATACCCACACAATGAGCACACGGATTTGAGGCCGACGATGTAATGAACCTACTTGAATCAGTCGTCTGAGTAACGGGAAAAAGGCGAACGCTACGACTGAACAGAGAACGAGAGCGAACACGGACATATCTGTCGATAAGCGGGATGCTAGCACAACGGAGCCGGATATGGCTGCATTCATCGATAGCACCGACGATAGGCTGAATTGGTTGGACCAAAATACCCGCACGCAATAGCTATTAGTGTCAAATTATGAAAGAAGTGGATCCGGAGTTTCTCACCGTTCTTGGCCGTGCTCGTTCGTTGGCATGACGCCATAGTCGGCTAGAAGAATGTTTAGAGCAAAGAGGACTGCGGATAATGCCCAAATCGAGTCTGAGGATGTGGCAGCAGTCAGAGTCCGTAAAACGGGTGACAGAGACATTAACGCCAAGAAAACTAGGATGGAGGATTTCAAGGTCTTGAGATCTGTTGGAACGTGTCGGAGCACAGATGGTTTGTGGACGACTTGGAACCTTACGTTTCTCCACTATGATTTCGCGACTACGATTTGGAAGCCTCCGAGAACTCAAAAGTGACCAGTAACCATAACCGATACAAAAGGCACATATAGAGGACCACAGCAAACCACGGGGGTTGAGAGTTCCGACCCTTAGCCGCAAAAAAAAGCTTAAAAATACGAGGATCGATGATACATGCTGAGTTATCGCGCAGGTGAGCAACACCAATGAGCGATAAGTGTATGGCTTGAAGTTAGCTATAGAATTGGGAAGCTGAATGTCCACCCGGCCAGTCATAATGCGCGCCAACTTACGATTTTTCCTCAAGGACTCTAGAAAGAACTGAGGGTGGATATAATTGTCCTCAAACCCCTGGGTTCTCCAGAGGACCTTTTCCCATCCACCCCCGTCAAGCTTCATGCACCTGAAATGTGGATAAAAGGGATAGAGCTGGATACGGTGAACAGGCAGGCGGTCAACCAGGTCTGTGATCATGTAATGATGCGGCATCCCACGGTCATGTAAGTATAATAAGATGCTGGAAACAATTCTAACCCTGTAAAGTAATCTCTAATGCTCAGACCTTGGACCCTGCAGTCCTGGGCGAGCGCCTCATGGTAACCTAGTTCCCTCCGCCTATGCAATGTTCCTCGTGGTAGGCAGGGTCTGCCAGGCCTGCAGCAACGCCAGGCGGTTAGGGAGATGATCTATGTCACTGGTTCCGAGAGCATCAAACTCAGAACGGGATTGATCCACAACTGATCCCAGCTACGCCCCGATGTATGATATTTCCCTCGGTTGGAGAGGCTTTGGATTGGCTACTAAATAGCCTTCAATTGTATGAATCCCGGACGGTGGGGTCCAGAATGAATGATAACCGAAAATGGTATAATTCAGCACAGGAAGCGATCAAGCAACACCTCGAGGTGCGGATAAAGTGTGGTGGGATTGCAATACGGTAGAAGGGATAGGAGAGGAAAGGATTAATCCCACTAAAGTACAGACACCAGTCAGCAGCGGCAGAATAACGGGACAAGAATATCAAGCAAGCTCACCACAAGACGCTCAGGCTGCTGAGGCTCGGCATAGCCCTTGGTGTTCTGTCGCGCAACCTTTGCAGCAAGCTGCCCTGCTCTGGGATTGGACGAGTTGGTTCCTCGTTGCTGGGCCTGTTGGAGTGCTCAAGAACAAAGAAGCAAGAATGAGTGCTTAAGGACTGACGGCTTGCATGCGACGTTCTGCTGCTTCCGCTGCCGCTGTTCGAGGATCAGGAGCAGATGCTGGAGCATTTCCGCCCGTAGTAGTATTTGAAGCACCCAATACAACATGGCCACCCTGGTGGGTGCTCGACTTTGAACAAAGAGACCCCATGTTGCTGGCAGATTCCAGGCGACATATGTGACCAGGCGCAGAGTGCGACTGTGTCACACGGATCAATGGTAGACTACAGATCATGTACGAAATGGTCTATCGGACGCCGTGAGCTCATCGCCAGGGGATAGTCTCTCGTAGTCTGAACCCCGAGGCATCTGCCCCAGGCTGAACCGTTCTCCTTGTCTCCCAGGAGCCCATGCCTGCTGGAGTCAGTGCATGCTTCGCCTGTCATCGAGGCGGAAATCTCACCTCCCACCATCTCCGCCCATTGTGCCAAGGCAATTCTGAAGCTAGGCCTGCCTTTGCAATGCGGGTCTTGACCCCAGCACCTAGGAGAAGACCGAAGACTGTCAGCAGGAAAAGAGTGACAACCAGCTGATCCCGGGGAGAGTCGCGCTCTATGTGGGCTGTTAGGTGGAAGCTGCATAGTTATCATATATTACGCACGGAAACATCTTGCCTCAACATCTCCTTCTTTACCGGTCGCGGTGTCAGGGTTGGTGTCTCCCAACGACGCCCCCGCACATATGGGTAGGTTCTGGTTGAGGCACCACTGCTTCGTGCAAGACAGACACGGCTGAGAGGGGTTGTCTGGACTGTCGAGGTGGAGGATGGTGGAGTTGGACTGGAAACATATACCTAGGAGCGGTAGACTGGGTATCTGATCACGACTGAACAAGACATGACATACACTTGCAGAAGTTGGTCGCCTCCCATTTGTTGAGAGCTGCGGCGACTCTTGGCTGGGAAGGGGGTTAGGAGGGGCTGAATGTAAGGCAGGCAGACGCACGGCAAGCAAGAGCAGAGAGAGGGCGAAACGAGATGGGCGCATGAACAGATGTCTGAAAATGGCAACACCAGCCGTCCTCGACGCGTTACTCTCCGACCACCACCCCAATGTCCGCAGAATTCGACGATGTCCTGACAAACCAGCCCGTCGTCATAGACAACGTCCGTCCCGTCTTCGTCATCCCCTGCCTGCTCTCACCTCGCTCTAGGGCTCTGGCACCATCAAGGCAGGCTTTGCTGGTCAAGACCGTCCAAAATGCTTTTTCCCTTCATTGTACGTCATTCCTACTTATCAACGCCTCCCAAGTGACCAAAGCCGCCAGTGTCGGTCGACCGAAGCACACACGCGTCATGGCCGGTGCCCTTGAGGGCGATACCTTCATCGGAAGACGCGCCCAAGAATATCGTGGACTTCTCAAAATCAAATACCCCATGGAACACGGCATCGTAACAGACTGGGACGATATGGAGCGGATCTGGAACTGGATTTATGCTGAGGAGCTTGGAACCTTAAGCGAAGAGGTGCCGTTGCCATCCTACAACCCTCGCTCTTCCAATCTCATATATCCTAGCATCCCGTTCTCCTCACAGAGGCTCCTCTCAACCCCCGGAGTAACAGGGACGTTGCGGCTCAGATACTATTCGATACTTTTAACGTTCCGGCCCTCTTCACCTCCGTTCAAGCCGTGTTGTCACTGTCCGTACCCTGCTCGCATAATGTATATGTCTGCCACAAATCTAACAGCCTTCCTGGTACAGATATGCATCTGGACGGACGACGGGTATTGTTCTCGATTCAGGTGATGGAGTCACCCATGCTGTCCCAGTCTTTGAAGGTTTCTCCATGCCCCATGCTATTCGCCGCATCGACATTGCTGGAAGGCGAGCTAATCCGGCTTCCAAGGTCACTTTATTCTAACACCCATCCGTAGGGATGTCACCGATCATCTACAGCTTCTTCTGCGCAAGGCAGGTCATCATCTTCATACAACTGCAGAACGTGAAGTCGTCAGAACAATGAAGGAAAAATGTTGTTATATCGCCATCAGTCCCTCAAAGGAAGAGAAGGAATCTCTTGGCCGCTTCGAGGACTTCACCCTCCCTGATGGAAATGTTGTCCAAGTGCGTCTCCTCATAGAGCTTCACCCAACCTTGATTCTAACAAAGCTCTAAAGCTTGGGCCTGAACGTTTCCGTGCACCCGAAATTTTATTCAATCCCGAGCTGATCGGCCAGGAATACGCTGGTGTTCATCAGGTCGTCGTGGATTCAATACATCGTGTTGATCTGGATCTTCGTAAGAGTCTCTTCTCCAACATTGTTCTCAGTGGTGGTAGCACTTTGTGCAAAGGTGAACCGTAGCCCGAAAATCCCCCCTCCATCTATTCACCTCTTGTAAAAGGGTTCGGTGACCGCCTCCTCAACGAGGTCAAGAAATTAGCTCTTAAAGACATCAAGATCAAGATTTATGCTCCCCCCGAGCGCAAGTACTCCACCTGGATAGGCGGGTCCATCTTGGCCGGCCTCAACACTTTTAAAAAGGTATTCCAAATTTAACCATTTTGAGCATGGCGCAAAGAATAATATGCTCTCCAGATGTGGGTTTCAGCCGAGGAGTATCAGGAGGACCCAGATATCATTCATAAAAAGGCTGGGTTCTAAGGCGTATATGTACAATACACAACTTCTGCTTTGATTCGTGTGCTATTCACTTGCTAGATTGATACCCCCCTCTGCATTACACATTCATAATTTACTCTAGCACCATTCTTAGGGCGTTATCATGTTTCTTCATAATTCTGTATATGCATGGTATTCACGGTGGATGGTGGAGGAACATACATGAACAAAAAAACTTCGAAAGCTGCTGACCAAAATGTATGCAGGCCATAATATAGAAGAGACTGAACCCCGATGCCCAGTGTTTATTTGCCCTTCTTGGGAGGCTCAGCAGCCTTGACCTTTTTGGTGCCACGGAGCTGTAAAAAATATGAGCTTAGCCTATGGGTTCAGTTAAGACGTCAATCGATGATACCTTCTTGGCACGGTTCTTGCGCTCCTTCCGCAGCTTGCGAGAGGGTTTATCGGTCTTTGGTACAAGTCCTGCCTGCGTTAAAATCAGTCTCAATATCCAGTCAAGGTGACCTTGGTAAAACACACCCGGACAAGACGATGCTTCGGTTCAAACTTCTTTTGAGCAGGTTCGTCGTCATAGATCAGAGCAAAGCCCGTGCTCCTGCCTCCACCGAAATGTGTCCGGAGACCAAACGTAACAACCCGGTTCTTATCAGCTTTGTAGAGAGCTGCAAGCTTTTCCGAAAGGTCTGCCTTCGAGACATTAGCGCGGCCAGGGTGGAGCACGTCAACGACGAATTGACGGCGTGACAAGAGGCGGTTGGTAATGAACTTGCGTGTTCTTAAGGTTACAGGTGCAGTGTCGGCCTAGAGATAAACAAATCAGTTCGGCAAGTTCTCCATGCACATTTTCCACATAATGAATCGCGAGATCCTCCAAGACATAATTTCCTTGCTCGAATCATGACCATCCTAACATTTATCCTACACCCAAGATCGACTTACCATACCGGCAGTCTAGCGTTGGATCTATGTCGAGGATAAGATAATAGGATTCGGAGTAACGATAAACTTACCTTGTTCTTGAGATCGTCGAGGCCGGTGTGGACAGTGGTTTGGAGGAGAGGTGAGTGGCTGGAGAAACTGCATAGTTTACGGCTATCACCGAGACTCACGTGAACTTTGCTGTCACGTGACACACTTCTGTCTCACACTCGCTCTCTTCAACCAACAATTTCCAGAAATTTGGAAAAGAATTGTTGGATCTATAGCTACCACTGGACCAAGAAATGCAGTGATCTGAAAAGAAATGGGAGAGATTCAGCATGATGTAAAAATTTGTCTCAAATCAATTATTGATCCGACCGGTATGACCTCCAACCAAGTCATGCCCGTTGTATACCTTGTATATGCTCATGCACGTGGATAAGGAAGGAGGACAAGAAAAAAAATGTTTTCGTGTATCAAGTGGGCGTAAATCACTGTAACATATAAGTTGAACTCTTGTACTTACTACAAGCAAACGACTAGCACATACTCAGACTGCGAGTAATTAGGACACCTACACCCCTCAGCCAGCACCTACATATATGCTGGATCCTGAGATACAGCCGCCCTTTAATTTGCCCTAGCAGAAGCTACTAACGAAGTTAGCATATGCTATAACGAAGTAGGTACGGACGTTCTGGGTGATCATAGAACCATAAGTGAATTATAGGCAGTGAGCACATTCGTAGATGGCCAGGACATAGACGTTTGCGTTCCTCGTTGTAATTCTTCAGTGGCACGACATTGATAATAAACAAGTGGTGGGTGATTGAGGTGTTGCAGCGTTTCCTGACAACTCCGGTAATTAAGCCAGAGGAGCGATGATGCTGCCTCTTGTGCCGAGGGTGCCCACTTGCACAGGGAGGCAGAGACATCCTGGAGGGTGTACAAGGGCCTTTCATATGTTGGGTAGGACCGGATCATGTGGCCTCTGGTTTATATTTCCTCGCCGCATGAGCAAGCGACAGATTCTATGGGGATAAAGGATGCACGAATTTATTTCAGTGTCATTCGGCGAGACCTTTCCGCACCTTATCCTCATGGGCAGCTTTGAGGACGTTGCCATCGTAGCCCTGATACATACGCTCAGCTTGGGTATCAGGAGTGGACCCGGCATCCGCCCTAACCTACTGAATCTATCTTCGGTTCGTCGATGTTTTCTCAAGGGCCTAAGGTGTTGGCATTCGAGAAGGGCGCCCTACACCCGAGACATAGCAGAACGATGAATTGCGCAAGACTAAGCTGGATAGTGGCTGTAGCTCTATGAGCGAAGCTAGGGGTGAAACACGGGACAAGTTGATAGATCTGTGTTTACAAAACGAGGATAGGATAGGACAGTTCACATGAGGCACGTTGGATAGAGCTAGTTGGATATCACATGGACAGGGAAAACAACGCGAAAGACCTTCAAATGCAGATGGTCAATATTGCCAGACCGTAGCTGCAAGCAGACACTAGAGTATCTTGGGCGCATTTCGCTAGGAGGGGACCAAGGACGTTGAGCGTAGCGTCACTGATATTTTCTACAGCATCGAGGATCTCGTCCAGGATGCACTTAATATCGTAAACGACTTGAGGGAAATCAGTTTCACAAAATATATGCGCAGCAACGCGGGTTGCTCACTGGGGCCGAGTATAGGACCAATTATCGGAATTCGAAAGACGATCGCGTCAATGTACGATAGCGTGCGTTTATGGACATTGATGATGTTCTTGAGCAGTGTCTCGATATCACTATTTCTATCGTAATAGGCCAGTCCCTTGTCGCGTCCGAAGTCGTCGAGAGCAGATCGAAACCTCAATATACTGCTTTTATAGGCGGTCAGGTTTCCGACGATGATATCTTCGGTGACATAGCGTTCCTCGGATAGTCCAGCTGACACAAGGTCAAGCAGAGGCAAGAGTCAACACGCTCCATCGGTACGTACACAGTTGTAAAGAGCGAGCCACCACGTCCTGATAGCACTTGATTATTATGTGAAAAGCGTTTTCGGGCTGTTCCTGGGGGGCCACCGGGTCTCGTTTTCCGAGGTCTGAGGCAATGAGAATATGAGGAGCCCGGGGAACCGGGCTGTCATCCAAAGAGTGACGAAGTTCCTTGTTCCACGAAAATGACTTGCGCGAATAATCGAGGGCAACCACAGGTGAAGCTACCGCGAAAGAGTCCAGAGATAAACCCGCCAAAAGAAAATAAACCATGATGCGTAGTACTATGGTAGAAGGGGACATTTAGGAAGTGACAGTGGAGCCGATGAGCGATTGGGAAGGTGTATACAAACAGTGAAACGTATTGAAGCACAGTCGTAAGGAACCTGAAATCGGGGATCTTGTCTTCGCCTTTTATGGACCAAGTTCCTTATTTGCTGACCTTTGGCACACCTCATCAGGTGACCTAAAAACATTATAGAAACGCGTGTACAGTGTCCAAGTCAGAATAAAACAAGTAAAGGTAAAAATATAACATAGTCCATAAAACATTCCAGCTCTGCACAAAAAGGTGGGAGTTTAGTGAGAGGATCATCCATGGCAGTATCTCATGAGGACCAAGGAACTAAAGTGGAATAGGCTTCAAAGCTCTACGGCGCCTGTGGCCCCCGTAGCCACCTTGACTGCCGTAGTTGTGGCCGCCGCCATGGCCAGTCTGACCACCATAGCCACCCTGACCGCCGGAGTTGTGGTCGCCACCATGGCCACCCTGGCCACCACCATTGCCGGCTTGACCACCATGGCCACCCTGACCGCCATAGCCACCCTGGCCACCGCTGTTGCCAGCTTGACCACCATTGCCACCCTGGCCACCACTATTGCCGGCTTGACCACCATGACCACCCTGGCCACCGCTGTTGCCAGCTTGACCACCATTGCCACCCTGGCCACCGCTGTTGCCAGCTTGACCACCATTGCCACCCTGGCCACCGCTGTTGCCAGCTTGACCACCATTGCCACCCTGGCCACCGCTGTTGCCAGCTTGACCACCATTGCCACCCTGGCCACCGCTGTTGCCAGCTTGACCACCATTGCCACCCTGGCCACCGCTGTTGCCAGCTTGACCACCATTGCCTCCCTGGCCACCACTATTGCCGGCTTGACCACCATGACCACCCTGGCCACCGCTGTTGCCAGCTTGACCGCCATAGCCACCCTGGCCACCATTGTGGTTATCATGACCGTCACCATACCCGCCATGGCCACTCTGACCCGTGGGCTTGGGATACGAAGGGGCCGTCGGGGTAGCGGATGGTTTATGAGTTGTGGTATGGGTATGATGGGGCTTTGGCAGACACTGGTAGAGTGCTTTGTACCACTGGGAATCTTTGTCGCATTGTGGCTCAGGCTCGTTCAGCTGGGGAGGGTGACGAGGCACGCAGCAACCCTTGTTTCCGCTCCAGTAGTAGCCACTGGGGGGGCAAGAGCTACCTTTGGGAGGGGGAGGGGGAGAAGGGACACCTCCGTGGGGCAAGCAGCATTGCTTATCCTTCCACCTGCGGGGAGATGAGTTATTATAAAAAGAGACAGCTTATCAGTGACGCACCAAAATTCGTTACTTTGACAGCTGCTTTCAGGGGTTTTGACGTAGGTCGACACAGCCAAAGGAATGAGGCTGGATAGAGTAGCGAGGACGATCGAAAAACGCATTACGAAAGATCAGATCGATAGCTATGTGAACAAAGGAGCGACGGGAGCTGGAATACAGCAGAGGAAGTTTGTGAGGGGAGAGACAAGGATCGGCATTGGGCAAGAAAGCCATTCTTTATACCCCCTGATTGTTTGGCCTGCCAAGTAAGGTGATGGTTTGTTTTCGTCAAATTTGAAAATTTGATAAGTCATCAGGAATACGTATTCTCTGTGTTTCAGTATTTGGGCCCGAGGAATTTGCCCTATCTCCAAAGAACAAGCGACATTCCTATATTTTTGGTTCCCGACGTTCGGCTTGCACCTGAGGCCTGTTCCACAAACCAATTGTCCTGCTCCTGGAGTCGTGTGGCGTCACGATGTGACAACGTGTGATGGGACACAGACAGAACGTGGAAAAGTTTCCCGAATACAGGTATCTAAGCAACGCTTGATGCTGTCGCATCCGACTCAGGCCCCCAGAAAACCACTCTCAAGCTCATTCATATTTATGGGGACTCTCAGAGGGTTCTTTCAGCTTTGCGAGGTTTTCGAGATGCGGAATTGTAAATTATCAAAGACTCAAAGAGTATTTCAGAATCCTGATTGTTATCATCACAGATTTCCCCCTCGAACACCACAGACGATTAATAACGCGGGGTGTAAAAGGCATATCATTCTCCCGTGTCTCTAGAAATAATGGGTAACGGTGTATGATCATGTAATATTTCATAGTATCATACCTTTACGACTCTGCTGGAAGAGCTTTTTGTGATGCACGAGAAGCGAAATACCGGACATCTGCATCAGCATCGTTCTTCTGCCGCTCCAATGCAGGAAGAATGAACTCTTGAATGAACTGGCGTCCCTCTGGTGCAGAGTTGAAGGCGGCCGCCATCGCTTCTAGAGATTTCGCGACATTGAAACGAATGTTGGGAATGTGATCCTTGGATAGTTCCAGAAGTGGTCCGATGATATCGGCTCGGATGATCTCGAGGCTCAAAGAAGGTGAGATTGTCTAGGGAATAAGTGAGGTGAGATTAAAGTAGATATACGCTCTGACGCACTGTGATGGCTTGCACGGTCGTCATTCTAAAAAGGAAGCTCGGATGAGACCCCATACCAACAACTTTCGGCACAATAGCTGCTCGTGCCCACTCGACACCGAAAACTTCAGTCAACTTCTTGAGATTGACAGTTGCAGCTTCCCGAATGCTGTAGACGCTATCACCCAACCATGACATACACAAGTTACTCAGTTCTTCGTCGAAGAAGGGTTTGCCGAATTGGGTGGCCAAGAGAGGAATATATTGGATGATTGCCTGCCGTACTCGCCACGACTTATCTTCGGCTAATTCCACGATGGCAGGAAGTAAGCTTTCGGATAGAAGCTCAATACCGATTACTTCGAGTGATGAAAGTCATCAACGGATACGAGGGGATATAGAATAGAACATACCACTATTGACCGTTTCGAGTTTGCTGATAATATTTAATCGGACTTCGGAGAAGTCATCTTTCAGGAGGTGCAAGAAAAGGGGAAGGAGGTGTTCGATAGTTGGTTCCCGGCTCAATAATGGCGCCAGCCCATGAATCTGATTCGCCAAGGCTGCACGAACATGCTGGGATGTGTCTTGGGATAAATCCCGCACACAAGGAATGATTCTGGCCAAAATTACTTCTTTGTCGATTAGCTTGGAAAAACCTAAAAGTTTTACGTCAGACTACTAAGTTTCTCGGTGGATATAGCTGACCTGGGATTTGTGTTGCAGCAGCAGTTCGGACCTCCGCTTCATTATCTTTCAGAAGCTGGATGTATTGACCGAGCAGTTCTTCCCGTACAAGTTCTGTTCCGACAGCCTCTGCGAGCTTTCAGGCACTATGAGCATATACCGAGCAATGCTGGTCGGGAAGCTTACTTCATTAAAATGAGTTGCTGCCATGTATCGTACTCGCCAGCTCTTATCGCCGATACTTTGTCTGATCTGTTTGAGTAAGAGATCTTTAACTTCGGCCGGAGAGAGTTTCTGCGCGATGACAATAAGGTCCTCGACAGTGAGCAGTCGAACTGAGTCCTGATCGTCAGCCTGTAGCCGTCTGTAAATTGGCAAGCCATCAGAGATGGCATGTTGTTGGGAGAACTGTTTCAAGAGAGGCTGCAGTAGAAGGCTATTTAGAGATTCAACTTTCCGCGAAGAGATGCTTACCCCAAGAGATTTTGCAGCAGCTCTGCGAACCATGGGTGTATCATCTGCACCAAGTGCTGTGTAACCCTTGCGTAGGTCCTCTTGAAGGGTAGAGGATACTTTGGAGTAGACTGCTGGATAAAGCGCAGCGGCCGAAGTCCGCGATGTAAACCACTCGCCAGATGAAAGTCTCTTCAGAAGGGGTATATAGTATAGCTCGACTTGACTTTGAGATAGAGCTGCAGCTATCTTCGTTATCGATTCCGCTGCCTTGGTTTTGACCTGAGCATCTGGTATGCTGTGATAAATAGATGAGTAAAACGCGTACCTTATCACGAACGAGGGTCTCTTCCACCGCTGATAGGTTCTCCAGCGGTCCAAGAAGAACGTGAGCATGCTCGTCTCCACCGATATACTCCTCAAAATTCTTTCCCAGTTCTTCCGCGAGAGCAAGCAGGACTTCATCTTCGTCATCAACAGAGTCTTGGAGGAAAGGGATCAATTCTTCACGCGCGCGATCTGGACCCAAAGCCAACGCTATTGTTGGTATACTATGAATTGCGTTTAGGCGGAGTTGAACATCCTCAGAACGGAGTTCATCCATGAGGATGGCAATCGGAGCAATCTTGGGTAGGCAGTGAGCCGCGCTCAATGTGACATCCAAGAGTAAAGCGTACATCTTCCATGGACATCGCCGGATCCATTTTTCCGTGTGCAAGTGGGATAATCAGAACAGAGGATCGATGGCCCGTTGTAAAAGATGGATTGGTAAGGGGTGCTCTGATTGCTGTGTGGTGAAGATAGGTGAAGGTGAATGCAGTCAAGTCGACAGCACGCGCTTCTGTGTGACCACGTGCAGCTTTCTATCCAACATCGACTGGGATGGCGACTCAGGATCTGGGATAAAGTATCAGCCGAATAGACCACCGTTCACTCTCTTAACGGCGACGACAAGTAGCCATGTATGTCCGGCATTCCCTCGTGGGCCGTAGCGAGATACATTTAGCTGCAACTCGACCCAATGACGGCTTTGAGCACCCGTCAGATGAAAGCACCCAATTCCGCAACTCCACTCGAAGGAACGTACGTTTGTTGTGCAGTGAAGGCAAGTATATTCAGTTTTCTGCACAGACAAAACCGCGGTTGAGATGCACAACACGACCTGGAAACAACCTCGGTCCGGAGAACACCGAGATGATTGCAGGATGAGGTCATCACTGGGCTAGATTACTTTCAACTCCTCGATACTAACATGCCAGTTAACCGATTGGAGGATAAGGTTATACTCAAGCACCCCAAGGTACAGAGATTGCACTCTTAGTTCTCGATTCATGTTCAATTGTGTTAGGGTGCCACGGTTGTGATACTGTACCACGGTGCGACTGTGATATCCTGGAAAGCAAACAACATCGAGAGGCTCTTTGTCTCGTCCAAGGCCACTCTGGATGGTTCAAAACCGGTGCGAGGCGGTATACCGGTCGTCTTTCCCTGCTTTGGAGCCCCAGATCATCCAGACCATGCAAGACTCTCCCAGCATGGCTTTGCCAGGAGTGAAAGGTGGCTTTTTGATAGTGTCGTTATGGACAATGATGCCGGTGTATCTGTGCGACTCAGTAGGTGCCAATCCCTTGCGGAACGAAAAGTAATATCCTGAATTCATTTGGAAGTTCTGGGCCCAACAAGTCAAATTTCCTCGAAATACGAACCGGAGTTCGAGCTTGCCTACGTTGTCACTTTAGCAGAACACCAACTCAGCACTGATCTCCATGTTCATAATCCACCAGAAAGCTCCCGTGACCTCGAATTCCAGGCGCTTCTGCATAATTACTTCTGCGTCCCCGCTTCGTCCGTTAGGATAACTCCATTCCAGAACCTGGGCTATTATGACAAGACGCAACCGACGGAGGAAGAAAGAGCTCTTCGCCGTATCGAGTTGCGAGCTGAAGTCGATGTCAATGGTTTTACTGATTTCGTTTACGAGGATACACCCGGGGATTATCAAATAAACTGGCTTAGTGGTGGAATTAATATCCACACCAAAAACATGAGCAACGTCGTTGTCTGGAATCCCCGGGAGGAAGGGAAGAAAATTGCAGATATGGAGGAAGGAGGCTGGTAAGGCCACAGTACATCCGCTATCAACGAGTCACCAAACTAAATCAATAACTCGCAATCTAGGGAGAAATTTGTCTGTGTGGAACCTGGCGTTGTTCGAGGCTTCGTTAAGATCAGCCCTGGGGAAAAGTGGATTGGACAACAAACCCTCGCTGTTGCTAAACTCTCAGGGTAGATAGTTGTAGGGCTAAACAGGTTTTTTGTACGAATAGTTTACTACTCAACATTTGAGGCACGTGAATCCGATCCAGGGTTCCGTCATTGATGTTCTCCTGACTCAGAGGTGCTCACTATGTTCTCGGTGCAGATACACCAAATTGACTATGTTCTCTCTCTCTCGGGCCCACTCGATTACTCGCATCACCCACGAGTACCCACGTTGCGAATATATGGCCAATCTTCCGTTGGGCTACGGACCTGTCTCCATGTGCACCAAGTTTATCCCTACTGCTACATCGAATATTCTGGGAAGCTGCACCCACGACATGGTACATTTGTAATCCGTACAGCAGCAATTGCGCTGAACCTCACACAGTCAAACGATACATCGGTAACCTTAAGCAGTCATTGAACCACGCTGTTGCCTTGTCGTTGAAACGAGATCCCAACTCTCCGAAATCTCATTATATTCGCGCTGTTTTTTTGGTTAAGGGTGTCAAATTTTATGGATTTCACTCGCGATACTCGCCCTTCTTGAAGATATTGCTACTGGATCCCAGGCTGATGAGTCGCATCGCAGCTATTTTGCAGTCTGGCTCCGTCATGAGCCAACGTTTTGAGGTGTATGAAAGTCATCTCAGTTTCATTCTGCAGTTTATGTCCGATTTTGGCCTATATGGATGTGGATCTATTGAAATCAATGACGCTTACCGACGGGCCGTATGGGACGCCGATGAAGACAATCAGGCGGAGCAGCTCACGTCGTTCAAATCATCACCCTATCCTCCACAAACGCGCATGCCCCTGGAGTTGGATGTAGTGTCACCGGAAATTTTGAATCGAGCCCATGTAACGGAACGCAAGCTTCATCATTATCTTGCAATCCCTGGTCCAGAGCGGCCTTCCGAATCGATTGTCACAAGTGTCCGCGAAATATGGGAGGACGAACGCAACCGTCGCCACGCACGTGGCTTAGATCCCTCACCCGAATTACCAAATGACCCGAGTGAGGCCTCCAGGGAGCCCAACAGCAGTTGGGTAGCAGAGGCTCGTTGGTGGGATGAAATCCGTTCTCGATTGGAACAAGAGCGTTCATCAGGACAATCTCATCCTGACAGTCTCACCGCGTGGGAGAGTCAGGTAATGTCTGTTTTCGAGAGTACAGAAGCGCTCTGGGAGGCATGCTATCGAACATGGAGACCTGTCAAACAGACAACCGATGAAGCCACAAGTCACGACAAGACAGCACTTGGTCAACCGGAGTTATCGATCATTGAGGATGGAATGGAAGTCGGTGAAGTAGACGTTAATGAAGCTTTGCTGGTGGCTGAGACAATGAATGACTTGGAAAACATCGGAGAAGCAGAGTCTGGGGGCGAAGAAGAACACATTCGCATGGACGAAGAATTTGGCGACGACACCGAGCCTGAAGATGAGGCCGAGACCCAAAGCGAAAGTGAGGCCTTGTCAGATGTCGATGGTTCCGATACCAGGTTAGCGAGCTGGGTTTTGTAGTACACTTCATTCATAATCCCTTGTAGGGCGACTCCTGACCCGTTTTTTGATGACGGGACGCCTAGTAATTCGGGCCTTTTTTCCAAGTCAGTTTCCAGTTATTCTGCATCTGGTGCTCCCCTGATTAAACCATTCCTATAGCAAAGGATCGGGGTAAGCCATTTCGAGTATTCTCTGGATGCAAGATACCACTTCCAAACCAGCGATCTGGAACAGAGCGGGGAAATGCGAGAAAATGATTCTCGAGGGTGAGTTACCAAAGCTTGCATATCTGATATTGTTGCGACTTCATCCGTAAAAAAACAGGAAGGGGACTCAGGACACAGAACAGCATTTCACCCCAGCTTCCCTAGCTTCTAATGCAGAGGGTGCTGCCAAGATTGGTTTTACAAGTGCACACCTCGCTTCGACATCCCAGCAATCCACTCTTCAGCTAATGAGGGCCTATGATCTATCCGGTCAAAATTACTATACCTACTCGAAATTTCCTCCAACGATAATTGAATTGATGACAAGTCTTGGATCCCTGAACCTTCCACCAAAAATCTATCAAGGACCGTTCTACTCAAACGAGGATGACGTACCAGCGGGGCCGAAGGAATTTTCTGGGCTGTTATATCACCTGAAAGGAGGCAAAGGCATTGCGCTGTTAGAAGAATTTGCCCCTCCTTCCGGATTTCCCTCCAGCCAGTACTCCAAGGACAAGCTATTGTTCCAGGCCCATGCTGGATGGGAGTACGTGAGTTTACCGCCAAGCCGGAAAGCCATCACGCACTGGCTTCACTATCAAAGACGGCTGGAGAAACAAAGGGCATCCCAAAACGTGTCCCCATCACAGGTTTAGCTTTATTTGTATTGCAATAGGAACCACTGACCGTGATCTATCGGCTCAGATTGAAGGGCCTACACAACACAATATATACGGCTTCAAAAATTCGCCAGCAGAGCGTGTCGTCGGCATGTCACGAGATAGGCAGAGCATGACTATCATGTCCATGGAGGTGATGGGTATGACTCCTTCCTGCTGAATATCATACACAAGGTTCTCACCATTGTTCGTAGCACCCGCTCACGGAAAAGCAGTACCGAACCCCGAAACTGATCCCATATGCATTGTGGTTTATGGTTTTCAAGTTGCCGGAACGGAAGACCTACACACAGGGATCCTCGCTATTCAGAACATCCAACTTAACTCGAGGCGGATACGAGAGTTTCACTTGGACTTTGTTGATACTGAGCTCGACCTTTTGAACAGGCTTTCCGACATTGTGGCAGAGCTTGATCCCGATATTCTTACAGGATGGGAGGTTCAACGTGCGTCCTGGGGATATCTTAATCTGCGTGCGAGGCAATATGGTATGCTCACCATTAATTATGTGTTTATGGGTGCTTAGAGTACTAGAATTTGATTTGCAGGACTTCCTGTCTCGAGCTCCTGCGCTGAGGACAGGTGGAGACGACCGCTGGGGTTCACAGACAGCATCAAGTTTAAAGGTCACAGGCAGACACGTTCTGAACGCCTGGCGCATTATGAGGTCGGAGCTGGCCCTGACGTCTTATACCTTATCCAACGTGGCTTTCCATGTTTTGCGACAAAGGTACTGTACGGATTGATCCGTCCATGCACAACCTTTTGACCCCGTATTTAAGGATACCCTTCTACAACACTACAACATTATCAGGATGGTACGATAGCCCAGTGCCAAGTCACATGGTAACCGTGCTGCGATACATTCTGAGACGGGCCTGTGCGACTCTCCACATATTAGAAGAGACAGAGGTCATTACGAAGACGGCGTAAGTTCGTTATCAAGTTTATGATAAGTCGCTTATTCCAAACCCAGGGAGTTTGCCCGCATTTTCGGCGTGGATTTCTACTCTGTCATCAGTCGTGGATCACAGTTTAAGGTGGAGTCCTTCATATTCCGCATTGCCAAGCCCGAGAACCTCGTCCTACTCTCTCCGAGCAAACGCGACGTCTGTCATCCGCTTGTCATTTTGATGATTTCAAACTGAAGAGAAATCACAGGTTGGGCTGCAAAACGCTGCGGAGTGTATGCCGCTCATTATGGAGCCCATGTCGGCCTTTTATACAAGTCCCCTTGTAGTTCTGGACTTCCAATCCCTTTACCCCTCAGTCATGATTGCCTATAACTACTGTTACTCGACCTGCCTTGGTCGTATCAAGCCATTTCGGGGTCAATATAAATTCGGAGTCACTAATCTGGATCTGGATTCCGGTGTCTTGGATGCACTCCAGGAACATATCATGAGTGATTATCAACGACCTTTCTGTGGATGTAGCTGAACGCTTCGACGACAGTCGCTCCGAATGGCATCATGTATGCAAAGCCACATGTGCGAAGGGGCCTCCTGGGTCGTATGCTCATCGAGCTGTTGGACACCCGAGTGATGGTGAAGCAGGCCATGAGAGCTGTGAAATCTGATAAGGCGCGTGTTATTTCTCCTTGAAGCTCTATCGTACTTAGCAATATATCAACAGGCACTGGCTCGCGTTCTCAACGCACGCCAACTGGCATTGAAGTATATTGCAAACGTCACTTATGGGTACACTGGCGCAACTTATTCTGGTCGGATGCCTGCGGTGGAGATTGCAGATAGTATTGTTCAAACAGGTCGAGAGACCTTAGAAAAGGTGAGGAGCTTTGATTACTCGCAACGATTGTGGTTTTCAGTCGCATATCTGGCAGGCCATTGATGTCATCAACCGTAACGAAAAGTGGGGGGCAAAGGTGGGCAGTCTCGGATGTTATAAAAGGAGTGGACCTTACGATATTATGACCAGGTCGTTTACGGAGACACTGATAGTCTTTTCGTGTAAGTGCAAAGCACAGCATTTACATGTTCTTATCTCCAGCATCAGTTATCTCCCTGGGAAAACGAGGGAGCAGGCTTTTCGGGTAGGCACCGAGATGGCGGATACAATCACCTCTCAAAACCCCGCCCCTGTGAAACTCAAGTTCGAGAAGGTGTTTTATCCTCTTTCGACCCCTTCAAATATTCCTACTGAACTGAGGTCAGGTCTACCATCCTTGTGTCTTGATAGCGAAAAAGCGTTACGTGGGATTCAAGTATGAAAGCCCTGATGAGAAGGAGCCGACCTTTGACGCGAAGGGAATCGAAACTGTCCGAAGAGACGGTGTTCTCGCCCAGAGGAAGCTCGTTGAGAATTGCTTGAAGTCAGCCTTTGCACCCTTCCAATTGTTTAACTGAGACTGATACCAGATCAGAATATTATTCCGTACCCAGGATCTTAGCCAAGTAAAAGCATATTGTTGTCGTTCCTGGCACAAGATTCTTGAGAACAAAGTCACCATCCAGGACATGATATTTGCCAAAGAAGTGAAAATGGGGACTTATAGGTAAGTGTTATAGTCCCATCAGATTTGTATAAGCAATTGCCTTCAACGAGTCTGTCATAATAGCGACAAGGGACCTCCACCACCTGGGGTAGTGGTTGCTGCCCGAAAGCTGATTGTCGACCCAAACAACGAACCCCAGTATGGAGAACGGATTCCATACGTTATCAGTAGGGGTGAACCTGGGTCATTACTCACAGAAAGAGCGCTAGATCCGCTTGAGATGATCAACCAATGGTGCGCCTTTGTATACCAAGTGGGTCTCTTCTGGCTGACGCCAGGAATAGCCACCTTCAGCTGGATGCGACATATTATATCACTCGCGTGCTGATACCACCCCTTGAAAGAATATTCAACCTCATGGGGGCTGACGTACAGCAATGGTTTACACGAATGCCGAAGACCAAGAATATAGCACGGGAGGTTGTAATGGCTTCACCAAGCAAACGGAAGAAATTGACAGGTGACAATGATGAAGAGTTACCAGCCTCGCCCAGCCGACGGGACATCGAAGAGCACCTCGACAATAACCAATGCCTCGCTTGTGGAGAGCCTGCATTTGCTGGTATGTTATGCTGACTGGTGTATGCACATCATAACTGATTGAATAGCGGGAACAGACCTGTGCGAGGAGTGTATCTTGTCGTCCCAGTCGAGTATAGCTGTTCTCGGTGCAAAAGCTGGCAAATTCGAGCAGCGGATGCGGACTGCTCATGAGATTTGTGCTACTTGCACGGGCATGGCGGCAAGCGAACCGGTAGAATGTGAATCGCTGGATTGTTCATGGTTATACGCGCGCAAGAGAGCGGAGCATAAACTTGAGGTAGTGGACACCATAGATATTCTGGTCGAAGGCTTTGACTCGGGTCGATCGAGGACGCCGGAGGTTAGTTCGGAGAACACGTCAGATTCCATTTTCGCTGCGATGTAATGTACAGGCACTGAACCTATATTAAACCGTTTCGTATGCACCTGGTGCAGAAGGAGTGGTTGCTGTGTTAGGCTTTGGGGGAGCTCTATGTTGGCGACTGTGGCCCTCGTCATCGACGTTTTGATAGCCGTCTCTTCCACCGGAGGTGAAACCGCCAGGCATGGACCACACTGTTGAATTATATGAGGAACAAGGAGGGCATAGCCATAAGTCGAATAATACCTGTGGTTCCTTCGCCCGTCCCACCAAATTGAGTGCCCCGTTGGCGCATGACCAGAAGGAAGGAGAAGAAGGTTGGTATCTATATACGGTCTTGAGCTACTATCAAGTTGTCGCCAAAGTCAAATGGACCTTTAGTAGGGTAAGAACGACAGTAAGGAACTTGATGAAGCCGCTTTGGTCATTGCGGATCATCCAGATGACATCGAAAAGAGCGGAAATGCCCAGCAAGCCAGTGAACTAGGGAACCGGGTGAGTACTCCTGGTCGTTGGGCGTTGAATTATCATACAATCTGGAGCGATTGCACGGCATCATTCTGTTCCTGGGCATAGGTGCCAAACAAGTAAATTGGAAGATTGTAGGGTGGAGAGGAGGATAACGACAACAGAAACGAGAGTGCCTGGAGAGGTGGCATCAGCAGCGTAGAGCGAGGGCTTACGAAGGGACTTACTATCCCACCAAAGACAAGTTTAGACGGGTCAAGTCTCTGAACGAAGTCCATTGCGAAGAAGGGGAGGTCTGGCGAGGCGAGGCCACAGCTGGTGATCTGTGCTGGACATCCACGTGACTGCGCCAAAGCGTGTACCCTCCACAGAGCGCACCACTGCCATCTCTCTCACCGCAGTCCATCGTCTTGGATAGGAAGCATCGCTCAGTACACATGCAGCCAGGGTAGCTGGCTCCTTTATTCGTTGAAACCCTCTCTTTCTTTCCGAATGGCATTCACAATCTCTACTCCATCCTTGGACAATCCACATATCTCCATTCCTCTCGGCATATTCATTGGACTCCTCGCTTCATTCATCCAGTCTCTAGGTCTTACCATCCAGAGGAAGAGCCATGTCATCAACCAGAGTCTTCGAAAGCACGAACAACGTGTAGAACATCGACGACCGTTCGTAACATCTCAAACGCATCTCATGGCATACTTACTGACCTTACAATAATCGACTCTTAGGCTTTGGTTACTAGGATTCGCAATTTTTATTATATCCAATCTTATCGGCTCCCTTGTTCAGATTGCATCACTCCCGGTCGTCATCCTAGCTCCTCTGGGCGCTGTCTCACTGCTTTGGAATGCGTTCTTCGCCCGTTTACTTCTGGGCGATGTGTTTTCCCCGTGGATGATTATTGGCACTATCCTGATAGCAGGTGGTGCTGTCCTTATCGCTGTCTTCGGGATTGTACCGGAGCCCACGCATTCACTGGAGGATCTATTAGAGCTCTTCAGGCGGCCTGCTTTCATCGTGTATTTCTCTCTCCTCGGTATGGCTGTATTCGTATGCCTCGCCTTGGTGCGTAGCTGCTTTATACGACAACATATCTTTGTTTAATGCCAGCCTAGACACATGTTGGTGAATTCTCCTGGAGTCGCAAGCTGGCTGCGGCTTTAGAGTCAGGCTCCCCACCCCTTCCCCCGAGTACGACATATGACACAAACTACCTCATTGATACTACAACTTTAAACAACACCGCTGGCACAATTTCGGACGACTCTACCATCAACGAAGCAACCCCTCTACTAGACAGAAAGAGACACCAATTTCGATTACCATCTAGCACCGAACACTCCCCATTTGACGCCATGGACCGCACTCGGGTGCTTTTTGCCATGTCGTATGCGTCGATATCTGGGATCATTTCCGGAATGTGTCTGATATTTGCGAAAAGTGGTGTCGAGTTACTTCTGCTTACAATTGGAGGCAACAATCAGTTCCGCCGCTGGGAATCATGGGTTCTGGTTTCCGGGCTTCTCATTTTTGCTCTGCTTCAAATGTGGTATCTCCACAAAGCACTCATTCTGGCCAACCCGACGCTGGTCTGCCCATGTATGCAAATTCCTGTCCATGGTTGAGGATGTAGTTGAACTAACCGGTTTGCAGCGGCCTTCTGTTTCTATAATATCTCCTCCATTGTTAATGGGCTCGTTTATTTCAATCAATTGCAACTCATTCGGTCCCTTCATTTGTTTTTGGTCGCTTTGGGTATTGTCGTCCTGCTGGGGGGTGTCTGGGTTGTCAGTATACAGTCGGGTGGTAGAGGTGTGGATGTTGGAGCTTGGGGCGAGGAAGGAGAGGGAGAGGAAGACGGAGATTTCAGCGACGACTACGTGGGTGCCCGCACCAGTCAGGCTGAGGGAGATATCCACCATAGTATGCCAACATCTCAAGAAACGGACTCCGATACTACCATTGGCTCCGTTTCCACCCACAAGCAACCTTTCGGGCCTCTCCCCATTGTTCGGGAAACAAGATCGGAGCCACTTCAGACGACATCATCTCATGCTCCTGAAGCTGAAGTTCAGAGTGTTCAGCCCCTACGATTTTCTCGTCATCGACACACAATATACTCTGCGGGTGCCCTTCTTTCACCCCCGTCTTTCCGAACAAGATTTAGCCAACGGCGCTCGACTGTGGCGAATGACACCCAACGGTTTTCAGCGTCTTCACATCAACGCATCGCATCGCATCCTACGTTCTCCGCACCACTCAACAGCACGGTATCAGCCTTGGGTGCCGGATTGCAAATTGGCCTGTCGCCTATTAGCCCTGGATTTGTCATTGTGCCTAAAGAGCGGAGAAGGAAGTCGAGTGGATTGGGAGCTGTTGATGTAGAACAAAGCTTGCGGTCGCCCCGTGATAGGAGGTCTATCAGTGAAGGCAACGTCGGGAGTTCTGCACGAATGTACGATGACCCGGAGTTCTTCGATTCTCGCCCAACTCCCAGCAGGCGAACTGATGGGGATACATCGGAAGGTGATGCTCGAGACTGGGGTCGGTTGCGGTGGAAGTGGCTTAGGGATCGTCTCTCTAAGCGTAATTGATGGACATTTCGTTTTTCGATGTGCTGTACACTTAATGATTATACTACTATTGATTGAGTTGAACATATGACTAAAGAATTACATATGTGGTTGATGCGGCTAACTGGTAAAGGCGAGCTGGCCCTGAAGTAGTGCGGAGATTCAGCTCGGTTCGCGCAAGAATCCATAGGAGTAGAATGGGGAAGCCACCGATTTGTACTACCTTCTTCAGCCAGTCCACCAGTTATATCCACCCAGCCAAGCTCTGGATCTTCATCTAAAAATTTCAACCGTGGGACATGTGCCGACAATTAGACTTCCCACCAGATCAAGGGGGTGGGAATACATCCCAGTCACGTGATGAGGATCATGGCGGAGGAGATACGGCTAGTGCGCCCCTTGTTTCGAGATCCAGAGGGAGAGTCTGTTGTGCACGCCAGAGGTGGCTCAGCGAGAGTAGTGTGGTTGGGATGAGGAGGCCAGGGGGGTACACGTGATGGCATGGTTGATATGAAGATGTACCTAAGCGGACACTGGGCCCTGAGTTGGTACGTATGTTTTTGGGCCTTTCCTTATTTTCGCTGCCGTACAGTTGTCTATGCCCCATGCCTGCTTACCTTTAATACCATACCATTCCTTCACCTCACTTTTTCGCAGCCGCAAGATTCGCCCCTCACGTTCCTTGTATCTCACCCTTTCGCGGACACTAACATGGCATCCTACCGCCGACCGACGTTACCTGCCACGGCTGTTGCTGCGAGCCCGCTTCCAAGCGACCGTGTGCTCAAGTCGGCGCTTTCCGACCAATCGCTGAACGGAAGGGAGAAGAGGGCGCGGGCTCAAAAGATGGCAAGCAAGGGGGATCCGAAAAAGGAGACCGGACGGCCAACAAGCTCGGGCAGTTCTCCGATCATCAACATCTCCCTTGAAAATAACAACGAATTTCGTCCCCCTTCTCCCACCACCACTGTCACCTCCGCTCCCTCCCAGGAGCCTGCCCTTGCCGATGAACTAGACTACATCACCGTCACCTCTCCCCCCATCTCCTCCCCTACCCACCACCGCATCGACAAGGCCTCCCGCGTTCTCGGCATCAAGCACCGTAGAAGTATGGAGCCTATACCCGCCTCCGCTCGCAACTCGATAGTCTCCACCCGTTCTGCCAGAGAGGCTGCTCCAGTTGGCTCCCATGTTCCGACTCTCCCCCTTACCTCTCTCTACGTCGTCTCGGGACTACCCAAGTCTCCGCATACATGGACACTAGCAGACCCGGACTCAGTCTTGGGCCTCCATCACAGCGAGGGCGCAGTCAATCGCTGGTGGAGACCAGAGGTACTCGGCAGCACTGTCAGCCCTGGCGCGGGCGGCGGGAAGAAGAAGAAGCGCGGGAAGGGAGAAGAGGTTGTCAAGGGTGCAGGCGCTCTAAGCAAGCAGGAAGTTGGTAAGATGCTCTCCAAGGCCCTCAAGGCATGTTTTTTTCTTTCTTTTTTGTCAACCAGAGTTGCGAAGCTGAATACCCGTCCCAGCTCTCGTTCACACGCGAAGTTGAGGTAATCGCTTCAACGCTCCAACCCGCGTCTACCATTCATACCTTCACTTTCACTCTCCCCGCCCCAAGTACTCCACTGGCTCCAACGCCCTCTGGCGATCTCTTGAGAGCTTCCGTTCTCTCGACTGCTGAGAATCGCTCCTCTGCGGCTACATTCGCGTATCCTTATTCAGATGATCCATTTGCGAGACCTTCTTCTGCATACTTGGGTCCTCCGAGTCTTCTGGGACATGGTTCCCATAATGCTGCTGCTACCGCCAATGCAACCAACGTCACTCAAACTTCGAGCAACATCGTGACATACTATGGTGTGTGCCTGACTGTGTGGTCCCATGCCGATGCAGAACGGAGCAACGCCATTCGGCGTACCTTAGAAGCCGGACGTTCTCGTAAAGAGTCTGCCCAGTCTATGGTAGCTTCACGGCTGAAGAACCTGCGTGCCGATGTATCCGGCAATGTCAGTGACAACCAGGATCCAACAGTCCAGGCCCGTCGCCACGCAAAGAAGAGTGCACGTGGACCATGGGGTGACGCTGAAACCGACGCAGAGACTGAGGGCGATGGGGGGATCAGTGAAAGCGACTTTGAAGTGGCAAGCACCGTCGGGCATGGCCCAGGCGAGAGTACCCTTTTCCTTCCGGGGGACACTGTCTTCTGGTTGCCATATGCACTGAGTGAGTAGCTTATGCGCTTCGATCTTCAGCATGATCCATTGATACATATGATCAGCGCTGGTTTCACGTCATCCCGTATATGATCTCATGAGGGATTATTTGACGTTGTCATGGGCACGATTCTCCAAGGATGTTCAATCTCATACTCTCCAAATCTCCAAGATTTTGGCACATCCTGCTCCCCGGGCTGGAGACCTGATTAAGCTTGATGCAAGTCCTAAGAATGATGGGGAAGCCAGTCTGGAAGTAATTGCACGATTTCCCGGAGGTCTAGACTTTGGTCGTGGGCTTGTTGATATTAATTTTACAATGTGGCCCCTTTTCAAATGCCTCAACATTGACAATATCCTGACAATCTGCGAAGTACGTCTGGCTTAGCATCTTTGTCTGATTCTAGTTGACTTAGTGATTCTACAGATTGCACTTGCGCCAACCGGCCGCATTTTGTTCTTCTCAAGGTATCCTGCGATGCTTGGCGTAAGTTCAATCCTCTCGAGTTTCCGCGAAAATCACATTTTGAGGATGTGTGTTAGATTGTTGTTAATACGATCAGATATCTTGTCGAGCTCCGTGGATGGGATGGCATAGCTCTCCCTGCGGTTCATTCTCGTGACGCGAAGATTTATATCGACGATCCTGGACCATGGATCATTGGTCTGGCTACCGAAGCAAGGTATAGTGTCCGCCCTGCAGCCGAAGTCTGTGTCTGTGACCTGTACGTGTCCTTTGTCTACATCCCGGAACTCTTCTTCTGACTCTTGCTTAGGGATATCAACTATTTGTGCGTAAACTTCCAATGTCAGAAGGCCTTCGGTTAACAAGGACAACAGGAGTTGTCCATCTCCGCCAGTCGGATTTGTATCACAAAAGCAGCAGCGTGACAAGTATCGACAGCGACTTGTGGCTGCTTTTGAAGGGCACTATCATCCAGATCACTGCATTCCAAGGTATGTAAAATCACTGTTGTTGAAATTTCGATTTCTCACCAGATTGCTTAGCGAGTTCAAAGAGGCTTTCCCTGCAGGTCGTTTCCGCCCTATATGCAAGATTCAAGCTAAGCGTGGCGCGTCATCGGCCGCGGTAGCTGATCAAATCAAACCTCCGGAATGGTGGCACTCTACCCGTATCATTCAAGCATTCGATTCTGTCTTACAGGACAAGGTTAATCGCCTCCTCTCGTGGCTTTCGCCAAAGGCTGACAACATCCATTTTTGCAGTTCAAGAAACCCTCCCTCCTGAAGCGTTTGAGCATGTTTGGACAACCAAAGCGGTCGCCCTCGCTAACTTCCGCGGAGCAGATGATACAACTTTCCATCCGAAAACGTGCCACCGCCTTTGTTGATGCTCGAGATGATCTTGAGACCAAGATTGGCCGACTGTCCCGGAGGCTCAATTTCCTTATGACGGAATCTGATCTCTGGCGAGATAAATTTGTGACATTCGAACAGTACGCCGAGAAACTTAGTGCAGAGGCCAACCAACTTAGAACAAAGATCAACAAAGAACAACGCGAGACCAAACGGTTGTCCGGCCTCGTTACACTCACAGCTACTGAAAAAGCCAAGCTCCAGAATCGTGAGTGTTCTCCAAGCTTCATATTGATTTACATTGATCCCGTTAGAATTGCGTGAGACCGAAGCTGCTCATCATGAAGCAACACAAGAGCTTGCCCGGATGAAGGAAACTATGGAGAAGATGGAGATTGAACGAGCTGAGATGGTTGCGGAAGTTGAAGCCCAGATCGAGCGCGCTCTTGCCTCTATGGCTGTTGACCTGGAAGAATCCGACTACACAACTTCACGGCCTCAAAGCCGTCTTTCTTCCGCTTCAGGTTTCCGATCACGCAGATCTAGTGATGCGGGAGCTAAGAACAAAGCCCTTCGATCTTTTGCGACAGATTCTACCCTTGCAGAGAAATGCGAGGAAGATCAGGCCGAAAGCGCTGAGGCGAGCGGGAAGGACCCTATCTCAGAGGATGCTGAACTCGAACCTTCACCTAGGAAGAAACGCTTCTCTGCTTCTGAGGTTGACATACCCCAAGATGGGATGAATGCTGTGGACGAAGGAATCAGCCTGAAGAGCGACAAAATTGCCCAGAAAGTTTTGGAAATTCAGCAAAAAGTCAGTGCTAGGCTTGCTTACTGGAACGAAATGTTAACACTTCCCACTACTCACCAGCTCGAGTCGGCCCTTTCACAGGAGCGTCGTGGGGGCCGGCGTAGGAAGGGAGGGCCAGATAGTGACGATGACGAATCAGAAGCTACTAGCACCCGGCCATTGCCCAAGAAGAAACACCACAAAAGACCCTCTAAAATTAGTACGAAAAGCAGGACAAGAAGTGGGACCTCTTCATCCACCCATACTGGAGTCAGTACTGCAGTTGATGATAATGCAACGTTCACTGCCAACCACAACGTAGCACCATCGGCCATTGTCGAATTCGAGAGCAAGACACCTACTCGCACGTCTTTCCCCGATGCTGCTTGTCACGATTTTCCTCAGAAGGCGTCTGGATTAGAGAGCATTCCCAATCCCGATCCCCCAGCTTCTCAGCAGCTTGTTACCCCAACTACTCCAGCACTCACTCCTGGCGCCTCTGGGACCACTGATGAGTCAGATACAGATTTTCAGAGTGCCTACTCTACTAGCCCAAGGGATAGCTACGTTCCATTCGACCATGACACCCTAGAGGAAGATCAAGACATGACCATTACTACCAAATCCCCTGAATACCATTATACGAATACCCTTTCTACAGCCAAACCCGAATGTGACTGCGACTCTGAGAATGCTGCAAGTACTCCGACCATTACTAGTTAGACTCTCCACCTTTTCCTTTAATCCCCGTTCTCGACTTCGTTCGGCTTCTTGTTCGTTCTGCCACTATCTGTCTGATGCTTCACCCGTTCCTTTCTTCAGGCCCACTAAGGGAGCTACTTTATTTAAAATACAATCCTTATTTGCCATTCATCTGTAAGGTCCCGCTATTCCAATACTACAAGTGGTCTACGTCAAACATCCATCCTTCTACGCGCGTTATAAGTCTTAACGACAGAAGCAACTTGATTGAAAAACCACGACTGTGATGCCTTGTCCGGAATGAAAGCAAACCTGTCCTGCTCTCGGCCTGCCTTGTGCGAGAAACGGATACCAGTATCCTCTACAGTTACTCCCTGAACTTGACCGAAAGGTAGCTCCCAATCGAGCCTAAGCTTCCTTGACCAGAACGACAAGACGCGAGATTGAGTTAGGAGAATGACGTTGTCACCGCCGGGTGAGTCTACCGAAAGTTGAATAAACCAAAAGCCTATTCCTTGGCCACATACTCACTGATGTGTGCAATGTATGCCTCGCTTCTATACGCGCCATCATTTAAATCCTTCATCCAGTACTGACCCATAGCTTCTCTGGAGGAGTATGGCTGATAGAAGTTAGCAGTGGCCGTTTTGCCTTATTTTGGGACTCACGCGAAGTACACCGTCTGCTGGAACTAATCGAGGCTATCATGCCGGCCTGTTAGCAGCCGACCATCAAATCTATGGCGAGGCTCACTAGGCGAACTCGATCTTTCTCCGGATTGTCAAACACAGTTGTTGTATTTCGGATGCCTAGATGTATCGGAATTCAATGCCATATTGAAGAAGTAGGTATGAACTCGCCTTCCGAAACATTCGACGCCAGATCAAATACGCCCACAACCGGTTTTGTAACAGCTCTAGTTGGATGATCAACCGGATTGTCATGGGAGTGACCAGTTCCAGCATACCCAACTAAGCCCTTCCCGACGCCTTTGAAGAAGCCCAACGCACCCTCAGATTCGGCCCCCTCGATAGGTTTCATCTACAACAATAAGCGAATGATAATTCGCCAAGCAACTTTTTTTTAACTCACGACGACACCCTCCATGGCACTAGTGACACTGCTTGCAAATGCTTCTCCACCTGCAGCTACACCATATCTTGGGATTGTGAGGAGTAAACCTGATTAAAGAAAATTATCCTTACATGGCATGTCGAGGTCTATTGCGCCTCTGTGTCATCCGCCTTCTCGCTTGATATTCCGAGTCGAATGTAGCAGCAGATAATCCTGGGGTACACTATTGAGCTCGGGAAATTCACGTAAGATGGCGTCTCGGACCTTTTCCAACGCTACTTGTAAATTTAGTGAAGCTGTCACTCAAACCAAAAACAGTTTTCTTCATGAAGCTCGCAGCACCCTGGATATCACCTCAGGCAAAGTGGCTGGTGTCAGAGCAAAGGTACACTAACTTTGGCCAAACCTATTCCCAGTTCTCTGTTTCCATGCATGACTACACCCTGGAAAGGTTCATAGAATATATCGGCGACCCCTGAGCTGACGTTGGTAAAGAGGCCGACCGGGTTCCCTATGAAATCAGCGGAGCCAAGGATACGGTACAGTTGACGGAGAACTTCTTGGCGATAATGATACAAGATACGAGTCTGCAGTTCGGGCAAAGTCAAGCGCATGTCCTTGATCGCAAGAGCATTCATCTCCAGAGGAGCATCGTTGATGTTCCCAACCGTCATAGCCAGCGCGTTCACGACAACAGCTAAAGGGTTACGAAGGTTCAACCTAGAAAACATGAGGTTCCTCTGGTTTTCAGGGTGAACAAGGTATATCCACATACTTCTCCTCGCTGTTGATCCTCTCGGTGCGCATGAAAGAAATGGCCAGTTGGATGGGCTGGAGCTCAAGCACTTCAAAGTATACATCCCGCCCGCTCGAAGTGTCCCCAGGCTCCGGTATCAAGTCAATGTCCTGTACGAGGAGGCTAGACACTTCTCAGAAAAATGTAAATAAATCATTATCTTGGAGGCATACTCTTTGGTTGGGTCATCCCAAGATAGGCCTTGTATTTGAGATAGGTCATATAGTGCAAAAAGTAAATCTTCGTCCGCCTCGATTGTCAGTGCCTGAAGCAAGATAGAGAAATATTTGACGAAAAGAACCCCATGTTCTGAAAAAAAAAAAAGTATAAGTACAGGAGTATAACGTTAGGTATTGCACAAACCTTGATCTTTAAGCCAAATAACGGAACCCTGAACTGTAGGTAGAGCTCCAACGCCATTCGTATCCTTGGGTATGGGAGTAGGTTGGAGAATGACGGGATATAGAGCGTCATGAAGCTGGTTGTCAACTTGTAGACCGCACGACAAATTAATAGCTTGAGCCATGGTACTTTCGGTATACTCGAACTTGAAGTTATCGATCGTTGCGTAGATGACTTCAACCATTCGCTTGTTGACGAGGGAGACACCGATGCCCGCAAGGTCAATCATGACAGACAAAGATATCTCCACTTGTTCTGTTACCGCCTCGAAGGCTTCGGCACTGGAAAGCGTATCTTGTCTCGATAATGAGTTGCTTCTGTATCGCGGTTTATATAGGCTTTGCTCAGGAACATAATTGGTGACACGAAGGATCTGTTTGTAGCCATCGGCTCTGACGTCAAGTGACACAGCTTTCGAGTGTTGATTGTCCTGTTGAGCACTCAGTACCCAATAACGAGGAGTTGCGATGTATGAGGACACTCACGTTGAACCTGAATGGGACCAAATTTCCGATTTCCATAATATCAATGATCCGACTTGACCCTCTGATATTAAGGAGTAATTTCTTGTCTCTAGCTGCTGGAAAATCCCATGCATACTCCATGGTCGTACGTGCGTGGAGAGTATAGGTCCTGTCCCCTCTCGTGGGGCTGGATTGATCATCCGACTCCTGAGCCCGAGTATGGTTAGAGCGGTAGTTGGGTACAAGTTCGCGATTACCTTCTGAGTGATTGATAAAGTGTAGTCGCTGTAGTTTTCAATCTCAAATGGCCAGCCCTTGTCAGCGGGCGCAACGAGAACAAAGATGGTAGAGCTCTGAATACGAACGTCGATTTGGACAAGGAGGAAATCGCGATGATCTGAACCAGGACGCTTAAGACGCAAGCTGACAGCTCCAATATCCTCGATATTGATCGGAGGGGACCTACGATCTTAGCGTCAGGTACTGTCTGTAGAACAGTGCATCAAACGGAGTCACTCACCACTGTGCATTCAGGCCGGGGAAGGCAATAGTCAACAACTTTTCTGTACCCCTCTGGAGCGCCGTGAAGGCCTGATACTCTCCAGGTTGTAAAATGTGGCGGTCGCGACGAACATTTCCATGTTCTCTGAATGCAACGGTTTCGTGCAACATGTTTTTGATGATGAAACGCGGAGCTAGTGTTATGACCTTAGTTAGCTTATACTTTCCCGAGCCCTCTGACCAAGATAACCCGAGATGAAGTTCATCAGCCCTCTGTTTGATGGATGGTAAGACAAGTTCGCTTTCTGCTGAGGGTGCTTCGAAGGACACAGGCTGGTGTTGAAATCAATAGGACATATATCGGGATCGGACAATTCACACCTTGGACCACATAGTATCCGCCAGCTTGAAGTAGAATTCGTTTCCTTGCTCCTGTGCATGGGATAAAACTTCCTAGTCTCAGTCTGGAACAAAAATATTAAAAAAAAGAAAAAATAGGCCGCTCACGGAAAGGTACAGAGTCGGCGAGAATTTCTGGTGAAGGAAGGTTCTCACTAGCTCATTAAAGTGAAGTCAAACTGGCTCTACCTGGGCGGGTGTCTCCTGCAGCGTCTTGAGAACCCGTTCTGACGGACTTGGACCTGGTGCCGAACGGGATTTTCGTTTTGTTTACGATGACGTAGGGGCTATATATCTGGACCTTAAATGCACCACCAGACTCGGGATATCGCCTATGTAGCATTGTGAGATCATCGTGATAGTCGGAGATCCGACGAAAACCGACATATAGTTAAGCCTAAGTTCTAGTTTCCTTCCTTGCTGGTCACGTAGCGTAACCTTGTTTTCGACATCAAAATCCGAGTGGCCATCAGTGTTGATGATACTGAAATCACTGGGTTTGAAGACTTTTGCTTCTTCAGATGATGGTCTAGAGCAAATTGAAGAAGTCTTACTGGTATCCTGGATTGCAACGTTGAGGAGGACAAAGTGGCCGAGCTCCACCGAATGGACTGGCATGACACCACCTTTCCGCAGATAGCTCCGCCAGTTTTGATCGGTGTTCTTGTCGTAGATGCGATATTCAAGGTTGTAAGGTAGGAGGTTCTCAAGTTCTAAGGGTGCCCGAAGCTTCAAGGAGATCTTGGGTAATTTTCTGTGAGATTCCTGAGCTACATGATCACATTTCTGTCCTTTTATAACAAGCCCTTACCGTGAACTACTCTCATTTGTGTCAGTTTGCACCCAAGCCTGGAACCGGAAAGCTGCTTCTCGAGGATCCGAGTGAGGACACTTGATGGTAAACCCTTTTCTTGCCAACAAGTCATCATAACGGATGGCGGGACTCCACTTGTAACCAAATCCTTCTTCAGGTATTTCATCATTAGTCAATTGAAATTGTTGATGGTATTGAAAGACGAACGATCAGGCTGGATGCGAATCCTGTTCTTGGTGACCGCATCTATTGGCAAGGCATACTCTTGTCCAGGGGCTATCTTTTCCAGTGAAGCAACAGGGTGGCCGGCCTCGTCAACTAACATCAGCTCCAGTGGGTACAAGGTCAGATTTTCGACTTTGTAGGTAGAACGGATAGTGATGATTTTTGTGTTTTCGACGACTTTGACTTCACAGAGTAGCCTCTCAGGATATTTTCCGCTGTGAGGCCGAAGCGAATACACGAACTCCCCTTCACGATCAACAGGAATTCCTCGTATTTGTTCCCAAGACTTATTGACAAATTGGAGGCCGAGAGTATGTTCTCCAACTGACGTGTGGTGCTGACAAACAGGAATTTCAGAAAAACTCGGATACTATACTCGGAAGGTAGTACCTCTCGTGTTGCCCTCCAATCGTCAAAGCGCCAGTCAATTGTCTGATCATCGTGTACTGGTGTAGTCTCGGCTTCAGCAGCGTGGATACCAGCGTCAGCCTCTGACCATACAAGGATCGAGGTACCAGTTCGATTACGGATGCGATAAGGTGCATAAGTTCCTCGGGCCTTCTGGAGCACAGTCATTCCTTCCTTGTTCCACATGTTGAGCGTCGTCGTCGCAACTTCGGCAAACGAAGAAGTCAAGTTGATGTCGAGCCGATCCCGAGCAGATAACCCCAGACTTAGACCACCCTCCGATTTCTCTTTGTTGGCCTGGGAATCGTGTGAGTTTTGAGTCAAACTCTGATCAAATAACTTCTACCGTCAATGTGAACGTCCATGGATCAATTACTGACGAGCATCATCAGTGTCACAGTAATGTTGAAGTACCAATCACTTACAGGGTTCCCAATGAGAGTTCATAAGATTCCAGAATGTGATTTGAACTGCCATAGTCAATGTAGCATGTAGCTGTACAGAAGGAGTTAAGGGATAGGGAGGAATATCATAGGCAATAAGGCCATACCTCGGCTGACCAATCTTTTGTTCCGATTATGAAGGGTTTGACTTTCAGGTGTAACATTGGCTGCTCATGTAAATCCCCAATCAAAACCAGCCTGAAACCATCGAAGGAACCCTTGAACTGATTGCTCTCAACGAAGTGCTCCTTTCATGATGTCTTCAAACGCTTACCTGCTGTTTTGTCATATGAATACGAGCTTTGCCGATGGGCCGGTCCCTAGAACGAGTTGACCTCGATAGAATGGTAGTCTTCTGACTCTGGATTGTCCCGACCTTCCGGTCAGATCCACTGCCTGTATCACCAGATGAGCGAAGACGTTCAAATGCCTTGTTGAAGATGTTTGTAATCAGGCTGATATCTCTGTATGAGGCTCGAATCACAATGGGCTTAGTAGATAACTCGAGGTTTATCATTTGCTGGGATGCCGAAGTTCGACTGTCCAATGACAGTGTCAGGTCAAACTCATCGAGAAATTTCACAGTCTCCATCCTTTCACCCATCTGCATGAGCGACATCCCGAGCTGATCAACTTTTAAGGCCAGTATTCCCTAGGTTGACGAAGTTAGGCTGAACGCGCGGTATCCAATTGTTGCGCACCTGTCGCGAAATGAGGATTTGTTGGATGCTCAACCTAATAGCCTGAGTGTTTGGATCCTGATCGTTCTCTAGTACACTGACGGCTACGTCATGAAGATCTAATCGAAAGTCGAAGGACCCTTGGGCTCCAGCAGCACTTGCTTCGACTGATTGTTGATTTTCCTGATCCAGAGATGATGCTCGGGCTGATGGCTCTGGTCCTGCCTGGCTAGTGAAAAATTCTAGGAGAGCGAAAACAGGGTTCATCGAGAAGATGATTTGAGGTGAATCAATAGTGACAACGGCTAGAGCAGTCCCAGATGGATTGCCGGTCATGCTGTAGAGTACCATAAACTGATTACGATCATGCTGGGCGGCGGGGATGATCTCGCGGAAGCGGGTGTTCCCAGGTTCAGTGTTGCTCATTGTAAATGACTGGAGTATCAGCTGAGCTTCGGCAGCACCGTCTGACAGCGACTTATATCGAAATGCATTGTTGTTCAAAGCGAAACGGGCGATACCGTGCTGCTGAAGGCTCGCTTCCGAGTGAGCCTCTGCGTCATATAGATGGAGTTTAACCGCATTCACAGAGACAACTAGATCAACCGTGGTCCACGCCTTGTGAGTGTCTGCTACCCGCACCTCGGGTTTTAAGTTAATGGACGAGTGTGTGCTGTCAACCAGCGAGGACGCAGACATGAGTGATTGGCGTTGAGATACAAACTCGAGCTCAGAATGGGTGATGAAAACCCGGGACACTGATTTTGAAAGATTGAGGAGAGTCTTATACTGCGTTTGGGTCAAGTGGAGCTTGACGTCTGATACTTGGACGGCAACCTGGGCCCAAATGAGTCTGATGTCCGATGGGTATATACACATGTGTCAATGCTCACCTGCATGTCCGGATGGCTCACGTCAATGTCACGATTCAAACCAGCGGTTTGTATGATATCTGCCTTTATGTTGATATCATCAATCATTTTGAGGACATCAGATCTTCCTTCGTGGCTAAATATTGAGACGAGTTGAATACCGTGTAAGCTGGCAGAGACGGTGTTTATTTTTGCATCTGTCTTGTTCCTGGCATCAATTTCACCCAAGCGCATGACGAGGACATCCCCAAGTTGCGAAGGATCAGAAGGGATAACAACGATAGGTGATTTGACGGTGATTTCGAACTGCATTTGTCCAATATCAGGAGCAGATTGGGCAGCAGCCTGGGTTGCGGCATCATAGAGACCCTTGAGCTTTGCAAGCTTGATCAGGTAAACGTAGATGTTATGGAGGGGTTGTTCGAGGAAAAAGAGTTTGAGTGATGCAGCATTCAACGAAAATGATGATGGATTGGTGCCAACTGATCCAGTGGCGTCATGTGTCTGATACGTAAACTCGGCGAAATTCTGTCCCTCGATTGATAGTACTTGGTTGAACTCCTCCCGGAGGTGATATATATCGGAGTTGTTGATCAAAGCCAAGCTACCAAGTCGACCTACGATTCTCATGGCCTTAGGACGCAATAAAATGGCAACGTCAGCGGTTGAGAGAGACAAAATTGCGAGGGACATGGATTCGTTGATCAGTTCGACTGTTGGGAGGTATAGTCAGCCGTATGCAAAACTAGAATTTGGAACGGACCGGACCTCGCACGCTCTCCAGTTTTACGATCACCCTTATTTTTGATTCTTCACCAGGCTTTTGACCGTAGGCCTGGGAGGCATTGGGACTGACAGAGCTCGAGGTAGCCTGTTCGTTGGTAGAGACAAATGTCGCCATGATGAAATCATACAAAGAGATGATTGGTTCGGGTGCTGCGTGGAATACGATGGTAGAGATCCGAACATCGACGCTCTGATCGATGCCTTCGTACACAGTACTATATTCCGGAGAATCTTTTTGCGCGCGGGTGTAAATGACACTTAGAAGGTCTGTGTTGGAACCCATCGTTGATGGTTCACAAGTAACGACGTCCTTGAGTTGAGCGTTCGGCGCCATAAGGCCCATCGAAACTGACCTAAACGCAATGAAAAATGAGCCGGAAAATCCGCTCTTGAACAAGTATGGCACTCACCGCAACTGAACGTTGACTTTCATGTCATACTCGGTCATTCCGAATGTCAGAGCGAACCCTTCCAGCTTAAGATCCCCCAGGGGCTTTTCGGACGATGGTGCACTTTTGAAGAGAGATATCTGGAGTACCCCCACCTGAAAATCGATTTGGCAAAGTTGTTGACGATAGTCCTGTTACCAGGCGACGGTGGTCAGAAGAGCTAAAATCAGGAAAAAATAACAGGAAGGGGCGTTACAGTTTGCAAACTTTCCTCGGCCTCGAAAAACGTGTCGGTTTGTACGCTACCGCTATCATCTTGATCGTCCTGTTCTTGAGTTTCGATGCTGATTTCTGGACCGGCCGATCCAAACAATCCAACGGGCATTTGGAATGTGGGCAAACTGCTTCGAGGAGAAGCCGTGGATTGGATCACATTGTCATTGAATTTGGGTACGCAGGTATCAATCAACCGCATCAAAGCTTTGTACTTGGAATCGGAGAGGTTGACTTGCAACGAAGGAAGATTTCCTGCTATTTTGAACCGTGCGAGGTTAACAGCCGTTGGAACTATGGATTTTTGGACATCGAGATGAATATTGATCCGCTCTAGCAGGTGAAGGCTGTCGTGTGATCCTGATGAAAGGGCATCTAGACAAGCGGAAAGACTGTCACCAAGGACAAACTGAAGAGGGGAAGGATGTTCTTTCAGCGTATGCCCCATTAGTTGAGAAGAGCTGTTACCTGTGCATCTTCAAGACGCAAAGACATTTTGTCATACATGAGGGACTCAAGTTGGTGATAGTCCTCGTCACTGTATTGTTGATTGCGCTTGGATTGAATTGTTCGAATAGCGTCCTTGTCCACAAGATCACTCTCTATGGCAATGTGCCCAGCATCGATTACGAGATGCTTGCAATTACTGATGGTGATACTACACATAAATGTAAGTGTAAACGAAATGCAGGTTTTGAGGAGTTAACATACTCTTCGGGTAAAATAATAATCGGTGCATTCAGATCCATATGGATGTCAATTGTCTTGTGGGTCTGTAAGGCGTATTCCAGACCCGCTCTGGTCTCTTTCCTTAAGCCCTCCAAAGTCTGACTGGCAGCGTTCTATGGGCCGGTCAAGAAATGGCAAAAATGAGATAGTCAATCCTTACCAGCAAGGCCTCAACAGATTCCAACTGACTAGACGGCGGCTTGAAAAATTTATACACAGCCTCGACGTAACCTCTATGATAGATTATCTCCATGTGCCTCATGCGTATCGTTAACGCGTTATCGGCTCGATTGTCCAATGGGTTGTTTTCGTACTTCACAAAGAAAAAGGCTTCTTCGTCGCCTCCGGACAGCACTTGCGAGCCCATAGAAGATTTGACTCTGACTATCTGGGGATAAAGTGTGTTTTCGGTTGTCCCATCAAATACCTTAAAGGCCTTCAACGAGAGAGTAGCCTCTAAATTGTCGGGTCGTTGCACAACGTCGGCATAGAATGTATCAAACACGATTGATAGGATATCTTTTGAGTCATCATGAGGGTTTGTCTTTAAAGCAAATGAACCGGTCCGAAGTTTGGCAGTAATTCGGGTTTTGAGTGAGTTCCTTGGTGCCTCCAGGGAATTCGCTATTGCCTCTTTTTCGTCATAATCGAGTACATCATAGAGCTGTTTGCGCTGTTCGTCCGTCATCTCGCCCTTGAACACGTCGATTTGGTCAGTAGATTGGGAGGAACTACCCCATAACCAGCTTGACCACCCTTGCTTTGTTGTTTGCTGCTGACGCTTTTCTTCCTCCAACTTCTTCCTTAGAGCTTCATCCTTTCGTAACCGGGAACGCGCCAAGGAACGATAAAACCGAAGGTCTTCGTACGACATCTTTCGTTCAAGGCCTTGATAGTCTTCCAAATCCTGATCATTATAAGTACGAGCTGACAAAAAGGACATGGGACAGACCTCGCCCGATAGAGGGGCTAACAGCTTCTTCTGGAAAAGGCGGATATAATCGTTGCGGTCATTCCGCCTCTCAGAAAAATAATCCCAAGTCCATTTGTGGTGCTTCTCTCTCACTTCCGCAAGTATGGCATTTCCCGCATAACGAAGCCTGGCCTTGGCGGTATTGACCTCGAATTCTTCATCACTCGGCCGGTATCTGCGATACTATACTAGTTCAATACGGCACTCGTGAACAGGTGGCGATCGAAATCCTACTTGATGTTGGCGAAGATAGACATGGTACATGTCCAGCAAAGACAAAACATCCCGATATTGGTCCCGATCGAGGGCTACCCCTATCTCGTCAAAAAGCAGTTGTACGTCGAATCGAGGAGTGTGTTTATCAATCTTGTGATTAACAATGACCTATTCGAATGCATAAGCGCTTATGCTGGTGCATCAAAAAATCAAAAAACTGTACCCGCCCTTCCCCAGACACAGGTTTGAGGATGAATTGGTGTTTTGAATTCTCAGACCCATGCGTGATCTGCAAGGAATATCGTCAGCATGGAAATGATATATGACACCACACAAATCACCATTGCAGTAAACTTCTCTAACGCTTCTGCAGGTGGTAAACCGGCCATGCTTCCGGAGTCTGTATCAAAATAGAGAGCAAGTGACTCCAGTTTAGAGAGCTGGAAACATCCTGTTAGACAGCATCAGGCGGGTATCCATCCAATCTGACCTTGTGAATGGAGCCAGCGGTACTCTCAATAAATGCCGGTTGCCATTCTTCGTTTACAGAAACGGCCGAAAAACTCGCTAAAGTAAGCCCCGCTGCAAAAGGGTGCTGTAAGGCCGGTGGTCAACACCTACGCCCAAATACATCCAAGATGACTCACTCCTGGAACGCTGAGTTTATCTTCGTAACGTACGTGAATATTCTTGATGGTAACCTGAACGTTGTTGATTATTTTGTTTAACAGAGATTGCCACAGGCCTTGGGTCTGCGGAGACTCTGAAAAAGAGTTAAATTCTCGTCAGCAACCGATGAGATGGTACGTGCCCTTCATCTCTGTCGTTTGATCTTGCATATGAAACAATTCGGCATTCTCGAGTCGTTCGGCTTTGGCTGCCTGCGCTCGCTCTTCATCTTCTTCTGGGTTAGCTTGATTCGTTGCTGTCGGGACGACAAGCAGGTAAATATCCTCGACCAAGATCTCCACCGGCTGGTTGCCCAGGTTCATCCAATGCAGAGACAAAGTGAACTTTCCCAGATGGCCTAGCTGGCTTCAGGACATGGTCCCCCTTCATACATTAGAGCCGCACCTTCGAGAACATCTACTGGAAATTGGAATTTGTCTAGGGCACCCTTTTTCAGTCGGAGTTTGCGCAAAGTAAGTTGACCTTGGAAAGATAAGTGTTGGCAAGCCCTGATCGCTCAAGCCCTAACCTTGGCCGATTCCATAGTTTACTTGATTAAGATCAAGATTCTCCACATAAGGTGCAAGGATCCGGTTAAACAACTTGAATGTTCAGGATCACGTCAGTTGAGGTGAAACCCGAGAAAACATGCACCATAGAACGCACAACATTGAGGAGCTCCTTTCCAGGGTCTTGCCACCACATCGGGGCGTGGGTAGTTCAGGTTTCCGGCGATAGGTCAACCTTCGTAGGTGTTCGACGCGTTGATATGAATGGCAGCGTAGGAGAGTGATAGTGCAGCAGACTGCAGGCAAGGAATCAGGGCGGAGAAGAGTGAGGTCACTGGTTAACCAGTCATGACCGTCCCACTTGTAACGTCATTGCATCAATCAAAACGATCTCACGCCGTGACATGAATCCTTACAACTAAACAGAAGAATCTACGCCCTCGGCAAGATACGGTATCTATAAGATAAGGCCCTGAGCGCTCGTGTGCGAAAGCGCCTAGTAGGTCTGATTATTATTATCCGTCCAGCTTTTCCGGTCCCTGCAATAAGTAGTAGTCAACCCTAGGATGACCATGCTCCAGAGAGTATATGTTTCGTGAGGTCACACTGAGGATATGATGTGGACTCGTGACTAGACGGCGAATGAGGACGGTTATGAGCGATTCCCAGCACTGACGATGAATATGTGAATTCAAGAGGCCCTCAGGTTTAGGCCCCTGGGTTGACAGCCGTGAATTGCGAGGTCTTGAGGATTGCCTGTGCAGTGTGTGTGGGGCTTCATAGTAAACATTTTATAACATGTCATAATTATTTTTGCTGTAAATTGATTTGCACAAGGCTCAAACACGTGCTCCTCGTCGACGTGATGATAAATGTGACACATCGTCACAAGTGACGCCCCCGGTTGTTGATCCTCCAAATTTTGCTTTCGTGTCCTCTTTCTCACTTGCATCCATGGCTCCCCTTGCTGACTTCCTCCTTGCTTACATTCCATATAGACTCCCACACCATCTCTCTTCTTATGTCATTGGCGAGACACCGTTCTCCACCACCCCTGCAGTCGTTGCTGCGCTGGCGGGCTATTTAGGCATAATTTTCGGTGTCAAGGCTCTTATGACGAATCGCCAACCTTACAAGCTCACGACTCTATTTCAAATACACAATATTATTCTGAGCTCTGGAAGTGCTTTATTACTCGCCTTAATGTTGGAGGAAATCGTGCCACGACTGTGGAGACACGGGCTCAATCATGCACTCTGTTCTGAAGACGCTTGGACTTCCGTGAGTGTCACGCAATCAAAGGCGACCATCTTCTCATCTATGTGAAGAGGATGGAATTTTATTATTTGATCAACTACTTCTTCAAGTATCTTGAGCTTTTTGACACGGTCTTCTTGGCGCTAAAAAAGAAACCAATGCGTGAGTTCGCAATCTTTCCACTGTGTTCTACATTTGATCTTCTACATTTGACTTGTTCTCATAACAGAATTTCTCCACGTGTTCCACCACTCGGCAACCGCTTTGCTATGCTTCACTCAGCTTAACGGAAAGACCAGTATTGTCAGTTTAATCAGGTTTTTCTTCGTCCAGTAATGGCCACGCTCATCATTTACTCTAGTCGTGGGCAGTCATCACCCTGAACCTCGCTGTACATGTCGTTATGTGTGAGTACACAGCAATTCAGTAATACTCTATTTTGACGCGCAGGACAGACTATTATTATTATGCCACGGCCGGTGGTGCACGATTCTGGGTGCGCTTAATTGTATCTCACTGCACACCTGCGCTCTGACGAATTTTATAGTGGAAGAAATACCTCACGACCATGCAAATCGTTCAATTCATCATCGATCTCTGTGTTGTTTATTTCGGCAGTAAGTGAATCAGTTCCCCTTGTTGTTGTGAACTCACCAACCATCAGCTTATGAGCATTATGCTTTCAAGTACTACAAGCATCTGCCTCATCTTGGAAACTGCGCTGGTGATGAGGGCTCTGCTATATTCGGCTGCGCCCTGCTCACCAGCTATCTGGGCCTTTTCATCAACTTCTATTTCCAAACTTACAAGCCCGCCGTTTCGAAAGCTAATGGTCACGTTAATGGACATGCTAACGGGAAAGCTAATGGCAGCGCGTGCGTGTTCCTAGTCGATCACAGATCCAATACTCTCTCACACACGTCTAGGCATAAGACCGACTAATAGAATACCCGCCTACGATGTCGAGTTCTGATATCCCCCAAGTTGACTATCCTGTTGCTAATTGTATCGGAACACTTTTGTCTCTATACCCATAATATTCACGGGAGGGTAATAGCAAGGTTGTTATTAGTGGATGCATATATATTCCCGTCGTTTACGGTCCTCGCCGTGGGTCGTACCTTCAAGCTACTGAACTTAGCGCTCTTGGGCTGAGACTAATCGATGCTGATCTATCATAAAAATGCAGTGAGAATGAGCATAGCCACCTTGGGCTTGATATTCTGCGGCATTTCACAGTCATCATCTCCGCAGAGACACCGGTCACACACTTGCCCCATTTTACATCGTGATTGCCTCATTCCATGTACTTCAACGACAGCGGAGAACAGTTGAGAGAGAGAGACTCTGAGCGAGAATACTTCGTTTCTGCCGAGATATACATATCCAATGCTGCTGGCGCAACCCTTCGCAAGGTAAGTCGTGTGCGGTTTGTTGCTTGAAGACCAGCCTGACTTATCGTAATCTAGTACAAGAAACAGGGAGACGAAGCTCGGCCTAAAGGTACCCACTTCCTAACCCACTGCTTTATCGCTGGCTAAAATCATCCCGAATGATCAGACAAACCCAGCTGGCTAGGGCTAGGAAAGGGGTTTACAACAGGGTCCGGACACTGGCGGCCAGCTATCTGCAAGCTGACGAAAGAACTCAACGTGGAGCGATGCCTTCTCAACATTTATGTTGACGTAAATCCTATACTTTCTTCGATATCCATTTTGCTCATTGGTCGCAGGAAAGCATCTTGTTTCAAACTGTTTATGTCCACCTCCTCCGTCACACAGATATCCGTCCCGCCGACAATTCGTGTTTTTTCCGCAAAGATTGTGTTGTCATACACTCCACAGAGTTCGTAAACTGCCACTGTCTAGCATTGCAGATTTTCAACACCCAATGATAGGAAGCAAAGGTGGGTAGCAGGTGACAATGCAGAGCCTGTTTACCTGCAAATCTCAAAACCCGGGCTGCGAAATCTGTGGTTATCACTGCTTAGGTCATATGCGGTTCCCGAGATATACGGTCGATGGTTGAACCGACCGAACACCAGCGGGATAGAGAAGGAAGGGGGATCATATCGAATGTGGCGCGAGGTTCAGTTGACAGTCGCTCAAGGACGCAACCTTGGGACCAACAAATTTTACGACCCTTTGCATGGTCCGGACGACGTTGAAAATGAAGTTGAGCTGAAGGACATCGATGTTTATTGTCAAATTCGCCTAAACGACGCCATATACGCTCGCACGACGACCAAGAAAGGGCTTGGGCTTCCGGAGTGGCACGAAACATTCACATTCTCTGATTTGCCTCCGTTCGAAAGCCTTGAGATTGTGATATTCAAGGAAAAGAAAGTCCTCAAACCCTCCGTCCTTGGTAAAGTTACTGTTGATCTTGTGACGTTCCGCCGCGGAGAACTATTGGAAGGATGGTATCCTGTGCAGAGTACCAACTTCTCCTCACAGCTGCAACTAGGAGAGTTGCGGTTGAAGGTCAGGGTAAACGAGTGCGTAGGCCCATCAATTATTGCCGAGACGTATTGGACATCTTTTTTTCTTCCAGGGAGATCATCCTTCCGCACTCTTCCTATGAGGGTCTTCAACAGGCTAGCATTTCCACCCCTTTCCTTTCGTTCTACTGATTTATGGTTGCAGACCTTGAATACGCGTAATTATTTGCAGTGGATGCAAGATCTTGAAACCACGCTACGTATCAAGACGCTACCACAGCAACTGATAAATCTCGCCATTGTGCAGGAATCCATCGTGCAGCAGATACAAGAGGCTGCTGAATGGGAAGTTGAAAAGGCTATTACATGTGGGTCCGCTGCATGTTGCCTGCGAACAACATGGACGAGACTGAGTCAACTTCAGCACATCAAACTATCTTCCGAGGCAACACAGTATTCACAAAGACGATGGAGAAATGTATTGCTTGGTACGGTAGTTCTTTTCTGGAAGCTAGTATTGGGGCCGTTCTTCGAAGACTGCTTGCCGAAAAAGTCGCCATTGAAGTGGATCCCGTTCGCAGTGGCAAGAGCGCCAAAGATGTTGGACGACATGTTGACCTACTGATTTACTGGTGTAAAGAATTTTGGGACCAAATTTATTCCGCGAGAGAAGAATGTCCGAAGTACGTGTGCAAAAATCGCGCTAGTTTCTCTGATTTTCATGAATTACAGAGAATTACGTGCCTTGTTAGACAGAATCCATGTCCTGGTCGAGGAACATGGCCGGAAGGCTAATCTACCCGCGCAAATGCAACAGCAAAGACCATGGCAAAGCGTCTCAGCGTTTATCTTCTTGCGGTTCATCGTTCCCGGGGTTCTTCATCCACATCTATTTGGACTCTGCTCAGGTGTGCTGGAGAATTGCGTAATCAGGTATGTTACTCATGATCTTGCTAGGTCTCCCCGATCCCGCTATTCAACGCAGCCTGAAGCTAGTAGCCAAAGTCATTCAAAGCATGGCCAACCTGAATATTGTAGGTACACCAGAGACAGGTCTTCATTCAAGGCTTAGGAAACTCTTCAAAGGCTGACCAGAGAGAAATATCCATGAGTGGTATTCGGGATTTCATCAAGGATAATATGACGCGTATGATGGATTATCTTGCAACAGTCTCGTCATCAAAACTTTCCATGTACTCGAATTTCAGGCTTGAAGATCGGGATGATCGTTACGTACTGAACAACCTGGCACAACACAAGGCAACTCTTCCGGTCCTCGAACGAGAGTCTGTCCCAGCATTCCCGCATTACATCGATTCCGCTCGTGAAATGGCAATCATCACCTCAGCTGTTATACGACATTCACGGGACGTTAATAATAGAGCTAAACCTCGGAGACTAGATAATGTGCCCTTGGAGCGCTTATGTACCGCTTGTTTCGAGGTCGAAGAAGAAGCTCTACAGAGAGTGAATGAGCTAGCTACCCGATTAGCCCAAGAGCGAAGAAGGGCGTCCGCTTCTGCTGCTTGGGTCAGAAATTCTACTTCGTATTCGCACTCGCTCGCTTCTATACCTGCGTCTGTTCCAAGGCGCAAGACGTCGTTGCCTTCTACTCGCTCTGCATCTACGACTACACTAGAAGTTGTTTCACAGTCGGCGACAAGACTCACTTCCGATCAGGCAGGATCATCGTCAAATTCCTGCTCTGTTGGGTACTCATATGGTGGGAGGACAGACGCAGTGATGACAGATGTCGGGAGCAGTGGCGTGTCAAAGTGGCAGCCGCCTGAGCCTCCTGTTCCAGAATTCTCGGATGATGGGGCGAAGAGAAAGAAGAGTTTCATGCGCGGTATATTCGGGGGTGAATCCAAGAGTAGCAGTGGGCCTCGTCGTTGACGATTGTGCACTGATTAAGTTTGGTTGCAATGGACTAAGAAACTACTTGTATAATATATCAGTATATCACGAAACACTGGTCATGCTCTTTTGTAGCTGTTTTTGTACTTCGCCTGCAACGTCTTCCGACGTGCTTCTGACTGTTAATCTACACAGCTGCCATAATGTTCAGGCTTGCACGTGACGTAAAGAGACCAGTGACATACTTTAGCATCCTTATTAGGCTCAGCTCGCAGGAGGCATCCAACCTTTCCATCGCTGGACATGTGGAGGATCCCCGCTCCCACTAGGTTGTTGGGATTTGGATCAATGTCTTCTAACACATTGAAACGATGCCCAGAAACGACCTGACGGTTCCTAAGTAGATCGAGTTGACCATTCGCAGTGAGATTGATGGAAAATATGCTCTGTGCTTCGCGGGGTGGTCCGCCGATCAATTTCCAGCGCTCGAAGAATTCGGCTTGTCCCAGTTTGACGTGCTCAACGAACTTCGTCAGGAGGATTGGAAGTCGTATGGATACTGTCTGATGGGAACCAGCAAGAAAAGAAACAGTAAGAATAGGTGCCTCCGCAAAGAACTTTTTGCATTCAATATGGAGGAGCTGTTGGGTTTGACTGAGCGGCGCAATTGTACTAGGAGGTATTTTGGCGAACGAAAGTGAAAGTGCGCCTGGCTTGCTTGTGTAAACGGTAGTTGTCAAGGACGTAAGGGGGGCGGAGACCTTGTTGCCAATGTATATGGCCATCTGACCAATATGTCCTTGGTACCGCGACTTGATCCCGATTTGAATCTGTACGTCCTCGTATAGTACACCTTCAGCAGTGCAAACCAACTTCTCGAACCAGCGGTCAACATTTGAGCCTATCGTTAGGCGCGGAGCTTGATCCCCCGTATTTAACACCCCATTGGTAATATCAGAGGGTGTAGAGAGGTCAAGTCCGGCCAGTGACCCAAGGATATCGTCCGTCTGGGCATTCGACCCGCCGCTTGGTGCAACTTCGTTCTCGATCAACGTCTTGCGCCTGACAAGCTCCCGCTCGAGATTGGCTTCCTTCCCACCATGCACCCATACGCGTTTGTCTTCAGTGTCACCGTGTTTCTTGTTAAGTCGGCCCAGGAGAGCACTGATACGTGGTGGAAAAGGTGGCATTTCTTCGCAAATATGCTGCAATAATTCGTCGTCATCGGGCCTGGACGCCAGTGTGTAAAATTCGCAAGCACGTTGCTGAAGCTCAGCATCAAGGACATGGCGATACCGCTCAAAGATGTTGACTAATTGGGGTTTGATTTCGGGAAAGACATTGACCCATTTGATATATGTTGATAAAAGTAAAGACCGCGTGGCTGCCACACAAAACTGAGACTTGGAGTGGAGAAGCTGGAATTGGTCCAGAGGACTATATCCAGGTTCGTTTGCGATCAGGTGACCATATTCTCCTAGGACATAGCCTGCAGGTGGTAAGATAAACAAGCTCGAGCAAGGAAATTTCCGGCAGCTACGAACCCCCAACTTTCACCAAGCTTTCGTGTGTTGAAGGTGCCTTAAGGTGTTCGAACACAACTTTGGCCGCGTATTCTTGGAGGTCTTCGGTATTGGTGACAATCTGGATGACTCGATACCAGACTTCATCTCCCACGTGGTCACCAGCGGCACTAATGAGTTGTAGGATGGTATCGACATACCACTTGTACGAGTTCGCGTATTTTTCGGTTAAGATGGCTATTTTGAGAACCATCTCTTCTCGCAGTGCGTAATCTGCGACCTTGAGATATCTCAAAAGCTCGCCCACGATGAGCTCCGAGTTGTCCGTTTCGCACATGCTGTAGAGCAAATCCAGAGCGCGCCTGCGCACAGAGATATCTTTATCCCTTAAAGACATGATAATAGTGTTTTGATGTCGTTTGATAGAGTCAAGAGACTCTGCTCGTGCAGCGAGATGGGCCATTGTGTCGAGCCCAAGATATCGAACGTTGGTTTCCTTGGATGAAATGAAACGTGCCAGCAGAACCGCAGCAGTACCGACCAGGGGAGAGTTCGTGTCCAGGTGGATAGCGAGACCTATGGCTTCAAAGAGTACAGCGTGTTGGGCATTGTTGTGCTGGACATTCCGACTTGGTTCAGCGCAATTATTCATGATAGTTTGTAGAACCTGGTGTAATACGGATCGTATCGTGGGGTCCTCTGAGAGTTTCATCATTACCTTGGGGATGGTTTAACAATTCCACTCGCTCACCTGAAGGGGCATAGTACTGAAGCAATCGTAATAGTTTCACTTGTAACCACGGCGATGGAACCTTGTAGTAAGCATATGTCGCGTTGTATTCATGTTCAAGGACCAGCTATGACGATATGAATTAAGATCAGTGGAGACAGCTCGTTTACACTCACACGATGAAGTCGATCCACGGCCTTAGTGTAGCACACCGCATAGGCATCCAAGTGATCCTGTGCTAGAGCCATTACCAAGCTGGTTACGCACAAGACGACTCCCTGAGTTCAGGTCGAGTTCATGAGCCCCTCGGAGTCAAATACCGATGCGGGACTTACTAGGTCCTGGTCATCCATGAGAGATACGATCCGCAACGCCCATTCCGCAGCAGGTATCACTTCTGGGTGCTTGCGATAGAGCCGTAGTAATGTCAGTGCTGCCTTTTTCTTCACAAAACTTTGTGAGGTCCTTGAGTCATATTAGATATGGGACCACTAGAAACTTGTGTGGGACCTACGGTGAAATTAATAACCTATGCACATCTTCTACTAGGGCCTCTGCCATTTCACTTCCACCAACGTTTGCGATAGCGTGCAGGGCGAGGCAGTTGTCAACTTCATTATTCGAGTCCAGGTCTTTCCGTATAGAGTTGACAACCAGGCGAAGGAAGTCTGAGTTCTCATGCATGAGCAGAGTGACAGCAAGATAGCCCTGGGACGTGATCAATACTAGGTATCACAACATGCGTGAAAACACGTACTATCTGTTTTTCACTATACTTGGGGCTTGCAATGAGGTTTACAGCCTCCATATGGCCGATATCGACTTTGTAGCCCAGGATATATGTAAAGATGATCTTGGCGACATATCTGGTCCAAGAGCTTAGTTCCATCTGAAGCCACGGAACGGGAGAACTCACTTTTTCTTCTGATAACCATCCAAGTTGCCGTCTGCATTGACCAGTAAACTCGCATTTTATCACAATTAGAAAGATTGCCACCACCTTTGAATTTCTTGCGGATATTCGCCATCTCCTTGTTTATCCGCTTCTCTTCCAGCTCCCGTACCCTGGCGCCCCGAATGTCCGCAATAAACTGTGTTCATGAGAATCAGAAACAGACGAGGTATGGGGTACTATCAACATACTTGTGTGAGACCTCTCATGTTGGTCGCCATGGTCGTCAGTTGCAATTCAGGGGGGTGGCTTCGAATGCCAATTCCGCTCGGGGAGAGATTGTTGTAAAGGGTATACGGTGTCCGGGTTGAGTAATGTTAGTGATATAGATGTGTTGAAGTGGGCATACATGGGGTTGCGGTCACACCTTGTGACCCTGATATTACCCCGAGCTGAACCTGACAATCATAAACCGACGATGGTAGGGACCACTGTACGTTCAAAGCTTCGATGTATAACGGTGCATAATGTAGCGTAATAGTAGGGAAGTTCTAATGTTATTTAGTCTAGATCGCTCGTCACCACACCATTACTTGCGCAATCGGCTGGGTGTTCCAGGTCGTGAATGGAGGTTGGAACCATAGATAGGAGTCGAGTGGCCGCTGCCTGGAAGCCTCATGGGATGAAGCATGGGGGATCCCATCGGTGAAGCTATAGGAGTTCCAGGTCGAGAGTTGTGCCGTGACTGCGAGGCGACCCTCTCGTCGCTATACCGGTTGAGGACATTGACGACACTACGAGTAAGTTGGTCTAATTCTCTGATCTCTTGCTTTGAAAGAGAATAGTCTTCATCCCTACGGCCTTCATCTTCGGACTCCGATTCTTCCTCGCGCGGGAGGACGAGGAAGGGACGACGAGCACGATGTCGACGGCTCATTGTAATGCCCTCGAAGACTCGGAGCATGCAGGCTTCCATTGTTATCTTCAATCGCTGAATGTCATCCAACACCCCCGAACCACGTTCACCGATTATAGGGAGCCAGTTATCACACTCCAAGCCGCGTTCAACCACTTGGAGATTGTGTGCTCCGAAGAGCATATAGGTCATGGGGTCGAGCTTCGTGGTGCTGACAAGGTATGTTTGGGAAGAGCCTCCGCCTGTGAGGTTACGGCGCATCTCAGAGTATGCATACAGTTGCTTTTCGACGGCAGGCTGACCATCTTCGACGATATCCCGCTTGCGATGATTAACACTCGACGGGTGAATCATAGTATTCTGGGAAAGTGGTCAGACAAACAAGGAGCAAACGCGCATGACCTGGTGCTTACCTTCTCTTTTGAAGTCCTGAACATCTTGCCAGTTCTTATCGCGTACTTGGGCTGTGACGCGATGGCGATTAGAGCTGCGAGCAGAGGAAGTGATTGACCATTAACGTTCAGCTCTGGCGGGACTTGTAATGAGGTTTGAGAACCATCAAGGTGACCGCCCGCTGAAACATCGATAACACCCGCATGGTATAAGGACTGTAGTAGCTGGGTCTTGATTTTATTGATGAGTAATAGTGTCGGCTTGGCTAGGAAGTTGTCGGTGCAGAACCTAGTGGCAGCGGCGTACTGTCCGGTTGACTGCAATGCCCACCAAGCATTATATGCTCGTAGTACGGCCAAAATATCTGATCGAAATTCTTCAGGACTCCAAAAGTTTTTCTTGGCTGCGGCTTCGACTTTCAGGTGCATTGGTGAAACGAAAGGCTCTCGGTTAGTCAGAATTGCAGCCAAGGTCAAAGCCTGATCTAGGCATCGGAAGAAGCTTCCATACAACACCAAACGACCCATCTGAACCTCCACTGGTAGCTGCAACAGCACACGACCAAGGGACGTGAGATGCTGATTCGTATCGATCGCTCCGACCATATGTAGGGTTTTCATTGCGGCAACGACTCGTTCAGGGTCAGGGGGTTCGATGGCAGCTGCTAGCACTTCCTCCACCGACATTCCTGGAAAGTCGAGTGCCTTGACGTGCATGACGACGTTGCTCAAATCTGTGCGTTTCATTTCGACCATTTGATAAGGGTGTAGAGCAGCAGAGCGTGATTGGCCTAAGATACCGAAGTATTCTCCCGGTCGGTGACGGCCTGCACGTCCTGCCCTCTGGTTTAGATTTGAGGAGCCAACCCATGCGGATACCAAAGATGACATGTGGCGTTCTGGGTCAAAGCGAAGTTCTTTGACACGTGCGGTATCAACAACGTAAACGACATCGGGAATAGTAACCGAGGTTTCAGCAATATTGGTGGCAAGGATTATGCGCCTCACACCCGGCGAAGGGGGTTCAAAGATAACTTGTTGTTCCGCGAGGGGAATAGTGGAGTGGAGGAGGTGTATCGAGAACTTGAAGGAGTCGGAGAAATCGAAAGCAAGAGGGTGCATGGGGTCGAGGAGTTGCCGTTCGACGGCCTTGATCTCGTCCCATCCGGGACAGAAGACGAGGACGTGACCGTCAGTCGAAGATTCCATAACGTGGGAAATGGTAGCCGCAATAAGTGGGTAAGGGAGGTCCAAATCTTCATCTCGAATTTGGGATGTACCCGATCGCGGACTGGGAGGTAGTTGAACACCCAAGGATTTGGCGGTTGGCTCGCCTAGTTCTTTTATAACATATTTGACAACATTTTCATCATTGAATATCCAACCATATCGACTCTTGACAAGGTCAGGAACGAAGTCGTCCATGTAGTGCTTCTGCACGGGGAAAGAGCGTCCTGGAACCTCTATGACTCTCGCTGGTCGGTCTTGGTTGTCGGGGAAGTACTTTTGGAAGAGTGTCGGATCTATGGTTGCGCTCATAAGCACAACTTTGAGAGGTTGTCCCCGAGCTTTCCTCTCCGCCATCAACCGTTTAAGTACCACCAGTAGGAGGTCTGTATCAACATCTCGTTCGTGGACCTCGTCCACTACAACGTGTGTAATGTCATCCAGACCTCCATCCCGCCCTTCCAGTGCGCTCTGCATCCTCTTCAGGAAGATCCCAATGGTACAAAATGTTATTGAGCCATGCGGCTCCGGATGTTGTGCCTCAAACCGGACCTGGTAGCCCACAGAGCCCCCTAAGCGCTCGCCACGCTCCTTCGCGACTCGGTCTGCAACACTGATCGCCGCTAGTCGACGGGGTTGGGTACAGACGATATTGCACCTGGCACCCTCTCCACGCCTAATATACTCGTCCAGTATCATCTGGGGTATCTGGGTCGTCTTTCCGGATCCTGTAGCAGCCATGCATATCGTCACATCGTTATTCTTGATGTGTGATAGAACGTCCTGGGAACGAGTGAAAACAGGAAGTGTTTGTCTTGTCTCCCGCATTCGCTGCAGACTAGGATCTGCATTGTATCGTTCCAGACGTTCGAGTAGACTCCTTGACTTTTCTGCGAGCATTGCCGCGTTAGGGCTGAGCTTAGAACGATGAGGGGTCGGTTTTGAGGCACGGTTTTCTGATGGTTGCGCAACATTGGCGGGTCTGTTGCGGAACAGTTGCGTTCTCCTGGTATCGTAGCAGAGATCCCGGATATCTTCGGCCAAACTCTCGCTGATACGGCACATGACGCTTGGGGCTAAGCCAAGGTTTGCTCCAGTCTTGGCTGCAGCTACAAATTCTCTCCATAAACCGGGATCGCAACTTTCAAGATACTGGGTTACATCCAGATAACACATAACCTGAGCTGATTTTTTGCTGTTTCCGGAACCAAGACCTATCCGCCTGTCGCCCACTGACAAGACGGCTTCCCAAGAGGCTTGGGGTGTTTTGCTTTTTTTGACCTCCACAAACTCGATGTCTGGCCTCCCGAAGTTATAGCGACGACAATAATAGTCCATGAAGCTACGGGCACGTTCGTAATTAACAACTGTGCCGTCGGAAAGCTCGATTTCGTTTTGGTCCTTCGCTTGAGGGAGAAGTTTTTTAGGGTTATCCAACTAGAAAGCAGGACATTAGCCGCGCGAGATTGAGCAAATGCGTGGACTAGACGTACAACACCCATTTCCTGTAGTTGGTAAACACCGGCCAAGGCTGCTAGCTTCTCGGCTAGCTTCTTATCCGGATGGTCACCGACCCCAATTACAGGTGGCTCAATTGGGATCGTCACGGTCGCCCTTTGCCATTGTTACGACGCGTAATGGAAGACAGTTACAATGACCTACCTCCAAATGTCCAAAGGTCCCGAACCGGCCGGAATATAGCCTTCTGTCAAGGTATATGTAGGCGTTTTCCCAGCCGCGACCATTGAGAAGTTGCCAAGTGAAGACTTGGGTGTAGACTCGTGCAGAGGCTTGAGAGGAAGGACGGATTTCTTATGCTCTTGCACTATGTGCTCCTCGGTATGCAAAGGGCCTTCAAGACGAGGAAGCCGTCTCTGGAACCGCTTCTTTGGCGGTTTCGAGAGAGACCCAGTATTTGGAGCTGGCTGGTGTTTGGACCCGGATCCAAAGCTTCCTCCACCTCTTGTCCGTGGGACTTGACCACGAGATGATGGCGTGCTGCTGTTCTGTTGCGAAGAATGGTATGAAGGAGGGGGGCTGGGGTTACGCCTGGGTGAGCGCTGAGAAAAGTCGACACGGGGAGCTTTAGACGAGGATGGAGGAATGTCAGAGGGAGCAGCGGCTTTCTGGGAAAATACACGCTTGGTGCCAGTGAGAGTGGCCTTAGAGGGATTGGAGGAGGAGGAAGCCCGTTGTGTCGGGTCAAAATGCATGGGGGGCCGTTGCCTGTGTTGCAGGAAAAGAACAAGCCTTCTCATGGGAACAGGGAGACGGGATCTGTGATTGAGAGCGGTCTAGGACAGTAGGTGGACATGCTGAGAAAGATCTGACCTGCGCGTTCCTCGCCCGGGAGATATTCTGCTGCTGCTTTCTCGAACTGGTCGTGCAAGAGGATGCAATGCTCCCAATTTGGAACACCTCACCACAAAATCCATTTCGGACCTTGCCGACACTCTACATCTAGGTCTACAGTCTCGTATCTGCATAGCACAACAGAACCTCAGGCCTCAGGCTTGGTGATTATCTAACCACTTCTTGGCTGCACGCGCAATTCCCTCAAGATACCGAAGGCGGATCGCGGCAGCCTTCACCCCAGGCCAATCCTTCCGGCCAACCAATTTCTCCAGCTGGTGGATTGTCTTGTTGATTTTTTCTGTTGTCTAAACTCAGCCTTGAAGAAGGAGGGGCTGCGATCCACCAACCATCATTTTCCTCCATCAGATTTATCACTTCGCCAGCTTCTTCGGCGTCGTCAACTAGCTCCCGGGCTTCCATAATCTCTACCACGAACGCTGTATCGTTCACCTGATCACGCTCTGAAACGGGCAGACCGCTTCGACTCAGAATATACTCGGCACGGGCAAGTGGTCTCAGCAAGGCTTGATAGGCTTCATTGACCCGAGCAGACAGTGCTTGTGCGATATCCTGCTTGTGCTATGGCATAGTCAATTGCGAGGTCGCGCTCCAGAGGACATCGAATACTTACAGGGCCCTTGGATGTCCATGTGTCTGGATGGCATACGGCCTGGGCTTGGCGGAAACGCTGCTTCAATGCGGAAAGGTCGACAGTGAACGGGTTGGGCTCGTAAGAAAAGCCGAAAAGCTCGTGGTGAGTTACATCGGGCGGAAGACTAGATATGCTCCAGCAATTTGTACATGCAGGTATGGATGACGGTAACGATTTTGAACATGAAGGACATGTTTTCACACCACAAGAAGACCGTGAAGTTTGAAATCGCGGAGGGGACGTATGAATAAAGTGTTTTTCCGGAGCCAAAGAATTTGATGGTACCGCAGCCAAAGGATGCAACCTTGGAATTGCAGATGCAGAGGTACGACAAATGAGGCGAAGCACAGGCCATGAACGGGCAGCCGACATGAGCGAAAGGAGGAGATGATTATGATGTAATGCGGCACGTGGATACCAACTTCCAAATAAGCAGTCGTGGCTATATCGAGCACCTGTGCAGGTACCGAACAGAAGTCATCGTCCCCATGCAGCCCCCAGGACACTGGCAGAACTCTCCTCCTCCCTCGATGTCTTCCGCCACATCCAGCCAGGTCTTTACCTCGCGGCCTCTCGAACAAGTCCTCGCTCCACCTGTACTAAACCGGGATGATTCGCATGGAGCTGATGCTGCTCGTCAACGACTCGCCTCATCGCCTCGACTGTCTCGGATCCTCTCCTTTTCGAATTTTCGCTTGCGTTCCAAATCTTCGAAAAAAAACCTCAATCAGGATGCGAACACAAATTCAGAAATACTGCGTGAAACAGGTGAAGTCCAGGAGCTGTCTGCGACCATTATGGCATCGGCCCCTGATCATGCCTCAATAATCCTGAACGATAACGCTGTCAAGATAGAGGACGACGAGGATAGGGATAGGTATGAGTGGGCGGTTGTGTACGAAAATCAACGCGGGTAAGTTCAGCGTGTTGTCATCTAGGCCTTTGGCTTATACAATATTTGTACCGTCTTAGCATGACACTTTTCTCTATCCCCTATTATTCGGCACTTTCACTTTTGCCGACTGACCCTTTGGCATTCACCTTCCCCAATGCTTCGCAGAAGCGCTCAGAGCAACCGGCAATCACTCTATCCACCTACCCACTACCTGATGGCAATTGGCGCTGGGTTTCAAGAGCGTGGATGATTGACATGCGCTCAGACACAGGGATAGTCCAACATGACGGTTTCGAGTATAATTGGGTGTTTCGGAAGCACAAGTGGCGTGCTGAAGTCGGTTTCCTAAGTGCGGGAGGTTGGGTACGTCGACGGCGTTGGGTCAGGCTTATGATGCTGCCCGGAAAAACCAAGCTACACGCCGATCTAGAAGGCTCCACATCTTCAAGTTCTATGTCAAGTAGCCATAATCTCCTGCGTCACTCCATGGTGTCGTCAAACCTTACCAGCTTGTCTGATTTGCCACATGCAACGGTCGAATCCGTTTGGCATGGGAATGAAGACGATTGGAGAAGGTGTCGATCACTCATGTTACGTTATGGTCGAGATGGGCGCAAAATTGATCTCTGGAGAACATGGCTCGGATACTACCATCCTACTTATCAGGATCAGTTCGTAGAATTGGATTGGCTCGCCAGGGGAAAAGGAAGACAGAAGCAATGGACCGAGGATGATGGACTGCTGCCATCACAGCTTTTGGAACCTGATGCTGCGTCCCATCGGTCAATGACGCCGCCTCCTCGAGAGTACATCGCCCCCATCCTTCGCAGCCATGTAGGTGTGCCTTGTATCTGATCGGTTGCACTTACTCATCCTATGTTTTAGGGGCATGCTTTACTTCAGCTCTTTGTATATCCGGATTCCCGAGTCCAATTTCTAAAGCTCCTCGGGAAGGCCGATTTATTGTCCGACCTTGGTGTCAATATTGGCTCCAATTTCAGTACCAGCGAAGTCGAGTTTTGGAGCTACACAAGTGGACTCGAAGAGGAACTCAATCGTTTGGACATTCAAAATGTCTCTTCCATTGCAGATACATCTTCCTCTCTTTTACCCCCCTCGGCTGGTGTAAGGTAATGAAAGGTGACCTGGGCATAGTCGGTTGTGTCACATCCAGCTTCTTTCCCTCTCATATCGTTTTCTCGAACTCGCTCATTACTATTTTTCCTGCATATCGATACCCACATATGTATATTCCACTACTCTTTATTACACTTCTATCTCCACAATCACATGGATTGATACTGCATACTCACGTGGTTCCATGACCGCGCATCCCCATGGCACGGATAATACTCCTACTTTCTTTTTTTTCTCCTTCGCCTCGCAATGCACCAACTCTAACAAGTTGATTCCATCTCGGCAAACGAAAACTTACACACATCAAGATACCCCATGGCCGCGAATCCGTCATGGCTCAATCACATACCCTCCCTCTCACACGACCCCACACATCCGGTCCAAGTTGCACTGCGCACATACGCACTCGCACTTTCTCTTTCTCTTGGACCGTCCCTGGTTCCATTTGTCACTGCCCTAATTACGGGAAGAAAATCCACCCACACGAATATTTCGGCCCTCCAGCCTGTTCTGAGGAGAGAGCTGGGTCATGATGGGTTCGCGTTTGCAATCACAGTGTCTGTGGGAGGCGGAGCCACTCTCCAACATCTTTGGAAGCGATGGGAGAAAAGTGCTCGGGCCTCCGAATCGAGCGTCTGGTCTGCAGCAGCCCAAACATGGGAACCGATGGTGAACCCGGTAAAGAAATGGTTGAGGAACGTAGATTTGAATCCAGAACAACGGACGTTCTTCGCAAACATCATCGCGTCTTCTCTGGGCATATTTCTACTACAACAAGGGAGAGAGAGAACCCGGGAATTGACCAAAGTGAATCCGTCTAACGCCAAACGTGGCCATACGAGCACGACCTCGCCTACCTTGGATTTAACGCTTCTGCTACTTGTGCGGGCGCTGGATTCCCTCGTACAGTCCTTCATCCATGCGCGGTCTGGTGGGAGAGAGAAACAACATATCGAAGGAGGTGGGAGACTGACGGTTAAATGTCAACACCATTCAGCTGCAGAACCAGACTTGGTCAAGGATTTGTTGGAGAAGGAACGGAGGAAGCGGAACAGAGTACTCAGGGAAAAACTATCAATGAGGATTGACGCCCTTTTGTTTTGGGCGTGCAGCGCAAGGTGCGTTACGACGCGTCGTTGTTCGCTGGCGAATTCTGAACCATAGCGGAGGATAATGTGGTGTTTCTTCTATGAGCCACAGAGGTGCGTAAATGTAGTCCTTCCAATGATTTCGTTGCTCATTTCCGAACGAGGCTACCAAGGTCCTACGTCAAATGGATCAATACTCTTGCCAATGTAGATCCCCGTCTTCTCAAAACCCTCAACCTCCTCCGCGAGGGAAAATGGATGTACAGAAACCCTAGCCCGGCCTATGCCAGCTACCTCAAACCCTATGCAAAAGACCTCGGGCGTCCAGCATCATGGGCAGACCCACTCGTCCTTCCGGCATATGGTGGCGCTTCCGCCAACGCCATATGGCAAACACTCGGCGTGACCAGGCGGTCAGGTATTGGAGGACTTCCATGTGAGCTTGTCCATGCGGAAGTCGGGTCATCAATAGGACTCTCGCACAGTTGCTTAGCCAACACCGGACTGCGAGGATCGAAAGCATTTGTTGAGGCTATGGCCATCTACATACCTGTATGTCTATACACATCGACCTTCAGAACGTAATTCAATCAACTATGTTTCCAGGCACACTTCCTCCCGGTACTCATGACCCGCCCGCGAACCCTCCTTCGACCACATCGGTTCCTACAAACCTTCTTTGGTGCCTTGCGTAGTGCGATTTTTCTCGGAACATTCGTCGCTTCGTACTGGATCGCTGTTTGCCTTACTCGTTCTCTCATCCTGGCAAAATACCTTCCATTTATCTCGCACAACTTCTGGGACGGACCTTTAGGCTGTATGCTTGCAGGCTCTCTGCTCTGCGGAAGTAGTATTTGGATTGAGAACGGTAAGAGGAGAGGAGAGATGGCGCTGTATGTTATGCCGAAAGCTCTAAGGGCTTGTTTACCTGACGGTTGGGCGAAGGCTGGGAGTCGGCGTGCGAGGGTTGTTGAACGGCAAGCTTGTTATTATTCTTACCTGATCATCCCCTAACACAGTCGACAGGATTGTTACTATCTTTTCGATCTCTAGCCTATTGACCGCAGCAGTCCATCGCCCAGAATCACTGCGTGGTCTCTCACGATGGACCTTGTCGTTCATAGTGAATGGACCCAACGCCGGATTCTGGAAGCGGAAACGTAGAGATCCAAGCATTCCCACGACACCTAGCTTCCCTCCCACCTCTACGAATCCGTCCGCCGATAGAACGCCGCCAAATGAGTGCACACCTCACTGATAAAACACAATTTCAATATCATCACAAATTTGTAGATTGCTCCTAAACCAATTTCCCTCCTGAGTGTGATTTTAAAATCAATCATTTCATCTCGTCACCTATTTCATCCTCGCCACAAATGAAGAGTATGATCATAGAAAGAACAACTTCCAATGATTGTGTCCCCCAACCCCGAGGGAGCAAAGGACCAGTCGACGCCATAAGCAAGAGACACATGTTCGTCGAATCTCTTGGAGATCTCGCTGTGACTTCCGGTTGGCACACTACTGTCAGAAGAAGAAAGGTCAAAATTGACTACTTTGCAACCGTCATGCATTGATGCCACTAGAAGATCATTTTTGCGAGGTGGAGAGGGATGCCACTTGACTCGCCATGCCCCTCCACCTACGTTTGCTTGGATTAATGGAACTAAAGGTTTCCGAGCATCGAACAGCTGGACTGTATTGTTGTAACTGTGGCTAACTGGATGAGAAAAAATGAATATGGGGGCATAGAGATTGAATTGACCTTCCCACTGCGATGAGATTTTCGATATAAGGGTGGGATTGAATTGAAGTTACTCCTGCATCGAATCTATTGCAAGTTAGTTTCAAATGAGGCGACTGTCCGCAGCTTGCTAAAAAAACCTTGTATTTGTAAAGACGGTTCTCTCGAAGCCCTGGCGTATATCCCATGTTTTCAGTCTGAGATCATCCCCGCCTTTTCACTCGCGTCAGTAAACTGGGAGTGGCAAAAAGTCGACCTGCATACCCGAGTAGATGACATTAGTATCCCAGTAGTTCCACGCGGCAACCCATGGCTCATGGTCGTGGGCATGCCAGGTTTCCGTCAGAGCCAGAGTGGAGGCCGAAACGGGCCGAAGCAGACAGAGGGCTCCGTTTGACAAGGACACAACCAGAGAACCTAGAGAGCTAGGAGAAAACAGGTCAAGAAATCCATTAACCAGAGAAGGATGGATACAGACGATTGGGGTAATCGACGATTAGACCAGTCCAGGGAAAGACACAGGACATCAGGAGACGCGCATTTGATGCGTTCGATCTGAGATAGCCGCCTCTGCCCTTCGCATTTAAAAGTGACAAGTCAGGGATAGTCTAAAAACAGACCTCGGAAAGGTTAAATTCGTGAAGTGTAGTATTTCCTTCGGAGTCGGCGATGGCGAGCAAGGGAGCGGCGGTGTCCGGGAGATGGCACCTACTGAATCATCCGTAGGGATGCTGGGAAAAGTGGTGCGGATAATACCATTTCATGTCCAGGATAGCCGGAAGGTCACACTCCTGTATCTGTTCACTGTGGTCGATTAGCTTATCGAAGGTGAGTCGCGGGTGCGAGGCGCAACTATTTAATCTCATCGCCCGAATCGTCCGCCCCGACCTCGAAAACGAGGCATTGTCCCCGTCGATGTTGTGGGGCTGTTCTCTGGTTCTCGTTTGAGAAGGTGTCTTCGTAAAGCTTGTACGTCCCGCAAACAAAGATATTATTGGCGATGGGATTAGGGCAGAACTCAAGTGAGTCCGCAGGAAAGCGAGTGTCGAAGGCGACCATGGCCGTGGGAAGTGAGAGTGACGTCACGAATCGTCCAGTAATTTCCATAATCATCCAGGGGTTGCTCGAAGACAGAGATGTCTGGCTTTATATATAGCGTCACACAATTTACCTCCTCCGCTTCCTTTGCTTTCACCCACGACAATGGCTTCAAACTTCGACTTTACTGATAAAGCTCAGCAGTCACTAGGTGCTGCTGTTCAGCTCGCAAAAGATCATGCTAATGCTCAAGGTATATTCCCTTGGTACAACCTGGGAACAATTGCTAAATCTACGACTTAGTGCACCCTGCGCACGTAGCTTTCGTTCTCATAAATGAAACTTCCAACGCGGATGGTGCCGTACCCGGTAGTTCATCCGCAGTGGAGGGTGCCCCTCTATTCGTATCGGTGGTCTCAAGAGCAGGAGGCGACCCCGTATGTCATTGTTTTCATCCCCTTGAAATGTACAGCGAACTGACTGTGAAATACAGAGCGGTGTCAGACGTGGGTTGCAAAAACTTATCGTCCGCCTTCCTGCGCAGAACCCGCCGCCCGAGGAGGCGACCCTTAGCGGTTCGACGATGAAAGTCTTACGTGAAGCGCAGAGTCTACAAAAAACGATGCATGACTCCTATATCGCCCAAGATCACCTTCTACTTGCGCTGCTCAAAGAACCTTCAATACAGGGCGTTCTCAAAGAGAATGCACTTACTGAACCATTACTCAAAACCGCGATCGAGCAGATCCGTGGCAACAGGAGAGTGGATTCTAAAAAGGCTGAGCAGGGCTTCGATGCTCTGCATAAGTATGCGGTGGACTTGACCGCACTCGCGGAGGAGGGCAAGATTGATCCTGTCATCGGACGAGACAACGAGATTCGTCGTGCGATTCGTATCCTGTGTCGGAGGTACGCTTCTTACAGCATCATCTGCACCAGTGGTATAAGCTCATTATTCTTCCAGAACAAAGAACAACCCAGTATTGATCGGTGAACCAGGAGTTGGCAAAACCGCCATCGCGGAAGGTCTTGCACAACGTATTGTCAAGCGCGATGTCCCCGCCAGTCTCATCGCCCGGCTCTATTCCCTGGACATGGGGGCGTTGATGGCTGGTGCCAAGTACAAGGGAGAATATGAGGAACGCATCAAGTCGGTTTTAAATGAAGTCGAAAAGGCTGCTGCAGATGGCGGTCCAGGGGTTATTCTTTTCGTTGACGAGTTGCATCTTATTATGGCTGGCCGTGGTGCAGAAGGTGGCGGTATGGATGCCGGAAACTTGTTCAAACCGCTACTGGCTCGTGGAAAACTGCGATGTGTCGGCGCCACGACGCTCTCGGAATACAGGAAATATATCGAGACGGATCCTGCTCTGGAACGTCGATTTGCCCAGGTTATTGTGAACGAGCCATCGGTCGCTGAGACCATCAGCATTCTCCGTGGCATTAGAGAGAAGTACGAGGTCCACCACGGGGTTCGGATCCAGGATCCAGCCCTCATACAAGCCGCCACTTTGGCACGTCGTTACCTCACTCAGCGGCGTCTCCCTGATTCCGCTATTGATCTCATCGATGAGGCATGTGCTAGGTGGGTATGAGCGGGATTTTCTTCAAGCCTGGGCATTAATCGCATTTCAGTGTTCGTGTTACTCGAGAAACCGAACCCGAGGCCATTGACAAGCTCCAGCGCCGTAAGTTGGAGCTTGAGATTGAAATTCATGCTTTAGAACGAGAGAAGGACGCCGCTAGCAAAGAACGTCTAATAGCTGCCAAGAAGGCTATCGCCGACGTTGAGGACCATTTGCACCCCCTCAGGGCGGCACACGAGAACGAGAAGAGGCGTGGTGATGAAATTAATGATGCCAAAAGAAAACTCGAGGAGCTTAATGCTAAGAGGGAGGATGCAGAACGACGGTGCGTTCTGATTTTATCTCTCTTGGACGTAGCGCTGACTATGGTTCTTAGGCACGATTTAGAAGTCGCTTCTGACCTTCGTTACTTTGCGATTCCGGATCTGAAGCTACGCCTTGACCGTTTGGAACAAAAGAAAGCAGAAGAGGATCTTGCAAGTGGGAGCGGTACTGACCTCGTTACACCTGAGTCGATTGCAGAAATCGTGTCGCGGTGGACAAACATACCCGTTACACGTCTAGTCACCACGGAGAAGGAAAAGCTACTTAAGTTGGAGAAGGTCCTTGCTGGACAAGTCGTAGGTCAGAGCGACGCAGTCAAGTCGGTAGCTAACGCAATCCGCTTGTCGAGGAGTGGCCTGTCCAATCCCAACCGACCTGTCGCAAGTTTCTTAACGGCTGGTCCTTCTGGAACGGGGAAAACTCTACTGGCGAAAACGGTATGTATATCTTTTTTTGTCGGATGTGTTACAGGGTTGGTAACATCTCAATTTCCTAGCTTGCCACAGTTTTGTTCGACTCAGCAGACGCCATGGTTCGTATTGACGCCTCGGAGTATTCTGAAAAACATTCCATCTCTCGGCTCATTGGTTCACCTCCTGGCTATGTTGGTTACGACCAAGGGGGCCAACTTACAGAATACATCCGCCGCAAGCCTTACTCCATCGTTTTGATTGACGAAATTGAAAAAGCATCCCGGGAATTCGTCACTCTGTTCCTCCAGGTCCTTGATGATGGTCGATTGACAGATGGGCAAGGTAGAGTAGTGGACATGCGTAACACCATCATCATGATGACCTCGAACCTGGGTGCGGTATACCTCAACGACCTTGAGGAGGGTGCGCCGATTAAGACTGAAACTCGGCAGCTTGTCATGAGCACCATTCAAGCACATTTTCCTCCCGAGTTCATTAACAGGATCGACGACATCATCATCTTCGTAAGTCTTTTCTTCTCAATTACCTGGAACTTCTGACAGACCCATCTTAGCGCTCTCTGTCACGAAAGGACATGCTCAAGATCGTAGATATTCGGTTGAAGGAAGTTGAGGGCCGCCTTGCCGATCGCAAGATCAAGCTTGAGCTTGATGCGGAAAGCAAGAACTACCTCCTGTCCGTTGGGTACTCACCTGCCTATGGTGCCCGGCCCCTCAACCGTGCCATTCAATCTGAGCTTCTGAACCAACTTTCGGTTATGATACTTTCCGGCCGCGTTCAGGACAATGAGACGGTCAGAGTTCAGTTCGACGGGCCACACAATAAATTACACATCATTCCAAATCACGAGCCGGCCGTGCAGCATGAATGGATGGAGGTGGACAATGACATGGATGACATTGATATTGAAGAGATGGACTAGATTAGATTTTGGGTTCTGGCTCGGGAAATTCAGTAGACCAATGTACATTAGCATGCCGTGAATGTCCCAAATAGGCAAGTAGTTGACACGGTGTTCCGAGTTGTGAGAGGCCGGGTTGGAGCGACCAACGTCAACGATGCTCAGTCGTCGGGCCATTCCCCAGCTTGCCCGCTCTCTCCGTCGGGCATCCACTGCTGCCCCAGCGAACAAGAATACTGCTCTTCCTGCCCAGGCCAAGGAAGACCCCCACGTCGCTCACCAGGCTCCCAACTACCCAACGACGTGGTCAACCAGCCAGCGACCTCGTCCCGGTCCTGGCTCAGGCCCTCGTTTTGAACAGACGAGTATGGAGCTTCAGCCCAACCCTTTGAGCGCTATGGAGTTGGTTGCGAATGAGCCTGTTCGAATTGTTCATGGCCGAAAAGCTGTTTGTGACGGAGGTACGATTTGTGCGCTTTTTTTTTTTTACCTCTCCGTTGCTGACGATGTGTGTTTTTGCGTTGTCTCAAACCACGCGTGGATCCCAATTTCCGTGCTTTCCTACATACCCATCATACCTCCAAATGGACTCATGGAACGAACACTTGTTCGATAGGGGGAGGGCCTCTCGGACACCCGAAGATCTACATCAACTTGGTAAGTAGAACGGGATATGGAAGGTCTTCGCTTTCCTGTTCTCTTCTATTCGTACGGTAGTGAAGGAAGGACGAAAACTGACTTGGACTTTTGGCTTCTCCTGTACGCTCAGGATCAACCAGGACCTCGTGTTTGCGGGTATGTCGTTAAAACGCAACCAGCGTGTAACCCTGTTGTCAATCACGGGGCATGCTACGCTGGGTTTTCAGCCATATTGCGAAAAACTGACTATGATTATTTTTATCCTCACCTAACCATCTACCGTCTCGTCCCGCATTACCGAACTCATGCATGGGGTGACCCGATTCGACTCTCGCTCGCCATTCCCGAATGGTGTGTAAACCCGCGATTCCCAATTCATCCGGTCGCCAACGCCACCACACGGCAACAACACTAACCACAACAATCATCCTACTGCATATTACTCCTTTGGATGATTATTGCGTCGTATCTCACTACTTGTGACCATCGTCTTATAAACTAACCCATCATACAAACGATTATGAACACCACAATGGCGTCCGATGACCGGGTTCAATGTACGATTCTGATTGCATCCCGCTGTGACTTTGCGAACTTTTTCGCCAACGTTCCTTTCGCTTTCGCTCTCGGCCTTCTTGAACTTCCCTTGGTTTGGGAAATCGATTGATATAGATACTGGTACGATTCTGAACCTTGCTGTGTACACAGCCTTTACTTCCGTACTTAACTCATTTCTCTCTCTTCTAGCGGTATCCGTTTTGAGCAAGCCCCACACCATCACTGATGGCTATCCCTTTTTAACGTGCTCACCTTCTCCATTATTCGAACGTACCCAATTTCCCTTAACATTAGATGGATGGGAAAGGAGATTATATAGAATTCATTGGTGATAATGAAGCGTGTGGTGAGACGCAACAAAGTTACGCACACGACACTGTCCCCCCCAAAAAGAAAAGCCTGTCCGTGCTGCTCCAACTTTGACAATAAGCCTAGGCAGTGATAAAAGATTAAGAATGCTCATGAGGCTGCGAGGACAGGCTTCCATTTTCTGATCGTCCGGGGCTTATTTTTCTGCTTCCTCGAATCAGTGCTATCCGCAGAAGAAATAAACTCGTTAGTCTTGTCACAGGACTAAACGAACCGTACAAATACATGCATGTATGAATGGAGATATTGACACGATCTACTGCTATACCTAGCTTTCCGGCCGCGAATAGCGAAATGGGCAAGTACGATACTATGGTAGGTGCGGGTAGAATAAAATGGTGAGACCGAAGGGCCAGGTCCAAAAGAAGGGCGTGTGCAAGTGGTAAAATATGCTGATTAATCAAGATATTGTGGGTCTGGATGGCACAAAAATCGTTTTGGTATGAAGAAATGAAGCAACAGGTAGTTATAAAACAGAAAAGAGTGACAAAAGTTGGTCAATTAAGTGAATAGTCTTAGTGCCGTCAGCGATACAACCTCCTGGGTGCCAGAAACAAAAGGGTAATGCCGGAGAGATATAGGTGGGATGTACCATATTTCAAATGAATGAACGCACGGAGCTCCTGGAAGCGACGTTGTTGCGAGAGAACGAGAGAGAGGAGGGGGGAAGGGTGGATTTGAATATGACACAACAGACATGAACATGGGACGAAGGGAGAGGAAGGGAAAGATGGAGTGAGAGCCAAAAGATGCCAGGAAATGTGAAGGTGGATAGTAATGGGTGTGTATGCACGACGGTCATGAGATAGAGGTGGCAGGTGTTCGGGATGGAGACGATGTTCCGGAGGTACACGTAGCGCAGCGAAGCGCTACGACTAATGTCATGTATTCGATGATGACGACGTTTCCTCGGATGGAGTGGTGAATGACATAGGCGACAGTGGTGGGTATTCACCTCCAGCGACAGCCTCCAACTGGGAAAAGGGTGGTAGTTTATTAGGTGAAGAAGGTAAGTGATTGCCAGTTGAAGGCGGAAGTGGAGGCTGAATTAAGTCACCAGGATCATCATTAGGTATCAAACCGTCCGCACTGTCCCACTTGTAACTCACCACTTTAAATATAGGATTAATGGCAGATTTGGCAGACTTGGGCGTGTGCCCCGAACTTGGAGGATGTCCGTAGGGGCTTGGCGGGTGCCCGTACGAACTTGGGGGGTTTAATGTAACAGGAAATTCGTAGGGGCTGTGTGGGTTTTTTTGGCTGATAGGATACTCCTTTTGTTGGTGCAGTTGCTGAATCCATGGAGGTGAAGGTGATAGCGAAGGTGATAGAGTAGGTGAAAGGGATAAGGTGCCCACGGGCGGTGGAGAGACACTTCCAAGGTGACCATTCGAGTTCATGCTAGCTTGTGTCCGGAAATCATGTACAAGCTGACCCTCCAGAGAGAAGGAATTTGAAGAGCGAGCAGAGGCAGGAAAATCGTCGACCGTCCGTAGAGAGGACATCGAAGTCATCCTGCTTATGGCAAAGTGACTAGGTCGGCTTCGTAGGCGCGAGGGGCCTGGGTCACTGTCCACCGTAGCGAATGATATCGAAGACATCCGACTGAGACTGCGCACGTCCGAGGAAGACATGGAGTGGTCGTCATCGAAATCTCGTCGTCGAGCTTTCGCGACTCGTTCCGCTGTCGACCGCCAATCACCACGATCGCCCACAGTAAGCGAGTCATTGTTATGAGTGCCGAACCTGCCAGCAGCAGCATTTATTGTCGTGCTCGTCGACCCTGGTACGTTGGGACCTGCACCTGGATTCTTGCGAATCGGGCCTGATGACGTCTGCTTGCCTTTGTTCTTCAAAAAATCCACACGCTGCTCATTACCCGTCTGCCATTCAAGTTCCGCACCCGAAGCTCTCTGCATCATCTGATGGCGCTTCTGAATGACGGCACGAGCCTGTTCACGGTTAGACTTTTCTGCCAGCTCGCGTCTTTGCTTCTCGGCTTCACGCTGTAATCGCTCAGCCTCCTTCTTGTTCTTCCGGGAATCATTCTCAGGGGGTGTGGAAACGCGGACAGACTTATCCGTGCTTGATGATTGCGTTCGTTTGCGTCCCGAAGGTTTTGTAAAACCTCCTGGAACTTCCTCGACAGGAGGAAGGTGGCTCGACCTGTCGCCAAACAACCATTTCGATGATTTGATGAAGCCAAATTTACTTGGCTTGGGTGCACCTTGCGGCTGTGGAAGGGTTGTCCTCCCGTTGACAGTTTCAAAGTTGGTACGCACTGGCGGATCAGTGACCATGGGAGCACCTGCAGCATGACCATTCGTATACGGTTGAGATGCCGCCTGTACTGGCGGATGTGGTGGGGGAGAAGCAATCTCCATAGGGTAATCTTGATGAGAAGGGACGGGCACCGAATGTGGTTGAGAAGGATGAGGGTGTTGAGTAACACCGGCAGGGGGTGGTGGATGATATGGAGTACGATGTGTGGATGAAACGTTGGGTATGGGTGTGTGTTGGGAGTTTGGGGGACGGTGGTGATTGTGGGCGGAGGTACCATTTTGGCGCTGTAGGGTCGGGACATTGGTAAGATCGTGCGGTTTGGGGATGTTGTTACGAGGAAGAATTTCGAGAAGATAAGGGTGTTCTAGGCACTGCCGACTAGTGAGACGCTGGTCGGGATCATACCTGAGGAGATCACGTATGCAGTGGATAAGCGAAACGGGGACAGTGCGCTCGAACAAGGTGTGGATGTCTCTTGGGGCGGTCTGGGGGAAAGTTATATCAAACTGAAGAAGTAATTCCTCCTGGGGAAGGAGCGGTACTTACTGGAGTAAACCGAAGTCCGTAACGTTCCGCAAGTTGAACACCCTTGGTCCACAACCCTCCACCTATCGGGTCCTGATCCCCGCCGCGATAATCACTACAGGGATCCCCCATTATTTCACAAATCCGATTAATTTGATCCCTGTGGTCAGAGCCAGGAAAAAGCGGTTTAAGGTTGACAAGTTCGGCCATGATGGTTCCCAATGCCCACATATCAACAGGATTTGAGTAATCCCTGCTCATAAGGAGGACCTCTGGAGCACGATACCAACGGGTAGAGACATATTCGGTGTATGGCGGTTTGCTTTTCGTCTCCCGGGCAAGGCCAAAATCGGCGAGTTTGATGATGGAAATTACATCCTTCTCTCTCGTAGCATTTGAAGGGGCTACGGGAGAAACAGAAACGTAATCGTGTAGGCCTATTGTTGTGACGAGTACGTTCTCCGGTTTCATGTCACGATGAAAATAGCCAGCGGTGTGGATGTGATCGAGACCGGAAACAATTTGGCGAAAGATGTCACATACGAGACCACCTGCGAGGGCGCGACCCTTGCGAGCCTTGATGAGATGATAGAGGTTGCCTTCCATGGACTCGAAGACGAAGCAGAGCTGCCGGGTATCTGGGAGAAGAAAAAAGTCGTAGAGGGGAATAATATTAGGGTGAAAAGGAATAGTGCGGAGCGACTGACGAAGAAGGGAGGTCAGAAAATGGTATGGGAAAACAGAAAGTGGTAGACGCACCTGGAGCTCCTTGAGTTTCTGACACTCGTCCCAACCGCCTGCCCACTGCTTCTTCATAAGCTTCACTGCTACGAGTCGCTTTCCCGTCCACTCTGGACGCGCACCGGCCCCACACTGCATTGGAGAGAGCGGTGTATTGGGGGGTAGGGTCCCATGCCAATCGCAGAGCCATACGGTGCCAAAGGAGCCATCGCCGAGACACTTGATAGTTGTGTAGGAACGCGTCGAGCCTGGAAAGGAGGAATAAATGGGGAGGGAGAAAAGAAAAGAAAAAAAGGACGGACTAGTGTTGGCATTGCCGACGACGAGACGGTTGTTGTCGATGGTGACTGAGGGGATGCCGACGACGACGATGGGGGACTTTGGGGGGTTGTTCGCTGAGGAGTTGCGGGACTGAGGGTGGTTTTGGTACATGGTATGGCGTGCATTGGGGAGTTAGAGGACGAGGGGCATGGCAGAGGGAGCAATACAGTCCGCCAGTCCAGCCCGCCTTCGGCTCAGTATTCGCTTCCCACACTCGCCCAAGCCGGTTCGCTTCTGCACTCATCAATTCACGATCCAATCTGGCTGTCTACTACGCCTCCGCTCCCTGCGGACTCTAGTATGGTACTTCATGGAACAACTTGGACACGCTTTCGCCATAGTGGCTCCGTCGAATCACCTCCCCAAGCACCTTTCCTATGTCAATCACCTCTATTTTCCCGCACTCAGCCTGCTTCTCCTGCTGGGGCAGTGTGTTCGTCACAATCAGCTTCTCCAGCGTGCTCTCGGACACCGCTTTCAGTGCATTCCCGCTAAGGATCCCGTGCGTGACAAACCCATACACCTTCGTCGCACCAGCTTCCGACAGGTGCTGTGATGCAAGACATAACGTGCCACAGGTGTCCGCCATGTCGTCCACTAGAATCGCAACCTTGTCCTTTACGTGCCCAACAAGCACCATTCGAGACACTTCATTCGCCTTCTTCCGCTCTTTGTGGAATAGGGCAAAATCCACTCCCAATCGATCGGCTATCGACGTTGCCCTGCGCATTCATAATCAGCCCAACCATACCAGTCTAGAATCCGCAAACTCCGTCACACCTCTTCGCGCCACCGGCGTCTGGTGACACAATCACCACATTGTTCAGGTCAAAGTGCGTCCGGATATACAGAATTGCAGACGGTTCCGCATATAACTTCCGTATACGTAAGCCAGCGATAACACAACAGTCCAAGTCACCACTCACACTAAAGTTCGAACTTCAGCGATAAGTAACAACCAGTTCAAACACCAGAGACTCACTTGTCAACCGGAACATCGAAAAACCCTTGAATCTGAGACGCATGCAAATCCATTGTCTGAACGGAATGAACCATTAATCTTGATAAAATCCGACACGCAGACGGATGGGCACAGTCACCAACGACAACGATGGTGCTCCACCCTCAAACAGACTAAAAGTAACTTACGATGACATGGTCGCACCCGGCCTTCTGGATCATATTCGCTACTAGTTTGGCTGTGATGGGCGCCCTGCTTTTATCCTTCTTATCCTGCCTGGCATAGGGAAACAGTGGGATCACCGCAGTGATCCTCTTTGCGCTTGCAATTTTGCATGCATGGATCATGATACACAGTTCCATAAGCGCAGTGTTGACTGCACCACAGCCGGTGTTGATGATGTACACATCATCCTCACGCACAGACTCTTGGATCCGTACTTGGGTCTCGCCGATACCAGTGCGCGTAACTTCCGCCTTGGACAGTGGTAGACCAATGCTAGAACAACCGGGCGTCATCAGTTATTGCTGCTATAGCGACCCCAGAGCAAGCAGGTAGGGACAAGTGAGAGGTGATCTACCGTCGTGCAATTATTTCGGCCAATTCAGGATGGCTGGTGCCTGCGGGTGACCATTTCAATAGTTCGTAAGATGCCCAAAACGCAGGACAGGTGGAATGTAATGCACACCAGTGAAGATTTTGATACCACTACCGTTCAACATTAGGGTCAGATTACAGAAGCAAGAGCGTCGAGGTCACGTTAGAAGGGGAATATATAATGTTAGATAAAGAAATACGGCCAGAGACCGGGTGGGGAACAGGGGAGTGTGGTGGTGTTGGTGGGAAGTGCGTGGTCTTATTCGTGATTAGATTTTTTCCAGTGGGTGCATGACTTGTCACAATCGGTCACTCTTTCTCCTATTACTCGCAGCGTGTAAAGCAATAGAGCTATATATTTCCGCCAACAAACTGAGCCGTCCTCGCACAGACACTCCGTTCCCCCAAGCACCTCCTGCATCAATGGCTCCAGGGCTTTTATTGCACCTCAAGCCCAGGACGCAAATAACAGTTCAACCAAGCTCCTATCTCCATTCATCAATTTCATTAATGTTTTCAATGCACCAGTTATTTTGACCTGCGAAGACGACTCAACGAGACTCGAAGAAGGGCGTTTCGCTTCAAGCCGCAGAAAAGCCCAGGCCTTTGTAGGCATTAACGTAATTCCGGCTTCTTTCTGCGCGTCTATCTATCCAACCAAGACAGCATGTTTGCTCCGCACCCCCCGAACAGCACCGATATTTGAGATTAACGACACAACAGTTTGCTTTGGGAGTGCGGTGACCCCACACAGCCACTGGCGCTCCATGTAGGTGGGGGACCAGCTCCTCTGACACCTCCCCCAAGACTTGGGTTGAAAAAAGAAGCGTTCTCGAGCTCCGGATGAAAACACGGAGGCCGGGATAGTCCTTTGACGTATCAGAGGATGATCCATTGTCGACTGTCATCGATCAAACTTTACCACCGCCCGTTCATGATCCACTTCGAGTCAGTTCGTTTGTTTCTTCTCCTTGTATGCTCATCAGCACACAGCAAATGTTAACACCTGTCCGATTGGCACTAGCGGTGGCGCTTTGGCATGTAGACAGGCTAGCCACCAAATTCGCAACCGAACCACTCTTAAGCGCTCCACTGTCAGCGGTTCAAGCGACCCCATCCCGCAAACAATCATCCCGCCAATTCAACACACAATTATCCCACTGTATTACCAACCCTGTTCCCCCGATTGCCCCTCGAACCCTCAGCGCAACTGCAGGCCACGAAGCGTCCGACGACTCATCGCTTTTATTGATTTGCATGTCGAACCCCTCTTAACCACACTGAGGGTTTATTCAAGCCCACTCACTCCCAAACACTTGTACAATATCATTACACCATCAGCTCTGTACTAAAATTGCAAGTGACACTTCGGCAATTCAACCAATCCCACCCTCCCGAAGCCGATGTCCCACTGGGGATGTCCGCCGCCACGTGAACGAGATCAATGTCTTGCTCATCCTTGAATGCGATCAGACAACTCGTCGATATCTGAGATTCTATCGAAATTTCAGGGAAGAAGGATGTGAGAATGTCTTGGTGGCTAGCCTGAGCATGTTCGTCCTGCCTTTAGGGGGTCGAGCTCTTCCGCCTAATTCATGGAAGAGAAGTTCACAGGCCCTCCACGGCAGTGAAGTTGAAGAACGTCACACGACGTATTGAGAGTTTCTTTCGCTTACCTGACAAACCTACATATTAACAGGGCTTAATTTGATACACGATAGGGCAACTATAGTTGTTGGTAAACTCATTACACAATTTCGACGGGGACAAGGTGATTTCGAAATGATGAAAGGGAAACAGTAGATGTCAGCTGAGATAGAAGATATAAGACTGTAACGATACAAAGCTAGAAGAAATACTACGATCAAAGCATGCAGGACTCAATACTCAATACTATACGACGCTAAAAACCAATTGGCTCCTACAGCTTTCTGGTATTGGCCTTGCTGGCTCAAGAATTACATATCAGACTAGTAAAACCCCGAGTATCGGGAAGCGACCAGGATTTACAGACGGCACCAAAAAGAGTGAAAATGAGGATAGCGATCACACGAATTTCGCAGCCACAAGCTTCTAGCTCATATCGGTCGGCTAACTGATGTGGGCGCCGCAACTGGGTTGCCTTGCAACGGCCGGTCCCCGTTAAGTATGGACAGGAGCGTCTGAGCAGTATTGACTGGCACTGTCCTCATGGAGAAGCTTTCGACAGCTGGAGTTGCGGATGCAAACCGACTAGGGCCAGAGAAGGGAAAGCCGTGCGCCGAAATGTTTGCTGTGGTACTTTTGCCCCCGGAGTACGGCGGGGGGTCGGCATTGTTGGGAACGGAGAAGGATGGTGTAGAACTGTATATCTGGGTGTAGGACTGGGGGAGTTGTGGCGGAAAACTGGGAAGTTGTTGAAAGGATTGTGAGTGTGGAGGTGTAGGTTGTGTGTTGTTCATCAGACCCAGTAACTGGCTCTGGTTCATGCTACGGCTCCCCGGGTTCTGAGTAAGCCCTCGATGGAATGCTTGACTGGTCCTCGCACGGGCTTGGAAAGTCTGGCCAACATTATTATAGGCTTGACGAGGTCCCTCCAGTGCCTGGGGAGGGGGGCTCGAATAGTACATTCCACGGTTTAAGGAAAGGTCCGCGGAGATAGATGGGGATACGGGCATAGGAAAGCCAGGGTGTGTGGCAGGCGCAAGAGGCTGATGAGTAGCAGTAGTCGTTCGGGGCTGGGGAAGCATCTTGGCCGACTCATCCGCAACTCTCTCGAGTAAAGCGAGTTGTTGTAACCGCCTTGCAGATGTTGTATCGGCCGAAGCCTTTGTCAGATAGGGTGATATATCAGTCCTAGGACGATGTGTGTTGGGGCTGGTAGGTGTGACTGAAGCGCTCAGCGGTTGCACTTGTGGCGGTGAACATAGTGCATCAGAAGTATGACCATTGCTATAGCGGGGGACGAGGGATTGAGTAGTCTGATGTGGTGTAGCCACGGGTGTACAAGATGAGTCGCGCCGAAGATCACTGCAAGGCGAGGTGCTTAATTTGTGCGATCGCGGCTTTGAATTGGCTTGATGGTAAGTATCAGTGAGCACTTCAGGACCGGAACTACGGTTCAAGGCACTAGGGATAGGTGTAGTGGGGTCGATTGGGGTCGATTGGACTTCGTTGATTGAGTTGTTTCCAGATGCTGAGAGGGTCAGAGAGCTCAAGAGGCGAGCGAAGTGAGGGTCAATATTCTCGGACTCCAGGATATCATCTGTTGCAAAAGATGGTGAAACATGGTTTCGGGTTTGGGATTCGTCCTTGTCTGCTTGATTGTCTGATATCTGAGAATCCGACTCTTGCACGAGATCAGTATCGGCGTCTGTCGCAACAGTATCCGAACCATATGTGCCAATTCGAGAAGACTGTTTTTGACCTTTCTTTTGTCGATTGCCTTTTCGTGGTGGTCGGGGTTTGTGGTCGTTTATAAACGCTTTGAGAGGGCTAGAAATGAGATTAGAATAGGTGATTGACCATCCCAATGGACTTACCCAATAAACGGGGATATGAGGTAGAATTTCCCGGGTACTTGTTTGTTTCGCTTCCAAGTCGGTAGGTCAGAGAGGCGGAACCACTCTATACGCTGATGAAGGATGCCATCAATTGCTCTAGTTCAATCCGTCAAACGGCATTGCTTACGCTGATCTCTTTGCGAGTCTTGGTTTGGAAAGGAAATTCCTCCTCCACCCCAGGGACGATGAATAATGATATTCTTTGCTCTTTAATAGACAATTCGATGACGTCTTCGGGCTTCAACTTTCCAGCTAGATTGTATCCCGTCTCCTCTAAAACCTGTGAGTAGCTAGTGAGTGAATTCTGCAGTATCCCGAACGAGGGCTGACCTCTCGAATAGCACAGACATGCTTTGGCTCATCCTCATTGATTTTTCCCTTTGGAAAACCCCAGCCCGATGATGACTTCCAGCCCTTGACGAGCACGCACTATACAAACATAGTTGCAGATTGTGGATCTCGAAGCCCGCCGAACCACTCACTTTATCCCAAGTATCATTCAGCATAATTGCACCGCATACAGGTACGCGTGTCTTATACTGCATGAATAGGTTAAATGCATTTTCGTGGTCGTTACTCCACTGATGGAGAAGGGGGCAGGCATGGAAAAGCATGGCAGAGAATTTCTTGAGTGGTAATGAAGGAAATGTAGGGTTCTGTTCGCGGATGAAATCTTCATAGAACCAATGTCTGGAGATACAGACGGATTAGAGGAAGCGGAGAGTGTGCTGACGAAGAACGGACGCTTGCTCCACTTGAAAACATATGCGTTCGAGAGAAGCTAACTCTTCATCCGGGAGATTGAGGATGAAACGACTGAAACGAATATTCTGAATCTCATTTCTGAGGCTTTTGCGAAGGATACATACCTGGAAAGGTCCTCTAAAACCTCCTCGTGTGAAGCGTCCTTATAAGAAAAGCGGGGTTGTGTTTCAGCAGAGTCGGCAGATGGAATGAATTCAGGGGATGATGAAGCCATGGCAGAAGGAAAGGAGAGCTGGGTGGCTATACGCCACTTCAAGCGCTATAGTCGCAATCGAAGGCCAAGGATTGACACAGTAAGTGGATGAACACGACGCAATCCACCATCCCCAACATGAGAAGAACAGGTAATCAGGATCACGTGCGACCACCTCGTAGATTAGATTAGAGCTGAACCCTGTCTATAAAATACAACAGATGATACAGTGCGAAAAAGCACCAGATTCGAGCGTGCATAATGTATTGGATTATTTGAATCCCATGCGTCTAGCATATTCTCGTTCTTCCTCGACCGTCAAACGATCAGCACCTGACCAGTTCGCCGAGCTAGTCCGTGCGCGGAAACGGCTCGCCCTCGCCTTGAACATCTCTTCCATTCTAAGTGGCCGGATGGCCCCAAAGATGTCATCTGGGTTGATCGTGCTTTGCGCCTCCAATGCTTGGCGAAGCTCAGGAGACTGAGCCCATTCAGGTGGATTGAAGGTCCGCGGTCGATCTTCATCTTCCGAGTCTGAGTATTCACTGTTAACTTCAGGTAGTTCGATACTTTCACTGGGTACAGTTGACTCCGTTTGCATCGCAGCTTTGGCTCTAGCAGCCATTTGTGTTTGAATGATTTGGGCGGGTTGCACATGTTCTTCGTCGACCTGAATTAACGCCTTGGGTGAGGGCTTCACTTTGCCCTTTGTGGGAATGGCAGTTGGTACTTTCGAGGTCTTCTCACTGGATTTGAGTGTAGAAACCGGGGGTGCAGGCTGAGATAAGGAGGTATTATAAGCTGCAGAAGAGTTCAATGCGCTAACTTGCTTGGACGACGTAGGCTTGAAGCTTGTCTTGCTGAAGGGCGCTTGCTTCTTATAATCCTGCTTCTTCTCCAGCTTGTCTTGTTCCGGTTTACGTTTCTTCGTAACCTCTTCGTCCTAAAGCTAGTATTTGAACACCTGACCTCACTGATGTAAGGCTCTTACCTTCTTGAGGGACATACTGGCAGCAATTGGCTTGAGAGGCTTCTTATCCCCTTGTTCCTCTCGCTCCCGCTTTCTCCGCTCAATCTCCTCCTTAACTTTGCGTTCTTGCTCCTGCTGCCTCACCTTCTCTTCCTCGGCTTTACGCTGTATTGCAAGTTGACGGCGATTCTCCATCTCTTTCAGACGTGCGGCTTTCTTATCATCTTCATGTTGTTGCTATAATAGTGTTAATGCAGCCTCAGATAACCGGCGGTTCGAGTACCTTCTTGGCAGCAACGGCCGCCATCTGGATGACTTTTTTTACTTCCGGTTTACTCTTTTTACTCGTTCCCAATGCGCTGCTTAGGAACTTGGACGCCTGACCGAAGAATCCGACCTGAGATTGCGACGTCGCAGAAGAGGTAAGAGAGGGTGGACCATCGCCAACTTGAGACTACAAGACAGTCAGTACAAATAGAGCAAGAAAATGTCGTGACCTACCTCAACCAACGGACCAAGAGATTTGTTTCCACTCAAGATTAGCTCTTCAAGTTCTGGATCTTGATCTATTCCCTTTGTACCGGTGTTGTAGTCCTCTTGCTCAATATCCATGTCTTCGACAAATCCATCAGGTACTGCGTCCTTCTCTACCTCCTGGACTTGCTCCTCTTTGTAACCCTTGGAGCCCCTGAAACCAGCACTAGTATCAACTCGCTGACTCTGCGACGGAAGCGTACTCCATGTCAGGCTATCCTCCTTACTGGCCCCACTGAAGGGCCAGTGAACACCTTGGGGTAGCTTCTCATCAATAGGCCAACTGTCATCATCATCCAGAGCATTGTGATGGTTTGATATAGCCTGTTGAGAGCCAAAAGCACTCGAGTACTCCGTTTCTTGTGTGCCAGGTACCCAAGCTTCGGTATTTCCACGATCTCCAAAAAAGTCATCTGATTGAACTGTCTCCATAGTTGATTGCGCACTGAGAGGGACAGCTTCCTTACTGGAAGGAGGTGAAAGACGAGGCGAGGTCTCGAGTGTCATGGACGTCGGCTTAGTGAATGTTGACAAAGGTGGGAGGTTGAAGCTGGATTCTTCGAAGGAGGGTGGTGTCGGTAATGGTCTGCCTGAAAGGAGGGGGGGGACAAAAACTGGCGGGGGCTTGTTAAAGATGGCGACTGTTTGCAACGTAGAATTTCGGGATCGGGCCGGTGGAGATTCAGGTGGTGTTGTTGATGTGCTTTCGCGATTCACATTCGCTTGCGTACTGAAAGAGCGAGGAATCGGATGTTGGGTCTGGGGTGCCAAACTCTTCTCAGGAACTTTAGACTTATCCCTGATTTTCCCTTTGGTAGGAAACAAATCACTGACACTGAAACGATGTTCCAAGCTCGAGGAATCCGTTGCCGGTGGTCCTTCTGGCGCCAATGCGGTTGCAACACCACCAGTAGCCCTGGTCGTAAGATCATCCTCCTTGTGGTTGCGCTCAGCAATTTTTGCCTCAGCTCGAGCCCTGGCTTCGGCGAGCGCAGCTGCTGTGTTTCCGTACGCCTTGTTATTGAGCTTCTCGTTACGAGCCTCGAGACCCTGTACCTTCTTTTTCAACAAATCCAACATTCCATCCTCACTCGACTGCTCCGAAACCTCAGTTGATGCCCCTGATTGGATCTCTGCCAATTTCGGAGATACGGCCTTGGCTGGGTTAGTCTCTCCTTTCTGCGTTTTCATCGCCTTCCATAATCTCTCCTCGACTCCAGGGCCGGAAGAATACATGGTCTCCTCACTCTTTCGTTTCACCCCAGTAAGGTTCAGTACGTCTGCCGAGATCTGATTCACAATCGACTTCTTCGGGATTCCCTCCATTGCTTTGGCTTCACGGACTTTCATTAGCCAAGAAGTGCGCTTTCCAGTAACTGTATTCCCAGGTGTAGCCACGGCAAGCATAGCATTGCCGACTGATGGATCCTTTGTACCTCGCATCGACTTTCGAAGGGGTATAGGCTCGGGTAGGGTGGGTAATGTCGAGAGAACGTTTTTATGGGAGACAGACTTGGAGGGCGACGACAAAGTTTCTGGGTCGCGGAGGGGAACTATGATGTCTATGCTTAAGGCTCCCTCTCTAGTCTCGTCGGACGTCCCCGTTCGGATAGGCTCGACAGGTAAGGATGTGTTCGCAGACATTGTCGAGTTCGACGGTGCGGTGCTTGCTGTTTGGGAAGGAAGATTGGGAGGTGGTACACCATCATGTAGAATAGTTTGTGCCGGAGCGCCGGCCTGCACCGTTGTGACCTGGCTCCGTGTATCGTTGGAAGGTGCTGGTTTCGTTGCAGTGTGTATGAAAGCTCCATTGAGATCGATTGCCTCGTCGTCTTCAGCAATCACAGAGAGCTCAGGTTGAATGCGCACTGAGACCGCGAGATGGTCGTCCTTGAATCCTTCTTGAGATCCATCATCTGAACATGATTGCTCCACAAATACCACTTGTACCGTTTCTTGTGATTTTGGAGACACTTGCACTGGTGGGGCTTGCTTTGCCTCCAACAAGGCTTGAGTAAGGCTGTTGACTGGGGATGCGTTTTGCGTCATAACCCCCCCGTCATCCCCCTATCAAATCGTAACATAGGCAAGAGTACGAATAACAGCCAAGAAGCAAGATCTCACCTCCAATGACAGGGTAACAACTTGTGCCAACTGTGAAGCCAGTTTTGGCTTCCTGGATATAGTCTTTTTTCGCCCAGGAGTCTTCACTAGCTCAATGAGATGGCTATTCTGATTTAGAGAGCTGATAAATCAAGCTAAACTTGTGCACGTACTCCTGCTTTGCTCCGGAGAGAATATTATCGAGGTAATCGTCGAGGAAGGAGAATCCGTGCATTCGGACCCGGTCTTGGAAGAGCTTACGGCCCGGATCACTGGCCATAGTCATACGAACCGAGTTTGCCCATCCCAATAGATCTGTCTGCGCCATAGCAAGGTGTTAAGACCACGACCTTGTGACGGAGTTGTGAAACGAGTTGAAGCCGTAAAAGGAAACACGCGAGCGCGTCAGTCACATGACCGTTCTCGTACTGCGGAAATGACTGCGGCCTTGGGTGACCTGCGACACCAGGCTTCGCTCCACATATAAGCGATTGACAACCTGCAGCCACTCTCACCCCCCCTCCTGAAACAATGGATGCTAACCTTCTTACCACCTCGGCGTCAACTCCACGGAGCGAACATGCAACGGCAGCCTCGCCTTCCGACAATCTCGAGCAACTGAACGAGGTACAGCTTCGCGAGATATATGAAAACGAGGAAATAGAAAGATTTCTTCGCTTGTTCTCCACAGTGAGAATCACCTTTGTCCCATTTTCAGATTTATCGACGAACGGTAGTACGTAGAGGAAGTCAAAATCCCTGATCGTACACCGGAAAAGATGCCCAGTTCGTCCGCATTTCCGAACGACACAGAACCTGAAGAAGAGTGGGTTCATCCCGGTAACGATTCCCAGACACACCCAACATCTGGGAATCCCATATCCCGTTCAGATTGCATATCAGAACAAGTGGCATACGTAAGGTTTCTCTCAGGTCCCACCAAAGAGACCACTAACACATGGTCTCCGTCCACCTGATAGCGCGTTTTGTTACCTTACCTTACTCCCAGAGCTCCGGCCCAGGAGTTTACACTCAATCGCTCTCGACTCGCCGGGCAACGCCTTTACTTGGCCATCGTTCCCCACTATCTTCCATTCATCGTTCGCTCATATCGTCTTGCTAAATGGGAGGACTGGAAGAAGAGCTCAGTCTTTTGCGCTGTGAGTACGACCCCACACGTTACAGTACCCACGTACTCACTGTGCATAACAAAAAAAAGGGATTTTGGTTTCTCTGGTGGAACGATCTCTTACCAGCGGCTCTTCTTTTCAACCTCTTCTTTGTATTGTTGAAGCACAGGATCTTCCCATATCCTAGCCTCCCCGAATTAAAACGTCACCGCGAGGAAATACACGACGCAGACCGCTTTGGAGAGCAACTATCCCGTCGTCTCTCTGCCCCCTCCTTCGGAGTGCGGGACATGTGGAGACTTTGTAGACTTGTAGCCTTCTCACCCAAAGAGAAGAAATACGCGGGGAAGAATAAGACCACCTCTCAACCGCCTGATTACTCCATGTCAGCAGGACTCGGCGAACCAACGATTCTCGAAGATCCCGACGACTCTGAGGAAGTGCAACAACTGAAACGCCTGTGTCTTTTCTTAATGAACGAAACTGCGGACCTCCACGAAAGGATCAGAAAGTAAGCTATCAAAACTAAGCTTTTTGCCGAGTTATAATTTGAGCAGCATCTTCATCTGGAAGAAACCTGCAAGCTCATGGATCTACTCTTGTGTAAGTTCGGCGTCTCGTTCTGTTGAACTGAATACTGAGGCAATGCAGTCCCTCGCTGTGCTATTCATGGCAGCTTTGTTTGCACCCCCGGCGTATATCATAAAAACAACCTTTGGCACGATGGGTTTCTTGTACTGGCATGTCACACCTGTGATTGTTGCACTACCCCCTGAAGACAGGTTGCGGTGGGTCGTCTCAGCCTACGTTCTAACATTTTTTGACTTGCCGAAGTCTGCCTCCCCTCTTATCAAACGTTCCCAATGACTCTGAATACGCCATGGAAATGATCTCCGCACGGGTGGCTGCTGGTCTGGAAATCAGCCCTTCAAAATTCGCGAAAGAAACAAGAATATCTCGGCCAGACCCTCCGCCATATTCGGGGAACGGACAAGACCTCTCGGCAGTCAGAGAAGGGTCGAGTACCAGGGCTAAGCAATCTAAGGATATTTCGCGGCACTTGAAGCGCGTGGGGAAAGCCATTGATTCAGGTAAATCTTTGATACACGACGGGAAGCGCTTCGTCACGAAAATTCCGGTGAGTTTTGCCCTCATCGTTATCAGTAATGTCCTAATTTTTCTTTCAGGACGATGATTCGCTGCATAAGAGAAACCCTGTGAATGGTACACACAGTACGCTAACCCAACCTCCCTCCCACGTACTGAGGTCTAAACACTTCTAATAGCATTCCCTGCGCAACACTCTTCAGCGCCAGGATTGATCACCCTCACATCCACTAAACTACATTTCACATCGTTAATATCGTTAGACCCCAGCGTCACTATCCCGCTGCAATATATTAAAGGTGTGAAGAAGATTGGCATTTTGAAGGGGCTGGATATTCTCTCGACCACGACAGATGCAGATGGCCGTGAAACAGATAAACTGGAGAGATTTATTTGGGTCAATAATCGTGACGAATTGTTCGCTCGAATCATCAGCGTCAACAATAGTGCGGCGTGGGTCAAGGTCTAGCATCTGAGTATCCAATATCCAGTATTCAGTATTCGGTTTTATATCTGCCATATGCACCTCTCGGTTTTTGGCAATCCAGTGTATTCCTTCAATCTCATGTGCCGTGGCATATTCCGGACTCAGACACCTGCCAAGCTTTTATCGAATCATGGATGCCAAAAAATTCGCTCCATTGCCCTCTTTCTCGTTCGAAGTCGACCTTTCCTGGGAGTGATACCTCTGTGCACAGCCATTCTACGCTTTTTGCGATGTTCTTCACTCCAGAACTGCTTTCTCGAAGGGATAGTGGCTTTGGCTTGCTCTGGTACGTGTGCAGTATGTGGTTCGGGTCAGACCAAATCAAAAACTCTCATGGCGCGCGCAATCAGGCTGGCTGCTACCTTGGGGTCAAAATCTATCTTCAAAAAATTGCCGAAGCGATCTGTCATGACGGCTGACATAGCCCAACTCTGCAACCTCATTGCTGAACCTGTCGAACCGCTGGCCCTACGACTATCTAGCAATCTTATGTATGGTGTTGTCCGGTACGTATGTTTAGTCCATCTACGATATCGGTCGCTTAATGTCAAATATATCCGCCACGATTTTCAGTGTATACAAAGGTCTGTTGCCTTGGGTGTCATGACGCCGCGAGCTCATATACAGAGTGTAGTTAAACAAGAGATACTGATCACCGACATTAACGCATGCGCAGCTGCCCTGAAGAAAATGGTGCAGGACATGCACCAACACACAGCTGCTGGTAAAGACCTACTGCTGGCCCAGCCTACTGCTCGGTGGGTGATCTTCATTCGTAGTATGAAACATATTCGAATAAACCACACCAGCCCACACGCCGTAACGATCCAACTGGGTCCTGGATCTGGTCATGCTCCGATCCTTGATGCATTGTTCTCTGTGAGTCAACGATGAGACTGTTTGCAATAGGCTTACTCACCGCGTATCACTAGGGATGGGACGATGATGATGGTGGCGTCAGCATAACTTCCCATTGCGCAACAATCACTTACTGTCCATGTCCCTATAGGAGGAGTCCACCAGGCTGTGAGTGACGGTGACGAAGAATTCGATCCCAAAGCAAAGCCAAGGAGAAAGGAGAAATCAAAACTGACGAAGGAAGCGACAATAGAAACAGCCCGAAAAGACGAGTATATTCTCCATGAACACCTTGATCTCTTAATCTCGGGTTCCCTCGAACGGTCCCTCGAAGGCACTTTAGGCTCCGGATTCGGTGAAATCGACTTATCCTCATCCCAAGTTGACGGGGGATTCGTGTTCGAGGACAACTTTCTCGGAATGTCCGATGGTTTTGATCTTGCTGGGGGTTTAGGCGATGAGCTCGCTAAGGAACTTGGCTGGGAGATGAACGAGATAGAGCCAATTGCGGCGTAAGCATGGGTGCCGTAGCCTTTCCGACGTTTGGGGCACTGAAGTGTCATAGGAATGACGCCAGTGACCTTGATGTTCTCGCGAGAGACTTCGAAGCGAACATGAATATTGCAAACACAAATTTCGATTTTGGGATCCAGGTCGAAGGTGAAAATGCGTTCTTTGCCTCTACGCCGAGACCCACGCCGAAGAAAACTTCTCAGAAGGTGCGGACGAATGAAAGAGTACTATTAAGACTGACTGGACTAGCATGACAAAGAGAATGTGCAACCTACCCCTTGCGATAACAACCGAGCGAGTTCAGTGGCGTCTTTTGCCAGGGCGTTCCTTTCGCAGGATTATATGGATGGCGGTGATGAACAACAAGCGTTGGTAGATGAAATGGCCAGAAATCAACAAGATGGAATATTTGAAAGAAAACGCAAGAGAGGGAGGCTCCTTTTAGACGCAAGAACTGAACTGACCGATCAAGAACTGAAGGTGCATGCAGGTTTGTTTCTGTATTAACGGCAGCTAAGCAGTGGTCACAGCTTGCGCGAGCAAAATACTTGGAAACCCAGAGAGAATTACGGAAGGTGATAAAGCAGAAGAGGCTTGAAAAAGACGCAAGCAAGATGATCGACGGATTGATCTGGGGAGGGCCGCAAGGCCGTACGTCTAAACCCGGAGGGTTCTTCTTGAGAACTGAACCATGATGTAGTAAATGCCGAGCCGCTGATACAATTTTGGCGAAACACTTTCACGGTTCAAGTGCAGGCGAGGACTAACGCCACTGATATTCGCCTGGACCAAGGTTTGAGAGTCGAGGCATATTCTGCATCCATGGTGACAACGTTGATGCAGAGCCACCAAAGAAACGCGCGAGAAAACAGCAAGTACAAGTCGAGACGAGGACGGAGGAGAATGCGGCCAGTTCGCCCCAAAACCCCGGCACCGACCTCATGATGGATCAAGGTGTTGACATGGTTCGTCTCATTATGGGTAGCCTGGAATTGTATTTCACTGAGTTAACTTGAATGGGAATTTTAGCCGTTTGAAGATATTGATGTCGAAGGAGTGCGGAGAAGGTCTTCAGAAGTGGGTCCGCCGAGGCTGTGCGCAACGGAGCTGACGATCTCCGTTATCTTACAGGAGCCCGGCCATGGGCGTCAAATATCTCGAGCTTCTTCCGTGGCGAGAGGGAGCCAATTTGGCATTGAGATAGAAATGAAGGATTCCTTCGGATCACAGAAGTCTATGTTCCCTTGGGATAACGCAGGCACCTCCTCTGCGGGCGGGCACACATTCAGTGATCAAATTGACATTACACACGCGGATATCGGATTGCGCAGTCATTCATTAAGCAGACGTGGGAGTCCACTACCTCGCAAGAGCCGGAGTAGTAGCGTGCTAGCAGGTATTAGCATGTTTTCGCCTGCTGCAGGCGCCCATAGCTCCCGGGCCTTCGGTGAGAATTTAGGGGATGATGGTGAGCTCGTTCTGCGGAGTGAACGGAAGACATACTAATGTTGATGCCTGAAGGTGACATCCGGGATGTGGAAGACTCCCAGAGATCCGAGATGCCATTGGTGACACTGGAAAAGAATTCGTTCAATTTTCTCGAGTGGGTAATGCTGCACATGGGGGGGAACCAAGGCTAAACGAGTGTAGATATGCAAGGATGCAACGCCAGGCCAACCCGAATGATGGACTGAAGTTTTCCACCATCGTTCCAGCTGTCGCAAGTACCAGGCACGTTGCGGCTGCTGCGTTTTACCACTGCCTCGGTGAGAAGTTCGCTGTCACCGTCGTTCATCTGTGAATTCATGCTATGGCAGTTCTGGCGACCAAGAGTCTCGTGGGCATTGAGCAGGGGGAGGCATACGGTCCTATTGTTATTTCTGTCAATTGATGGATTGACCGAGTTGGAATTCATGTAGCACTAGTGTTAGTTACCCTGGTTATGAGGACAGAACCAAGCTGAATAGAACTGGCTCGTGGATAGAAGTTTTTAGCCTGGGAGTGAGATGTCGGAAATGATTGGCGCCGACGATCAAAGGGCCGATCCGACGGGCCCTACTCTTGGGCCTTCGCATAAATACCCTCTGTGCCTTGTGCCACTGCTGAGTGTTGCTCCCCAACCTGCTTCTGTTTTTCAACCGAACCCCAGATTTCTCCCAATCCATATAATGACCTCTCCCGCAGTGGCTGCCGCGAAGACATATCTTGCCAGCGTGGACCTTGCCAATTATGATCCTGAACAATCGCGACTGATGGAAGAGCGCTGTATTTTGGTGGATGAAAATGATAATGCTATCGGAACTGTCGACAAAAAGACCTGTGTGTCTGCTTGTTTCCCTTAATGCGCCGGGGTGGTAGGCTAACAACTCAGTGCAGGTCATCTCATGGAAAACATCCAGAAAGGTCTCTTACATCGTGCCTTTTCAGCTTTTGTCTTCCGCCCGTCGGATGGAAAACTACTCCTTCAGCAACGTGCCTCTGAGAAGATCACTTTCCCTGACATGTGGACAAACACATGTTGCTCACACCCTCTTGATGACTTCGAAGAGGAGAAGGTTGAGAAGGACCAACTAGGCGTCCGGGTCGCCGCATCGCGGAAGCTAGAGCATGAGCTAGGTATTCCCAGAACACAGACTCCCGTCGACGAGTTTCAGTATTTGACTCGTATTCACTACCTTGCCCCGTCTAATGGTATGTGGGGTGAACATGAAGGTGTGTTGGAGCATTTCTTTTGTCATACCCCTAGTTGATGTTGGTTACGATCAGTCGACTATATCCTTTTCCTCACCGCCGATGTCACGGTGACACCCAACAAGAACGAAATCAAGGACTATAAGTATATGAGTAAGACGGAGCTGCAGGCCATGTTTGATGACCCTTGTACGTATCCATTACATCGCCAAATCATCCTGTATTGAAAACGAATTATAGCGAACTCGTTTACTCCTTGGTTCAAGCTGATCGCTCGGGATTTCCTCTTTGGTTGGTGGGATGAACTTGAGAGGCGAAAAGATAATCGAGGCAACGTTGTTGCTAAGAGTCTGGCAAACGTTGTGGATGGTTCCAAGGTCATCAAGATGGCCTAGAATAATATCACGGCTAACATGTCACGGCAAGAAAGAAGTGTAATCTATACACAATACACTTTGTCGTAAACGGCATAAGTTACGCGAGAGCCCGATATTTGAAAACCAGGATCTCCCTCCGAAGGCGAATCCCAAGAGGGCCACGCCGGCAAAGAGGGAGGGCCGCATCCAGATAGTATCCGAATTCACTGATGATCCGTAATACCTGCATGAAAAAGAGCTTGGGGCTCAAGGCTTCTGAACCTGAAATGGCTGAGTTCTGGGGTTCGTATTATACACATGCCGACTTACCACCGAATCGCCACGCCCCTTTCTTAATTTCGACCGTTTGTTGATCTCCAGATGCACCTAGATCCAAGATAACGTTCGGGGGTAAAATATCACGCAGCCTTGGGTTGAGTCCGACGTTGATGGGATCCGGTGCTTTGATGAGAGTCAATTTCCTGCCTCCGTTCGAAAGATAGCCTAGAAAGAAGTTGGCGCTGTCGTCACAATTTGCTGGTTGGAAGATGAGCTGAGGAACCTAAGGTTTTCTGGTCAGTGGACAACTCATTTTTATTTTATTTTAACACCCAACGAGAATACGCACCGAAGCCAAATTGTAGTTGGTTTGATACGAATATCCCTGTTTATATGTTTGAAAAAAATCAAGTCATTAATCTAGACTGCACGTACCCGGGTGGCGCACAAACGGAAGAGTCTGACGATGATGTCGTATGCACTGGGAGGAATTCATGTTCAATCAGGACATCTAGATTAGGGTGTAAGCTCCTACACATGAATGTTGGGCCCCGACATATCCCAGGGGTCGTTGAAGAATTTGACAATGGCTGTGTAGTTGACCACTTGCGACGTTGCACCACCTGGCCACAACGGCCAAATGGTGTCTTGCATTTCCTTGAGCGCCAGTGTTGAAATATTGCCCAAATGCAGCTCATTGAACCCATGAAAAGATATGAATAGGTGATCTAGATCTGGCGTCAGGCATAACATTATCCACTGAGCAAGGCGCGGTCTTACGGGCATAATTATCGTCGCCAATAATCTTGCCAGTCCCGTTTTGCCTTGCGTTTGACTGTGTCCGTATCCGATGAAGACTGGTTTCTGGTCGGGAGAAGGAGTTTGTTCGTGATCTGGTGATCGTGTGTTCTGTCGTTGGGAAGAGGGTGAGGGTATTTGATTTTCTGAGGGCTGATTTGAGGGGCTGGGCAGGGGCGGACGGGACAGCGGCGACTGTCTTTGTGCGCCTGTGTTTGGATCTGTTATTTTGCGGACGAGGTGTGACAGGTTCTTGCTGGTATGCAGCGGCGTCAAAGCCTCCTGGCTGGGGTCCAAGGGGTATGTAGTGGCTGGGGTATGGAGTATAACCAGCCCCATTGTTGGGGCCGGGGAGGGGCTGTGGGTACAGAGGCTGGGACTGTTGCTGAGGGTAGACGGGTTGCTGCCAGAAGGGATAGGAGTTGTTGTATTGCTGCTGCATCGATTGTGGCTGGGTCTGGTATTGGGAGGATCATGAACACGAGGCATTATATGTTGCCCGAGAGAAGCCTGCAACGTGCCTTTCCCTTCCTTTTGCAGCATACGGTTTGGCACGGAATTCTCGAACACTCTGAGGTCTGCACCCTTGCCTCGCCCGTCTTTACAAGTTTTATTCCAGATCCTGCGCCAGGGCACATCGCCGCGACGAGAAAACCTCCGACCACGTGACCTTGAAAATCACCCGGTGCTGTCAAATTCTGACCCTTTCACGCTCTTCATGGCCTCTACTTTCTTCACCTGGCTGCGCTCACCCGCGGCACGCGACTATTTTTTCAGTCTGTCTGCCACCCTTCCCAAATATTCTCACTGACCAACGCGCTATAGGCACACATTTCTGGGGACCTGTTCGCCGTTTCCTCATTCGTGCTTTCCGAGTCATAACCCAACGAATATCTAGGTTGCCAACTGGGGTCTTCCTCTCGCTGCCCTTGCAGACTTTTCGAAAGATGAGGAGATGATTTCGGGGACGATGACAGCTGCTCTGACCTGTTACTCGTACGTATTTGTTCACATGTTCATCGTTCACTTACTAATTCGACCACCTTTCCCTAGCTTGGTTTTCATGCGCTTTGGTGTGTCGTTGTTCTGATTAATAGCAGACCCCTTGACTCAACCTGACGTTCTCTTCCAGCATGGCGGGTGCAACCGCGGAACTACCTTCTATTCGCGTGTCACTTGACAAACGCCACCGCCCAGTCTGTAAATGACGCTCGCTTTGTCAAATACTGGTACATGGGTGGTCGTGAAGAGAGGCTTGGCATCGCACCAATACCAGCAGGCGAGGGTAAAGTGACGGAAGCCATCAAGGCCGCTCGTGAAGACCCTAACAAGTCATGAACTTCACTCCGGGATTTACCAATACCCCATATTGTTAACCCTGCCTACTATGAATATAGATCTATAAACCACTTCCTCATAATCCAATATGTCCCAGTACATCACCAAAACCCGTCATCCTCGCCCCCCTTCTTCTTTCCGTCTTTCTGTGCGAGGGCTTGGCGCTCATACATCTCAGCAATCTATACCGAGCCTAAAGTCAACCCGACCTCAATTCAGCAGAATAACACGGCTTACCTGTTCGGGCCCTGTTGCATCATCAGCATTCTTGTCGTCGCGCACTCTGAGAAACCGAGGAAATCGCAACGAAATGCCTCGCTCATCGACCTAAAACCAACATCAGCTGCCTTGGATCCATACGAGATGGGAAAACCATAGTCAAGCTTACCAATCCTTGTGCAGCGGTATAAATAGGACTCAAGCTCAAGTCGGCCGTAAGCACCTCCCAAACGGTTTTTGGCTCGAACCAGATGTCGGGTTTGGCACCTCCAACCTTGACGTCTCCACGGACCTTCTCCAGCTCGAGGGGTTTGAGCTCGCTGTAATGTGACTGAAGGATCTCGTCACCGAACCCGGTACCAATCTTACAGATCGTCTGGTATTCTTCAGACTCTGGGTCGTAGCACGCGAGAAGGAAGGCCCCATAGACGTTGGTTCGCTTTCCTTTCCCATAGTATCCACCGACGACCACCAAATCCAATGAATCGCCAACACCAGCCAGATAGTCCTTCTTGAGCTAAATTATAGGCCTGAGAGACTGACCATGTGTGAAGGAAGGCAAAGCTCACCTTTAGCCAATTGACACTACGCCGACTTGGCTCGTAGAAACTGGCCTCGCTATCGAGCATTTTCACCATTAATCCTTCACAGCCATCTTTCACACTCTCTTCAAGGAACGCCTGGATTTGATCCGTGGATTCACCGTCGGACGACTTTGCAAAGTCAAATTCTCCAGGTATTGGTTGAAAGTGTTCACGTAAAAGCTTCCTTCGCTCGGATAAAGGTTTTCGTAATAGAGGCTGCATGAAGCGATAAGAAACCAGGCTTCAAGTCATGATATATCCGTACCTCGCCATTAAGGTATAACAAATCAAATCCAAACAGGCAAACTCTGACCTGAATATCTTCCATCTTAACATCTTTGCGTTTCCGTCGACTGAGCTCCTGGAAAGGCATCAATTTCAGTGTTGTCCGATCAATTGCAACAGCTTCTGCATCAAGCACGAATGATTTAGTGGTCTCCTTGATACACTACATCAATAACTATTAGTGTCACTCGAGATAACATTGAAAGGATGATACCTTCGGCAGTTGATCCACAAGATCAGGATATTTCTTGCTCATATCTTCTGAGTTCCGACTGAACACCCCAACCGTCCCATTATCCAGCTTATGCACTTGCGCACGCTCGCCGTCGTATTTATACTCGCAAGTGAAATGTTGGTTTTCGAATCGATCCAAGACTTCACCGATAGCTTTGGTTGGTTTCGCGAGCATAGGCTTCAAAGGAACGCCAGGTGTCAGCCCACACACACCCCGCAAACGGTCAATGCCAACTTCGAGGAGAGCAGGTATAACTTTGTCATAAGTTGGCAGTTCACTGGGTTAAACCTCAGATCTCTACTCGATATTCAAGAGCGAAGGGTGTCCACACCTATAAACGGATTTAATCGTGAGAGTAGACTCTTCTAATCGTTTGGCCAGTTTCTCACTCGACCATGTCTTTTTGGAATTTTCCTTATCTGCTAAAACGATAGCATGTGCGACAGCGACCAGTACCGACCGTTCAGCATTGCCAATGCGTAGTTTGCCCTCCAAACTGCGGATGATATACTTGGCTTCGAGGTCTTGGCATGCAGCGAGGAGTTTCGTGATGATTGAAACCTTCTTGGCTTGTGACTGTGAAAAATCAGCCGTACGCCATCAGACAGACAAAGAGCCCACATACAGAATGCCCGGCTGTTGTCGCAATCTCTTTGAGGTGAGAAAACACGAAAGGAAGCGTTAGTGGTTTGGGTTTGAAAAGTGTCTTCTGACTACTTTTCGAATTCTGTGGAAAGGAAACTCATCAGAACATGGCTGTTTGGGGCTGGGTCGGATGGCTGACCATCGCAACAAGGCCCAGGTCACCCTCCCGTTTCAAGTCAGCTTTGATTACCGCCAAACTTCGGCCGGTCGACTCTGCGATTGCCTTTATCAGTAGACTCTCGCCAATACCAAGCTCGATGCCCTCATAGTCAGGTGATAGCTTTTCATTGGTTTAAGCGCATATTCAAGACATCAAAGAAGTTGCGTACCCGATTAATGCACAGGTAGACTGTTTGGAGAAGGGAATTGTAGTCGTCTTTTGTACTGCGTTGTATGACGAGTAGAAGGAACGATGTCAAGTACGCGTTCTTCTCCAAGCGTTTCGTGGTACTTTCTATGAGGGAAAAAGTCTTTGCTAAGGCAGCATATGGAACACTAGGTAGAAAACCTACGCGTAAGCCGGGAACTGCAAAGGGGATGACGGTAAAATGACTCACGGTTGTCCGACTGTCCATCCACCAGGTATGTCAACGTCCTTTATTCGCAGAAGTGCAGCCTCTGCCCTAAGATAAAACTGACATCAGCAGATAGGCAACAGGAAGTTGACTGAGACACGGACGTTTTGGACGCAGCGGCACCTTCTAAAGCTGTAATTCCTTCATCGTCTTCCAGTTCGTCCCTCTCCACCTCCTCCTCGCCATCATCATCGCTCGGCTCAGATGCTGCAGCAGATTTCGACTCAGTATCTAATGTTTCCTTAACAGCAGGTGCCTTCGCCTTCTGTTTACCCCTAGGTTGTAGAGACTGCGGGGAACGCGGTGAAGACACTCTAGAGCTTGGCGGAGAGGAACCAGCCAAGGAAGAATTGATAGCTCGTGCGATGCCTGTTCTTGTTTGAATTATGGCATTACGGGCAGAGGTTAACGTACTTGAAGACGGCTCATCGTCATCTGAGTCGACTATCCGGCGTTTTTTGGCTACAGGAGGGCCTATAGAATCGGTATGAGTAATGCTCACCGGTAGGTAGCAGAGCGTGTGCGGACCATTCTTCCTTATCTGCTTCGAGCTTTCACCTGCCCAAGTCATAATCTAGCACTCAGAGTCGTCAAAACCTCAACATACCCGACCCATCCACCTCCGTTTTATCACTTTGAACCTGCTGATCCACCTCCATCGTATTTTCTTCATCCGCTTCCTTCTTTGGTTCTGCAGCAGCCTTCCGTTTCTCGCTCTTCCACATGTCTAGGAGACTCGATTGTTGCGGGGGAGCAGGTTTGACACCTCTGGGCATTTCGAAGAATTTACCTATTGGATAGGCGAGTCAATAGGTAAGGACAGTGTTCTGTGGCAGATATTGACCTAGTGTTTGCTGACGACCCATTAGGGAGTACGCACGTATCAGCAGGGCGCGAGAGGTAAACATGTGTACACAGCGCGTCGCGTCAGCTCACCTATTGATCATATCTGTTTTAGAGATCTGTTTAATCAGTGGGGACCTTGTTTGTGCATATGTACCCTTGGTGCACATGCAACATGCGAAGTTCGTCACTCAACAGGTAGTCTTGTGGCAAGGAGCTCATCTCCAGCATGCACCGGACAGCGTCCCACCCTGACTTAAGTGCGCTCGGTGGGAAAGACCAATTCAATATTCAGTCTCAACACTGCAAGTCACCTTGCATGATGAGTGTCATTTAATCAATGAAATGGGTAGGAAAAACCCAGGGCTATAGAACCCAGATCGCTGGAGTGCATAGCTAAGGAGGTTAAGGGATGGCTATCCAAAATGATTAAGGACTCTATATTCTCAAACCAGACAGTTAAGTGAGTAACACGACCGGAAGCGCGTGGTGGGGGTAATGCGCGTCAAGGGTCCTCTGGGCTCCCCCTGATGACTGGACTTGTCAAAAACATTATTATTATACTATATATTATTGTAGCGCATATACGAGCCAGGTATCCACTGTCAGGAACCGAGATGCCAGTGTTAGCAGAAAGTGTCATATCTGCGCTTGCGGAAATAATTCTTCACTTGGGTGTATGGAATTTCTTTGACGGATGTTCGGCATAGCTTGGAATGGATAGAGTGGGACTGACCCAACATCGCTGTTAAGGACGTTCGGCCATAGGTGCTTTCGGGAATTTCCGAAAGTAACTGCATAGTTCATCACAAGTGGCTTCACGGATTAACCAAATAAGTATCAACAGACCCAAAAGACTTGGACCCCACCACCCCTAACGTCCTCTAGCTCAGCAACATGGCCGATGCTCAAGTTTGTATCACATCTGACATACCTTGAAGACATCCGCTGACCGAACTTCCCTGGGCAGATCGAAAAAGCATATCAAAAACAACATCTCTTCCAGAACGCCAAGGCTCGTGGTGCGTTCGCGCCCTCTATTTAGGTGTGAAGCTAGTCTTGATAAGTTCTGGTCGTTTTGTTGGGTAGGCGGCAAAAAGGTTGTAACCAAGCAGAAGAGGTGGTACAAGGATGTTGGCCTGGGATTCAAGACGCCCTCCGAGGCAATTAATGGCTCTTACATTGGTGCGTCGCAAGCATCATATTATATGTCCGCACCGGTTGATTATACTATTGTAGACAAGAAGTGTCCCTTCACCGGTGACGTTTCCATCCGGGGCCGTATCCTCACTGGAAAGGTCGTGTCAACCAAAATGACCCGCACGATTATCATTCGACGTGACTACCTCCACTACATCCCCAAGTACAGTGCGTGCCGATGTCACACAGTGTTGTGTTTGATTTATTCATTTATCCCGTGACTGCAGACCGTTACGAGAAGAGGCACAAGAACCTTGCAGCCCATGTTTCGCCTGCCTTCCGTGTTGAGCTCGGTGACATCGTTACTGTTGGTAGGTGGCGACATATGTGGCTGTGCGTGTCCTAACAATGGGGGTGTGCAGGACAATGCCGGCCACTGTCAAAGACTGTGCGCTTCAATGTGCTGCGGGTGGCGAAGAACAAGGCGGCGACAAAATCGTTTGGCAAATTCTAGGAGTAGTAGCGCTATGATACTACATGTTATATGCGACAATACAGAGGATATGCCTGAGTCAGAATTAGCGCCGATCAGGCGGATAAGATGGTGGTGGGGATGATGCAAACAATAACCAAACAAGGGCCAGTGATTGTTGGACTCGACATCCCTACTTTCCTCTACTCCACTCCACAACGCTCCTATATCCGACAAGCTGGCGCCTACCCTCCTCTCAGTAATCACCTCTCGCCTCTCCAGATCCAGGCCGCACTCTCCAGCACCAGGTTCTACCCCTGCCCAGATGGGCCAACAGCCTTCGAAGAAAGGCAAAAAAGGCGGCAAGGACAAGGACAGGGACCTCCAACAAGACAACACCAGCCCAGACGCTACCCCCGACGACCCCGCCGACACCACCCTTCATGGCTCTCTCTCCCGCGCCACCGCTAATCCCACAGCCAACGGCCCAGATTCCCACCTCCAAGGGAACGGCGTACCTGCCATCAACGTACCCGACCTTCAACAACAGCAACCCTCGTCCTCGCCTTCCGCCTCTCGGGCACATGGTTCTCCCTATCCAGCCAAGGGCCCATTACCACAGAGTCTTGACCAGGCTGCCTCCCTCTCCACGTCCTCTCCTCTCCCGTCCCCCAAACCCACCTCCATTCCACTCGACACCCCGTCCACTCCCACCATTCTCGCTAATGCTGTTCCATTCACTCCCGGGTCCGCCCCGGGCAGTGGCGTACAAGGCGATCCTAACGGACCAAAAGAGAAGCTCAAGCTTGATGTCGATGATATGATTCAACGCCTGCTCGACGTCGGGTACACCGGCAAGGTTAGCAAGTCTCTGTGTCTCAAGAACACAGAGATTACTGCCATTTGCCAAGCTGCTCGCGAGGTCTTCCTCAACCAGCCCACACTCGTAGAGCTGTCGCCACCAGTCAAGATAGTCGGTGACGTGCATGGTCAATACTCGGATCTCATACGGCTATTTGAAATGTGCGGCTTTCCGCCTGCCTCAAACTACCTCTTCCTAGGAGACTACGTCGACCGGGGGAAGCAGAGTCTCGAGACCATCCTCCTCCTGTTGTGCTACAAGATCAAATATCCCGAAAACTTTTTCCTCTTGCGCGGCAACCATGAGTGTGCCAATGTCACACGAGGTAAGACGATTATGTCTGTCGACCCTTTCTTCTCACACTCACTATGATGATAGTTTACGGTTTTTACGACGAGTGCAAACGGCGGTGTAACATCAAGACATGGAAAACTTTCATCGATGTTTTTAACTGTCTGCCTATCGCCGCCATCGTCGCGTCAAAGATTTTCTGTGTTCACGGCGGTCTTTCACCGTCCTTGCACACGATGGAGGATATCAAACGCATACAACGTCCTACAGATGTCCCTGACTACGGGCTCCTGAATGATTTGTTGTGGTCTGATCCTTCTGACACTGCATTGGACTGGGAAGACAATGAACGCGGAGTTAGTTATTGCTTTGGAAAGGCAGTCATAAACGACTTCCTTTTGCGGTACGATATGGATCTAATATGCCGTGCACATATGGTGGTGGAGGATGGCTATGAGTTTTGGAACGATCGGACGCTTGTCACTGTATTTAGCGCACCGAATTATTGTGGTGGTGAGTCATCCCCTCCAGGTCATCAGCCACACGTACATCATTGACACGTTGACAACGGTAGAATTCGACAATTATGGCGCCTGCATGAGGTTGGTCTATTTTTATTCACTGTTCTCGCTCCCAAACTAAGGAAGCCTACCTCCAGTGTATCAGAAGACCTCTTGTGCGCATTCGAGCTTCTTAAACCACTTGATGGCGCTGCCTTACGCAAGGAGATGACAAAAGCGAAGCGGAAAAGGTAATGAACCCCGCGCTCCGCCTTTCCTCGTTATAGTCTAACCCCAATTTACAGTCTGATGGCGTCTGCACCTTGATAAATTTACTCATGATAATTGCCTCTGTTTTGTGAGTAGAAGTTGAAGTAGAGCCACGTATGGCCACTAGTACCTGGGTCCCGGAGATTTGAAGTGTTTGGCATTTGGCTTTGACTTTTTTTTTCTACTTCCGTTTCATTAGCAACGCTGCCTTTCAGTTTATATTCGGCTCATCTACGCGGTTTAGGAAGCTTAACTTCTTTGGGCTCTTCCCCTGCCTTGCCGCCCACCTCTCTCCTAGTCATCACGTTTTCATGATCCAGCAATTATATTGCGACGGCGTCTGCTCCCCGGATTCCCGGGCTTGTAATTCTAACTTTCCTCTCTTTCTGCTTGTTATTGGGTACATACGTAGCACTTCCGCCTCTTCTTTGACTGCTCCTTCGTTGCGTACTTCCTGTGTTGCTATCTAATGATTCCGCGTCATCACACCCATCCATTGCAATCCCATTCTCAGTCTTATTGTAGACTATTACAACGCTGTCTTCAAGTGAAGCTCGCGAATCGTTAAGAAAGAAAGGCTATTTGTTATGTTTCCCTTCCTGATATCTCTGTCTTAATAACACTACAATACGTTGAAACATGACTTTATCGCTCGTCTGCTGTGGCCGCACCATCGGCACTACCAAAAAAAACTGTGTCAGTCCAGCAGCTTCAGATAGATCCACATTAGGTAGCTTCCCATCTAGCGTGACCACTGAATTTGGGACTGGAAATCAAGCGGTGAGACTGATGCAACGTAGTAAGCAGTAAGTACTGTAGATGTCAGTGTTTATTCCGCAACTTCAACCCGTTGGGCAACAATACTCACTGACGATATATCAATACTAACACTGGGATTATAAGAGCACCTCTCTTCGCATCATGGGTTGACTGTAGATGAAGGATGAGATTTGGGGATACTCATGTCAAACCTGGGAAGCGTGCATCACACCGTACAGCTCTTTAGAACACTATAGAAATACCGATAGAAGAAAGTGCAGGGGTTGTCAGACTTGACCTTCTCAAAGATACTCTTTGTGCGAAACGCAGATGTGACTCTTGAAAGAGCACTGACGGACGTGAGCTTTTCTTTTGTGTAACGAAAGACCTATCATGGCAAGTGGGGATTGAGTACGAAATGAGACACACCTCCCTAAATTCCAATCCTCAGCTATTGCAGCGAATTGTTGTTGTACGATGTGAACTGAAAAACGTCGAGGTGAACAGTAGGAAATGCAGCCAAAACATAGAATTACATTGTGAGCCTCCTGGTGATAAGTTTTCAGCGAGGTGGAACGCAAAAGATTATACTTGACACCCGAGTAATTGCCGGACTAGAAGCACGATTCGACGATGGTATTCGGCGTACGAGCTGCACGTACGATTTTGAACCCCCATGATTCACGACATGGATGGTTGGACTGACAAGCTCCCGCGATGCACTTGTCAAATCGCACAACAAGTCAATGATATTATGTGTGCGCATAAAATAAAATAATGCAAAGAGTATAGTCTACAAAGGAAACCCACAACCACGTACCATCAGGACCGTTGCGTAAACATGTCATAGGCGAGGACACCGAAGGCGGATACGATTACGCTGCACCCGACCAGGCTCCAAATCGTCAAAGTGTCCATGCCATTGCCAAAGATAATCTATCATGGTATGGTTAGATCACAAGTCGTCATTCCCACGAATACATGCTTACATCGGATATAAGGACCAGCACGATGGTCAGCAGATTGCCAACAGACGTGATGATTGGGCCCCATGTTCCCAGAAGTACCTATTGACTCGTCTAGCTTATGGTTCAAAATGATGGGCTTCCAGACGTACCATCAGCCCAGAGTTGAAAACCACGCCAGTCGATGCGATCCCAGCGATTGAGGCGACGGTTAACATATTGGGAGGTAAGCGGAATGTCTCGAGGCCAGCATTATGCAAAACTGGTAAGAATATCCAAAGTACAATGCAGGTAGTGATACCGATAAGGGATGTCAAAAGATTAGCATGAAGACCGTAAGGGGGTGGATAGACGGCATCGTCATCTAATGCAGCAGCGGCGGCGGATAACTCCTGCTCAGCAGTAAGTTCTTCGTCTGCGGGTATAGCTTGGTAAGTTGTATTTCGTTTAGCTTCTGGATCGGACGGGAGTGCGGCGTAGATCTTGTAGAGGACTTGGTATAATCCATAACCCAAAGACGCGACGAGCGTCAAAAGATTACCTACGACAGACGCAGATGGGACATTGGCTAATACAAGGGCCTCGCTGGGCGCTTCCTCTTGCGATGTGGCACCACCGTAAACAACCACAGCGACACCGAGAGTAGCGAGTATCACAGCCAGCAACTTCCTTGCTTCCCATTTCAAACCGAGGAGCTGAACGGTGATAATATACGCAAAAATAGCGTTGGTATTCCATATAGCTGGGAGCAAGAACCAATAAGATGCGTCACATACGACCAGCTGGAGTCACTCACCAGTCACATCGCTCACGCTGATCGAAGGACGATTTAGCGTTGATGTTCTTGCGAAGCAAAGAGGAATGAGCTCACGAAGCTAATGATATCGCTGCGAACCACAACACTCCAGGGAGTGTAATTCCAGTGGTTAATAAGATGACGAGGCGGAGGAACTTGAATGTGGGAAATGATCTAGTTCCAGAACCCGAGTCCGGGGAGAGGTGGATGGATATGGCAAGCTGTAGGCCCCGAAGTAGGGCGATGGTTGTGTACTTTGTAGTAATTGCGAGGTATAGCAAGTGTAGAGGGAATATTATGGCGAACGATGAGTGAACGAGATAGCTGGGTGGGCGCTGTTAATGTACACGCGGGGGGAGGGAGGCTGGGAGAGCACATACAAGAGAAAGAACGGTTGACGATAGTGCAGATTTGTCTGGACATACTATAACCCAAAGATCAGCTACTGTAATGATAGCCAGAGCTTACTACGTACCTGGGTAAGTTGACTCTCAGCCACGAATGCAACAAGAACGGCAATGAATAGGATCACGCTCGCGCTTCCGCCTAATTGGGGAGTGGCGGATGTAGAGCGCATTCTAGTCGACATTTAGGGGAGCAGTGACGAGGCAAGGACGCATGGAAGGGAAAGATTGGATTGTGCTCGGTACTCGGTGCTCTCAAGTCGTTGACGGTGGCGGTAAGGAGCCGGGCCCTATGCTCCACACAGAGCCAGTGTGAATACCATGGGAATAGTCTGTCACGTGCCTGTTCCAGCGTTGGCACACGTCCTCTCGCCACCACCACCACCCAAACCATGCTCAGAGCACTTTTGGCATCCAGCAGGCCCCTCGTCGCCCATATTCGCGCCGCCGCACTCCCCTTCTCCCACTCCACCACCCACATCCCCCACCACCACCATGCTGCTTCACCAATCGCGTCGTTGCTCGCACGAGGAATGAAAGTCCGTGCTTCTGTCAAGGTCATGTGTGATGGATGCAGCGTCGTTCGAAGGAAGGGGCGTGTCTATGTTGTTTGTTCAAAGAACCCGAAACACAAACAGGTATGTATACTTCAAATTCGACTGTCATCTCTTTCGGGTTACTCAACTCGGTTCGTAGCGTCAAGGATAGGTTGTTACATTCATGTTAGGCGATGCACTGGATACATGTACGGAATCATTCCCACTCCCCTAAACAATGCGAGTCCACATCTGGAACTCGTACGTGATCTCCGTCTCGTACTTGATCTCTTCAACCTGTACACCTTCCGGGACATCAAACCCAACCCAAGCTTTCAAATCTGCATGCGAAGAACGAGTCCACTCGCCAGATGCCAAAAAGTCTGGCATAAAAGTATCGCACTCAAAGTCAGGAGACAAAATGCGCGTGAGGAGCACTCTGTCGACTAGAGCGGCCGAAGTTGATCCAAGGTCGAGAGTTTCCTGGATGATCGACGCGCCGCCGATGATAAAGCCTCGATGAACGGGCTTTGCAGTCGGGTGTTCGCCATCGACATAGTCCAAGGCGGATTGGAGGTCGCCAACGAGTACCGCCGGTGTGTCGGGTGCTACACCCCTGGAAGAATGTTGAGTACGATGAGCGTAGGGGATGAATATCACTTGCAAACTGTAGTGAGGGTTATGGCTGAGGACGACGTTCAAACGCCCTTTCAATGGCCTGTTCTTTGCCGGAATACTCTCCCAAGTATTCCTTCCCATGACCACCGCATTCTGCTCGCCCTGTGGCGCGTGAGAGGTGACATGCGCAAAATACTTTAGTTCCTTGGAGATGTGCCAAGGCAATGAACCTTTTTTTCCAATACCATTGGAAATGGTCGCAGCGGCAATGATGGTGAGACGGGACATGATAGTAGTATTGATCAAAGGAGTGATCCCAGCAATTGATAACATTTTATACGTCCAACATTATTCGGCTTCACTCTACATACCGGCCGTCATTTTTACCACTATTAATTCCATTTCTTCCATTCGGAACCAGCAGGGGGCTTAACCTCAGTCGGCTTCTGCTTAATCTCATCCCAATTAGTACTTAGAGTTGTGCCCCCACTTTCGGAGAAACTCTTCATCATGGCACGGCGCGTATCTTCGTCTGCATCGGCGTAGATCTTCTGGAAGAATGAGTTGAGGGTGCTGTCACCTCCAATGTTAGGATCTTCGTCTGTGGATTTTTCTTTATCAGATTTGAGTATTTCGTCCGAGATGCCCTCCCAGTTTTTGCGTGAACGGGAGGGGGCAGATGTGGTAGTAGGAGGGGGATTGTAAGAGGCGTTTGCCAATGCTATTTGGGGTGTATTGAGAGACAGCAGAAGTGTAGATAACAAGTGGGAACGTACGATCAGGGGCGTCACCGACGAGACCACCCCAGCGTCCCTGGACGCGCTTTGCAAGCGAAATTTCGACCTTGACCTTGCCGACGAAATGCGAGCTGTTGTCGGGGTCAATCTGGCCCTTCAACGGCTGAAGACTGAGTGATTTCTCTCCGTGTGTGTAGGTGACCTATGGCGGACGATTGGCACACAACAGTCGATGTGTTAGGCATCACAGCTCACCGCACGAGGCTGGATTGTGACCTGGACTAGGTCTGGGTTGGCATTACGGTCAAAGACAGAAACGATGACTTTCTCGTCTGTCTCGTAAAATTCGTGACTGTACATGGATCGGCGGGAAGCTGGTTGTAGGGCGATGATGGAACATACCGAGGAGTAGCCATGGTAGATAGTTTAGAGGGAGGATAGAGATATGTCTGAGTGAAAGGCGGGGGACGGCATTGTGTGACTGTGGATGACGTTTCGAGCACATTCCATGGCTGGTTTGACCTCCCACGTGCAGCTTCACATAGCATCCCTATGCTAGGAATGAGCAATGGTGATGATTCACAGCCACCTGGGTCTATCATGAAAACAGCCATCGATTGATACTACAGCTACCACCACTACAACGAAATGGCTCCGACAGACAGCAGTATTCCCAAAGCTGTTCTCTATTATCACCCGCAGTCTGTATGGTCTATCGCTGGTGCGTGCATACACTGGTCGGAGCTGACCATGGTGGCTGATGAGATGGATCTAGTTCTGCTTTGTCTGTATGTTATCCGTGGTGGAACGGCATGCTGGAGAACTAAGTATATGCTAGGGATGAAAAAGGATACGGTGCAGATGAACTTGATTTTCAGATCGTTGATCTCGGTGTGTATGGACTGCACATGTTTGCCCAGTTTGGACGCTGAGCGAAGAGTAGCAAGCGGAGAAAATTATGATCCTGCGTTCCTTCGATTGAACCCAAAAGGTGGGCGAGGCAGTGTACCAACGATGATAAGACTTGAACAAGGTCCAGCCACGATCCCTACCCTGGTGGTTCCGCTGCAGAAAACGCTCTCTGGGGACGTCGAGAGCCGATACAAAGCGATCACGGACAGCAAGGTTTGTACAAGGACTGGTGAGGCAGTCAGAGTACTGAGACGAGGAGCAGGCGATTGTAGAATTTCTGGACAGATCACGGTCGGTTCAATCTCGTACAAATACGACATCAGATGCGCCGGCACCGGCACTGACACCGGCCACGATGGCATTGACGAGCAGGTCAGATGAGATCATTGGGCTGGTGCACTCGGAAGACGGAGATCCGGATAAGCTATGGTACCTGAAGGCGCGTGACGAGGAGTCGCTGGGGAAGCACTCTGCAGAGGTGTTGCCGGTGTTGAGGGGCAAGGAAAAGGCACTGTCTCGGTTGCTGGAAGAAGCCGAAGGGGGGAAGATGGCAGTTTCTGAGAAGACGAAGAAGTTTTGGGCAGAGAAGAAGGTGGGGGTGCAGCGACTCCTGGACGTGTTTGTGGTTGCCGACAAGCGGGACGGTGAGTTGAGCGCGAAAGAAAAGGCAGAGCGAGAAGAATACTTTGGAATGGCGCGGGAGAGATGGGCAGGGCTGGAACGGGTGGTGGAGGGACTGGAGGGGGCGGTGATTGGGCCATATGCGCTGGGTTTGTGACATGTGTTGTCTGTGGCAGGATACTGATGGGGGGACAGGGGACCAGTTTTCGACTGCGGATGTGCACCTGACGGCGTGGCTGGCGCGGGTGGGGGCGGTGGTGGGCGGGGAAAGGTGCAGGCAGTACACGGAGGCGGTGAGGCAGAGGCGAGGTCACGTGTGTGTAGGGATAGCAGCTGGTCTGTGGTAGCAAATGACATTGTTCTTGATGCCTGCACGGCACAACACCCCGCAGCGGATTGGGGACGGCTACGAAAGCTCAGACACCGACTGCGGCCACCGCCGGCCGACGCGCCATCTCTTTCCGCCCCTCCCCTCCCACCCCTCCTCGCTCTCCTCCACACCCACCTCCACCCCCATCCCCTCCCGCTCAGCATCCCCCCACCCCCACCACTTCTACTCCTCCGCCCTCTCCTCCTCCTGCCCCTCAGACACCGACGACGAGCCCTCTTCCCCCCTTCTTCCCTGGAATGCCTCCGCTCCTTCCTGGTGGAGAGAGCCCCGCACCCACTGGTGGTCCCCCTCCCGCCGTCGCCGCCGCCGCAGCTGGCGTATCACCCGCCTCCTCAAACGATCCCTCAGGAGCATCATCCGCCACCCTCTTTTCCCCGGACAACCCATCACCATCGTACGTCCTCTCCACCCCACCGTCGCCGTCTAATAATGTCTCCCATCCAGGTCCTCACCCTGATTCTCCTCTCCATATTCGCCATCCTTCTCACCCTTTTACTAATCTACATCCTTAATCCCGACAAAGAGCCCCTTCCATGGCGTGCCTATTGCGCCTACCCCTCCATCTACAACTCCCACCACCCCCCCTCTGCTTCTCCCTCTTATCCTAGTCCTAAAAACCCCCCTCCTCCCACCCTCCCCTTCCCTCCTCCCAATCTCGACCATCTTCCACCCGCTGGCATTTTCCTCGGCGTCTTTTCCGTGGATTCCGCTGTCGAACGCCGTCAGTACGTCCGCTCCACCTGGGCCAGCCATCCCCGCAGCAGACATGGCGCTGGCAATGGTGACGATGGCGTTGGAACTTCCCGCACCATTGTCCGATTCGTGGTTGGCCAGCCCCGCAAAGACTGGGAGCAACGGGTCAAGTTGGAAATGGAAAGTATGTCCATTTTCTTTCATCCTTTCCTTCCTTTCCCTCACAATAAACAGTGTACAACGATATCATCATCCTCCCGACGCATGAAAACATGAACGAGGGCAAGACCCACACCTTTTTCTCCTGGGCTTCAATCAACGCATGGGTGCCACCTGTCTACCTCAACTCCACCATTCTACCCCCACGCTTCACATACTCAAACTTCACCTCTTCCCCTCCCCCATTGGCCCCTCACGACCCATACTTGGCATCGCATGACCTTTCTTCTCCGAACCCTGACAGCTGGGTTCGCCCAGATTACGTCGTCAAAGTCGATGACGATTCTTTCGTCATGCTCGCGGAAATCGAAGCCCGTCTACGGGTCGAACTGCACACCAGATACGAAGACCACCGCCATACCTCATTCCCTCGTGCCACTATCAAAAATCCTAACAATGTTTCTGTCGTTACTGCGGGCGGCGTAACTACGGTGATCGACGTCAACCCCAATGCAAACCCGAACCCGAATCCCAATGCCATCGCGAGCCCAAGGACCCACACACAGCTTACTGACAATGATCCATTGATTTACTGGGGCTACCTCGTTACCAACAAATACCATCAGTTCATGGCTGGCGAGATGTATGCGCTCAGTTGGACCCTCGTAGATTGGGTGGCAAAAGATCCAATGGTCAAGTCTATGACCAAGGGCGCCGAAGACAAGCAGACGGCCAAGTGGATGCGTATCCACCCGAGGGCTCAAGAAATCAGATGGGCGAGTGAGCGGTGTTGGATATACGACCATCCGAGATCTGGCACAGTGTGAGTTTCATCCATCATCAAATACCCTCATCGTATCTCTAAAAAAGTATTTTCGTACAGTTACGCTCATGGATTCCTCTTTCCGTCAGAAGTGACCCGTGTGAAGCGACAGATTCAAGAATCATATGGCGACAATGCGCAAAAAGTATTAAGGGATTTGGCTCAGCCCGCTGGAAACGGGAATTCGCCTACACCAACGGATTGGGCGCACTCGAGTGTGTCGACCTTTGGTGTGCGATACTCCCCCCCTCTTCCTGATTTGCCGACTTCGTATGGTGTGGAAGCGTTGGTGGAAGGTAGTGAAATGTCGTCATTACGAGAAGGTGCGTCCGCCGCTGTATAATCTGACCATGTGCGATAATTTATTTTTGGCGTGCACAGGGAGCCCGATGACGCCAGAATATGCATGGGCGCATCGCGAAGGTCGAATGAAGCGATACAAAGGCGAACGTGTTGGTGGGACGATCGCGGTGCATTTTATCAAGAAACATATGTGGTTCTTGGAGACTGCTTTGGCACTGCTAGAAGGAGACGAAAGATCGGAACACGAAATGTTTGAAGAGCATGGAGGGGATGGAGGGGTGGGTGGCAGGATATTGCAAGATGGTGCTGCTGCCTTGCCGAATTGGCATGTCATGCAACAGGTCATGAGATAAAAGGCAGGGAATCTTGTTCCCATTTGTCCCTTGCCGCTTTTTGTCTTTTTTATTTTTTTTATTTTCGTGGATTCATTTCTGGATGAAAATTTAGGTTGTGGAGTTGGTCGAGGAAAAATGTATTGTACTTAATCGTCGTTCTTTTCCGTCGTTCTTTTCTAATCATTTTGTTCCTTACAACTCCCTCCTGTTTCTCCACACTCGAGTTTTTCGAGTTATTTACCATAATTCTTGACTTTGCAAGCAATTTGCGACTTTGTCGCTGGACATTGGCTTGATTACACTTTCTCTGCACACACGCTCATTTTACCCCAAGTCTTGTCTCTTAAAAATCATCAATACGGTTTGATAGATACCCCAGAATAAAATAAAACAGAACATATCGCGAGTGCATACGGACAAGTAACAGTCGGATACATCTCAAGGCAAGTAAATGTCGCCCCGCCCAATGGGAATGGGTCTAGTTACTAAGCTAGGAGTATCATGGTATCCTTCCAATGCATTCCCGGGAGCGGGATATCGTCCATACAATTCAGTATGTGAAGTAAGTGGAGTCGTACATTGGTATCGTGTCAAGACGGAACGGAGGATGATGGGTTCCCAATGACGGAACCACTCACCCTCGCGTTGGCCGATTAGTTTATGTGGTCCTTGTGGCGTTTGGAAGATTCGAGTAGATGGGAGTGCGGAGGTGGGTGCGGATGAAGTTGAGTTGGGCATAGGGAAGGATGAGGAGGTGACGGAAGTGAGGGTTGGTGATTGGAGGATGGTAGAGGGAGGTGAGGATGCGAGTGTGGATGGACCGGCGGCGTCTTCATAGGATGGTAGTTCATTTCCCGGTAAAGTCGAAGCGCCACTAACAGGGATTAATTTCTTTAGCGCATAAGCACTTCCACAGACTTGCCACCTCCCACCACCCTTTGGGTGGAATCTCTTGAACAGCCAGATGAAAGGAAAAATGAACAGGATTACGGACAAAAACTTCAGCCATACGTTCGAGAGAGCTCTTGAGAGTCGATTTGAGGGCCGGATATAGATATTGGAGTTGATTGGAGTAAAGGTAACTTCAACTTCTCCATGGTAAGGGGCCAGGGCGATGGTTGAACGAATAGCAGATTCCAATTGCGAAATGTCCCATCCGTAAAGGACTTTTGTGTACACAAACTCCTTGAGTAACTTTGGACTGGCACAATACTCGTCTGCCCATTGGCGGATTGATCTTGAGCTTTTGAGGACATGGCGAGATGTGGGAATCGTGAGGTTCCAACTGTTGATCCCAGACACCCAGGGTGGGAGGCCTTTGCGGGTGCGTTGATCGACCCAGTGGGAGTAGTCTTGACGTTCTCTGCGGGTCGCTGTTCGGAGGTGGATTGGGGCGGTGGTGGAAGATGATGGGGAGAGAAGGGGAAGGTCGCCGTCTGGGAGAGATACACGACGCGGGGAGTTTCCGCCGACTTGGAGTTGGCGAACCATTTTACCGCGATAGACTGGTTCGTCGTCTGCGACGGACCAATGGAGAGGTAGGAGGTCATGCTGAGAGGGTTCGTCCTGTTCTGCAGGTTGACCTGTAAAGGCCTTGACATCCGAAAGGGGTAGTGATGGAGAAAGCGAGACTGGGGTAGACGGAAGAAAAGGGGGAGTGACATTGATGTAAAAGTCAAAATCTGTTACATGCTCGGTGTATGATTCGGTCCGTGTGGAAGGGTCGCTATTGCGGTGGTGGCGGAGATGGGCGTAGTGGTCACTGTCGTGGGAGGTAACCCAGCGATAGCGAGTTTCGGTGTGGCTGCCTTTGCAACGGATGCGATAGCTTGGAGGACGTTCGGACGCTTGAGTGAGGAGAAAGCGGTATAATGCTTCGCCTGTCGGAGGAGTAGTTTGTTAGTGTCGGGTGAGTAGACTTGGGATGGAAGTGGTTACCGTCGGTGTTCAAGTGCTCGTCGTGTGAAATGACATCGCCATTGCCGACTTGGAACCATTCAGCTGCGTAAGGGGCGAACGCAGGTGGAGGGCGTTGAGGTTGCTGAGGACTAGGAAGCACGCCCGGATAGTTTGGAGTGCTGGTGGCCTCGTGCTCTTGTCCATGTTCGTACTGGTGATTGGAGGTGGAGGGACCAGTATGAGCTCCAATGGCCTTGGGGCCGAGCTCAGAGTCTGGGTCTATGATGATCATGGTGGGATGTAAGACGGAGGCGAGTCGTTAGGCAGTGGCGAAGGTGTCGACTGATCGTAGGATCAACTGCGGACGTTGTCCTGTGCTTCTCGAGTACTCCATCTCTGTTGAGGAGTGCGGGGTGGTGTGCCCGATGGGTGTGACATGATAACGCTCAAGGTCGGTGGATGTCCTCTACCATGGAGTGTGACATGATAACGCTCAAGGTCCTCTGTCTTCCTCACCAGCACCCCTGCCAGCCATGTCCTCTGATTCTTCACAAGCGTGAGCTCTTTGCCTGTCCACCGTCGCCCTCTCACACTCTGTCATCCAGCTCTTCCCCATCATCTTCTCTTGATTCCACCTTCCCCACCACCCGTATGGATTCGGCAGACCCTCCCTCCCCCTCTTCGTCCATCACCTCCCCCACTTCCTCATCTATGCCCCCGACCACCTCAACCTCCCAGACATCAATCTCGTCTTCAACCACATCCTCCCCCACCTCTTCCACCTCCTCTTCGGATACTTCCGAACCCACGTTCTCTTCTTCCACCACCGATGTCCCCCCGACAACAACTTCATCCGACCCTCCCACCACAACATCCAGTAGCTCTACCACGACCACTAGACACCACCCCCCATCGTAAGTGTCTACGGAAAACGATGTCATCCAGTATGTCATTCCCCCGCACAGGTCAACATTCGAATCCATCGTTTTCGTCAGCACCACCGATAGCCGTGGTTCTCCCACTTCTACTGCACCGTCCGCAATCACCTCCACTTTCACCTCCACCGGCACCGACGGTGGTCTCGTAACCGTCACCCAAACCGTCGCCAACCCCACCCTTGTCCCAAATAATCCCCGCCCCAAGGACAATGGGTACGTCTCCATTCCACCCACTCGGCATTCCTATAATTTTAAATCTTCGTCCTGGAAATAGCTTCTTCGGTAACACCGGCGCCGTCACTGCCGTCTTTGTCCTCGTGGGCCTCGCCGCCGCCTCAATAGCCCTTTGGATCCTCTTCGCCCTTCGCCGACGTAGACGTCAACGTCGCATCGAACGTGAAACCGCCGCTGCCGCCTCATACGCTGCTGCACACAGATCGCCCCTCGACGATGATGATATCCCTCAACAACCACAGTCCACCCCTTCAGCTCTGGAAATGTCACAGCGACGGTCGAGCTCTCGCCTTGCGTCCACTTCCCTAGGTCCGAGGCTGTCGTACCATGATGATCCCGATCACCCAGATGCTTTCAATCCATATGCCGATTTTGGATATCCTGCACCTGGCCCCATGGCTTCAAATGCCTCACGGGATGGATACACCCCTGCACGCACCAGCTCGCCACCCATCGCACACCCTAGCAATGCATCCCAGGACCCCAGCAGAAGGGCAAGTGCCAGTGGAAGTTTGGGTAGTACAAGTGGCCGGGAGGGCTACATGGGGAACCATTCAGCGACACCCAGCGGTGCAAGCTATGAGCCATTGATGGCTTCATATTACCGGCAGACCGGCAGCAGCGGCCAGCTCCCTGTGGTAGTCGCCCCTCCTGCCTCAGCGAGACCACCTCAAACCCCACCCGCGAGCTCTTCCCAACTTCTTGTAGATGATCGGGAACCAACAGAAGCTCACTCGATGTTTACTGCTGATGACAGACTGGATCCTGCACTCCGGCAACGCCAAAAGGAAGCAGAAAGTGCTTCAATGAAGGACCTAACGGATGACCAGGATTATTCACGACCTGTGCTTGGAGTGCGTCCTAGCCTCCAATTAGAGAGCAGAACACTGACCACATCGAAATCCAGGTTCGCAATTTACCTTGAGCACAACTTGTATGTCGGCTGGCATGAGCTACGAATCTTTTGATTCACGCCATATCCAAAAGTGTATCGATGCACACCTGTATTCTGCCATGATCCTTTCTTTATTTTTTCACCGGACTTGCAATTGATCAGAAGTGGATGGCATTCATCATTCTCTCCTCTTTATAGTCACCGCATGCTCGCAACCGCTTTCGCATATCCCATGGACTTGTTCTGCTCTCGTGTTTAATCCTACATGCACAATACATATACTCATCTGATTTAGTGTACCTCTGTCTTTTTTTACTCGTCGACAGTGATAAATTAACTTTTAGACTGAACGTGATATTGATGCCTCCGCGCCACCCCCACCATATTCAGCTTAACCTGTCCCTGATACTTGGCCAGAGACCGGCATATGCCATCTGCTCGTGCTTGCTCCAAAATCTCTGAGAACTGGAATCGCTGTAATAGTCCTATGGCCAGAAACCACGCCCCGACCTGGAACACATTTATAACTAACCACCAAGCATTGGACTCCCACTCACGCCACCCCACCTGGGAACTACTCTAGTCATGCGCCATATGCATGTGACGTTTTCCTCTCTACCACCCTCGCCCACGAGCAGTTTATAATATTCCGGCGACAATAATATCTAGCTCGCCCTCAGGAATGTTATATCTTGCACGTCATAGGTCCAACCCAATCCTCTCGCTCCCTCACCATACTTCCAACCCGCAAATCACTCCTCCACGATACGATACCTCACATCCAAAACACTTGCCCAAATTCAGCTAGCTCCAGTACTTACATCGTAAATCCTCTCATTCCTCATCTTCTCAACTATTGCCTCTTGCATGCCCGTGGCAGTCTCAAAACAAATCCCACTCCACGATACCCCAATTCTCGGAATGTCGTCCCGACCGTACGTCCAACGTCCTACGATATACGGCGGCACGCTTGATGTTGAAGGTGGTGCTGGGTTTTGGGTCGAGTATCCGGATGGGTTGTGGGATCTTACGAGGACCCACTGGTTACACTCTAATGAAGGCTTACTTGACGTGAAGAACGGTTTGAGTGTTACGGAAGATGGGATGCAAAGCGGTGAAAATGGAGTTGAGGGACCTCCAGATCTGGATGTCAAGACCCAGGTCGAAATCGACGTTGACGGAGAGCCAAAGAGGAGGATCAGGATCAGCAAGGATAAATCCGCATTGGTTGCTATCGACATGCAAAAGTGCGTCTGAGAGATATCCAGAGCCTCGCAACGCATTGCACTGATTGCTCTCTCTTATATAGTTTCTTCTTGCATCCTGATTTGAGAACCCACCCGAAGGGACTCGCTTGCGTGCAACCCCTGATGGATGCCGTACCCAAGATGAGGGAAATGGGGATGAAGATTCTCTGGGTGTGAGTGCCAATAATGTTGTTTCCAATCTGCGAAAAGGTACCAAGTTCTTTCTGCAGTAATTGGGGTTTAACAGACTTTGAGCTCAGAACCCTCCCGCCCGCCCTCGCACGTGGGTTCCGCAAAAACGGCGGAGGCGGTTTTGGCTCACAGATGCCCGGAAAATTCGGGAGACTTTTGATGCGCGACGAGTATAACTCAGCCCTTTACGGACCATTGCAAGCCGAGTACGAGGCTGGGAAAGCGAACGGTACCGATGTCTGGATCCATAAGAATAGGCGAGTTTATTCTACTATGATGGGACCATTCGATCTGATAACTTTGGTCTCAGGATGAGTGGACTGTGGGGGTACCAATCGGCTCTGGATTTGTATTTGAGGGAGAACGGAATCAAGACGTTGTTCTTCGCCGGCGTGAACACCGACCAGGTACGTTATTGAACCATTTGTCTCCTTACGTTCAATGTCGCGGTGGCGGATCTGCCAACATCAAGCAACGACAGCCACATCTTACGTGTTCCGTCCTATGCCTGTCCAACGAGTGGGGGTATTGGGCTCTGACACTGCCGCCCGACAAAAGTGCCTGTAACCAGAATACTCAGGGCATCAATAGAGGTCATTTAAGCGGCCCGCCAACCGTTGAATTCGACGATCGCACAAATTCCACACAGGGCTAGATTTGACACTGACACTTTGACCCCGCTAGTGCGTCCTGGGGACCCTTAGCGATGCATATTTCCGAGGTTATGATTGTATACTTGTTCAAGATGCGACGGCGACAACTTCACCCTGTGGATATGAGAACGTGACGTACAATGCGGCGAATGTGAGTTGTCCATTCATTCTCACCCACACTTGCCCAATGGGTCACATGGCACTGGGGAATGGGATGGGCCCGATTCGCTAATCATGTTGGTTACAGAGTTATGGTTTCGCGACAGATACGAAGAGGATTATCACCGCTGCTATTGATAGTACTGCGCATTGATAGAATTCAATCAAGCCTCATGTACGAAATCAATTACCCGTTCAATGGAACACTACTTCTCTTTTACTCAGCCATTGGTGTGGCCAGCCACGACAGAGTACCTGTTCAGGCTCCTTCTGATAAAAGGAATCCCATAAAAATACACATGTACAGAGGACACATGCTGCTTATCGAAGCACGAAAGGATAAGAATACATCAAATACCGAAGTCCGTCTTTTCTCCATCTTCTTTCTAAGACTACTGATGCATATGTGGGACGTTGTCATGTGTGTGTCGTAGTCATATTACAACTGCTCCCCAAACGTTCCTCGTGAAGCCTGAGAAGTTGGACTGGTACTCTCAGGAGCAGTACGTGGTCGAACCTAAAAACAGAACGAGAAATCCCAGTGGTTAAGTGAGTTTAACGAAATCGTTCGCATGAACTCACATGGAGCAGGGTCCGGCGTGCGGGCAGGGCTGTGAGGTGTGACTCTGGACTTTCAAGTTTAGAATGACCATGCGACGAAAGGGAGGCCGGTGGAGTCAGAGGAATAATATCAGTTGGTTTCTGAGATTCCCGAAGGTGTGAGCGAGGTGGTCGAGGTGGCGTTTCCGCATGGCCTGGTACGCTAAGTGAGCGGCGTAAGAGAGGTTCTGGGAAAGATTTGATCTGGGTTTTTGGTTCGGAGTCGACGGGGCTCGAAGTGTCGTCCGTGGGTGGTAGACTCTCTGGGTAGATCGAAGGACTGGAGGGAGCGATTGATGCGCCAGATAGCTCATTATACCTGTCACGAGTTGGGGAAAAACTGACAGGGGTGTTTTGAGGCGCATGAGGGGGGTCACGGAAAGGATCGCCACCTGAGAGTGGACGACGTAGCGGAACTATTACACCCCTTGGCACAGTTCCAACTCCTGTCAATCCAAGACCTGTCGATTCTTCTGTCGACTCCGGAGTCGACTGTGGTCGATAGCCGGAATTGTAATAGCTGACCATATGTGGATCATGAATGACATCTGATGTTGTTTGCATAGATCGCATATGGCTCCCTTCATGTGTCTCCGGATATGAACCCGCAAATGGGGATGGTGGATATTGTCGCAATGAAGCGAACCAGGCCCTGCGGCGCTGCTTTCGGCGGTAGCGTCTGATGAACCAGACGAGTACAACAACGAGGGCCGTTGCTACTATTCCCACAACGGTGAAAACACCCGCTACTTCACCGTGGTTTCCTAGGAATCTTGGCTTTGTGTTAATACTGGTGGGAAACGAGCTATTCAGTGTACCTTACCCGGTCGATGACCTTGAAGTGCCAATCGAGGTTGGGGGATTAGCCACAAGGTGCGTGAAGGTGACGAATGCACCATCAGCTCCAGTAGATGTGCTGATGACTGTGACCAAGGGAGGGGCGGTCAAAGAAACGATTCCATTGGCAGAATTGGTGACTGGGATAGAGCTTGGAACAGATAATGTAGTTTCTGGAGAGCTTGTGATCGTCTTGAGAACAGTTGATGTATTAGATGGTCGGACTGAGACGACTGGAGGCATTGGTTCCTGCTCGCTTGCGGAAAAATGTCTAGCTCACCTGCTACAGTGGTCGAGGCACCTCCGCGAGTCGTAGGAGAAGTGGGAGCGCCGCTTGGTGATGACTTGACTGATGTTGCTCCGGCTTGATTCGATGTCTGAACATTGTTCTTTGTTGAAGTGGTGGCCGGTTTCGCAGGTGGACTGGACGTCGGGGTCGTAGCACCCGTTGGGCTCGATGGTGGGTCTGCATCACCTCGAGTATTGGTGGGAATGGCCTGTCTCGAGGAGGAACGACTGGAAGGCATTGAGCTATGAAATCGTCAGCATTGTCGCTAGGGGTGGGATAGGAAGGGGCGTACGTGGAGTCAGTATCAGCGACAGGAGAGTCTCCTGGTCTAGAGATGGTCCGCGCAGGCTGAGATGATATAAAGGAATGCGGGACTGATGTAACTACCGAAGATGTCATCGGCTGATTGGAGGCCGTAAGGGAGAGCGAACCGGAAATCGACGATTGGGGATTGATAGCCTGGATATGGACTATGTGAAAACGCCCAGAAATTGCGGTGGGAATAAACTTACAGTGGATGTCGAGTGGGTTGTGGAAATGGACTATCAACGAGGATGAGTGCCGAACAAGAGAATGAAAGCGGCGGTGTCCCGTACAGAGGGTGAAGCTGGAAGATCCTTTGAAGGAGTGAATCTGCTTAGGCTCAGGATACGGTTCCCAGTCAGCGAACGCCTGGAATCTAGACGAGACATAGTGGGATTGTTAGCCCGAGAGCTCATTAACAAATATCATTGAAAAAAGAATATGCAGAGGATTACCGGGGAAGGGAGAAAGGGAAAAATTGGGAGAACAGGAGGACGTACTTTCTTAAAGGTAGGAATTGCTGGTGGGTAACCTGGGGCACTGGATGCCTAAATTTTATCGATAGGTTTGCACTGAGCATTATAGTCTACGTGTCAATCCGACGTGCGAGCGATATTTTCTCCGAGAAGCAGAACATCGAATCGCCTGTGGTCCTTTGGTCACTTGATCGCACGCCATGCTCCTTTGTGAAGAAGTACAGCCCCACCCGTATGCAGCGCAAGAATACTCGCCTACCAGTGTCGTCAAGACCATGCGAGCCATGAGAAGATTTAGGTATAGACTAGGGAATGCGCAAGGCGAGGAACGGGTGCAACAACCGAACCAGCCCTTTTGGAGTGTGACTGCTCTGGAGGGCCCAATTTAAACATCAGATGAGTGTCACTACCTATGACTCTGGGCACTCCGGCAGAAATCCTCGGATTAACTTCAGGGAAGTTCGAATATTCGATACATCCATTGTCCGCATCGAACTCGAAACATTAAGCACCCACACTGAAAAAAAAACGACACATCAGCTATAGTAGATTAAGAATAAATCGGCGGTCAATTACAGAGAACATAGGTCTAGACCAGATAGTGGGGTGAAGGCCAAAGTACAGGGACGCAGACAGAAACTAACATCATGCCTTGGTATAGTAAAACCAATGGGTATGCGACAATAAGTGATTCATACAAATCGAAAGGGAGGATGACTACAAGGGGATAAGCGATGACTTTATCCATGCCCGTGGTGGAGGAACGAACCATGAACGACACATATCAACAACATTTGGACCCTGGGACCCAACTCTTGACTTTCAGCTTCATGCTGCCCTTACGTCGATGAGCACTCAGGCTACCAAAACTCAATCGGCTTGAGCTGTTGACACGGCGCAGAGCTCTGTCTCCGTAACTGACGCCACTTCCCGCTTTCTCTGGGTCGAGAGTCCCAGACTCAATGGCCAACAGTATCGCTCGAGCGGCCAGAAGAAACGGTGCTTCAACATTATCTCCTGTCAGCGATGATGCCTCAAGAAAATGAACATCTACAGGAGGTGAGCAGGTGTCGGGAGCACGAAGAAGTTAACACTCACCGTGTTCCGCTGCCCATCGGCTCGCTTCCGCCCACTCAACTTCTCGGTCCTCTTCTCGATCAGACTTATTTCCAACTAGTACGACAACCAAGTGAGGGCTGGCTAATGCTCGAGCGTCTGCGAGCCAGCGGCCAAGATTCGCAAAAGATTCACGACTAGACGGCCGTAAGTTGATAGCGGATTGGCTGCGAAGAGCGGACGCACTTCGTGATATCATAAACCAGAACGGCTCCGGCAGCTCCCCGGTAATAACTCCGAGTGACGGACCTGCTTCATGAGTTAATGTCCAGAGAAATGCTATGTGGTTATTACCTGAAACGTTCTTGTCCAGCTGTATCCCACAGCTAAATGTCCTGTCAACGAAGAAAGCAAACAACAGCACCCAGACTTACTTGTAGCTTTATGCGCTTTTCCCCAAGTTTGACCGTCCGACTTGAGAACTCGACGCCAATTGTATGTTGTGAGTGGTCCTTGACTGGATTGTCCTGAGTACCCTGCGGGCTGGATCGAGAGCTGGAACCCACATGAATTATGGGTGAAATGGTGCAGGAGGCATGATTTGCCTGTGCCTGCTTCACCTGGGATGGGATACGTTGAGACAAGCACTGATTCGACTAGGGGTTGGAGTGTACCGATAATGATGTATTTCATCAGAAAGTCTGCGTTCTGTGAGTGCAGGGCTGGAGAGACAGGGTAGTGGACACACCGTAGGTTTCTAGCAATTCTGTTACATCTGCCTCGTATTCATTTAGTGACATAGTAGGGATACGGACCAACAGTCGGCACGGGCTGGACGACTGCACTGCTCTGTTAAACACCAAGCCTCATGTCAAGCGCAGGCCAAGCGCCACGTGACTATAATTCACATATATTGGCTCTACCAGCCCTTCCAGGGAACCCATATATCGACAATTTCCTTCCCTTCTCCTATGTTCTGATCAACTATATAATACCATGGATACCCCTATTCGATGAACCTCAGTACAATGTCCTTTTCAATCAAATTCCTCCGAGTCGCGTACCGCAGCGGTGAGGCAAGCATGCTGACCAATGATTTCTACTACAGCTCCGATCTCGAGCTTCTCCACGCCTTCGGCACCCCTTTTACTTGTCAAAATACCATGCTCCTGAGATATGCGCGAAAGTCTCCATGGTCTACCAACCACTTCTCCAAAATCTCCCGAGGGACCTGTATCCTTGCTAAATGCGATAGCACCTGCATCCACCAACGCCTCATCTTCACCCCTCATTCCTCGTCGTGGATAATAAGAGATCACGGTAGCTCTTACTTTTTGTGCTATCTTTCCTCCACTTATCAACGTCGTGTGTTGCTGTTGCAGATCCAGCATTGGATAGTTTCCTACTCGAATCTGAGGTGTCACCAGGCGATGGAGTGCTCTTAAATACTCTCACCTGCATGCAATTCCAGATTTCCATGCAGGGCTTTTGAGAGATGCTGGCGAGTCTCCGCACTCGCTGCGTGGGCTGTTGGCGTTGAGCCGACCGAGAGCACGAAGGGGCGTGAGTGGTGAAGTGTCCCCGAAAACCTTGAAATCTCTCCTAGCGCAATCTCCGCAGCTTTGTTGACAGTCTGTACTTCGACTGATAGGAAAGACGATGCCTCGGTTAATGAAGTTGAACCATATGAATTTCCAGCATGACTATAAAAACCATGTACTGTGATGACGGGGGACACGAGCAGACTGTTGAGGAGGTCACGGAATTCTTGGGATTCTGGGCGGACGCCAGCCCGGCTACCGGTACGTAAACCTCAGTACTGTACTTGGATGACGATTCACATTCTCACTTCTGGCCACTGTGAACCTTCACAAATACTGACCATCTTCTGGGCTTGTCGTTTTGTCCCTCGAATTCTTCCAAATGCCTAACTTGCTCTGGGTGGTCAACGAGCAGTCGTATAACACCATGAGGCTCGATCTCCCGCCAAAGTTTAGACAGATCCGCTATTTTATCAATGCCCACAGGTAAGCCGTATAAAATCTAAACCTGTCGTCGATCTTATTCGCATTAACGAAAACAGGAATCACTTACATCTTTCACGGTCCCATCCTTCACCAAACCGGAATTGACCAGTGACCAAGCTTCTAGCACTGTCGACACAACCACAGCATGCGAACTGCCCTTGTCAGAAAGGAGCTGTAGCCTTGACCCTTCCGTAGTCTAAAACCATCATAACATGTGTCGCGAGATTGGAGCGTATCACCCAAGCGTACCTTGTGTGTTTTAAGGTGGGCTCGAAAGGTTGCGCCCCACTCTGCAGCTCTCTGGTGCATGCTAGCACAATTCTGTGCGAATAAAGATCGATTGACGACGAAAGCTGGAGTACGGATACCATCCAGCGATTTCCCAACAAATTCGCTCCTCAGAGCTTCTTTGTTAGGCCCAGAAAGCAAATGAAGAGGTGTTGTAGTTTGGGGGACCATGAATTCCACAAGCAAGAGGGAGCCAAGTGAGGACCCCAAATGCCCCTATCTTTGACGTGGATTCCTTACCAACGCTTGGGATCTTCCTTTTCACTAGCACATGATTCATCACGACCACGCGGGGTCCGGTAGGTTTGGACTGGGCGAAACATGATCCCACTCGCCAGCAGAGCTTCTTTTCAACTGATCGGCCCTTGGGAACCCGGGCCAGTCCAAATGGGTGTACTAGGAAGAGAGTTCACACTGGTCAGTCTCTTCTGCAGTCTCTCATCCCCACGAGCCCGACTTCGTTCTGTTTACTGCCAGATGGAACCGAATTTCATGCTACAAAAACCTCTGTTGAAGGTTTAACACAATGTAGATCCGACCTTTTTTAAATTATTTTCGTTGGTATTCCCATGGATCAACACGCGCCGAACTTAAATTTATCTGTAGTGGAGAGAGATCCGACGTGGTTCGCGGAAGACGAGCGTCAGGTAGCTCGTCTTAACTACCAACAAGCCTCCATAGCATCTAGGCTGAAACTGGCGATATACATCACCCGTCTCAAAATGAAATCCGACTCTCAAGACAAGCATATCCCAAGTATTCATGAAGGGGATGAGTTACACTTACAATCCGCTGAAGCATACAGCACAGACGAAGAACGGAAGCTGAGGCGCAAATACGACATGTGTTTACTAGCTCCCCTAGCTCTCATGTGCGGAAAATCTCACTATCTGATATTCACGGCTTTCCTGATATCCGATTCTATAGGTACTTGTGTAACGCTCTTGACAAGGGCAATGTTGCCAATGCAAAAACGGCGGGTTGGGATAAGGTGGGGACTCCAGCTGAGTACTGAGTGGCCTGTACCTCGTTGACAAGGTTACAACAGGATATCGGTTTGACGGGCAATCAGGTACATGATACTGCTTCACCAGGACATCGACTGGAAAACTGAATTTGCCTTAGTATTACATCCTTGTGATGGTTTTCTATGTGCGTTCTGGCCCTAACTTTAAGATGTGACCATGCTGATATTACGTTAGGTTCCGTTTTGTCTGTGAGTCCGCCTACACACGCTGCTCCTTCCTCGCCAAATGAACGCGCAAACAGTTTCGGAACCCCGATATCGCTTCTCGCAAAGCGGTACTCTGCAGCCCGTGTACTTCCCATCATGATGGTCGGCTTCGTACGTTGATCCTTTGAATGTTTCTGTCTGTCGACCTCAACGCTTCGGCAGGGTTCTATGTTAGTAATGTCATGGTATCAGCATAGGAACATGTTTTATTCGCATGCTCAGGTCCCTTCTGTCAACGATCGCGCGAGGCTTTTCTCGTGGGTGGGCTCTATCCATCCCCACATTCATGGTATAAACTCACCATATTAATGAAGAGGTGTTCGCGATTCGCTTTTTCCTGGGAATATTCGAGGCTGCTATGTTGCCCGGGGTTTTGTTCTACCTTTCAACGTTCTACAAGAGAAACGAGCTTGCTTCCAGGCTCGGCATCTTCTATGGTAATGACACCCGTTGACGTTTAACCGTCATCTAATACCGTGACCTTCAGCTATGTCCGCTATCTCGGGTGCTTTCTCTGGTAAGTGTTGGGTCCCGGGCCAGGGAAATACGAGATCCACGCCAGTTCATTCCTTAGGGCTTATCGCGTTTGGTGTATTCCACATCAAGCATTCAAAGTACAAAGGATGGCAGTTTTTGTTTTGGATTGAAGGTACCTCATTGCAAACCCTCCGTGCCTCGTACCGTGTTCATTGATTCTCCGCCATTCAAGGCGCATCGACCGTGATATTTGCCGCGTTCGCCTTCTTCTGGCTTCCCCGCTCGCCGTCGACGTGGTGGTATTTAAGTGCCCGCGAAAAGGACGTTGCACGGATGAGAATCCTTGCAGATTCTTCTGTGGCAATTGACGAAAAACTTAGCATTCGTGACAGTTTCCGACCTCTCGAGAATCCGATGTATTGGTACGTCCCACCACATTCATCCTTTGATACTTGTTTTGACGTAGCACTCAGGCTCTGGGCAGTTATTAACCTGACATTTGGCGTACCCTTGACGAGCGTCAATAACTTCTTACCGCAGATTGTCGGTAGTCTTGGTTATTCGACTGTCAAGACCAACCTTTTCACGGTGGCCCCGAATATCGTCGGGGCAGTAACGTTGGTCGCGCTTACCTTCTCTTCAGACTATTTCCGGGAACGTTCGGTGCACATGTGAATCATCTCCACTACCAAGTCGGCCTTATCTGCTAACAAAGCATAGATGCATCCCGCTCTTGATTGCGCTTGTTGGGTTCATTGTTCTGGGCAGCATTGATGTTGTTCATCACAAAGGCACCGCTTACTTTGCGTGTTTCCTTCTGACGATGGGTGTACGAGTTTCTTCATCTCTTCGGTAACCATCTTTTAAAGGGGACAAAGGCCTTCGCTCCATCAGTCCTTGTAGCTACCTGGTAAGTGATGATATTGCTGGTATTTTGTTGCTACTCATCTACATATCCTTGAGGTATGCAAACAACACCCCACAGGAATCGCGGCGCGCAGCGGTCGCTGGAATCATGGGTAAGAAAGGAATTGATTTCCAAGCAGTCAAGAATTCTAATGAACCACGATGCTCGAAGTTGCAATTGCAAATTCCGCTGGGTTGATTTCAACAAATGTTTTCCGAGCTCAAGACGAGCCGAGGTACCTACCAGGTATGTAATCCATCTTTCTCTGGACGTGACCCTGCTTAAACCCAGAGTAGCCCTAATAACATCTGGTGAGCTCTACAGAAGTACATGGTCTGGGTATCAACAACTTGACTCAACTGCGAAGCTATTTCTGGGGCCATATGTCTTATCGCCGTTGCAGGGTGTGTTTCATCTCATCCCGTCCTGAACCACTGACATACTGTGTTCCAAAGCCTGGGCATTTGGATGAGGCTTGAAAATAGAAGGAGAAACAAGGCACAGGGGATTCGAGTTAGACCACAGGATGTTAAGACCGAGAACTTAGCAGCTGGACCAGAATCCCTTCTTTTCCGTTACATGTATTAGTTAATAAGGTGGTACTAACATCGACCAATGGATAGGGCCAGCCACCTTCAACCTGCCGAACCCTGACATTGCTGTAGTGACACTGAAATTCACTCGATCCTTGACAATCATTCATATATCTATTTCATCGTCTTGTTGTATTCCACATTGGGTGCCACAACGGGCATGCCCTCAGACAGTCAGTCGAGGTGCACTCATATGGTCCTTCGACTGGGTGCGGTACTGGAATTGAGACTAGTCTGAGGGGTCTTTCTTTTAGTATTATTCGGACTTTGTTGCCTTCTCATGGAGCATGTTCATTCCCAGCTAGTCTCGTCATTATCCATGTGTTTGCCTCAACATGGCGATGGTAAAAGCCTGTGTGCCAATTACTGACGTTGTTTTGGATTCCATGACCTGTATAAACAACAAGAAGCATACGGAAATTTGTGGCCAGGAGCGTAAGGATGATCTGTTCATAAATAAGTTTGAGTGACGCAACAAGAGTAGGTCGTCTGTGGACCAGATTGACAATGACTGTTGTTTACTGGTGAGCCTGCATGATAGCGTCGGATATAAAAACAGCGGAAACTTGTCGTCCCCCAAACCATCGTCCATTGAGACCCTGTATAGCCTTTTGAGCGGCCTCGATAGAGTTGAACTTAACATAAATTTCTCCCTAGTACTGGGTTGAGAACGGGTGCCATGGTGATGGCCTAGCAACTCACCTGAGAATCTCTCTCAACCTTTATCGCAAGCACCGTGCCATATTTGCCTTCACATTCACCCTTGACATCTTCAGCCAAATCTCTGTCCCAATCCTTTTCCGTTTCCCTGAAGCTACAGTTAAGTCACACGATTACATAACAAATATTTGAGGGCGTACTCGTCAGGATCAAACATGTTCTTCAGAAGCACGGATCGCGACTGCATTGACTGTGGTATATTCGGGCGTTGGCTAAGGTTGGCGTTATTCGTGGTTTACCGGTCGGGATTGAAGTAACCTACATGGGTTCAGGTCGGGGTGTTGGTTGATCTGTTCTGGCAAGTTTCTGCATTAGTGCTTGGCGGGACGCAGCGTTCAAGTTACCGCCTGGATGGTGGTGAGAATGCTGTTGCCAACGAGAAAGCCGGTTTACGTACCCCCGGATTCGTCAAGAGTGTCTTGTTGGGTGTACTTGGCTGTTCCTTTCTCATGAACAGTATTGACGCGAAGCTAACATCGACCCTTTTATTTTTGTCGATGGAGTGGCAAAGAATTGAGCTTACTGTGCGGCCAGCGAGTTCAAATCCTTCCATTTGTTGTAATGCCATTCTAGCATCCTCAGCTCTCTTGTATCTAGAACGAGGGTTAAGAAGGGGAGTGTCTAGAGAACTGATTTGCTTACTGAACAAAAGCGTAACCTTTGCTCCGGCCCGTCATGGGGTCCCTGTGCAAATCAACGAACTCGAGTTCACCGAAAACTTCAAAGACCTGTTTGATATCTGACTCCGTGAGATTAAAGTGGAGAGATCCGACATAAAGACTGTCAAAAGGTATGTCAGTATGGCAAGAGGGAACGGAGAATAGCGGATCTGTTACATTGCTCCATGAGGCGCAGTGACGCCTGGTGGTAAATTAATACTTCTGTAATCAATGATCAATCGCGACACAAGTAAGAACACGAGTTGAATGACATACCCATCACCTGCATGAGTCTTGTTCCTTTCAGCTTCAGTCAGTTGTACCATAATTGGCAGACCCATAACAACAGTGCCAGATAGAGCAATGGCTTTCTCCACAAGGTCGATAGATCGAAACTCGACATATCCAATCCTGAGAAAATATATATGAGAAAGCCTAGCTGGAGGATAAACTTGGATACTCGCCCCTTGGACCTCCTAGATAACCTGTCTGTGACAATCCTGGCATCCATAACGGTACCTTCACCAAGTTTGTCTTCAAAGAAGTAGCCTAAGTCTCGAGCTGTTAACCGAGCGGCAAGTTGAGACACAAATACTGAGCGAGCTTCCGAGTCGTCCTCTTTGGGCTCATCCGGATTGTAATCTTCGCCTACTTCGTACGAAGGGGAGAGTCGTCTACTACAAATGAGTTACACGCACTATCACAGAAAGAGATACGCACCTCGTAGGAGGCACTGGACTTCTTGTCCGATGACGACGGTCTTTGTGCTCGTCATCGTCGGTAATAGAGCGCCTACCCTCCCGACGACGGTGATCCCGATCTCTTCGATATCTGAGTGGATCATCGAATTCGTCTCGTGGATCGAGAGGAGTCCTACCTCCAGGTTTGCGGTCGGGAGAACGGTCCTTGTGACTCGAGCGAGGACTATAACCTGGGCCACCTTCCTTTTCGTCAATGTCATCATCGGGCTTCTTCCTCTTCGCACGCTCTTCGCCCTCTGGCTCTTCATTTTCGTCACGCTTGCGCCTTCGCTCCTTTTCACGGTCTTCACGGTCTCTGTCTCGTTCCCGGTGGCGACTATGACCTCTTCCGCTACGGTGGGACCTGTCTCCTTCCCTCTCGCGGCGTCTCTCTCTCTCGCGATCCCTATCCCTGTGTCTGTCTCGGGAACGGTCACGGTAGTCCCTGCTACGACTCCTCTTCCTTCTGTCGTCGTAGTCGCCACGATCTCTGCGCCTGTCCCTCTTCTCGCGGTCACGCTCCCTCGAGGTTGAGCGCTGGGACCTTCTTGTCTTCAGGGTGTCAGTTGAGTGTCTATGACGATAGGTTTAGGGAGGCAAGACACAAGTAAGAGGGTAGCTTACGATCTTTCTTTTGTCGACTTGTCTACATTCATTGGTGAGGACATCAAATGGGGGAGAACAGCTAAGGTTCGGGGGAAAAAGTTGTGAAGGCTCTGCATTGTCCCTGTTTGGACTTTGCGGCACGTGTTCGCGAGGTTTCTAAGTACATGTATGCGCTATTTAATACAACATTCTAATCACTGCAGCAGCCCAGCTAGGCGAGCACGGACCCTCTTTTCTGCCTGCGCAAGCGCTGTCTCGTTCGTGCGGTGATACAGTTTGTTCAGCGGATTTTGGTCGCCTTCCTTCTCGAAGTCATCCTCAAGCTCGGAAAACTCACTAGAGAACTTTCCGTTCAAGATCTAGGATAGAGGAGTCACCCAGCAATCGAACAACAAAACGAGGGGTGCATACCTGGTTGTATAATATATCCTCGAAGTGACTCCTTGCAGCCGTTCCCTCGAGGTTCAGCGCTCCGCGAAGTTGACCAAACTGTGAGCAAGTCGAATGGTGTTTAAGCTATAAACATGATGTATGAGACCGACATGTCAAGCGCGTGTGATGTTTACACACCTGCGTGATGAAACCCTCTTCTGCAGCTCGCTCAAATATCTCTGCGGGTTCTTTGGACATCCACCTGACACCCGTTCTTCGTTGAGCCGTTTGGTCGTAGAAGCAACAAGTGATTCTTACATTTCATAACACAACGCCTCGTCCGAGCACCCAGCCTTCTGAAGGACATTGAAAGCCTCCCTGTAGTCAGGTCCATTATCCTGTCCCAGAGAGATGTCGGGTAACTCAAATCTCTTACCTAAAGAGCATAATGATATTGGGCCAGAGAGCTTGTTCTGTGACAAATCAATTAGCGAGATATCAGGATTGCATATACATTGAGCGTACCTGCAAGCAAGTCCATGATGGTCTCCTCACGGGCAGAGGAAGCAATTGCTCCCGCCTTTGTGGCGCCAATAACCTTGGAGATAGCCAATGCAATCGGGAGAGCATCCCCTGACCCGTCCTGTTCGACTGAAACAAAACAGGGGAAACCTTTTCCCTTCTCAAACAGGGAGCGTACGGAGGACCCAATCATCCTACCACATAGGTTACAATAAAGAGATGGGACCGGACAAGTATATGGGCGAACCTTGGAGCGACCATCACAACATTGTGTGTCGATTTAAACTGGAGCAGCTTGAAGAAAACGTTGTATCCACTGGCCACAACGACGGTGGCACTTTCCTTCAAGTAAGGTGCAAAACTGCCGTTGAAGGCTCTGGGTTGAGCCTGATCTGGGATGAGAAGAAAGAGTACTGGAATTCCACGATGTTAGCTACTCCGCGGTGACAGTCCATGATAAGGGATTCACCATCTGCGAGAGATGCAGCCTTCTCGAAATCATGTTCAACGATAAACCCCTTGGCTTTTGCATCGTCTGCATATGAGTCCTCCCTATTAGCGATCAATATACGCTCATTCGGGATACCAGAGTCCCTGAGATTCTGAGCTTGTGCGGCACCCTGGTTTCCGAAACTGATCGGTGTTAGGGTACGGAGATAGTGCAAGAGTTAGGAATGGATACCCAAGGAACACTATATGTTTTCCGTCCAGTAGCCCAAGGTCTGCATCTGAGTCGTAGTAACTACGAGCGCTTGTGATGAGCTTCAAGAACTCTCCCAAACTATGAACCACTTACATCTTCGCTGAAGGCATTGTGAGGTTGATGTGCACAGTTCAAGGACGGGATCTGGCACCGGAATGATAACCAGTCCTTTCAAGATATAACACACTGTTGACATTGCGGCAACATTAATCCGCTTTAATGCACAGGCGGGAAATGGTTATGGTCACGAGGATCATAATCACATAGGATACTAAGGCGCGGACCGGCCCCTCCGTTTCTTTCCCAGATCGATAGAACCTCGTGTGTACTGCGACTTCTTTCCCCGTACGCAAAAGTGTATATGTAGCGGGAGAAATCGACGAAGAAAGAGTTAAACAATCTCAAATCCCACATGAGCCTCGCTGCGAACAAAATCGTCTGCATCACCGGTTCTTCGCGGGGGATCGGACGAGCTTGGTAAAAGGGTTGTTTTTATGTCGAAGGATCGCAAGTCTAAGCCAACTCGTGCCTCAGCGCAATCCAGTTTGCAAAGCAAGGTGCACACGGCTTGATTTTGCATTATTACGGTGACGCGGAAACCGGGACCGAGATAAAATCCCTTCAGAGTCAGCTTGAGAATGATAAGGTAAAGGTTGTTACTGTGCTTGGAGATATTGGAGACCCAGCAACCTCGGCTACGGTAATTGTGCGTCTTAGCTCCGATCTTGGGTTGACTGACTATTCGTCGGTATAGATTGTGAAAGTGGGTGTCGCTGCTTTCGGCCGTATCGATGTCCTGGTATCAAATGCCGGGATATGTCCATTCGCAGAATTTCTGACGATGCCCCACGCCGTCTGGGAACGCACAAGACAAGTCAATCTAGACGGCTCCTTCTATGTCGTTCAAGGTGATTCTCGAAGCCGAAATACCATCTGTGATCCACAATTGAACCTTTTGTTTCAGCTGTTGCGAATCAGATGAAAGCCCAGATCCCACAAGGTGGTTCTATCATCGGCATATCCTCTATTTCGGCACTGGTGGGAGGAGAATTGCAATGGTGAGGATCTATGTGGGTTTGAATGACTCATCCTGACCTATCTTCACTCGTCCCTCTATAACCGGCTTTCTCAGCCACTATACCCCAACCAAGGCAGGAATCCTGTCCCTTATGCAAAGCTGCGCTGTGGCACTTGGAAAACGCGGCATCCGCGCCAATGCAGTTCTCCCTGGGACGATCGAGACAGATATCAATAAAGAAGATTTATCTGATTCGACCAAGCGTGAAAACATGGTCAAACGTACCGCTCTGAAGAGACTTGGAAGTAAGCGGAGGCTTCTAGATGACTTAAGGCGCTAATCGCACATTTGATAGCTCCTGACGACATCGCAGGTCCCGTCGTTTTTCTTGCAAGCGATCTTGCGAGTTATGTAACGGGCGCATCCCTCTTAGTCGATGGAGGCTTGTTTGTAAACCTTCAGTAAACGACGAGATTCCCCTCGGTGGCAGAATAACAATTAGATTAATCGACATATGTACGGCCGGCCCGCGAGGGGCCGCCGTTCGGAAAATTCTACACGAAATGATTATTGTTGCTTGAGTTCGTCAGGTACGAATGCTGGTGCAAGAGGTTCTCCATTCACAGTAGCTGCTTTCGCAGCAACAAGAACAGAGATCCATCTGGTAGGCCGAGTATCCGAAGGATTCTTCCACGCATGCATGGTACCCCTCTGGATGACGGTATCTCCCGGGTTCTTCAAGAGGGTTTCTGTGCCATCTTCGGTAATCAGAATAAGCTCTCCTGAGACTGGGAATAGAGGGTAACGTCAGGGACCATATCCAATGTTAAAATGGGAACGGACAAACCCAGAATGTTGTAATCCAAGGAGCTAGTGCGATGCTGAACTTGCAGGTAAAAATCAGAAAGACGTCAGGGCGGCGATAATAACAACAAGGGTCTAACCATAGGGGTAACAGCTCCAGGCTCCAGCTCCGTCGACCGAAGATTGGTACCGGATGGATGGACAAGACCAAAGTTACTAGCGTCCTTGATGACACGTCTCGCCCCATCCTCACTGTAAAGGCCACGAATTCAGTCAGAGAAAAAGTGCTTCTGGTTGGACCATACCAATTATTATTGTCATTTACTGGCAGGCCATCAGTTGTAACCCAAATAGCTGCTGATTGGGCTCCTGGAACAGCTTCCATAGACTTCGATCCCATTGGTGAACGATTTGATATAAGTTGATTGGTTGGACTCACCTCAGGCTCTAGCAGGGCGTTGCTTTCAATCGTAGCGAGACCTTGCCGGCCATGAGTTGTGACAACCCGGCGCAAGAGAGGAAGTGGAGAAGAGGTCAGATTAGACATTTCTGTGAGAGAGAAGGGACGATTGAGGGGAATTTAAGATGTTTGAAAGACCCGAAGAGAACAGGGGTACGGGAGACTTCCAGACTTATTCGCGCTTGACAGACCGTATGATAGCAGATATTCTATCACATGCTGCAATCGGATACGCCATAATGAGGCTATAAGTGGGGACTGACGTGTGATGAACCAATGGATAAAAGGAAAAAATTTAGAAGTCGAACAGCGATGCTGAGAGCAAACTGAGGTCTTTTTTTTTCGATTCCGTAACTCTTGACGAATCGCCCCTTGGAAGCGTGAAGGTAATACATTACAAGACAAGTACCGAGAACCAAAAAGGCTCCAATAATGGAGTTAAGGAGCAGTGTCTGTAGGGAATCGTCAGCAATTTAGGGGAAAGAGTCAAATAGACGTACAATAATAATATTCGTCGATCAGAGGAATCCATTCCTTCACCAGTACACCGAACAATCCCAATATCGGTGCGCGCGAAGCACCAGTTACAAATGACTCAAGTTTAGGTCTGAGGATAAACATGAGCCAAAGCCAAGTCCTGAGCGTGGTTCAACAGCGCTTACCGGGTATAGGTATCCCAGATGGAGCCGCGAAGAAGGTACCATAACATATCCTTATCTCTCCTAGCGTATTCTGATCTTTCGAGTGAAGCCGATGGCGGAGGTGCCCTTCTGAGGTTGCGCGAGATAAACTCCATGATTAGGGCAGTCATGAGAGCGCGATTCGTGTGTTGCTTATTGCGACGATCATATGCCAAGAAGGATGCTATTATGCAGAAAATCAGTTCTGATTGACACGAGGCATGCGTGGACATACCATAAACAAACGGTCGCAATATATAGGCAATCTCCGCGAGCCATTCGTGCGGGGTAGAAAGGGATTTCAACAGAGATAAAGAAGGTTTGACAGAAGATGTCGTCAGAGCCTTTGGTAACAGGAAGTCCTCCACAGCGGTATCAGGGCGTATGGGTGGAGGCGGGGTTGCGAGTAGTGGGTGTGGAGGTAGAGATAGATAATTGTTTCTCAGGTGATCGGGTGTCACGGGAAGAGAGGAAGTCGGCGATGATGGCGCTAAAGTTGGGGAAGACTCGACGCTGGAAGGCGGAAGCACAGTAGGGTCGAAATCACGTTCTGGGAGCGGGGGGGAAAGCAGAGGTCGGTATGTAACTTTCAAAAGTAAAAGACGCAGTGCAGCCCTGGGAAAACAGTGAGTGGGAGCCCCGGTATATCCAAAAGTACTTATTTACTTGAGAGCTTCAATGACCACAATTCCTCCCCAGCGAGTCTTCTCCGACACTTTACGACGGAGACCCATCTCAATGACGAGCTCGGTGAAACGCAAAAGCTCAAGGATTCGGGCAGCCCACTTGTACTGCGAGCTCTTGTTTACCCATGCCTTGGTATACCGAGTGTGGAGGGATGCTGGAATCAGAGGCCGGTACTTGGGATTGTTCTCAACAACCTTTGCCAGTACAGTGTCATGATACATGCTCATGGAGTTCATAAGCGCAGTGACTGGTATAAAATTAGGGATATATGTAAAAAGACTGCTGGTATACGAACGGGCTTCAGATGCGAGCTCGGCATCTTTGAACCTGCCGGGAAGGAACCAGGTAATAGACCTGAGGGACGATTCGAGGCTGGAGATGGTGGACACATTGTTTATGAGGAACGTTTCATATCTGGCGAGAGAGAAGGACATGGGCGAGAGAAAGAGTGTGGTGAGGTTGTGGTAGCCAGAGGTGTAGTGAGCCGCGGAGAACGCCGATCCAAGTCCGCTCCAATGTGATTTTCCTGTGACTAAGCCCGGTTGTCCGAACAATGGGACCTCGTGCACCGTGGCAAATATTAATCATCTCCCAACTTTTCTTCCTCTCCGGCTCTGCTTGCATGCCCCATCTCGCCTACCCGACACCCAGCCGATATGTCGAGGCCACTCAACTACTTGCAGTTGAGCCCGGTACGGGGTCAGCTTGAACCCCACGATCCCACCTCCGCCATGGGATGGAGGTACATCCAGACCACAGATACCCTCAACGAACTCAAAGTATGCAGTGCGCCCTCTCTGTCATCGGACCAAACCTGACTCTCGACCCAGGTTCTGATACCTCCAGGGACAGCGGCCATGTATGAGCAGCTACTCAAACTCGAAACTTACGAGCTCACTAAAAAGTCGATCAACTGGCCTCGTATTCTCGAAATACGCCATCTAAAGGAGCGTATGATTCGAAAATGCACAAAATTGGCAAAGGCATCCATCCCTCCTCCAAGAGCACTTTCTCCCTTTCAGACTTTTGTCTTACCCGAAGACTTTCGGGTGAAGGATATGGAAAGATGGTTTCGCGAGCAACAAAAGCGAGCCAATGCATCTGCTGTCCGACGTGCCTCGGCTCCTGTCGAACAAGCCGCCATCAATACGTTTCCAAACCGTAGCCACAACCGACCCCAGTGTCCGCAATGTATAGCTGGTGTATCTGCTGCTGGTCCCCATGCTGTGCCTTCAAACAAACCCTCCGTCCCGGCTCTGCCTCAGTCCACCCTCCAACGTTCGGCCACAAATGCAACGGCTGGGCCGAAGACGTCATCCAAGCTAGGGTTGTACTCGAGGGCTCAAGCCCTTATGAGTAAATCTCGTGCGATCAAGCGCGAACGAGCCTCCTCGCTTCCCGTACCAACGAATCGGGCACAGCTAACTGTTTCCTCGTCGCGCCCCTCCGTCATTTCTCCTCCTCCATTACCAGTCCTTATTCGCGGTCAGCGATCACAATTCGGTCTGGACGACGAGCTTGGACAAGCCGAGTCCGCGCTGGGCGACCCTGAACTTCCGGAATCCTCAGCAGGTGGTAATTCACCACCGGCCGCATCCAAGGACATCCCTGCAAACGCAGTACGAACGCTACACTCTCCTCCTTCTCCCCAGTCTTCTGTCGATGAAACGTTACCAAATCCAGGCGAGACGGCACGTCGCAGAAGAAGCTGCTTTAAACGCGGAAGCCTGAGCGAACTTGGAGCCAAAACAGTATCTTGGGCCGATAATCAAGAATTAAACAATCAGTTGTCCAGATATACTTCTGCTGCGCACGATGCTCAGGCATCCGGTACGCCCTCAGACCCACTTTTTTTTTCCAGATGTTTAGATTTTTGGCTCAGGTCGTCAATGGGAGGAGATCAGAGAAATCTATCTCGAGCAGATCTCAGGCCTCGAAGCCCTCCAGCTACAAGTGCAGGAAGGGCTAGAGAGCCTGAAGAGCGAATCTGAGCATCTTCAGCGTGTTGACGACACAATACGCCGTCAGCGAGAACAATTACGCCTCACTTTTGATGAGCTAGAACGCAAGCAAAGCGTCTTTAATGAAAGAGGTTAGTGCCCGTTTCCGATCGTTGGTCTGACAAAAAATTAAGCTTAACCCTCAGTCAAGGAGGCTCTTGAACAAGCCGACGACGTGATTTCAAGACATGGTCTACATCAAAACACCCTCTTTATAACAAACCAGTAGTCAAGCGAATGATCTATCTTGGAATTTATTCGAATCCGTGATGTATGTATAGTGTGATGAATTGTGACGGCAGTAATCTATGTAGACCGTCAGTTTAAGCTATCTTATCTTCCTATGATATATGCCTGGATAAATATACAAACAGTTGGCAAGGTAGGACTATAATAGGGCCCGTCGCCTTTTACCGGCTTGCTTCCACCAGTAGCGGACAAGGTTCAGATAGACGAATAAAACAATGACAGCAAGGGAAAGGACAATCCCGAAAACCCTGTAAGATTTTTCATCTCGGGGGACCGTTACGTTCATAGAACAACTGCCTGCTCCCATGCGTGAGTGCAGTGCTGCACAGTAACGCATTGGCAACCTACCTATAATGGTTTGGATACACAGGACAGCTATCGATACGGAAGTAAGATAGATGAGAGATTTGTCTGTACCAGATTTGCTGGCAGCGAACGTCGTCCGTAGTTGGGATAAATAGGCCGGATGTGATTGACTTAACATGTGTTCGTAATGATTTAGTGAGTGTTGTAGCGTGAGGATGTGATCTACAACATGGTCTATCAACAGCAAAAACAAAGCAGCACACTCCTGAAACATACCTTGAACGTCGCCCATATAAATTGCGACCTCCAGCTCCTCTGCTTTCGTTCCATTACCCAGACCAGAGGTTCCTGTTTTGAGAAGCCTTTTCCTGATTTGTGTGACAACTTCGGATTTGCTAGCGAGCAAACGGCTCAGCGAAGTCACGAGTCTTCGTGCCCTAGCCATTTGCCTGAGGGTCAGTAGGGTAGCGCTCGGAGGGGCTTCTGGAGGTGTGGACATGTGCATCCAACGTCTTGCAAAGATACGACGGATACGACGGAATAGAAGAGGGAAGGTCCATCTAGGAGCTGCGAAACGTGGGCGCATACTTCCTCCAACACTGGGCGACTTTTCGTTAAGGGAAAAGGTTTCCGTGACGGAAAGCATATTTTTTGGTTTCTCGTCCTTTTCGGTGTTGGTCTGTGAGGAAGAACTTGTGGACTCATTGACTGGTGTTGGAGCAAACACAAGTTCTTCGATAGCCATGACTTCCTTTTCGATCTGCTCCAAGTAGGGAAAGAAAGAATCGACGATGGAATCCAAAATGCCATGCGCGATCCAGTCTGTCGTAGGGATTAAGGGGATGTAAGTTAGAACGAAAACGAGCTACCTGATGACATGCTTGCAACTTCTTCAAGGAGTGTAATGCGACTTCGAATCCGGTCGGTATGTTCTAGAGGGGTGTGTCAATTTAGGCTCATCCCCCTGTATTGTTTGTTCGAACCTGCAATGTCATTGTAGTGGAACTGGTGGAATATCAGTTAAAGATAGACAATGGAACAATGGACATACGCAACAGATCCCCTCATTGAAGACCACCAGGTAAACATTAGTTTCGCCAACGGCTCCTTCGCCGTGACCAGCAATAGGCTCTAGATATTCGTTCATCTTCTGCATATGTCGCTGGGCCTTCTCTCGATCCTCGCGCGTTTCAATCGCCCGAAAGGAGACAAAGTAATATCCAAGTTTCGGAAATAAATCAAGTTTTTCTCTAGGTTCCTGCTGGAGGATATCCTCTAGTGTGAGCGGGTGGAGATGCAATAACTAAGGCGTAAATGTTTAGCAAGGGAACATCCTGACTGAATATCGAACAACATACCTTTCCAAGGGCCCTGAGGTCTCCCCAGGTCGGAGAAGCAATGTCCAAAAACCACGCTTTGGAAGCCTTGCCAGCAGACTCGGCAAATCGTACATGACGCCTGCCGTTGCCTGAACCCTCCCGGTGTTTTCCCTTTCTCCCCCTTCGGAGATAGGGTCCCTTAGACGACGACCTGGATCCATTCTCCAAGTCCGAAGTCATAGACTGTCTGAGCGGTTTAGACATAAGACTTCGGGAATGTCGAGGTACGCTAACGCGGGCCTTATTAATGTGACGGCGAGCCTTCGTAGCCCTCTTCAAAGCCACCCCCAATTGAGTGAGAACCAGGGAAAGAGAAGTGGTCTGTATCACCCTCTTCGAGCTAAGGTCATCATCCGGGTCCCTCAAGGCCCGTCTGGAACTATGGGTGAAGTTGAGTGAGGGCGGCAGATACAGAATGAACCGGCGAGGTATCTGTCTGGACTCCTCGAGTGCCTTCATCCGCGTAATACGGGCAACAATGTTCCGTTCGGAATTAATCGTGTGCAAACTGCTCACACTTGACCGTCGTCTGCGGCGTCGACTGAACGAGGGGCGGGGAGTGGCCTCCGAAGGCTTTGAGGACGAGGCTGTCGACGAAGACGAGGAAGATGAGGAACTTGATGACGATCGTCCTCGGGCACTCCTTGCCCATCTTGTTATTGCCTGTTCGACCACCGAGGCGAGGACTCCGAGTCCACCACCGGCGCCCGAGGACGATGAGGAGGAAGAGGAAGAGGACCGGGTACTTGACGGAGTTGAAGGTCGAACCGAGAGCGGTCGCTCTCCCCGATAGATATCATCATCGTCACTCGCACCATCGCCCATCGGGTAATCGATAGATTGAACGGGCTGGAATGGGTGGGGAGTAGGGCGTCGCTGTAAAGTAGGTGGTGTTAACTCCATTGGCTCTGAGTTCATGGCCAGATTACTCTGGAACAGTGGGGATTGTGGGCTGCACCAGGCAGGGCGTTCATGGGGTGGGAGGAAGAGGAGAATGAGGTTGACAGAATAGTAAATTAAAAATATACATCTGGCTTGGCGCTTCCGAACATAACATATATTGTATATCTACCCTATTTTCCGTCGTTTCCGAGTACCATCATCCCCTCCAGCTACAGTAGATACACCTTTCGGAAATGGTCGAGATCTCTTTTCCTTCTGGCTAATTTTCTTCTGCCTTTTTTCGATAGCCTCCTTCACAGCTTTATTGCCTCCATCCGCAGCAAGAGCCTCATATTTGGCACGGGTCACTAACTCTCGTTTCTCCGCTGTTGTTCGTTGAAGTTAATTTCACCACGTTTTCGATAGAGGATCCAGAGAGCCACCACTTACCCTTCTTAAGGTACCAGCTGCCCTTTCCTTGCAATCGCCTCTCTCTCTCATCCTTCTCAGCTTTCTGCAATGCTTCTCGCTGTATCCTGACCGTGCGCTCCCTATTCACTATGCTCTCCGCCCTCTTCACGGCCAATTCTAAACGTTGCACCTCCACCTCATAATCGTCCCTGAGATGTCGTGGTGCATTGCCCAAATACTTCCTCGCGCGTTTGAGATTATCCCTTAGCACACCTAATTCACTGTTATGAACTTCTGCAAGGAAACTGTAGTTGTTCTGAAATTTGTCTGTTTCAAACTCTCCTGCAACAGATAAAAACCGTGGGTCCCGAGGTTCCTGACCGCAAATCAGTGAAAACCAAGAATGGCCATTGGTCAACTCACAGTCTTCTTCACTGCTACAACCTGCCGCAGCCGTGTAACGGGCTTCTTGGACGTCATCTCCACCGGTCTGAACGTGAATAAGCGTAATTCATAGCCCTTGTAAGTAGACAGCACTGACGCATGCTTGTTGGATCTCTTTGCAATATCCCTGCGTAGTTGTGTACTCCATTCCACTTCTCTACCTTTATTCGAGTCGATAGTTGGAATGTCACCATCACTTCCTGGTTGTGCGCCGCCCTCGTCTTCTGAACCTGTGACAGCTTCTGCGCGACTAAGAGCACCGAACGGAAGACTCGAGAGGTCTATGAAGGCATGAATGAACCACGGCGACCTGAGGTGTAGGTAGCATACCATTCTGCAGTTTTGTCTAAGATAGGGGGTTAACCAATAATAAGTAATGAAAAACGGAATAATTGTACTGGTGAAGTACCAAATGTGATGGGTACGCTTTTGGTGGTTTCTTGTACTCATCGTCCCGCTCTTCAAACTCATTTTCATCGATCCACTGCGCGACACGCGGGACATCTGCACCTTCTTCGTCCCTTTCATCGTCATTATCCCCATTCTCGTCACTCTCATCATCAAAATACCCTTCGTCTAGGGCCCCGCTAAAGTGACTTTCACGGTCTTCAGTGTTACTGCTCCTGTGCCTGCTCGCGACAAATGGCTTGGTGACTTGTTGTCGTGACTTCGCAGATAGCTTGGCATTGTTTCGCTGATGTACTGTTCCTTGACTACGCGGAGGCGCGCGATGGCTCGGGCGCAGTCGTCTAGGCATTGCTACCAGTCACAGAAAATAGAGAATGCAGATCTCGAATTTGAGAACGTGTGTACAACCAAACACATGACATCATTACGAAAACTACACCGTATTATCCTTCGAAACACCGTTAAGTAGTACATATCTCCCACTCTGATCCAATCTTACGTCCATAGCCAGACCACTCGTTGACTCAGGACCCCGCCAAACAGGCGTCAGACCAAGCCATGCGCCGAGCTTGGACAGCCAGGTCCTGTGTCCGTGCCCTCCACGCAGAGGATCGGTCAATATTCCCTCCCATCTATAAACAGGTCGAGTTCTAATCCAAGATATATCATGGTCAGTTCCTGCGCCCGTTCCTAGGGTTGACGACGCCGCTCGAGTGGCAATGTCAACCTGGTTCATGTCCAATTCTTTCGACCCATGACCGAGGTGGAACATGATCGACTTTTCCCAGTCAGTTCCGTTATCTCCGTAGTCACAAATGTGCCCACCTTTCCAGTTCCCGAAGTAAAGACAGTCTCATTCAATCTCAGATAAACTTTGTTCAGGAAGCCATGATATATCCAATCATTCCATTTGGGTTTTTGATTGAAAAGACCTCGTTGGATAAGAAAGCCCTCTAAGTCTGGACGAGGGAGAGGGGTATAAGCAATTGAAGTTGGATAATGTGGGTTGAAGTCTGAGGAATATGTTGATAGAGCCGAGATCGTATCATGATTCCTCCTCCAAAAATCATCCTACCATCGGACCGTTAGCTACCACTAAAGAAAATTTGCACGGTGACTGACCCAGAAAATATACCACCATGCCGCTGTTTCGGTCTGCGCAGTATTGTGGTACCGTTCAAAGGTGTCCACGAATACTTTCCCATTGTCCTTTAACAATTGCCTGAGACGAGGGTCTTGCTCAAGTTCGACCTGGCTGCTGGGATCTTGACAAGGATGATCATAGACATGAACCAAGAAACGGTATGATAAAACCTGCTCTTTCCATCGGCTCTCTCTTCGATGAAACCGCCGATAGTTGAATAGTTTTTCCTCAATCGTCTGGGACCGCAACTGAATCTGTTCTTGATTGAGTTCCAAGAAGCGAGCCAAGGGAGGCGTCAGATCAAAGTCCCTGGTGAGACCGATTGCTTCACCGGTTATTTTGACCATTCTTGTGTACTCCAATTCAATGTCAAACCCACTTCCAATTTCTATACCTTCCCACATCAGTCGTCCTCGGCGCTTGATGCGAAGTTGACAGGAATGGAAATGCACCGATGTCCGAGCAGAGTATCGTTGGCGACCGCAGCACCAAAATGACCGTCGTCCAACGGGCTGCGAAACAGGATCAGCCAATATGCCAGTAATTAACAAGAAGGAACTGACCTTGAAGTGGTCATAAGGCCATATCACGACTTGGTTTTCGAGTGCTCTCAAAGAAACTCTAACGTGCTTGCGCTTCTGAATACCTGGATCTGAATTCTGGGCGATGTATGACTCCAGGTCTTCGGCGTCTTGGAGAACAGAGGTACGCCCGTCGTCATAACGAATAACCTACATGCTGTCGTAAGCGGTATTGACACTAGAACCTCAGATACTGACATACAAGAGTTGGGGGAAAGGGTATCCACCAAGCATTACCAAAGAAGTTGGTACAATCAGCGATATTGGGTTCCCGAGGGCTCTTCCAATAGCAATCTGGACCAACGTGGTGTTGCTGTATTTCGCGTTCTAGATACTTATACCAGTCACAGTCTGGGCCAGACAAAAGCCCCACAGCTTTGGTGTAAGCTGAAGTTCCAACTTCGCGGAGGATCTAAGAACAAGTTGAGATCCCTCGGCTACTATCCGTAACATAGGGGCTGACCTTGATGTTTTCAGCATGCCGCTCTCCGGGAGATCCAGTGAAATCAAGTAAATATGGTGGATACTCGGAGTTACGGGCTTGAGCGTAAACCACAGCCTGGTCTTCGGGTATGCGGGTCTCAGGATCCGTAAATAAGAGGGTAGAAACAGTTTCCTGCCAGATCCGCCGCTTGAGGTGTATCGACGACGGTGTAATGTCCAACCTACATCTCGTGTTAGCCGTGGTCAACGAACAACTCGGACGAACAACTCGGACGAATCATACCGAGGTGAGAATACATCGATACCTGCAAGTTGCGTGGTGAGGTTACTTAGGGCGGCAATCGTACATACGTACTGAAATCGATCCGACGCGTTAGTCCTGAAAACATCGGGTCAACATATACTGACGTTGAGCACGGACCGACGTACTCTTGACAAGACGCTGCAGTAAAGTTGTGTTGATAGCAGAAAAATCTCGAGGCAGATGAATACTGAAGCGCATAGATATAGAGGCCAACTCACAAAAACTAAGCCCATAAGTTACAACATAAATACTGCGGAAACGCCGTCAGTGATGTATAGAGTCTCATAGAAATGGAGATACCAACCAATATAAGACATAGGTATCGATAATATCCTTTCCAGGCACATCCAATGCGATTAATAAGGCGGTTGTAGACGTTGTTACATAGTTGAGTCGCGAGGTCCATTCGCTGGCATTGTTGACAGGGTCCAGGAAGGGAGCGAAAATACACTGTGCAATAAAGAATGCAATAGTGGATACTAATAAGAGAATTTGGCGAATGACGGGTATCAGTGTCCGCGAACGCGAGCGAAATAGGCAGTTGTCCGAGTCGATGACTGCGATGATAACCAAGGTGCTCAGTTTGGCAAAAAGATATGTAGATTCGTATGCGCCCCAGCCGCGACGGAACGCTAGAATCCGGATATGTCAATTATATTCCAATACGACGGTATAACACACACCGCTATAAAGGAATGCAAAGGGATTCTTGTCCCGTGAAAGCAAGCGATGATATTCGCTATCCATATCCCAATTCCGCCTACGACGCCCAAGTTCCGTGAAGGTATCGACCTTGGGAACCGATTGTTGAATCACACGACGCAAAAGGATCGGGTACCAGATCGTTAACTACCAGGAAATTAGTGGGGATCAGTTGTGTCACGAGATCAATACTCACAGAAACAAATGTGATCACCGAAAGAATAATGACGATGGGGGCGTAGTTGACCTCATTGCGCTTCATTGTTGTGGTCCAGCAAAAATCCAAAGGTTGTTTAAACTCATTGTCAGGACCTAGAGGAGGGATATCGGGGGGAGAGGTAGTGGCGTTGATATACGGATTGGGCACGACCCATAAATCCTGCGACCATACGAGTACGTGAACGGCCATAGTACCCATGGGTAAATAGATGACTGTAAGCAGGAAGGTCACAATTACAAGGCCCCAACGGGTTCCTTCCGGCTCAGTTTGTTGTAAGCCTTCGATTGTATTGTACCGGTCACAGCGGATCCGTGCGCGATAGAAGTAATAGAGTAGTCCAGAAGCAACGGCCATGAAAACAACCAGAAAGATCAAGGACTGCGTGAGGACAGAAGCGAAATTTAGGGCAAGGATATTAGGACTGATGTGATCAATTGAGTACTTGGTAAAACTTCAGGTCATGCCCCTTACATAGTGCCCAAAAACAATTTTCTCCACTTGTCTTCAACGTTCTTCCCACTCAGTGGTACTAAAACTGGATGAACAAGCATCGAAGATCCGTATATCCCTCCGCTCACCAATAGTACTCAAGATCAGGGCGAAAATTTGAACCGTGTTAAAAACACCCTGCAAGCTATAGAAGGGAGCCAAGGCACTAGATCCCTATAGAAAAGTCACTGTCATTGACTGTCATGAACGAACGAGACAGTCCACGAACCAGCACTCCGATAACAGCGTTTATCGCAGAACCGAGAATTGTCTTCCTATTCCGCCAAAATGGGGCAGCAGTCGCGTTGACTTCCAGGTCATCCAGCGACTTCCCCAATTTCTCCAGTTGTTCCATCGGCCTGAACATCGGCGCCTTAGGTTGGTCCCGGTGTTGAGTCTGAACGAAGGATGGGTGGGGTAATCGGGATAGGTAATTGTCGAGGTGCGGTAAGAAAAGCGGTGCTGCCTGGCGCGCAAATAACGTTGTTGCAGGTACGGGAGCATTTCCACCAGTGTGCATGATCTTGCCGTATGTAGAGGGAGGATATGTTTGTTCTAGCAAGAGTTCTTCATCCTCGTTTCTTTGGTCAGTGTGCCTAGGTCTCGTCTTGGCAAATCGGGTATACCGCGGTTGCGACCACTGGATATCATGAGAAGACTGTATACCATCCGATTCGAATGGAGAAGGTGAAGTGCCGCTATTAGTGGTCGCTGAAGGTAAGGTACCCGGAAAGGTCTCGAATGTTGTTGAAGTTGAGTTGGGTGTTGCAGGGGAGGTTGCAGGGGAGAATGTTCGGGGTATTCGTCTGGTGATCACCCCGTCTTGATCTCGTATATTATCCCGTGAGTGATATAAGAAGCGGGCAGGGTTCGTAACACAGCCGTCGACCTTGGTGTCGATAGGCGATAGCGCTTCGCCGCCGAACACGGTTGGAGTCTCTACGCCGGTTGAATCGCTTGACCGTTCCGTTGGCGAGGACTCGTACAATCGCACAAGATCCTTCACTGATAGTGGCATGCCTCTGAATGCATCGAGATAATGTGAAGAGCAGAGAAATGAAAGAATACGTCAGTAGCAGCGCTTACAGCAGTGATGTAGGTCGAACCGAGAGCAGAAGAGAGCACACGTTCTGAATTGGAACAGGTCGCGACACGTGCGCTCCCAAGCCTATCAGAATGGGAATGGCGTGACAATTACTCAAGTTCGAAGGCTAAAATAGCCATTAATACAGAGGAAGGACAGTACAACATCATAGAATAAGGATAAACTACGAAGTAGATATCGATTTGGAGACCAAAAGGGCTAAGGAATGGGTGGACGTGTTTCGGTGACAGGCAGGCCGGCCTTCGCAGCGACATCGCCTGCTTTGTTCCGCTCCAACAAGCATTTTCCACTCTCGTACTTAATGCCAGTCTTTCTTTTTAGAGTGCGACCGAATATGCGACTGATCCTTGACCCAACGCCCCAAATTCCCGAATCGTGATCCTTAGCTAGTTTGGTCGTGTACGCCTGGGCGCGGGACGACTCAGGATCGTATTTGTTCTTCCAGAAAACTTCAAACTGTTTCTCAAGCGTGTGCAACTCGCAGACAAGGTCTGGATATGCTTTTATGGTGGCTTGCAGGTTTGGATATGACGAGATCTGCGCAAGGACGGAGGGGTGGATGGTTTCGTTGGTCTTTTCATTAGGCTTCGTCGGGACGTCCCGCTTGATTGTCCTAGCCAGAGTGAATATACCAGTGACGGAGCTGCCACATCGGTCAGATAGGCGTCGTAACGATTCGATATTCGGCTCACTCATGTGGCTCTTGTTGGCCCCATCTTGCCACGGGTTCGAGGTGATGTTCTAAATATTTAATATCCAGGGACAGCATCGTTTCAATGTTTGCCTGTGTGACATCAGTACTTCTTCGGGATTTTTGGAACGAAAGGACTGACTGCCATCCAGTGCAAGGTGACATCAGAAAGATCGTGATTTGAGTATCCTCCGCCAATCTAAGAATAAGATGAACAGTCGAACACGTTATACCTGGGCAACTCACGTCGGTATGACAACCTGTTTATATCATCATACATTAGTGTTTTCCACCCGTTGGGGAGAAAATTTGAAATAAATTACCTGCAAACCAACACTGATTGTAATGTACCGTGATAAGTCACCCACCTTCGAGGCTTCCAGGGATACACTCACCTGCTTCAGTACTTGGCCTTTCTCTCGACCGGCTCTGGTTTGTTCGAATTTGTTGCAATTCTTTCGTCCCCGTCAGTAATGCAACGCAATGAAACGGTGGACATGCTTACAAAGTCCTTTCTGCGCTCGTCAAGTGCCAGGGCTTGGAAGGCATACTGAATATGTGCCCCGAGTTTTCCAGGGTCGTTGAAGCCAAACAGTTTATTCTTGGGATTTTTAATGATGATCTCATCCGGGAGACCCAAAGCACCAACAGTGTCCCAAACGCCGATACACCTGAGGGTAGCGATGTCAGAGACAGGAGACAAGTTGTGGGGAATGATCATACTTGATGGTAAAACCATCCTCATCAACATCAACGCGCTGCTTGCCCCTCGATTTCGGATCCAGCCAGGGGGCGAGATTCATTTCTATCAACTCTCGTTCTACGCCGTAGAAATGGCTTTGGAAACGCTTCGATATTGAGCATGAGTGAAAAATACCTTCTGGTTTCTCTTCCGTGCCTCGCCGCTGAAAGTTCACAAATATTCCAGCAAAATTATCCATGTCCTGTCGGTCAAGTACTCCAATTTCGCCCTGGGGAAGGGCAAACCAGGTTTAAAAAAATACAGGTTAGATGCAATCGGAGACGTACGATAAACATGGCTACCATCCGGGCGGTGTAAGCTCCCTAGATGAAGTAAATGATTTACGCCCAAATTTACGCCGAAAGGAATATTCCGCACCCTGGAAAACCCAAAAAGATAGATCTGATGTATCTTTGTTAACTCCGAAACAGAATGGAAAGAAGTGTTGCTCACATCATCTCCAGGACAATAGTTACTGTTTCACGATGATCAGTGTACTTGATATTTGTGGAGACTAACGGAATTGATACATACTGGGCTATAAATGCATATGCTTCCTCGACCTTATCACCTATTCCTAAATATCAACATGTGCTGCACAGCGAGCGGACGGTGCGCATTCACCTAGAGAGGAACCAGTAGCACCTACATATAGTATGATGAGCATATGGCGAACCTATTATACCTGTAAGTAAGAAGAGGACATACCGTCGACATACTGGGACCAGGGATTATTCTCTGTGCCGACCCCTGACTGATAGAAAACGATTTGTTGGATGGGGATTTTGTTCACGCTCTCCTCGGAGGTATCGGGTCTCAGGGCGGCTTGTCGTTCATCTTCGTGATTGATGGTTCTCGCCAGGCGCTGCAAGTTGCGAAGGAAAAAACTTTGAATGCACTGGGGTAGCCCACAGTTACTAGAGCTCACGAGAACGTTAGAGAATCTGGACCGTTGTTCAGAAATCCCATCTTGCCATGTGCTAGGTAATCATGCAAATGACACAGTATGAGCGCCCATAATAACCCTGACTGGACATGCACTCACCCATCACAGCATACAATGATTCTTTTCTTCGCACGAGGTCGTAGTGCTTCTTTGCTGACCTCGGATGTTGGATCTGTTGACACACGGCGAGGTGATCTGGTGGAGCTGCTGCGAGACAAGGATGCCGGGGCGTTTAGTTCTGACATATGTGTGGAGATGGAAAACTATAGTGAAGTCTCGCGTTCAGACGCGCGATGTGGAAGATGCTTCTCGGCACCACCCCAGCGTGGCTTTTATATATCGATTACTTTGTTTCAACAGATCGGACATCAAAGGTCGCCGAGATCCTGTCGTGATTCAGCGCTCAGCTTGTGGGGCACTCCGCCCGTTCGTACGTGTAACAGTAACAGTCTCGCGCACCCAAGTGCGCAATACTGGGCCAGTAGAGATACCGAGGAACACAAAAGGAAATGTGGCAAGTGAATGCCTGAAAGTGTTGTGCAGAGCTACAACTGAGTACTGAGTACCGAGTAATGAGCGATAAAGCTGAACCACATGCAAAAAAGCAACCCTCGGAAGCCGTGACCAGTGACAGTGCATCCTTCCTTGATCCTCCCTTCTCCCGTGCTACGTCATGTGTCACCTCCCGAAACGCATCTCTGCCGAGGCGAACTCATCTAATGCAGCTCTGAAGCTAAGTTCATCCAATACCGTTGGATCTGGAGTATAGGTAAGACGGCTTCGGAGCCAGTGCCGCCATGCTCGGGGTTGATTTTGGTTTTGGTTGAGGCTGGATCTCGTCAGGGTCTTGATTGTAATCAGATGTAACAGAAAGCTGTTGGCTTACTATATTTCGGTGAGACGAATGTGCCAAGGGGGAAAGCCATGTAACTCGAGCGGTGTCCGGTTGTATTGTAGGGGGTTGATGGGGTGGACAACCATAAAATCTGGAGACGATAGTCCATTCTCATCTGATGTCGCGGTCAACCAGGAGGAGTTGGATGACACTGAAGATGAGGTACCTTCAAGCAAAGAGTCCACAGTGTCCACAGTCAGAGTAAAGTTATTCGTCTTGATCCTTCGTCGCATCTTGGTTCTTTGTCTGTGCTCAAGGAAGAGCGAACAAGCTAGATTTGCTATTGCGCTTTTCGACGACTCGGAGGAAAGAAGACTCAATGAGATAGGTGTTGAAGTAGAGTGCGCTGAGTATTCCGTTAATCTTGGGATGTAGTAGGATCAACGACAGAAATTACTTGCTAAGGAAGATTCCCTGATCCTATCGACATCCCCCCGCATTTGATTTTGGAGAATGGAGACCTTCGTAACATCAGTGGTACTGTGGCAGGGAGAAAGTTGACGCGATTCCGAGTAAACCGATGCAGGCGGGGTAAGTGGTTGGTATTCCATCTCTGAGTCACTCGAAAGCTGTTCAGAATCTTGGCCAAAGACTGCCTCACGAATCTGCGGTTCTAATTGAAGAGCCAATCCTGTGTCAAGGTCAACTTTACTCCAAGGGATATATATTGCATTCGAACCATGCTCTTCATAAACAATCAACTTCGGGATCCCAACGGCCCGACACCACTCCACAACATTTAGTGTACTCTCAAGAATGGTTTTCCGGACAACATCTGAGGGAATATTGGTGTCCGCAACAAATACAACTGCAAGGTTCTTCGGTAGCTTTCGACGTAGAGACTGTAGTGGCTGCGGATGTGGTCGTGTTTGACGCTTCCAAAACGAGTGTACGAGAGAAATGAGAGCATAAAGAAAGTGCAAGACACGTAAAACGAGTGCTGGTACTAGTTCCATGTCCCAAACAGTTGGGGACACGATGGATTTTCGATCGTTGGTTGAGGAGCACTTGAGTTTGTGGTTGTCGACGTGTCTGTGCTATTTTTGGATCATTAGAATTTCACGTGGGTGCGCTAGGTGCCTGACGTCACCATTTCCACTACAAAAATATTCAAAAAAAACAAAAAACAAAAAACAAAAAAAGGATAATTGCATCTAGACTAATCCTCCCCAAGCATCCCCGGTGCCCCCCTCAAGGACCCTCTTTACTTTGAGAAGAATGGCTGTTTTCCAGTTGTCTAGCCGCATTACAGAGTCAAACTCCCCAACAGTAAGAGTGAACCCCTCCAGATCTCCCGCCTCCACCGCCTCACTCAGTGCATTGACGAACTTGGCTTCCCGCGTACTGGGGAACCCAACATCCTGATTTCCGTACTTCATCATGTTACGCTTGACTGTCACAAGGTCCTACAGCACGGGTTCAAGGAACTGCGGCATCATAGTAGAACTGGGTTCCTTACGTTCATGGCCAAAGCGCAAAGAGCTGCCCGTAGCCAGTATTCCTTAACACTATACTTGGTTAGCGCGGAAGTGAGCGAATGGTCGGCCACTTTTTCATAGTACGATATAGCTTGAGGATACTGCTCCAGCTCAGCCAATAGATCGGCGGCGTCTTTGTAGCAGCCATTGGCGGTTCTGTACGCATAATGAGCATACGCTTCGTACGGGAGGTGAAGGTACTTGCGCCGCAGCGTCTTCTTGGGCGTACCAGTCACCAGCTCGGACGAAGCTTTCACTGGCTTTTCCAAGGTCGCGGAATTCTTGCAAGTAAATCTGGCCGATTTCCTTCTCACGATCTGCTGCTTGCCGGAATCGACCTAACTTGGTGAGATGTATGATTGTTTGGGTCAGTGCCTGCACGGCAACTAGGAGCTGGATATGAGGACCAGAACATCAAGTCGGAAGAATGATTCTTACGATCGGGATGGCTCTTCTTGTATGCTTTGGCTGCGTTCCACCAAGCATTGGCAGCTTCGTTCGCTTCGTTGCACTTCTCTCGACATTCCGCCTCACGCGCGAAAGCATCCCCCCCTTCTTTGAAGAGTTTCTCGAGTTTGAAGCTGTTGGCAGCCTGTTGATAAAGATCGCCAGCCTCCTCAAATTTAGTTGATGTAGAGGAGAACCAGCCAGTGGAAGAGTTGGCCTTCTTATCTGCTTTGTCTAGGAGGGCCTGAGCTGGAGATTTAGCGGGCATTGGGTTAGTGGTAGTGGATAGAAAGAGGAGGAGATCAGTGCCGTCACTGCCACCTCGCACTGAAGCTTATCGGTCAGATGACCCCATCCTCTGGTGGTCTAGGTATTAAAGGTACGCGTGTCTCGCTCACCGCTTCTTCCGCCACCTCTCTCCCATTATGCCTTTCAGCTATGAGAACATCGCTGCTCTCTCTGATCAACACCCAAAGCCAACCTATTACCAGTATCAGTATGGCACCGCTGGCTTCAGGACCCTGTGGGTGCTCCCCGTTGCCCCTCCACGTCTTCGGTGCTGAAATGGTCGCTTGTCCAGCGGCGATCGCCTTGACTCGGTCATATTCCGTGTTGGCATTTTGGCTGCCCTCCGTAGTATGAAACACAATAGCCACGCCATTGGTGTGATGGTCACCGCATCCCACAACCCTGAGCAGGTGCGCCTCCCTCATACTATTCTGCATGTATAATCAATGTTGTGTTCAGGATAATGGAGTCAAACTCATCGATCCTCGAGGCGAAATGCTTGAGGCTAGTTGGGAGGCTCACGCTACTACCCTGGCCAATGCTCGTTCTACGGAAGAGTTAATGAATGTCATCCAGCACATCGTCGATACCGTAAATATCGATACCACCAGGCATGCCATAGTCATCTATGGCCGCGATACACGACCTACCGGGCGGCGGTTGGTCGATGCCCTTGAGGACGGTATTAGAGCTGCCGGCGCAGAAGGCCGTGACGCGGGTATTACAACCACACCCATCGTACATTATCTTGTCCGGGCCACTAATTCAAAGGATTTCGGGGAACCTACGGAAACAGGATACTACACCAAAATGACCGATGCGTTCAAACAGCTAATTGTGGGTATTCGTTATATGCGCCACTCCTGACACTAAAGCTGGACCTATCAGGGTGGTAGACCTAAAATCACCCCCTTGCTCATCGACTGTGCGAATGGCGTAGGGTCCATGGCCGCGGAGAAGCTTAAAGAGTATCTTGGCGACACGCTCCCCCTCATTCTCGAGAACACGTCAACGGCTACATTAGGAGCTCTTAATAATGCCTGTGGTGCTGACTATGTTAAGACCACCCAGCGATTGCCGCCTTCCCTGAACGGTAAACTGGCACCTAGTCACCGAGGCTGTAGCCTCGATGGTGATGCAGATAGACTCATATATTTCTATATCGATGAGAAGAGGCAGTTTCGTATGCTCGATGGTGACAAGATCGCCACCTTAGTTGCCTCCTTCATTGTAGATCTTGTCAAGGCAGCTGGCTTGCAGGGCCAAGTCAGGGTCGGTATCGTCCAGACCGCCTATGCCAATGGAGCTTCGACCAAGTATCTTACACAGGTGGGTTTCTCGGCCTCCATCTTAATTTGATCTCACATGGGACCCCACACAGCGCTTACCTGTCAAATGTGTTCCGACCGGCGTAAAACACCTCCACCACGCCGCAGAAGGTTTCGGTGTTGGTGTCTATTTTGAAGCAAATGGTCACGGAACTGTACTTTTCTCCAGGAACACCCAAGAAATATTGGAAAAGCATGAGCCGAACACTCCAGCTCAGCAGACCGCTCTCAACCACGTCATTAACTTGACGAAGCTTATCAATCAGACTGTTGGTGATGCCCTATCTGATGTGCTTCTGGTCGAGGTTGTCTTGGCTCATAAATCCTACTCTGGAACCGAGTGGGATTCGCTGTACACCGATCTGCCCAATCGATTGGTCAAGGTTGTCGTAAACGATAGGAATTCTTTCGTGACGACAGATGCGGAACGTCGTCTAGTGAACCCGGCTGTGCTTCAGCAGAGGATTGACGAACTAGTCGCCAAATACGACGGAGGGCGGACTTTCGTCCGACCCAGTGGGACGGAAGATGTTGTTCGAGTCTATGCAGAGGCTTCGATTCGAGCTCAAGCTGATGGTACTTACCATTCCTTTGTGAGGAGGGAAATACTAACTTGGACATAGATCTGGCCTACCGGGTCGCTGGAATGGTTTACGACGAGTCTGGCGGCGACTCCACCAAGCGTCCCAAAGAGTTCATTTGAAAGAGTATGGGCTGGCAAGCCCCCTTCCATTTTCTGTCTGTTTACTATAAACCAGTATAAATGTTAAACATGGACAAATCATTGGAACGTCATGATCAAGTAGATACCATGTAATGTAGAAGAGAAGAAATCGCTGACAAGAAGAATTTCCAAGCACGTAATGCTCGCCACTCCTGCACAGCATTGGACCTGTCAGTCCGATCCTGCCATATGTCTTCTTAACGCACATATTATCTTCCCTTCCCTCTACCTCTGCACCACCTTCAATGTGTCGGTTTGTGATCTATAAGGGAACTTCACCCGTACAGCTATCCCATGTTTGTCCTCAGTTCATCCCTGAACAACTCTGAAACTTATCTCCGTGTTCTTCCTAGCTTCTTACACGGCCATGCCATTCCATAATCAACCAGGCTTTTGACTCTCGACTTCGGCTTGATAGGAGGCCAATGAATGGTGACGGTTTTGGTGTTGGTTGGTGCCCCGAGAATCTTGGTACGCTCACACCTAACTAACCTCGCGACTAGGTTGGTACGATTCGGTTTACGACCCAGAACTCGGAGGTCAACCTTGCATATTCACGTCCGTGACACCTGTGAGCTCGCTATTAAACTTGAAGTTCTCGAGCTCACCTCGGTTCGCCAGGCGTGGAACAATGCCAATCTCGCTCGGCTGGCAGTGAAGATCAAGTCTCCTCTGGTATTGTGCGCATTATCTCCCACTTCGCGCTCCACTCTCTGGTCTCAGCGTAGTTTACTAGCGCTCATGTCCGCGCAACGACTGCTGGAACGTTGTCCTTAGACAACTGCCATCCTTTTGCCTATGGAAACCTGATGGTACAAAGAGTTTAGTATTCCTGCTGGAAGTTGCTACTGACCCAGGACGGTAGTTCATGCACAATGGCCATATCGCGGACTTCCCTCTATTCAAACGTCGCCTCCAAGCCGACTTGCCAGACCACATCTTCTCTACTGTTCAAGGCAACACAGACTCGGAATGGTCCTTCGCCCTCCTTCTATCCAAGGTCTGTTGTACACCTTTTCCCTTTGCGTCGCTCATTTCATATCAGATCCCCGAACCAAGTTCACGGACATTTACACCGGAGATTCTACGAAAGGCATTACTCGAAACCATCGCGTGGCTGAATAAATATGCTGAAGAAGCTGGTGTCACTGAACCAAGCTTGATGAATTTCTGTATAACTGATGGGTCGAGCGTGGTCGTATCTCGTTACATCTCCTCCAGAAAGGATGAGGCGGCATCTCTGGTATGTTCTGCGTATAGTGCACGTATTGCTAAAACTGACCTCGCTTTTCAGTGGTTCTCCTCTGGGACTGAATTTAACGAGTACGCTGAGGGTGGTCATTACAGGATGACCAAATCGGATAAACGGGAAAACATGATCATGATTGCAAGTGAACCATTGACATTTGAGAGGGGTGGGTGCGGATTCCTAACTTTTATATGGCACAAAAATTAACTTTGGTTGACAACTGGCAGCTGACTGGATGGAGATTAAGACAAACCACCTAGTGGTTATTACCCCTAAGATGAACTTGTTACAGATTCCCATCATCGATAAATATTACGTTCCTCCGTCGGATCCTGCATCGCTCGCTCGCGATACGGAATTTGCTGAGGAGAAGGGTTTGTTGAATCCGCGCCAGAGCAAGCTGCCTCATGATACAGCCGCAGTACACAAGTCTCCTCATAGACGACAATTGGCCGTTGAAGCCCATTAGATTACCTTACTAGTAGTACCAGTGTTTTCCTGGTTTCGTCATCGTATTTTGTATATCGGTGTAGTGACTCATTCACGTTAGTCACAACACAATTATGACCCTTTTGCGGAAATCAGCGTGAGTGACGCCAATGTGTTTCGTCTCCTGTTAACTTGTCCTTTTACCGGGACAACCCCAGGGACGATTGAATCCACCACCCATCACCCTAATGTTCAATCCATGGTTCATCTGGAGTGCAGTCTCGGGGACGGCTAGGTATGTTGATTTCCTGGTTACAAGCTCTTGCACAAATCTCAATGACTGGCTGGAGACTATCGACTGTACTTCAGATTCTGATGTTCCTGCCTCTTACGCTCGCGACACTCTCTAAACAAGCATTCCTCCTGCTCTCCCTGCTATTATGCATCCATGCCTTTCTTCACGGAACTCTGATATTTCTGTGGGGGTCCGAAGCACTTTCAGTTCTCCAAGTACCCATGCATCCGTTCTTACTCCTCGTCTGTTTTAATCTCTTCTCCTCGTCCGTGAACCCATACCTTACAACTGCTGCGGACTGGTGGGGCACGGCGTTGACTGGCTTTGGACCCTTGTTCATCGTCATGGAAGGACTGTCCAGCTTGCTCGTAGTGCAAAAACTAGGCCAAGAAGGGAAAAGGCTTGTGTATAGAGGAGAAAGCTATCAGTTCGTGTTCTTAGTTGCTGCTGCTGTAGCATACGTGGCTTCCGCTTGGTGGATTGTGATGGTAAGTTATGTCGCATGCCTTAAGGGTTAGGGCGTCCCTCATAATGAAAAGCAGTCATATCCAAATGCAGCTTCGTCACCGTTGTCGTCAACACTCCTCGGCGTGGCGCTTACTGCATTCGTTTTCTTGACCTTCATTGGGTTCGTGCTCAGACGGACGAATATTATCGAGTCCTCTGGCCTTGCAGTGGTTCTTGCCTACAATGTATGGCTCTGTGGTTTTGACCAGAAATCCTTCACCGACCCCATAGCCTCCTAGTATGTTTCTTTCCTGTTTGATTTCTTTTTGCTACAACTCCTGATGTGAATAGTGCACCACTACTCCCGAACATATACCCTCACTTTCAAACCCTGCTGAACTTTGTGATCAATACGCTGCCAAAGCCAGTGCTTATCGCATTGTTGTATCGCCTGACTATCTTGCATCTTGCATCACGGATCTTACCAACCATCGGAGCCGATACCTGGGAATCGGAGGAGGGTGTTGATGATGGATGGGCTGACCGTCCGGTATGGATATCTTTGCGTTACGCCTTCGTGGAACTCAGCTCACAGATCCTTCTGTAGACATCAATGCTCACCTATATTCTTCTGACATATCGCCAGTTGATACTAATAACGGTTTATTCCCATCTTCTTCGTATGTGATCTCACCTTCGAGAATTAGGCCCTCATCGTGATTTTCACAGTGCTAGACCATTCATCCCAGATGTGGTGGAGATGGATGAACATTTTCTTCACTCTCGTCATTTGGTCTGTGGAACTGCTAGTTAGTTCTGGGGACGATACCGTCGCTAAAGACTGGAAAATCGACTAAAGCAACTTGCACCATTGAACACCATCAGCATCTATTTTAAACGACATATGTGCTTATGTATCGACAGCGTTACATCTTCAGTAATTTTCCTTCCATTGGGCTTTACTTTCGTCCTCTCCTTCGTAGTATTCCCGCTTCCATACCTGAGCTTTTCGCTTGACGTCCTCTAGTATCTTCTCGCACGCCAGAAATGCTTCTTTTCTGTGCGGAGAGGAAACAGCGACCACTGCGTCGGTTTATCAATGTGGGCTCCTCTTGTCGATGACGGTACGCACCGATGGATGGCTCTCCGACTGGGACTGTGCCAATGCGGTGATGGACAACACAGCGTATGAGGGCTGCTACGTATGTGGGATCGTTCGGGGGTGATGGCTGGTGCTCGGATCGTGTGAGGGATTGGCTAGCGTTGCGAATGATTTCAGCCATGGTTTTAAGCGCCAGTTTCGTGTACGATTGGTATTCTAGACGCGTCACTGTTTTACCTGTTGTTATTTGTTACCGAGCCTGATTCAAAGGGAGTGCATCCGTGTAACCTTTGAAGGAGTTGCGGGTTGTTCCTTGGCTGCAGTCAGTCATCGATGCTGGGCTAGTTCAACAATATTCACTGTACCGATGAACACAGCAGTTGCACCAGCGGCATCATTTTGGACTGATTTTATGATATCGGGGACGTCGAGCGAATACGATATAGCACATCTGCCCTCTGGGGTATCTAGAGAGCCTTCGATCGAGGCAGCAGGAGGCAACGACATAATGTACCGGGCACGCCGGGCCGTTTGCTATTTCATATTCCGAGTCCCTGACTTCAACATCCTCACCTTCCAAAACGCTCTCCGAACTGACACGATGTCGTGGATATGCTATGGACGTGTCATCAGTAGGACCTGCACAGTCGGTGTACGACGGAGTGTCTCGCGTCTCTCGGCTCTCGAACGACCCATCGACGTGCATCCCGAAGTTGAGGAAGCTCTGGGTGCCGGAAAGCCTGTCGTATCTCTGGAGACCGCTGTTGTAACCCACGGCCTACCATACCCCCATAACTTGGACCTGGGACTTGAATTAGAGAACATTGTCCGATCAACCGGGTCCGTCCCTGCGACAATTGGAATGGTAGATGGGAGGATCAAAATTGGCTTGACGAGACGTGAACTCGAGAGGCTTGCAGACCCCGATAGGAAAAAGGCCAAGCTGTCAAGGAGAGATATCGCACCCGCCATTGCCTTGAAGGCGGATGGAGGTTGGTGAATCTGGGCCCTGAAGTCATCTCTAGAGTGTTGATTATATGTGTGCAGGTACGACCTGCTGTGCAACACTTATATTCTCCGCCTTGGCGGGTATTAGGGTATGCATAACACATTCTTTGGTTTCCGCGCCGGTTGTTTACATACGCCAAAGGTGTTTTCAACTGGAGGGTGCGTCTGTCTCGACTCAAGTATGCGGTTTGCTGAGGCCTGAATTGAAGGTTGGGTGGAGTACATCGAGGAGGAGAAACATGTGCGCTTGACTCCGATTTGGATTCATCAACACTAACAGAGCCGATAGCAATGGACATTTCTGCTGACCTCCATGAATTGACGCGATGTCCTGTGGGTCTTGTATCCGCTGGTGTCAAGTCTATCCTTGACATAGGACGGTATGTGGCGCCCAGTGATAATCTGCCTCTATTGCCTCACTTACGCTCCACTAGAACGCTAGAATACCTCGTAAGACAGTCCTAAACCGTTTCTCCCAACTTGCAGACGTTTACATCGACCTAGGAGACTCTGGGTGTTCCCGTGATAGCCTATGGCGAAACTCGTGATTTCCCTGCCTTCTTCTCTCGCATGAGTGGGTTTATGGTGTGTGTGTTATTTCGGTCGCAGCTGATTAGCATGATTCATGGAAGTAGGTTCCTTGGAATGTCAACAACCCAGTTCAAGCGGCCAAGATACTACGTCAGTGTCACCTTATATTCCGGATTCGCTTTGTGATTGAACTCAACGCCATACAGATTCACAAGTAGAATTAGGGCTGGATAACGGTGCCTTTTTCGCTGTCCCTATCCCTCAAGAATACGAAGCCAAGGGAGAAATGATTCAGGCATTGGTTTCTCAGGCAGTCGCTGAATCCGAAGCAAATGGAATGAATAAGCAAGGAAAGGAAGTAACACCATGGCTCTTGGCCCGCGTAGCGGAGTTGACAAAGGGAGAATCCTTGCATTCTAACATAGCCCTTCTGAGAAATACTGCACGCGTTGGTAAGGCACTTGCTTATTCTCAAGGGCACGCTCAAATCGGAGATCATGTATAGGTAGCGAGATTGCTGTTCAATATGCTAAACTGGCTAATGGTTATGTATGGTTTTCATTCACTTGCTGAGGATAATTCTGATCCTCGCTCCACAGGATCCCCTTTCTATGTCGTTCACCCTGCCATTGCTTGAAAAAGTAGTTACAAGTACAGGCGCCGCCAGCCTTACTAGCACCCCAGTCGAAGATATTACTCTCGTGCGTCGAACAACATCTTCGTTGATTCGGTCACTGACACTTCTCAAGCCACCGGCTGATCTCATAATCATTGGGTCTGCGGCCGTAGACATCACGGCCCAGGCCAACACTGATGCTAGCGCCACAATGACCAAGCACTCCACTGCCCCCGGAAAGGTTTCTGTGTCTCTAGGAGGCGTAGCGCGCAACATGGCCGAGGCCGCCCATCGTATCTTGACCGCCCAAGAACTTTCAACGTCATCGCTCCTGGTTGCACCTATTGGCGAGGATAGCTTTGGTAGACTTCTTCTCGAAGAAACGGACAAGCTCGGTATGAGAACTGATGGTCTCTTGAAAAGCGACAAGGGAACAGCTGTTTGTGATATGGTCCTAGACAGTGCAGGCCATCTCGTCGGGGGTGTAGCAGACATGGAGATTACTCGAGCTGTGCTTGATGAACAGGTCCGTTTCTCTGGACCCTCATAGTACATATAAGCTAATTTGAAGTAGATCATCCCACAGTTGCGAAGGCATATTCCCAAGATTGTAGCCATTGATGGCAATATCTCCCCCGCAGCCATTACGGGAGTTGTGAGCTACTGCGACAAGCACGGTATTAAAAGTGAGTTTATTCTCCTTGCTGGGAGCATAGTGCTTATTTTTCTGCAGTATTCTTGTATGTGGATCGAATACTGAACTGCTTGTTACTGACCAAGCCCTAATAGTGAACCTACCTCGGTCATTAAGTCCACAGCCATCCTGCCATCAGTCGAAGCCCTGCTGGCACAACCCGACTTGAGTGGAGCCCCAATTACATTCTTTTCACCCAATCTCCTTGAGCTCATTCACATCTACAATACGGTCCAAACCGACCCCTACAATTTATCGTCTAATCCATATTGGTGGTCGTGCATCGACAGTATGGGTCTTGAGTCGGCGTTCCGCATGGACCTAGAGCAACTTGCAAGGAGGAACGTTACAGATCTTGATGTCAGCAAAGGCACACTGTCTTTTCTGATAGAACAAGGAATTGCCCAAATGGCGATCAACCTTCTGCCATTCTTCCAACACCTCATTATTAAATGTGGCGAACGCGGTGTAATTATTGTTATGCGCATTGATCCAAGAGATGCAGCAACGTCTCCGTGGGGACGGGAAAGGAGTAATCCCCATTCCCGGTACGTCGTCGCACAAGGGAACAACAAAGAAATTGTTGTTCTTCAGCACTTTCCCGCCCTTCCCATCGAGAATGCGATTAATGTGACGGGGGCTGGAGACTCATTCGTGGGTGCTGTTCTCACCTCACTCTCTCAAAACCCACAGGCATTCCATAATCCAAAGGAGCTGGAGCAGATGATTACGATGGCGCAACAAGCGGCAGTGCTAACCCTACAGAGTGAATTAGCTGTGTCACCGCTTCTCTCTGATGCCCTGAAACTCCAATTATCTGCTGTATAAACACCTGGCAATAGGGATAGCGATAGTGTATTGGCTCTAGTTTATGATGGGTCCAACCTGTACTCTATATCTTGCTAATCTAGCTTGTTCATTCATGGTTGCATTCTGGAGTTTGGTAATTTCTTTCAGCTTCTTCTCGTATCGCAGCTAGTGCCAGGTTACATATGACCATCAAATCCGAGGAATGACTTGCCTTGGCTCCATGCTTCAACCGAGTGATTATGTTGGCAGCCTCTCCCTTGGTCATCTTCCCAAACTTTTCCCCAGAAGTAGTGTCTACCTCAGTCTCCTTGGCCGACTTCTTGTTCAGCCACTTGGCTCTCACAAACTTCTTCTGAGCTTCGGTTGCCGGATCTGATCTCCATCTAGCATTCCGCAGAACTCTGTGACTTCCTGTGTCAATATCTTCGGTTGATAGATCGAGGACTAAAAACACACCCTTTGATCATGGACCCTCGAAGCACCTTCTTGGAGACGTAGGTATCACAACCTTTGACTGCTTCGGCAAGTGTGGAGGCATTGAGTATGTGTCGTTTACGTATGTACATAGGAAGATGGATAATTTTGGCAGTTTTTTCATCCAGTTGGGGGATAAAGTATGCACTGAAATGTTCACCACCTGGATCTGGTGTTAGTAAAATGTCTATAGGTCTCACTGAGGAGATATCACACTTTCGTCGGTTTCTTTTGGTTGGATCCTAACGTCACCGCACTGGAGGCAAGGTAGCACATAGATATTGTCACCACATCCAACCCACGCATTATGACTGAGCTTGAACAGATTTGGGGCGCCGGAACTGTTGTCCATGAGAGAGAAAGGGTTTTCATGATCAATATAGGTAACTGTCGCTTCTTCATAATGTGAGTCGGAGAGAAAGTCCGAGTTATGAGGGCAAGTAAAAGGTTCTGTTTTAGCCTGGGATTTAATCTCTAGCGTCTTTAGGTTCTCTGAACCGGGGAATAATTCAGCGATATGGTTTTGGACGGATCAGTCGGCACTATACCTTCATCGTCGATTTCTGCAGGATCCAAGCCAAGGAGGCTCGGTAACGAGACGACATTAAGTTGTGTCGAGACGTCTACAAAGTCCATGATCCGGCAATCTCTTTTTCCCGTTGACGGGGACAGGCGCATTCCTCTACCAATCTTGAGAGACGGTCAGCTGGAGTACAACGCATGGGGCATATCTAAAGGCTTCGTACCATTTGAGCATAAACATTTGGTGATCGTGTAGGTCTAGCCAAAACGACGCAGTCGATGTTGGGAATATCGGCGCCTTCGGTTAAGATGGCTGGTTCCCGGTGTCAGTCTGAGCTGCAGCGGCTGGTCGATAATGGGATTCACGAACCACAGTTGACCAGCACTGGGAATAGTCCCTCTCTAAACCGCGAAACAAGTAATTTGCGCTCGATAGGATTTGTGTATGAATCGAGACCTCGCGCATCAACACCGAGCCGCCTGAAGGCCAATGTCAAGGCTCGGACGTGGTCTATGTTGACGCAAAAGACGAGAGTAGATCTACGATCAGCTGATACCGTAGATTTTCATAAAAATCTCACAAAGCTGGTTGGCAGACAAGGACTTACCAGCACGATCAATCCAGCTCTTGACAACCAATTCATTGATAGGTTCTTTATTCATCTGCTGCACCAGGCTACTAGGATTGAAATCACCTGTTTGCGTATTCAAAGCAACTCGACCGAGGTTGAGGTTTGCTTTGACACCCGTGAACCGGATATCACAGAGCCTGGACACAAAGGCGTCAAGCCCAACTGTGAGACGAAGAGGGAGTCCCACTCACCACTGGTCCTTAATCATATCCAGGAAGTCACGGTGATAAACGATTCGTTCAAAGACGGATCCAAGAGCCAATCCATCGTGACGACTGAAAGTAGCAGAAAAGCCAATTATGGGGATGGGGTGAGGAAGGACAGGTGGTTGAAGGGTACAGTCAGGGTGGAGGATGTTTGGGTCAAACTGAGACAAGAGCCTCCTGTAACTGAAGCAATTTGAGATGTAAAAACACTCCCGGATCTAGCTTGATAACATACGAGGGGGCAGCAGAGTGGTGTGCCTCGTCAATAATTATGGCTTTCAACAGATTAGGATCGAATTTTTTGGCGCGTTCGGCCCTAACTAATGTCTGGTAAGTTGCAACAGTGCTTCGGGACGATTTCAGTGCCTATTCTACGACCGGGCCATAAGACTTACAGATCAGCTGAACCAGTCGCGTTATGCTTTGCTCCCTGCTCTATCTCAACGGACCATTGAGGGAACAACCGAACGGCTTGCTCTGCGGACTGCCTCGCAAGTTCTATGCTATTGACGACGACGAGTGATCGCGTAGCATTGGGGTTTGCAAGTGGCGCGGGAATCCGTGATAACAAGGACAGAAAGGCAGTCGTTTTTCCGGAGCCAGTCGGTAAAGATACACCGATTCTGGTGCAACCTGATGCTAAGGCATCCAGGCAGGACTGGATACAGTCATGCTGGTAAGGTCGCAATGTGACAGCACCAGCAGAAGCATTTGACTCGGCTAGCGCTGTAGTTGCATACGTTCGACAGAAGATGCGAAGTGGACGGAGAAGAAAGCATCGCATGCTCAGCGCGACTCATCAGCCCAAGCCTTATTGATCGGCAGCCCCGTTTTAATCGCCGGTTCAAATCACCACCTTCGTTCGGAACACCACTTTCGCACTCTGACAGAGATGAGGGCAATTATCCGCACTAAATTCTAGTACTAACTTTTACCAGGTATAGTATAGTAGAGTATGCCATACCCAACGAGAAGCCAATAAAAATGACAGTCTATGCGTACGGTGTATATATGAATGCATTAGCAACCCACGTCAACAATTTACCCGGAGCCTCCAGAGTAGACCTTGCCGAACATAACCTGTTGAAGCTTGTCATAGAGCGAGAGCACACCAGCTCCAGCAACACCACGGAGAATGTTGGCACCAGCACCCTTGAAGAGTGACTTGATACCTTCCTTGGCAATGATCTGAGAACCTGCATCGAACATCGACTTGTAGTTCTGGCCAGAACCAGAGGTCATCATCATGCGACGACTAAACCACCGAGTCAGCTTAGATAACGAACAAACGTCCACGAACATACCGGATAGTGTCGAGAGGATAGGAAGCAAGACCGGCACCAATGGTAACACCCCAACCGAGACCGAAGGAAGCCAAGAACGAGCCCTCAAGAGCGCCAACAAGGACGACAGGCTTGAGTGAATCGTAGACACCGAAATAGAGACCACGGTAGACAATGATGCCAACAACGGAGGGGACGAAACCACGGTAGAGGCCGGCGATACCATCGGACGCAAGGGTCTTCCTGTAAACATCGACCAAGCCATTGAACTGGCGAGCACCGCCTGATTTAGCCGACTTGGCGTCATTGGCAAGACGGGTACGGGCATAATCAAGGGAGTAAACAAAGAGGAGGGAGGAAGCACCAGCAGCACCACCAGAAGCAACATTGCCGGCGAACCACCTCCAGTAGCCTTCACTCTTCTTGAACCCGAACAAGGATTTGAAATAATCCTCTGCACGAATACTCAGGAGCTTTGAAGTGTATAAGGAAAAGTAGACATACTGAAAGCAAAGTTAAGGGCCTGGGTAGGGAAGTAACGGATGACGTTGGCAGTATTTCCTCTCCAGAGAGATACGAGACCCTCCTCCTTATAGGTACGGGCAAAGGCGTCAGCGACTCCCTTGTAGGGGGAAGCAAGACGGCCTTGCTTGATCTGGAGAGTGGGTGACGTGTCAACTCAAAGCATTATTAACAAAATCGACTAGCACATACCATCTCATCCTGGTTCTGAACGAGGAGCTTGATACGCTCAATGGGAGCTGCACTGGTCTTGGCGACGGCCTTCATGCAACGCGTCAAAAAGAAGTACAAAGTTGCGCAGATGCTAAGATGCTTACAGCGGAAACACCACCCATCAAGAAATCAACTGCACGCGACAAAATACATTGAGCTTCAAGACAGAATGGTCGCCATAGACTATACGCACTAGCGAATTCCTTGGGAGTTTTGACCTTCTTCGTATCGGCCATTTTTGAGGGAGGAGAGACCGGGAGGACTGAGTGGAGGTGAAAGGAAAAGGTTGAGTGACGAGTTACTAAAACTTCGCGTGTCAAAAACCTTTCGGGAAGCACCGGAGAGGTTTGAAACTCCGCTTAGGACCGCAGAGCGCCTTTGGCGACTCGGCGAGATTCCGCCTGATGCATGATGGGTTGAGCACACAATCCGCACCGCCACATTCGGTTCGGAAGTCGGTTTGAGAACTCGGGCACGCTCAAGGCTGATCACCAACTATTCCTACCATTCAAAATACTCGGATGTATATAATACATAGGCATGCGCATTAGGCCTCAAGTGACTAAGTCGATGTAAACTAGGATAATACCTGGTGAAGAAATAAATACAATAACTATGGCCAACGGGGGGGACCGCTTGGACGGGGTGGTATGCCTGGCAAAGGCGGTAGCTGAAGAGGACCAGGGGCAGAACTGCCGCCGCGGATTGGTAGATTGTTGTAGAGAGGGGGAGGAGCAGGAGTCCCCGGGTAATGTGGATAGCGACTGGGGGTCCCCGGGTTGATGGAGTGCGGTGGTGGAAGTCGGCCGCTATTCGTTATCGCGGGCTGTCGGAAGTGAGGACCGGAAGCAGAGTTATGAAGCGTCGTGATGGAGGGGAGTTGATAATCAACCTCATGTCGTCCTTTTTTCCATATTGGCTCTGTTGGTGAAGCGGGACCGAGGTCGGCCTCGCCTACTTTCCGTTTCCCTGACTGTATGAGAGCAAGGTCATCGTCATCGGAGTCCAGCGTGAGGTCAATGACATTGTCCTTCTTTTGACTGTGGTATTGAGTAGGAGGAGGAATAGAGTCACCCGAGCGGTTGCCACTCTGCAAAGGTGAAAGCTCATTCTGAACCTCCTCCTCGTCGTCGTCGGATAATAGAATGTAGGACACGTCTGTTTTTTGCTGCCCATTGGGTTTGCTGCTTTCCGCCTCAATCTTGACTGGTGGTGGCGTCTCCATTTTGGGCTCTGGAGATGAGGCGATAACCGGATATTTGGCTTTCCATGCCGTGGTTCCATATTTATTGTCTGCAGTATGCCACTCTCCGTCAGCTTCAACGACAACGTCCTCTACAGTTTCCGGTACCGTCTTGAGAATTTCATCGAAGTAGCTAAAATACGACTTTAGCTCTGGAAAGCCGACACATGACTCTTATCCTCACTCACCCATCAATGATAAGTTCCCTGTAATCCAGTTGTTTTTCGCATACAGGACACAACCATGTCGTCGTCTGCTCCATCATCGAATACCATGAAGTTGCGTCAAAGCACTGCGAGTGCACACACTTTGACGAGCGACAAGGTGTAATCACCCGCATGAAGCTCAACTACATAATGATCAGAAAAACGATACTGCAATCCCTAGGTAACACAATAACGCACAGGGCACTTCAACGACATCTTTGATGGCCCAGCAATAATATCATCATCAGCATTCACAGACTCGACCACTGTACGAGAGTTAGAACGAGTATAATAGAACCCGGCCCGGGACGTACTCTTCTGCTTAATTTCTTCGCCTTTCCTATACGAAGAGGCTTTCAGCTTGTCAACCAGGTCATCCACGCCCGTGGACTCAACAAGCATTACTGCCATGTAATACTTCTGCAAGGACAGTTACATATGCCTCAGCAGTAAGAAGAGTGGAATACACATACCTTATTCTGCACAGGTTGCTGACTGTTCACGTACACGAGCTCGACTTTATTTGGGGTGTTCACCAGGCGCGCAAATTTAGTTATATCAGGAGGGGGTGCGGTCCCAGGCTTTTTCTTCAGCCCCTTGAGGTTGGCATTGAGCTGCACGTTGTTAACACGAACTTCACATGTGGGAGGGAACTCGACCAAACAGGGGACAGAATTGGTACTGGCTGAGCGAAAAGAAGAATGGCCAGAGTAGAAAAATGACGAAGTACAAAAAAGTCGCAGCTGGTGTTTCGTGCTTTTTATAATTTTAGCACAAATGAGAGTAAGGCAGTAGCGGGACGCACCCTGGAGCTCTGAGCTTGTTGATTTGTTCACTAGTCAAGGTAAAGCTGAGCTGTTGCGATCGACGATCAGTCGAGCTAGCAGATTCTGCAGAAAAACCTGTTGAGAACATTACGTTGCTTTGTGAAAATTTGAGATATACCTGGACACTCAACGATCGGTGATAATATCTGTTCCACTTGGTAGAAAGGGGATTCCTTAAATCGAATAGCTAGTGCATTGAGCTGAACTGTGCAAATCAATTATCAAAAACTCTCCTTGGGACATACCTGCAGGCTTCGAATACGCCGACGAGGATGTGCTTGGTGTAGGGGGAATAACAGGTCGGCGTGGAGGCGCATATGGATCATAGCGCGGAAGAGCGCTCGGCCCGGAAGCTGGGTTGTGGAAAGCCGGCTTTACGATGTTGTTGGCATGATATATAGAACTTGGGCTTGAGGTCGAGCCGGACAATGAACCCATGGAAAAGTGGGATTGTGAATACCTGTATATACACCATCAGTAAATAAAGCCAGAAGAAAACTACGACGATGGTTGGGAGCACACGCGCGTCAATGGCGAGGTGAAGTACAAAAGAAGGCACGTACGTTCCACCAGACCTGACCTGTGCTACGATCGCCTTCGCTTTCGACCACTTGTCCTCCGCGTTTGTGGTCCGCCATTGATCCAGGGAAGAAATAATCCTATCTATGATGTCCTGCTTTTTGCCTGAGCGTGCGTGGTGTGTACCACACTCCTCGTTGAATCCAGTCAATATCTGTTTGAGTTTATCCACGGTGTTGTGTTTGATATTGTGACGGATAGCCTGTAGAGATGTGAGAAAGACATTGTAAAAGAATGGGTGGACCACGCACCTCAAAATCATTCCAGGGACCCGTACTCGCCATGAACTAGTGCGCAGGCTCAGATTAGGTCTGCGTTGAAGAGGGTAGGAAGAAAAATCTAGCCGTGGAGCCAAAGTCGGTGAGGCAGCGACCTGAAGTGCTGACCCAAGCCAGGTCGCAGGGCAAACAAGTATAATCAAGCCTTGAGGCCCACGATGACATAATCTGACGATTTATCAGAAGGTGCCTTGCCTTATGGCAGATGCATTCAAAAGTCTTTTGATCATCGATGGCCAGCAACGAAGAGGAACTAACCAAGGATCAGCGCGAAGCCAAAGACAAAACCGACCGCGGGCGAGAAGCTATTGAGCAGGAAGGTCAGCTTGAAGTTGTTCACCTGGTTCCCTATCAATATCCCCGGTGACACCATCTCTAGCGCTGCCTTATCGATGGAGGCAGGAGCTTAGCGAAGTTGAGATCAGTGTGCCAGTTCCTTCAGGAACGAGGGGCAAACATCTTGCGGTAACAATCGAGAAGAAAAAGCTCAGTGTTGGTTTCAAGGGACAGGAGCCAATACTCAACGGTGAACTCTGCAAGGAAATCAAAGTTGAAGAAAGTAACTGGACCGTGGGTGTGTAGACTGGCTACTCCACACCATCAACCTCCTCATTTTGCACACAGAGGACCAGAATACAATTCTAATCACTCTCGAAAAGCTGAATAAACAGACGTGGTGGGAGAATGTTCTCACTCATCATCCAAAAATCGATACCAGCAAGATTGAGCCACCCAACAGCAAATTGAGCGACCTGGATTCAGAGACTCGGTGAGCAGCACAGGGGAATACCGATCGATTTGGTATTCTTATCCCCTTTCTAGCGGCATCGTCGAAAAGATGATGGTAGGGACACGTCCGCCACAGGCCTGTAGCAGCATGCTAATTGGTCTTCGTGGTTTAGTTCGACAACCAGCAGAAGGTATGGAGGGATTTCGGCCTTCTTTGCGGTACGACTTGATTGACACCCGACTAGCAAATGGGAAAACCAACTTCGGACGAGATCAAGAAGGCGGAGGTACGAAAGTCTTGTTCCTTCTCAGGTCTAAGCTACAGGTGGATCATCTTATCCAGGCCCTCAAGAAGTTCCAAGCCCAATATCCGGATTTGGATCTATCCAACGCGAACATCATGTAGTTTTGCATCTGGTTCGGTATTTTTTGCATATCATTTTAGGATCATCATTCCACTCTGTAAAATCCGTAGCCATGATGTTTGGATCGATTTTATCATTTACACCCATGCTCAAATAACGAGAAGCATGTCACAGGAACGGAACCCGAAGAACAAATATCATCGCCGTCGTCGTTTTCCGCTATTATGTCCACGTTGACTCTTGCGCTTGAGACTCTCCACCAAGCTCTGTAGACCCGTATTGTCTATGTCCTTCACTTGAAGCGTTGGCGGCGCGTTCACATATCCACTGTGGCCATCTTTCTGTCTTCGTTGACGCTCTTCCAACAATGCTTTCATGCCTTTTGTTTTCTGAAAACTAAAGAGTTGGGTTTATCAGTTTTGGTAAACCGTGGTCTGGTTCCAGGAGGACGCACTGGGGATTAGTGGGATCGATAGCGAACTGGTGATCCTCGTGGAGAATCTTGAAACGTTCATCCTTGACGTCAATCTTGAAGTCCTCCTGTAACTCGACCTCCTGGTTCTTTTTACCTTTATTTCCTTTCTTTCCCTTCCTTTTCTCCGCTTTGAGAACGGCTTTCATATCGAAGTGCTTGGGATCCCGCCTGTTAGCGTCGTTTGCTGCGGCTTTGAGAACCAATTCATCGACTGTGCTCTCTTTCCGTTGAGGTGGTGCCCGCGAATGCGATTTTTCCTCCTCGACTTCCCTCATGCTGCCGGTATTCCCGTCAATCTCTTCTTCGCTTTCATCCTCGCTACCGCCCCCAAAGTTGAAGAATTTGTCGCTTTCACCCCCACCCGTTTCCTGAGTACCCTTGGTCGCGCCTTTCGTTTTCAACTTCTCCTTATGCTCTTCTTTCCTCTTCTTTCTCTTCTCCCGCATCTTCCTCTGGTATTTCTCCACTGTTGTTTCATTTTCTTCTCCTTTCTGCTCGCTCAGGCCAGGATTAAACGTGATCTCCATGTCTACGTCGCTTTCTTCACCATCGTTGTTCCATCCTTCAGGCAGTGCATCATCATTTCCACCCAGTAGGAGAGCCCGCAGTTTTTGCCGAGAGGCTTTTTTATTCTTGATGGGGATTTTCGCGTCCTCTACATCTTCGTGCCCCGAGGATGAAGATGCAATATACGCCTTGAAGTCTGCCTCTTCGATTTCCTGCCGTGTTAGCTGTCTCCGGGTGACTTGGTGTCGCTCTGGGTCGTCATCATCCCAGGTAAGTTTGATTTTTGAATGCCGAAGAGCCTAATACAATATAAGCAAAGAAGCAGTACAGAAGGAGGCGGTTCCCCGTACGTCTGTGACATAATCTACTGGTTTGTAGTTCGTCGATACATCTTCCGTCGCTTCATCCCTGTTCAAGCGGGTTACCCAAGACCTTGTGAATAGGCACGATTAAAACGATGTACCTTGGATCCGCATCAAATGTCATAGCATCAGGCACGAAACTGAGGTCGAAAACATTTGCCGACCGTTCCAACTCCGTACCCTCCAGCTCATTATAAACATGGGAAGCAGCCTCAACTGTATCACACTCAACAATGGCATAGTAGTATCTATAGATGTCCGTGAGCACGGAGACTCCTGGGTTGAAATAGAGGGACGCACCTTAAGCGTTCGAGTTGATACTGCCGCAAAGCATCCTCGTCATAGTCGTCCTCATTCCCGGTTTCATAAATGGTCTTTTCGTCGATTTCGTCGGTCTCCTTCCGCCTTTTCTTAAAAATTCCCGCCGGGGGTCCCTGCCTATCTTCTTGTTCCATCCGTGTCCTCCCAAACTCGGATGGGTACACTCGAACGGAAAGAACAGAACCCTTTGCAAGGGGTGCGGCACCACCCTTTCCTTTTTTCGCACTGCTACCTTGTCCAGTCATGGATGAAATAGAAACGGGGACATACGGAGCAGTGGGAGATACCAGTGAAGAGAAAATTTTATAAAGGTGTGAAGCTCGCACATAATCCCAGTCGACGTTCACTACTGCGAGCCGACGGGTCCGATTGTCGATTCCAGCATCCTCCTTCTCTTCGAGGTCCTCGTTTGCTTTTGTGTATGCTGCTGCTTGAGCGTCGAGTTTGGCATATGTATCTTCGTCGAGGTCGATTTCAAATCCATCATTGCCACCAAGCCTAACGATTTCATCTGCGTCACTACCAGCAGAATCCTCGGCCGTTGGGTTCTCGTGACCATCTTCCTCCTCGTCTGAGGATTCCATGAGTACCTCTCCACGGGCGTAATCAATGACATTGGGTGCTTCCTCCGTCTCGTCCTTCTCTTTTTCGTCCGAACTATGGGCTAATCGATAGTATTTCTTGAGGTTATCCTTCTCGTGGGTTTTGGAAATATTTCGGCCATATTTATCAACCCGCACTGAGATTGACTATGAGCACACAGGGTATGGGACGCCAGGCTGTACGCACAGCTGGCTTTTTCCTTCGCCTTTTTGTCCTTTGGTTGCTGGAAGACCGACTTGAATCGTTCGTCTATGACGACCTTCTGCTGCTTCTTCTTGGGACGCCGAAACCGCGGATCAGTTTTCAGACGAGCAAAACGCGGGTCGGACATGCGGTAGAGAGTGTACAAGCTCAATGATGAGCACCGCACAATCAAGGTTTCGTGACATAAATGATCAGTCACATGCATTCTATTAATAGCCAGGAAACATAGCGACCAACACCATGAAGCCTGGCAGCGACCGTCGATAGATGCTGATGGCAACTTGGTCGTCGCGCAACTGCCATCCGGTGTATCACACGGTGTGGACTACAAAAACCCCGTATCCATGCAGGCCTCTTTCCCCTTCCTTGTCTCCCAGTCTTTCTTTTTCTTCCTCCTCGTCTTTTGTAAGCACCCCCTCTACAGTACAGCAATGCCAGCTAATCTATGCATATGCCAGCCTTCCCCTTCGTTATTAGGCCGCAGGCGCGCCCTTGCTACTAGTCGCTAGCACCAACTTCAATATCTGGTTGATCCAATTCTACCTTATCACTTCGAGTCACCATGCGCACTTCATTCTTCATCTCCACTCTTTTGCTCACTCTCGCTGGCCAAACCATGGGTGTCCCGGTTGGTATGCCCATGCCCATGGCAGTGAGTTCTTTCATCCATCAGCGAAATGTCTCATCTAAATCACCTAATTAGCGTGCACTCGAACAGCGCGAACCCACGCCAATTGAGCCCATCAACGCCTATGTCCGACGACAAAATATTCCCGTCGAGGACGCAGTCAAAGCACCCAATGGCGTCATTGTTCCATACAAGCGAGAACTTGTCGGCCGCCAGAATATTCCTGTCGAGGATGCGGTCAAGGCACCCAATGGCGTTATCGTTCCTTACAAGCGTGAACATGCTCGTCGGAGCATCCCAGTCCAGGACGCAGTCAAAGCTCCAAACGGGGTCATCGTCCCGTACAAGAGGGAGATCGTTCAACGCCAGAATATCCCAGTTGAAGATGCGGTCAAGGCCCCTAACGGCGTTATTGTCCCTTACAAAAGGGAGCTCTCCAACCGTCAGAACATCCCTGTAGAGGACGCCGTTAAGGCACCCAACGGCGTCATCGTCCCCTACAATAAGCGGGACCTCGAAATTCGCCAGAACATCCCTGTTGAGGACGCTGTCAAGGTCCCCAACGGTGTGATCGTTCCCTACAACAAGCGCGAGCTCAAGAGCCGTCAAAACATCCCCGTGGAGGACGCCGTTAAGGCACCTAACGGTGTCATTGTTCCCTACAACTGAGGGCACTGATGACTACCACAAGACTGGTATTGGGCGCGGTGAATTGGTGTGGGATTTATGGTGATGATGGGGTGGTACTGTGTTATACCAGATCCTGGTTGAAGTCGATTCAATTTCGTGCATTTTTAGTCTTTCTTTCATACTAGTATCCTTAGTAATTGTTGGGGAACTCGGGCGTAGATCGTCAATGCCTTGTAGTTGGAATGACAATATATGAGACTTGGAGGATAGAAGCTATTGGATTCTGGATAAAGTCAAAAATAAAACGTTAGGGCTCACTGCCTCCGAGAGTGGAAGTACTTGTGGTATTATCTACTCTCGCACAAAAATACCCGCAGCTCCCATCCCGGTGCCAATACACATCGAAGTGACAAGTACCTGAAATCCGAAGTCGAGTCACTTTCACTTTGCGAGGTATAATATTGGTACATACCTTTCCCTTTCTCCGATGAAGTTCGTTCAGACCTGTTGCGATCTGGCGCGCACCGGTGGCACGTGGCTAACAACTAGATAAGTCGCCCGCCCAAGTAAAATACAATGTATGCTTATCTAGTGGGTGGCCGAAGGCTATGGCACCTCCGTTAACATTGACCTGTACGAAAATAAATAGCGCGAATGGTAGGAGTGCGAAGGCTATTACCTTGTCCCTAATAATCGGCAAGGGTCAGCACGGGGTATGAAGGTCAGAAAAAGGGCATACGCCGGAAGTTTCAACGTTTTGATACAATACACGCATTGCGAAGCGAATGCTTCGTTGATCTAGATGGAAGGAATGAAATTATGGTCGCTTGCAATGGTATTCACCTCACCTCAAAAAGATCAACATCATCGACTGTGATACCCACAATTTCCAATGCCTTTGGGATGGCATATATAGGACCGATACCCATGATACGTGGAGGTAAGCCTACTACGGTGGTGATGATATATTTTGCCAGTATCGTCAGCCCAAGCTCCTCAGCCTTTTTCCTAGTCATTAGTAGTACCGCAGCAGCACCGTCTGTGATCTGACTAGCATTTCCACCGGTTGTGGTAGACTTGCCCCATTGGGGGAACGCTGGGCGGATCTTGGCCAATGCCTCCTTCGTAGTTCCATACCTAATACCATCATCCTGAGTGACGACAGTCTGCCTTTTATCACCAGTCTGTGGATCTTTTTGAAAGACAGTGAAAGGGACGATTTCTTTGTCGAAATGGCCAAGTTTCTGGGCGCGTTCTGCTTTCTGGAACGATTCGGCGGCGAAAGCGTCTTGTTCCTCCCGGGTAACGTTGAAGTCGGCCGCGACATTTTCACTCGTCCATCCCATGCGCTCCTTACAATCACGGGAGGCTGGGTTACGGGAAATGAGTTCGCTTTGTCCTGGACCCCCATTGTCAGGGCTTTCCAATAATTTCAATGACGAGCTACAGCGCTAAAGCAGTATGAACGCACTTTTCAGACATGCTCTCTGCCCCAATGGCCAAGCCAACTTCGATGGCTCCGCTTTGGATTTGGTTTGCAATAGTGCTGACAGCCATGAGGCCACTTGAGCAAAACCTGTTCACTACCTGGACTGGGGTTGTATCCGGGAAACCAGCGGCGAGAGCTGCGGAACGAGCAGCGTACATGGCGTCCGGTGTCAAGACAGTTCCGACACAGATGTCGCCAACAAGTCTCGGGTCGATTCTCGAGTATGCGATAGATTGCTAGAGGAGGGGTTCGATACTTTGACTGAACGGAGTCGTCTGAATTAGCGCACCTTGAAGATTTCAAGCATCAACTCATCGGTTCTAGAGAGATTTAGTACACTGATGAGGTTTGTTGGCAAGAAAGACATACTTGCCTCGCGTCTCTGAACCCTCCCTTTCTCGCTCTGCACAGGGGAGAGCGAATAGCCATAGTAATGACGACATCGTCAGAGCTCCGGCGTTGGAGGGCAGCCAGGCCAGTGGGCTTGAAGTGGCCAGCGAGCTGCTTGACGCGTTCCATTGTTGCAGGGAGGACAAGAGGGGCGGTGGACCCGGCCGGTACATAAGTAGGTGATCTATGACGCAACCGCGATCTGTAAACTCTCTTCATCCCAGCATGCCAGTCACTGTGGTCCCAAATACAAACACCAGCAATCCCGTTGCCCCCCAACACCTCCGTTTCATCGGCCAGTCCATCCTCCCTGTCCCCCTACTCCCGGCCCAACTCACACATCTACAGATATCGCAGGTTGTGCTTTCCCGATCTTGAATTATCTCCCACAGCTGACGTCGGGTAGTAAACCTCACTGACCCCGTCTTTCGCGGAGTCTACCACGGAAGACAGAAGCATGAAGGTCCGAGACCTTCCCACTGCCCATAACCCATTCTGATCCCAAAATACATTCTCCAGATGATCTTGAAGAAATGAAAAAGCGCTGTCAAACTGCAGGCGTCAAATCGCTGATCATCACAGGGACAAGCCTACGTGAATCTCGTCATGCCATCCAACTAGCCAAAGAGCACGGTCAGCAGTTCCGAGCCAATGTCCATCGAGGCAAACCATCTTTTAGTTGAAGTGTATGAACATGCCTCCCAGGTTTTTACGCCACTGTGGGCTGTCACCCTACCCGCTCCACTGATTTCGAGAAACACAAGAATGGCCCTGAAGCATACCTTAGGGATCTAGAAAATCTCATTTCGGAGAATCTAACGGGTCCAGGAAGGGTAGTTGCCCTCGGAGAGCTGGGTCTAGGTACGTTCTTGTCCCCAGTAACACCCATCCAGCACTCAGCATTTCAGCCTCCGTGAAACAGATTATGACCGCACGCACCACGCACCGATAGACATTCAGAAAAAATATTTTCGAATGCAGTTATCCCTCGCAAAGAAGTATCACCTCCCAATGTTCTTGCACTCTCGGGCTGCACATGCAGATTTAGTTCAGACACTTATCGAGGAGGGTTTCGGGAGTAGCGGTGGTAGAGATACTGGTGGTGCAGGAGGTGTTGTTCATAGCTTTACAGGGACAGCAGAAGAAGCACAGGACTACGTTGGTTCCATCTGGTCCTCATTCAGGAATAATGCTGACACAGTATCGACACAGATGAATATGGGTTTTCACATCAGGTCAGTCACAGATATGCTCACAACTTCTCTAATTCACCAATTTGATTTGAAAGCCTAAATGGCTGTTCATTGAAGACGCCTGAGAACCTGCAGGCAGCACTGTCAATTCTTCCTCGGTGGATCATGTTTGAAACCGGTGTGTTTACCCGTTATATAAAGACCAACCCGTGTAACCCTCAAACTGTATCAGATGCACCATGGTGTTCATGTACCTCCACGCATGCCTCAAAACCTCATCTTGATGAACTCCCACCCAATTACCGCTCAATCTTTTATCCACCTGCGACACAACCCGAGCGCTTCGCCATGGGGAAACCCATCAAAGGTCGCAATGAACCCAGCGCTGTAGGAGGGGTTGCATGGGTCGTCTACTGCTTGCACCGGAAAGCACAGGAGGAAGCCCTAGAAAATGGTGAGCAGAAAGAAGAGATACCCTTTTGGAAAATTGTACAGAAGGCATACAAGAACACAGTCGAACTGTTCAAGCTACAGGAATTAGTTGGTGCTTGATTTCAAGACCGGGGGCGACAACGAGAAGCTACATACATTTGAGAGTCCATCTGAAATCTATATCCTTGTGCTGATATGTAATACGAAGTGACATACGCGATTATCAAGAAAAAAAGTGTACACGTATGTTACGATGGGTAGAAAGGACAGGACCAATAATGCTGAAGAAGGAAAGTATGTAAATATGCCCATGATGTAATGTATGCGTAGGTAGAGGCTAATAAGGAGGGTGATAGTCTGCAGGGTAGTGGAATAAACAACAGGTGGGGAGGGTTGACAGCGGTAAATACGATTCCAGGGTCTGAAAAAGTCTAGGATATGAACAGTGGGACAGATAAACCAACCTCGCTCGGGTAGCTCGTTAGATGTAACCTTCCCGTCTAGAACATGGAGTAAGTTGATTCTGTTCGGTGCTACCGGCTGACATCACGTACCCGAAATAAGTCCACTTTGTGGCACTCTACATGATGACACAATCCTTATCTTTATCCTTGCCATTCTTTCCCGAGTCGGAGTCGCCTTGCCCACGGTGTAGGACAGACCCAGGTCCGCCTGGTTGATGCATTGGTCCATTCTGTGAGTTCTTTAACCGCTGAGTCGCACGTTTGTCTCCCTTCTCTGCAGCCCGCTTATAATAAGACATCGCCCTAAGCCGAATATAACGTTGAGATTATCACTTGGGATCAATAAAAAATATCACCATACTCTTGCATGTTGGCTTGGGTTCCAATTCCCACCTCCAGGAAATATCCACAAGCGTACATAGCTTTGGCGAGACCTGCTTCTGCGGCTTTCTGAGCCCATAGAAAAGCCTCCGTGTCAGACTGCGGAAGGACACCAGGCGACCCAACGAGATACCATGCCGTCAAAGCAAAACATGCGTCTCGATGGTTTTGCTGCGCAGCGATGTTCTACCCAAAGGAATTGTGAGAGAGATTGAGAAGATAAAGGTATGACACACATAGTAATGGATCGACAGCGCGGGATCTTGGGGGCAGCCCATCTTCCCATACTCATAGCACTCGCCGAGTCTATATGCGCTCGGAGCATAGCCTAGTTCCGCAGCTTGTGCCAGTAGTTCTGTTGAGTATTCATAGTCAACGAAGACGACGTTGTCGATACCCCGTTCATGAAGTAATGCCAACTCGTGCAGAGCATGAGGGAATTCGGCTGTGGCATGTTCAGCGCTCCTCTTAAGCCACTTGACACCCTCCTTGGGACTTTTGGAGAGCCCAAGTTCACCGTTGAGCTCGGCGATTCCAAGGCGGTACATGGCGCCTGGATGGAGGGCAGCTGCAGCTTTCCGGAAGAACTGGAGGGCCTTGGCAGATTCTCTGCGGCAACCCCAGCCGTTTTCACAGCAGGTGCCCGCCCGGTAGGCGGCGTCGGGGTGGCCGTGCTTGGCGGCGAGGACGAAGAGAGGATAAGCCCGGTCAAAGTCTTGTTTTCCCTTGACGGTTCCGATGCCGTTAGCGTAGCAGTCAGCTAGGAAATATTGGCTGGCGGGATGGCCTCTGTCAGCCAATCGCTTCAAAAGCGATGTTGCTTCACGAATGAGATCTTCGCGCTTTTCCAAAGCCTTTTCTACTTGCAGGAGGTTACCCGGTGTATTGGGTGGAATGGGAAGGGATTTCGAGGCATCGATCATGAAAACGGCGAACTCGAACTGAAGGTCGGGATCCTGGGTTTTCTTGGCATTTGCACGGTAAAGCTCCAGGGTACGTTCATGAGAGAGGAGAGCGGCCTGCTTCCCAGGGCGGAGGTGGGAGTGGTCGAGGATTGGGCCATTGGGAGGGGGTGAGGGGGCACGGATAGATTGTGTTGCTACGGAGCTGGCGTTCTGGTAGGGAATGTGGTGTTGCTCTGGCTGAAGGTTGGCAGAATAGGAGGGTTGGAGGGCGGGGTGGGTGTGGGAGGGGTTGGCAGCGAAGAAGTCGTCGTGGTCGTCGTCTGGAGCGGGGAAGGCGTTGTTGGAGAGGGCGGGAGAGTGCTCAAGGTCGTCTGTGGGGCGTGGGTGGGACTGCGGGACGTGGTTTGCAGAGTCCCAGGGCTGAGGAAGCCAGGCAGGGGGGGCGATGGGAGCCTCCATGGGTTGTGGTGGTGGACAGAGAGGCGGATATTTATTAATTTATTTATTTGTGCAAGCGTGACTCCTTTCAGCCATGGACTCCCTCCGCACCCGCCGCCCCTCAGAACCCCCGCGCAAGCCTCCCCACCGCCCACCCAGCAAGCTCTCAAAACACTCCGCCCGCGATGCACGCAAGTCCCGCGTCGACGACAAAATCAAGAAGCGCATGTCCATGCGCTATGCAGACATTTCCGGCCCTACTCAACTCAGCCCGGTTCCAACAGTCCCCCCCCTCCCAGGAACTTCCTCTCCCTCGCTCCTCCGCACCAGAGATCCCTATAGACAAGACGACAGCCTTCCAGATAAACTATCCAAGCCCCAAGACGGCACCATCTCAGCCGACGACAAGAAACTCCTCAGCTCCGAAGTCTTCGATCCTGGCGCCTGTACGTCCTCCTATCCGTCTCAGGGCATATGCTGAAGCACATACAGTCATTAAGCTCAAGCTTTCCAACTCAACAGAGGCCGAACTCAAAAGCCTCCAGTCGTCTCTGCGCGTAGCTAAGAACGACACAGCATCTGACCTCCAACGCTCCGTCTTCAAAAAGTATTCTCCGCTTCCAATCCCCGTCGCAGACAACTGATTCCAACTTCAGCTATGCGGAATTCGTCCTCATCTCAAAGGAAATCTCCGTTCTCGAAAACGAAATGCTGGAACTCAAAGATCTTCTCTCTGAATACAAGTCCATGCCTTCCATGCTGCATATTCCCGACCCTACCTCCTCAAGCACCGGAACCTTGTCTACCTACAAACGTTCCTCTGTTGCCGATCTCCGTGTCCTGTATTTCAACCAGATGCAAGCTCTACATGCCTCCATCGAAGGCGCGGCCAAACTCGTCCCAACCACTCCCGGCCGACATGTCGTCGGCGAGATGGAGGGTGTCTACAGTCTTAATGCTGCAACTTATAGGGTCGTTGGCAAGGTCAAATTTGTCATTCTCGACGACGCCGTTTTGGTTGCTCGCAGGAGAAGAAGAAATGCCGGTGGGGGTGATCCTGGATCCACAGCGAATGAAGGGAAACTTGTCGCAGGCAAATGTTGGCCTCTCAACGATATGCTGGTTCTCGATACTAAGGATTCACCAAGTACGCTCTCCCATTCCTGCTTCCACCCCAACTTCCTCTGATTATTGCACAGATATGACTAACGTTTTCAAAATTCGCCAAGACAAAGTGACTCACGTGTATCGAACGGACACTGTCGCAGATAAGAAATCTCTTCTTACACAATTCAGGCAAGCCGCAGATGAATTGGCTGCCAAGAGACGGAAGGAGCGCGAGGGTGAACATGAACGCCGAAAGAGCATGTGGCAGGGTGGTGATGTTTGTCGATTTTTTTATACCCTTCGAGCGCAACTAATGACTACATCAGAGAAGTTCCGTGGCGCCCCCAATGCCTGAATGGATGGCTGATCTTGCACGACGGGGTGGCGATTTGCCTGGTGCTAGTGAGGTCGATGATGCAAAAGCAAAGGCCGAGAAGGATGCTCGATGGATAGCAGAATGGTCTGATGATTTAACTGTGGCAATCGCTCTGCGCGAGTGGACAAAAGCAGTTAATCTTATCGAGCAAGGTACGTTTTCCTCCCGTGTTGTGTAGAACTATATTTATCCTGGAACAGGCCAAGCCCGCCTGTCGACCACACCGGCTCTGCAGACTAAGCTCCCAAACCTGACAAACCAACTGACGGCTGCCCTACTGTTATCGCTATCAATGCCTTCCAACAAGAAAACCATCTGTATCACGCTTATTTCCCTTCTTATACGATTGAAAGTGGGGGCGGCTGCGCGTAAAACGTACTTGGAGATGCGGACGAGTGTAATCACAGGGTTGATGAGGAGAATCCGATTTGAAGGGGACATCAATGCTTACGTTGGGGACCTTAGCATCGTTTGGTTCACTGGAATCAAACATACTGCGGATTGGTATTTGGCAAGCTTCAAGGATAACGAATCGACGAGCAGTACGTGACCACAAGTATCCAGATTTGCCTTTTAATCTTACTCATATTTAGCCCTCGTCGTGTGGGCTCAAGATCAGCTCAGAACGTTCGCAGATATGTTCAGGAAACAAGTGTACACCGCAGATGTAGAACCTGGTGTTGTACAAGAGGCCATTGCTATCGCACAAATGCAGGGACGCAAGGTATATCTGTCTTGTTAAAGTTTCTCCCGGCGGCTAATGGAAGCCTCAGCTTCTCCAAGAACATGGCCTTGATTTCCGCTACCTGCTCGACCAGCTTTTGATTGAAAAACCAAAAGAAATCAACAAAGGGTCAACACATTTTTCATTTGCCGAGCATCGATTGTCCAGACAAGGCGATCTGTCATCACTCCTTAGGCAACCTGACACCAATCAACGCACCCCTTCCCCTCGATCACAGCCCGAGGAGAAAGAACCGTCTTCAATTCAGCAGCTACCACCGCCACCACCACCACCAACACTTTCAGCACCACCACCACCGACCCGACGTCGTTCACCAGCGCCCCCATCTGCATTCAGAGAGCCGAGCAGTCCAAGAGATGCGACACCACCACCCGCCGACATCGTGCCCACAAGCAAAACACCGCAACCACTACCATCCTCTGCATCAGTATATCCCCCATCTTCATACCCCAGCCGCAGTCGCACGCCTGGTGCTGTACCTGCATCTGCCAACGTCAGCGTACTTCCCGCACCCATACCCCTGACACCTACTTCTGCCATGGCCCCTCCCATCTCGGCACCCATCACGGGCTTGGGCATTTCCGTGAGGAGACCAAGATCGCCGCCCAGTAGTGCAGGACATTTCGGTCCCGTGAGGGGCCGACATGGAGAGGCAGAAAGGGACTGGGATACGACAAGTCCCGGAGGAAGTATGAGGGCCAGATCGGTGCGAACCAATCCATCGTTACCTCCTAGGTCAGCTAATAGGCCTGGGAGTCAACTTGGTGGTAGTGGCGGGCAACAAACGCCCAAGAGCGTCGTCCCTCAGAGAGAAGGGATGTTCTGACTGACTTGTCTTCACTGTTTCACTGTTTGGTGCCTATTGTATAAACACCAGCCTTTGGTAGATTTTACAAAATTAGGGTATCGTTACAGTGGACCCTCCTGAATGCGCCCGAGTGCTGATTCAACTGATACTGTCGGGGGGTCCCACAGGAATACATTTATATATCCGGTTCAATCTGACGGGACTGTATCGTGGTTGGCCTGAGTTTAAGCTCATTGCGAACCAGAAGGATACTCACCCGGAGGGTAATCAATGTTCTCGGGGAGGAGGTACCAGGCTCCTACAATGATGCCATCAAAATAAAGTCTGAAGGTGGCAGCGGGAGCCACGAACTGTCTTCCTCAGGGTTTACATCGGCTGTAGTGTTACCATCTCCAAGAAAGTAGAAACGGTTTTTGGTGTCGCCATCCAATTCTTCGTACCTAAAGTCTTCCCAACGAGGGTGTTGAAGAGCCTTAACGGCATGCAAAGGCGAACCTGGGCGCGAAAGAAAGGTGAATCATGTATCCCCCTTCTGAGCCAAGAGCCGGTGCTCACCTGGCCAGAGGGCGACAATCCGACCTTCAGCTGCTTTGCCTGCTTTATACCATGAGCGACATTTTTGGGCAAAGACCGTCTATATGATGCCATGAGAGTCATCAAATCACCTTCATATGAGAGTATCCAGACCTTGGGAAAGTAGCTCTATCACTCGAAATGAGCGTCCTTTCCTACCGCAGATGCTAAACTCGCACCTCCAAATATTGATCGAAGTCATCAACAGCTTCGACCTTCACTTCCATGCTCTTCAGGCGTTCACGTTGTATCTTCAAGATGACCTGGACTATGTATTCAACTTGGCGCTCTATAAGAAGCAGTAAGGATCCAGCGCCGACAGCGGAGTTGGGTCCCAAAACATGGAAAAAGTTGGGGAATCCGTCGGCAGCAATACCAAGATAAGTTTTTGGATATGGAGTGTACTTGTCAGCCAGGTCAGTGCCGGCGCGACCGACGATGGGGAAGCCATATTTGCACGAGGTATCGAACCCTAGGGAGAGGAACACAGTCGCACCTTGCAACCCGAGACAACGAATAACTTACCAGTAGCACAGATGATTACATCGAGTTCTTGAATATTGCCGTCGACGGTCTCGATACCCATAGGTAAGACCTGCTTAATGGGTGTAGGAACAAAGTCACACTGCAGGTATGTTAGGGGGGTTAAATGTGCACAACATCGCTTTGCGACCAACATTGTCCTCGCAAAGCGCTTCAAGATAACCGGGCCCAGGTGTCAAGCGGCGACATGCAATAACAAAATCGGGAATGACTGCCCGTGAACTTCAGGATGATTGGTGACACCAGGGGGAAACTCCTTACGATGATCTGCAATCCAAGGTTTTTTAGAGAGGCGTTTGAGCATATCCTTCCTGAATTCGTCTTGTGCGAATTTTTGAATTGGGTGTCCATGCAGGGTAGCAAGATGCGCCGCCTGTATCAGTATAACATGTTATGGTGCCAGAAGCTGCATTTTTGGGACCCACGTTGAGGCTATTCTCGAGATTGCGACGCCATTCCTGGTAGCGATGGTCGTCCTTGAACCGTTCAAAATCTTTCTCCCCGAATTCATCTAATCCCAGTGTATGAGCTACCTGACTGTACTTGAAGTATCTGTGCATAATTTACAACTCACAGTTTGACGTATTTTCACCTCCTGAGAGCTCTAGTTGCTTCTCGTGCAAGAATGTACCAGAGATCCACGTCTTTCCGCGGACAAAGTTCACCAAATGTCTAACGCGGGGTTGCAAGCTTGGAACAATCTGAATACTTGAGGAGCCCTTCATGCACCGAGACGGGTTTACATCCTTTAGCGGAGTGATTGTCGAAGCGACTTACCACACCGATGACTCCGACACGTTTTTCGCCCCAGGTCTTGACGGTATCCTCCCATACGCCTTCTCCTTCCTGAGTCCGCCATTCTGCACTATGGATGAGTTCACCCTGGAAGGTATTAAGTCCGTGGATATCAGGCCACGCTGGGATCCTGAGATTCCCAACGGCAGGGATCACGACATCTGCGATGTCCCGAATGACCTCTGTCTCTTTTCCATTGTCTAAGGCCGGTCGGATGACGGAGATAATCCACTTTCCAGAGGCCTCATCATAACGTATACTAGTCACGCGGTGTTGTAGTTTGATAAATGGGTTTAGCTTGAACTTGTTGACGACTCCTTGGATATATCCACGAATTTCTGGACCGGATGCATAGAACTTGGACCAATCTCTCTAATGTGAGGTCGCATTGACCATAAAGCTTATGCACAAAGGACCGGTGTCGCTTGCCTTGTTCTCAAAGGTTAGTTGATACTGGAAAATGCACAAGCTGAGTATAGCTGTCATTGACCATACGTTGTGTAACTTACGCAGTGCGAGGGAATGTCGCAAGCCAAACCCTGCGATTCAAGTTAGGTACGTCGGGTAGTAGCTACCATCAACCAAACACACAGGATACTTATTCACAAGCCAGGTGCCACCAACGTCGTCGTGCGCTTCGTAGATGGTAAGGTCAACGTTCTTGACCTTTTGCCGGAGGCTAATCGCTTAATCGTAACCACAATGATCAGTAGGCTCTCAGAGAATTACACACCGAATTCCTGAAATAATGCCTTATGAAAACCTTCAGTATTAAGTTCTTTGCGGGACATGTTAGCAACCTACCACTATAGCCCGCGCCAATGACTACGACCTTCATAGGACGTGGTTCATCGACACAAAAGTTTCCAAGTTTATATTCCGGCATAAGGTCTGTTGGGTGGTGGGAGAGCGGGTCCGAGGATGATGTGAGTGGGAAGGTCTTTTGAGTTCCGTTCTCTAGGCCTAAGTGCATTTATATCGCTTCAGGAATTATGTGCATCTGCTGTGAACACATGACAGTCCCATATCTCTTTGCAAGGCGTCTACTTAGCCCACCAACTTTGAGGCATGGCAGGGTATATCCATACGGGTTTCGTGAGTGTGTATAGGATTATTTACGATGGGCTACCAAAGGTTGTGATAGTCTGGAGCGGTCCCTGGGAGGCTTGCTAAAGAGAAGTAGCCAAAACGACATTAGTGGTGGCACGAAGAATCATTCGCGTCATGATGTGTACTGCACGCTTATTAGGATTAACCTTTTCTCACAACGCATTCCCACTGTCCTTCCCCCAGTCGGCGAGAATCTCCGAATTGCACATAATTCATACAAGGATATGCAGATTGGGTGATGCTCTCATCACAGGACATCCGTGTACCAGGAGAACACCCATATTACAGCTTTGGTTTTACAAGCCGACACCATCGTGGCATACTGGGGATGCACCAGGGATCATCGATCAGGCCTCGAGCTTCAAGGATGATTACTTCTATTTGTAGGTTTATGATGTTGTCAATCCTGGTACTCGAGTACCAAGGCCAAGGTCCAAAAGCACCATATCAATTTGATATATAGAAATGGGGGTTCAGCTGCATAAATCACATACTGACATATTTGATCATGTAGGGAAAGTCATGTGAAACGCGACATGATCTTGGGCTCTATCAGCCTTCTGGGCTAACATCATCGCCGCTTCGGCGGCATGCTCAATAGTGACTTGAGTGTCAGGAGGAGGGGAGTGGATCAAAAGATCTATAGCAAATGCGATCAGTGCTCTATAATATTCAAATTAGAAATGCATATCTAGTCACCCTTAAACAGGAGAACATAGCGGGTGATTCGCTGTGTCGGCATAATAGCTAAATCTCTGACTGGGGTTTTATGCTGCGGATCGCCTTTGATATTGCGAGCAATCAAAGAGGTAATATCATCAATGGTGAGGGTTTTTGAATGCATCTTCTTGCCCCACGATCCAACACGTTTGGTCAGCATACTTGAACTCTTGTCTCCGACAAGGGTACCGGACCCGGGGGGAACGCTGTTGGAACGTTTGACTGAAGACTTCGAGGTGCCGCCCGGGTTGGTGGTAAAGAACTCCCCAACAACTTCGCACCATTGCACAAACGCCTCCTCCAATAGCTCATACATTTTTATAAATGCAGCGCAGATACCCAGGGCACTGGGATTTATTTCCATCAGCTCCAGGAACCGGCCGCTGGCGTTTATAAGGGCAGGAAGTCGGAGTAACATAAGGGAAGAAGGGGGTGTTTGAGTTTCACCCTTGAAAAGGGTCTTGAGAGACAGGAAGTAGTGGCGCTCCGTCCGAATTAGTTCTCGGCAAACAAGAAGAATTCGTCGGGCGGTGGACCAAGCTTTGGAAACATCATCGGGTAACAGACTGTGTGGCGAAGGAAACGTATCGTTTCCGTCTGATGGTTCGTTGTCGGAGGTTGGTGAATCACGCGTTGGTGTTTGAGCATCGAATGAAAACTGAAAGGATGACCTTTCTGTTGAGCGCAAGCGGCGCAGACGGAGTCCTTCGAGGAGTTCTACAAGTTTTTCATCTGTTACCCCATTATCGGAAATAGCGTCAGCCAAGGTCCACCGCTTAGATCGGGAAGGACGACTTGAAGTGTCATTCAGATGAGGCTGATGCATCCCTCCGTCATCCTTGCCCTCAACTTTGACACTTTGTCCATCATCCACACTAGACCATGACGTTCTGCGGGTTGCAGTCATCTCGGTATCGGATATTTTGAACTTGGGCCACATGTACGTATTCCCAATTCGTGAGGGCACATACCCGGATACGACCGTCGACATTTCCCCTGTCCAAGCAAGAGATATGAGAACTTCGGTGCCCATTGTATTGGAGATACAGCGGGGATGTGGAGACCGCAGGCCATGGAGTTGCGGTTTATTTAACTACGTGAAAAGCTCAGCCACGAATAGGCTGAAGGCTTCATGGACATACGGGAAGGGTTTCTGGGAATTTGACACAGGAAGGATGGCTAGGCCTGTGAAAGTCTCGATGGAGATTATGTGGTAATGAGTCGCCTCTCCTATGTTGGTGGTGGGATTGAGGATCAGCTATTGGCTTCGGACTGGACATAGGCACCTTTCCCCAAGTCGGTGTCTGAGTGGAGGTACGGGGCAGTGGGTATATGGGATTTTGGGTATCGTGTGCATCATATTGCACTGTCATCTTTGGAGATTCCAAAAATATAGGGGAAGGTGTTTGAAGAGTAAGAGAGAATGCGCTGGTCGACAGAGCAGAAAAGAAAGAGTATTCGTCGTCGGACGAAGTGGTGCTGGAGGGAGGAGAGAGCTCAGGGGTCGAAACCATGGTTGATCCAGGTGGGGAGAGGCAAATGAGGATTCATCCGAGCGCTCAGTCTGCTATATTATAAGTGGAGTCCACAACCAGCGCATAAGTGACATCAGCAACCACGTAGATTGCATCCATGACATATTTACGGGGCAAAAGCTGTGGAGTAGAGGTACTTACCGAACAGGGAAGAGGGTGATACTATCACTATGGTCACTCAATATAGTTTGCTCATGGTACAGACCTATTAGAAGAACCTGCGCAGCTGTTTGCGGTAGCCCTGATCAACCATGGGATTTGTGATGGTGGTCGATAAAAAATTAGGCATGAAACGGTGCACAATCGATTGGGTTTTAACGCCCAAGAAATGCATCTTGCTCTCTTGGAGACGGGTCAACGACTGGGTGTCAAGTGAGCTTGAAACCGGGCATATCAGGGTGGGGATAAGGGGTGAAACTAAACAAAGGGACCGACAGAGTTCCTCGTCGTTAGTGGTTCAGCGTCAGCTTCGGGTCTCGAGGCCAGATTGGTCTTGACACGTGACCCCAAAGTCACTTCCATCTGTTCAGTAACGGCTGGCTGAGGTTGTTCAACTTTCGTGGGCTCGTATCCCGTCATATTCTGCGACAACGCTGTCTATCTTGGCCCGTCAATATGTGGGAGCGTACCCTTCAGGATCTCATCCGCGGGCTGCGTGCCAATAAGAAAGATGAATCGAAATTCATAGCCAAAGCGGTTGACGAAATCAGGCAAGAAATTAAGGGCGATGATATGGAGCTGAAGGCAGGAGCTGTCCTGAAACTCACATATGTGCGCTACGCTACCTCTATTCCTGAACCCGTATGCTGAACTCGTCATCGTTCAGTTGGATATGTTAGGCTACGACATGAGCTGGGCCTCTTTTCATGTTATAGAGGCTATGTCATCCCCAAAATTTCATCTGAAGAGTGTTGGGTACCTTGCAGCTGCACAATCCTTTAACGAGGATACAGATGTCCTTATGCTCACTACAAATCTTTTAAAGAAGGTGAGTGATTACATGCCTATGCGAGCGCATTGCAGACTGATCCTCGACTTCTTTTGTTAGGATCTGAGCTCCAATCCTGCCGATATCTCTGTGACGTTGAATGGGTTATCAGCAATCATTACACCAGACCTCGCCCGCGACCTAATCGCTGAGCTTGTCGCCATGTTAAACCACTCTCGTGCTCGCACTCGGAAACGCGCGGTGTTAGCAATGTACAAAGCTCTGGAGAAGTATCCTGAAGCAAGTTCGCATGCTCGCCCACGGTTGATTGAAAAGCTGGAGGACACAGACCCTGGTGCGTCATATATATCTCGTGGGTGATATCTTCATCTCATCTCAAGACCTGGGTTCGGTCCAGGTGTTGTTGCGGCAACGGTGAACGTGTTGTGTGAGCTCGCCAGGCGGAATCCTCAGGATTACCTGAGTCTGGCCCCACAGCTATTTCATTTATTAACAAATTCAACCAATAATTGGATGCTGATTAAAATCATCAAATTGGCGAGTAGAGCCTCAAGATATCTCGTCTGACCCCTAACAACATAATAGTTTGGATCCCTTTCTCCGTATGAACCCAGACTTGTCAAGAAACTACAACCCCCAATCACGGAACTCATTTCGACGACCCCTGCAATTTCTTTACTATATGAGTGTGTTCACACGTGCATTATCGGTGGAATGCTGCAAGGTTCTTCGGGAGACGCTTTGGCCAGACTTTGTGTTTCAAAACTAGCCGCGTTCATCCAAGATAGCGACCAGAATTGTGCGTTACCCTTTTGCACACAATGGCCTCTTCTAAAAGTCTGTCAGTGAAGTATATCGCACTGCTAGCTATGACGAAGATTGTGCCGAGCCATCCTTACCTTATCGCAGAGTATCAAGACACGATACTCGCCAGCGTTAATGACTTCGATATTAGCATTCGAATGCGCGCGCTAGACCTGGTAACTGCGATGGTGAGGTGAAATTTATAATCCCTGTAGCTATCGTGCTTACGCGTCTTGACAGGTCAACAGGAGCAACCTACAGTCAATCGTACAACAACTTCTGTCCCACCTCCTTCCAGACTCAGCTTCGATTCTACCTTCCGCAGCACAGTCCCTCTCACAGCACCTCGGCAACGCCTCCAACCAGATGGTCTCTCCAAGCGAATCTCTATCCTACCGTCTCATTCTGTCCCAGCGCATACTCTCTATTTGTTCCCGGTCAACGTATGAAAATGTCACCAATTTCGAATGGTACCTTTCCGTGCTAGTGGACCTTGCACATATAGCCAATGTAGACGTCGGTGCCGAGATCCGGGACCAGGTGGTTGACGTTGTCGGACGCGTTCGTGCTGCAAGGCGCTATGCAGTGAAATTGATGTATTCAGTGCTTACTGACGACTCGATGATACATAACGCTGGAGAAGAAGGTAGTTGTTCTGAAATTCTATGGGCAGCAGCATGGATCGTCGGTGAATATTGCGAGTCAGTCCATGATCTACGTCTAACAGTCTCACTGTACTCACGTTACCTCCAATAGGGAAATTTCTGAGCCTGAAACGACCCTACCACACCTCCTTAAGCCAGAAATTACCCGCCTCCCTTCAGAGACTGTTTCTATCTACATCCAAGCTGCGATCAAGGTTTTCGGTTTCTGGGCATCAGAACTGGCTCAGCGGTGGGACGAGGATGACCTTCCGAAGGTACAAACCGCAATAGAAAATATATCCGAAAGAATGAACGCACTCGCCAGTAGTCCACATATTGAGGTTCAAGAACGGGTATGTCCAAATTACATCTCTCAACCGCCGCCCTATGCGTGTTAGCCGAGTTTACATGACGGAATCTAACTCTACACGTACAGGCCGCGAATATCCGTCAACTTTGCAATTTCATTGTCGCCGATCTCAAGGGTCATCCCTCTAAACCGTCCACCCCAGCGTACCCTACCGCTGGGTCATCAACTCTAGAAGACGTATCTGCTCGGGATATCGGGTTTCCAAAGAGTCTTTATCTCGTCTACCCCTTGTTCTCGACATATGAGCTTAATCCTGTCGCTTCCAACGCCCAGGCGAGTGTACCTGTCCCAGATGGCCTGGATTTGGATGCGTGGATAGTACCTCCACCGCTGGAATCAGCGGTAGTGGAAGAAGAGGCGACGCCGGAAAAAAAGAAGAAAAGCAAGAAAGGAAAAGAGGTGAATGGGAAGAAGATGTCAAAGACATCTTCTAGGAAAAAACCTGGGGAGTTGGAGCTGCACCAAGATGTCGACGTGCTTACACCCGCTGATGCTGACGTAGAGACACCAGAGGAGCGTGAACGCGTAAGTGAAGTCCTCGAATATCGGCAGTAACATCTGCTAAGAATAGTTATGTGCACAGCGGAAAGCGGAGAGGAGGGAGCAGCTCAAGGACGACCCTTACTACATAATAGATGACCCTCCTCCAAAGCCGACGGAAGAAGAAATTGACATAATTCCGGTAGTACGACTGGAGGACATGCCATCAATAATACCTGGTGGGAGACTATTCATACCACTTCTAAAGAAAGCCTTAATGTGACAATTAGATGCAACGAGTCGGCGTCCCTTCCTACGAGCAACAGCCCAAGAATTCTCATCTTCCAACACATTTATCGTCGAAAGAGATGGAGAGATGCCCGAAAATGCCGTAGTGCGACCGATGGTAACCATCAACCCAAACTCAGGCCGGGAAACACCGATTCAAAGTGGTAGTCTACCTAAACCTGTTCATTTATCGTCGTTCCCCCCATATGAGACAGCAGACGACACGCGGACGAGCACCCCTGAGCCCATCAAGGTCGTACGGTCCAAGAAAAAGGCAGGGGGTGTAGAGAAGGAGAAGAAGAAAAAGAAGCGGGTTGTGAATACACCTGCACCAGATACTTGATTCCTTGAGCTTGGAATCATATGTGACAACGATTGGACTAATCCGCGATAGGCACCAGTAATAGCATACATGGTCGGTATTATCAATACATTCAAAGCTGTAAGATACTACTGGAAGGGGTAGCAATTGGTATACAGACTAAAGAGAGGGCGAATGATGGGGGAGATATTGATGAGGTGGTAGAGAAGTGAGCTGTTGGGACGAACGAGAGATATATGCGTGGGGAGATAGATAAGACGGCGAGAGATGTTGTGAAGATTGCAAAAAAAGGTTACTACAAAAAGTTCGGAGCCATTACCAGGATAACGAACCAACAGCGAGCCTAATGAATGATTTCTTCACGGAACATCCTCCACGTGTTCGACGGAATCCACAATTTCGTTGACGAGTTCCAGCGTAACGCCCGGAATGATGCGTTCTGCTTCAGTGAATGCGCGTTGCAAAGCACTGAGAGCAATTCTTGCTTCCTGAGAGGAGACTCTAGGGAAGAGCTGCAACAGTAATGTGAGCTAGGACGCTAATAATAGTTAACTGGGCATTGCTGACCGAAGCAATTGCGGGGAGGACTACAGAGTCCAACATGGTCGTATCAGGAAGGTCTTCCTCTAAATGCATCTCCGCCATCTTCTGGTGCACAGCCCCTGTCTTGGCTGAATAGGTATCCACATACTGGTCCCCATAGTCTTCATAATCATCTGAAGGCTCTCTTTGAACAGATCTGTGGTTTCCCTGAGATACAGCGTAATCTGTGGCTACTGGTTGCCCACGATCGCTATGCACACTCTGCGCTGGCGCATGTCGGACAGTGTCTTGTTCAAATCGCTGCTTTGAGGGGGAAGAAGGTGCTGAGGGTGGAAGTGGCGGAAGATCGCCCTTGGCCGTGACGGAAGACGACGTCGAGAATGAAGTATTACCCCGGCGGGCTAGAAGAGACTCGTCAGAATCATCAGAGCCTCGACGTCGCGGCAGATCATCATTCTCCCATGTGAGAGGAGGTCCAGATACTTTGATCGAGCTTCTCCCAATCGTTCGTCCACCATGACGGACTGTACCAAAGTCCCATAAATCCTCAGTGTCACCGTTGCCGTTTCTGGATCGGAAAGTCGAGTGAGCGGTATATTTAGAAGTAGGTGGCATTGACGCACAATTCGGCAACGTCAGGATGAAGCTCTTCCTCTTCAAGCCTCTCACCTCCTTCTGCTTTCCACCTCTCATGCCGTTCAATCAACTCTGTTAGATAGCTGGTTTTCTTCGCCATTCGGATAAATTTATGCTTGAGTAGCTCTCTGGCGGTGGGACGCTGTACATAACTCGAATTAAAGAGATTTCACCCTCCCACAAAGATGACACATACATCGCGAGGATCCCTCTGCAGGCAGCTTGCTACAAACTCTCGGAAAGCCTTTGAAAAGTTGGTACCTTCCAGCATTGGGGGAGGGTTTTTGGGGATAAGGAACAGGACCTGGTCACCAGATGTCAGGGATGCTTAAGGATAATAATGAAGAGAGCACCTTCATCGGGTGAAGCTCAGCATAGGGCGGTTCCCCTTTTGCAAGCTCTATCGCTGTGATACCCAAACTCCAGATATCAGCCTTGTGGTCATAACCACTTTGCTTGATGACTTCGGGCGACATCCAGTACGGCGTGCCGACAAAAGTATTCTTCTTCGCTGAAAGGGTACCCGAAAGCTGACCAGAGACACCGAAATCGGCCAGCTTCACTTCTCCTCCTGCAGATAAGAGAATATTGGCAGCTACAAGAATCTTCAAGAGGGGTACGAAAGGAGATCGAAATTAGGGGGCGTGCCTTTAATATCGCGGTGGAGCTTTCCCTCCGTGTGCAAATAATCCAATCCCCGCAAGAGTTCCCTGACAATTATAGCAATGTACTCTTCGCGAAACACTCCAGGCTTCATCTAGAATTGAGGGCCTGTTAGAAGACGAGCGAAGGAGAACATGGGCACCGTTACCAGATCGGAGCACGAACCACCTGAACAATATCTAGGATTGGAGTGTTAATTGTACAGCGCAGACGGTGGAAGGGGATGCGCACTCCATAACAATCCAGAGATGAGATCCCTTGAGGTACGAGCCATGGTATCTGTGGTGGGTGATTAGCTAGGCGAGGGGTAGTATATCAGAGGACTAGCTTGGTAACGTGTGGGGAATCGAGTTGGGAAAGAATCTGGATCTCCTGTTGAATGTCTTCTATCTCGTCCTCGGCACTCTCGAGGTCGATGATTTTGATGGCGACGGTTTTCTGGGTTCGCTTGTCGAATCTGCGGTAGAGGTTAGGGGATGGTGGTGTGGGATACGACGAGGGACGGACCCCTTGTAAACCTCTCCAAATGATCCCTTTCCTGGGGGGAACAAGGGGTGGTCAGTTGGCAAGGGAGAGGATGACGCCAAAGGGGCGGACCAATTCTATCCTGCCTGACATAGAAGTCCTCGGGATCCTGGCTCCGAGTATCCTGGCATCGGTGATACGATCGTGAGTCGATCGTGGAGAGGTGAATGGAGACGCGCACCATGATGTGCCAAGTCTGAAATGAAGGGTGTGGTGACCTCGTGGTGGGACGGAGCGAGTGGGAGAGGATGTGGGAGTGGGTGTGGAGGAAGAGGGAGAGGGCGAGGCTGACTGGATTAATGCACCTCACAAACCCAGCCTCTTCCGCCTCCAGTCACACTTCCGCATATGGCAATCCACTCGGCGCGTCAACACTTCCCATCGGTGGGGGATACAAACCGCCTGGTCATCATCAGACCCCTCGTTGTCCATGAACCACATGCCTACATGAAGCCCAAGCCTCAAAGTTCGCCAGAATCAGCTCGTCCCCATTGGTTGACCTCGATGCTTGAACAGAGATGCCCGTCTGCTCCACCCATTCTTCGCTGTTTATTCCCGCCTTCATGAAGACCACGGCTGACTCAGTCCCGCGACCCTCACCACATCTCGGCCACCGCCTCCAACCAATACCTCTCTTCACAGTGTAACCACTAGCCCGCCTACGACCAAGCTAAGAAAAACCCCACCCAGGCTCCACATTTACCTCCTACTATAATTAGCGCCACACTTGCCATAAGCCCCAGTGGGATCTACCTATCTCGCATTCCCAATCTCACACGTAACCGCGTTCCAGCCACCGGGATGCGTGTCCGAGGAGACCTGTTTTCAAAAGGAAGAGCAGGGGATCGCAGTTTTCACCCACACGGTAACCTCTTCTGTTTGAACAAAGGTCGTTGATCCCCTCTTGCGGGTAATGAATGCTGCGCTTCGCTTCGGTTACCGCCCGTTTGGTCATCCTCTGTTCTTCTTCGGCTTATTTGTCATCAGCTTCGATGGCAACGACTTGTTACAAGAGAGGGAGAGAAAAATCAATTCTATAGTTTTAGTCGAGGATTCGTACAACATTGGGTTTTCGTTATCGACTGGGACATTCGTACGCATCAACATCGGATATAGTCTGCATCAGAGTTACCAGAATGACGGGTCCAACCATCCAACAAGACCACGACCCGAAACCTCGGTACAGCACGAAAATAGATCAGATAGGTGAAGAAAACCGATCATTAGCAAAGTTAGTGTAAGTGGTATATGATAATGCGCGAATCCCTCTAAGCCGACAAAGACGCGTGAGTAGGTCATGGTGTCTCCGAACAGCTATAGAACAATTAATCTGGGTTTTCGGTGCTCCTGACAAATCAAACTGAGCAAAATACGCTAGCCGGAGGAATCAAAAACGACCAACTGGTGTATGTGATGTTTCATAGTCGACATGTACAAATGCACGTTCGACATTTGGGAGTACTTCAATCTTATCTTGGAGTTGTTGGCTGATATCGTGCGCCTTCCATAACGGTGTGCCAGCATCCATAACGATGTCAATCTCGACAAAATACTCCTGTTATTCTTGGTCAATGGGCGCTTCGAGATATGACGATGAGACTTACTGGTCCACTGTGATAGGCGCGAACGGTGTCAATCTTTACGATCTCGTCCCTGAATGTGGCAGCCTTGTAGATCAAGAGTTGAAGAAAGTCGTGAGGGGCAGATTTGCCGGCAAGAAGCTCGAATTGGCTGTAAATGGTGCGACCCCAAGCGATAATGATCCCAGCAGCGATCTACACGGAGGGGGATAAATGAAAAGCTGGACTAGGACATAATCTGATACTTACGATGATACCGCCCATAGGATCAAGATCTGGCAATGTCATGAGGATGAAAAATGAAGATAGGTGACGCAGTACGAACACCAGCGGAGCTTGCTACCACCGCAGGACATCAGGATACCTTGGGAAAGTTTGATACGGTAGCGTCCGTGGAAAGGGTAGGACAACGCACCAAAAGAATTAATCCACAAATCATTCCGATGATCCTCCCAAAGGACTTGAACTTGACTGGAGCTCTTGCGAATGGAAAATGAATAGAGGAAGAGAATGAACTTGACAACTGCAGCGGAGTTCAGGATGGATACGAAAACAGAAGTGAATCGGGCTTTCCTAACGCGGCAGCAACGGCAATAATGGACGGTAGGTGGAAAGCGGCAAGTTCGTCGCCCTGTTTAGCGATGATGGTCCTCGCGGATTCCACGATGACAACGAGATTGACAGAACCCATCCTTTGTGATGTTGGGCTTTGGTTGTGAGAAGGGGGGATGGACTTACAAGGAACCTGGCGCTGGATCAGCACGAGAGATATAGGGTTGGGTTTGAGAGACTCACCATAGACGGTGTTGCCGATCGTCTCGAGACGCGAACCTCCTACGGGCCATTTGTTGGAATCGAGTTTCTGAGCCTTTCTGTGCAGCCAGAACAAGACGACGTTGCTCCCAATGTCGAACACGGAGTCGATACCCGTGGCCAAGAGTGAGAGGGAGACGGAGGAGATGGCAGCGTACACTAGGCTGGTGATAAGCGGAGATCGATGGTGGTAAACTGGACAGGGTACTTTGGAGAACACACAGGGCGAGATTGGCTATTAAACTTCCGTAGACGGCGATCTTTACCTGAGGAAAAGGGATCAGGGGGGTAAAGGGAGAAGAGGGATGACGTGTCATTACTGGTAGACGTGCAGCTTCTTCTTCGGACTGGGCTTCCTCGGTGTGTTCTTCCATGGGCTTAAGAAGGGAGGTAATCAACTGGAGAAAAGTGAGGACGGAGGAAGGGAGGGAGAAAGCTTAAACTGACATCATTCTGCCTGCGCTGGTACTTGGCGATGGGCTTGCCCTTCTTCCTGGAGCGGAGCTGGGCGAGAGTATGGTCGTCGACGAAGCCACCTCGAAATTGATAAGGGTCGGAGGGCAGAGTGCTGCCGGAGGCGGATGCCCTTTCGATATCAGCATCCAATTTAAAAGGCTGATCTGGTACCACTGCGTCGGGGGCCTGGTGGGGTTTGGGGGTGAGGGGGGATCTGGCGGGGGGGTGGGGGCTGGGGCTTACCTTGTTTGTGACGGAAGAAAGTGAAGTTGATGCAGAGGCCGATTCGTGGCTGTTGGCCATAGCGAGGATGGGCAGAGGGGTGAGGCTGGGGAAGAAGAGGCCTGTGCAGCAGAACCGAAACAGTGGCCCCGGCGTGATCTCATCAACCCAATCTCCCTACCGGCCCCCCGGATCTGCCCACGTGCGATGCTCTCTCCGCTCCTGCTCCTCGCCGCCCTCGCTGTGCTGCTGTACGTGCCCGTCCCCCTCCGCCGCCCGTCCTCACCGTCCCACAGCGCCGCCGCCCTCTTCTGGTGCCTCCTCTCCTCGTGTCTCGGCACCTCCCTCCGCCGCCGGTACTCGCCCGCCCGCACATCCGACGAGTTGTGGGAGATGCCTGTCTCCAGCCGTCCTGCAAATCCACCGACGTCACCCTGTAGTCCAGGCTACCTCTAAACCCCTAAACCACCCATAAATACGCTTCCCCACCGTCAGCTCTTCAGAATCCCCCGGTCCCAGAATGAAAATCCCTGCCAGCTCTTCCCTCTTGCTCGCCACCCTCGCCGTCTCCTCTTCGTCCTCTGCCCTCGTCCCACCCACCACAGAGGCTCAGCAGGAGAGCACGCACACCTCGTCTACCAGTGCCCTCGTTTCCTCCACTAGCTCCGAAAGCCTCGCCCCCCAGCACACCCATCTCTCAGAGCGTGATGTCGAGGAGAGAGGTATGTTGGCCGTGTTCTCTCATCCCATCCGTCCCTTATCCGTCACCAGGTCTTTTGCCTTTGGCCTGCACCCTCGTTGAAGCGGTCGCCCAGATTTTACCACTGGATGCTGTAACCAGCATACTCTGTTCCAACGGCGTAAAGGGAGGGCGCCAGGCTTCGGTCGATGAACAAAAGGCGAAAGAGGAGCTCTCCAAACTCTCTGCCACTTTGCAACGCGCAACCTTCCCGTCCGATGCCCCCAGTCCTTCTCCCTCGCCTTCCAACTCGACCGCGATGGCCCCTCCTGATGGAGGTTCCAGCAGTAACAGTAGCCGCGTGGATGTTGCCAATTCCAATGCCCTCTCCCCCAATTCTTCCGACTCGTCATCGGCATCCTTCCTGTCTTCAATGTCCTCTTCCAGCGCCTGGCGCGTCCAACCGACTCCCGCCAATTCTCCCTCACTCCCTGTCGACAACCCCGGAAGGGCGACGTCTGTCAATGCCTCATCGTCCTCTGACAGCAGCGTTCCCACTAGCTCGCCTGCTGCTTAATTATTCTTCCCCATGGACCTTAGTTTACAGCCTGATACCAGCTAGTCTTACCGTATGATGTATGTTTTTGTAATCTTGACGCGCCGAAATCAGCATCATTACATTTGTTGACGTTGTTACCCTGGAACGGCTCTGGATGTCGTCTCCATCCTTTCCAGTCAGCCACACCTCGCATGCCTCGCCCAAAATCTTTCGCCAACCTCTCCTCTGCCGTGTACACAAACAACCCCGATCAACAGCTGCTGACACCACGCACCCCTCGCTCTCGCTCTGAAACCCACGGTACTGCTGCCCAAGGACAATACGACGACATTGACCTCCACGATGGCTCTGAAAACCAGACCGCTCCGCTCCTTTCTGCAGAACCCGTCCGCACTGATCCCACCAAAAGCTCGTCCAAGCCCCAACAACGACGCCCTAAGGCACGCTTCGGCGATATTCCCCTAATTCTTGGTATACTATCCGCGTGCTTCCTCTTCGGCCTGATCATCTTCTCGTACAAGAACCCCGACCGCTTACAGAAATACGTCGGCACGAAAGCACCCAAGCAGTCACCCGTCGCCGACGCAGCCGTCCATTTACTCCCGCCCACGCCGCCCACAGAGGCACCTTTGCATCCGTCAGAATACGCCGCGCAATGCAGAGAGATGAACAAGGGGTTCATGTCTCATGGAGGCTATTGGGATAAACCCTTGATGAACGTGGACCCCACCGATGATACAGAGGATGAAGAGGTCGTGGATGACAAGTATAGGTTACCAGAAGGTGGAAGGACCACTATTTGCTCAAAGACGATCACCTATATGTTGGACGGGAAGGTTGGGTTGTTGGCAGACTTGGCCTTGATCGCACAGGCTGCTGCATTGGCTCGTGAGGTGAGTGATATCTGTCTATCCCTTACTGAAATAGTGGATCAACAGTGCCATAGAGGAACAGAACGTTTATAATCGATGACACGTATTGGAATCGTGGAAAGTAAGTGGTTCAGGCCATTTGGAGGGGTACCTAAGTTTGATCCTTCGGTAATTTAGGTGGACAGACCATTTTGAGAGCTCCCTTGCTCTAGAACCAGGCCCTGAACCCGGCTGCCGCGCACCCCATCCGAAAGGTAAGCACCATCTTGTTCCATGCCTTTCAGGTGTTCAACCGATCCAATTCGTAGACTTGGTTGCTTGTCCCCGCACTGCTAGGTGATTGGCCTTTCTCATAGTCAAATGATATTCTAACCGTCACGTAGACATTGGGTAAATTACCACAATTTCGCCACATCCGAGAAGATTTTTACCAGTCTTAGGTTGTCACTGCCCACACAGCAAGATATCACTTCGGGCATCCCTTCTCCGAGCACTACGAGGACCCGTAAGCACACCCATTTATCATATTCTTCTCTCAACAAACCCTTCCTCATTTCAGATATGCACACAATCTTAACCGCTTTCGACCCATCTACAACGGCTCACTCGAATCCTTCATTTCGACAATTCGACCAAACACGGATCTTGGCGCTCTCATTCGTTCGGCACGTCATGAACTCAGAGAATCCCTCCCCTCCCAGAATCCGGCCTCCGACGTTTTGTACGTATCCATCCACGCCCGACGCGGAGATAGGAAACTCCGAATTTCTGACCCCGACACACCATACATACCAACATCAGAATACGCATCCGCCGTTGAAGTCACCCGAAACAGACTTTCGACCCTCAGCGACGACACTCCAGTCTACTTCGCATCAGATTCCCCAGCCGCAGAGCGCGAATTTGCAGATGCCTACCCTCGCCATTTCTTCTCTCTCCGACAAAGCAAAAACTCCGCCCTCCGTCAACTTGCCAGTACTCGTGATTACTATCAGAAGGAGTTCAATGAGCTCAGCCAAGACGAGAGGTCTCGGCTGACAAAAGGTATGATTGTGGACTTTGCCCTATTAAGTGGGGTGTGGGCTTGGAAAGGGGATCCAACTCCGAGAGCAGGTATATGTACGATAAGGTATGTCAAGTCCATGCCTTGTTGATTCCGTCTTGCTTAGTTTTCCTTTAGTTCTAACGTGTGCAAGATGATGGCTGTGGGCCTCGGGTGGGATAAATCCTTCGGCAGAGTTGATGAAATGGGCTATATAGATGAAAACCTTAAAGGATGGACGGAGATTGAGGAGAAGGGCAGGATAGTACCCGTTTGGACTGCATTTGAGCTCTTCTGAAGGGGGTTTCATCATACTTGTGCAGCTTGGTTTCCCTTGGGTACCAATCATTTTATAAAATCACCATGGACCCATATGGGTATGCCCCCAGCAAATAGTCTCAAATACGTGATGATCGAGATTGCTGTGATGCTGATCACCGATCGAACTTTTGATCAAACCGGAGATACGGGTGTCGATAAGAATCAGAGTCACCTCGGATAAATCCAAGAAATGTAAGTCAGGTTATCGGTCAACGGCTACTTTTAGCAAGTCAAAACGCCCCCGGCCAGACACTCCGAGCCACCATGGAAAGGAAATAAGTTTCTAAATAACCCCTTGTATTGGAATACAAACGTGGGCTCTGGCTTGCTCTAAGATGAGTTGCAAGTGGGGTCCTAGAACGACTGCAAATGTTCATAATTTATCTGATGGGATTTAAGTTACCTACATAAGAGGAATCAATACAAAAGTAAGCATTTGCCTCTTGCTTTTTGGGCCACCACGCAAGGTATCATCGTTGGCGTTCGAGGGCCCCTAATTCGATCCGCCGCGCGAGGGAAAACATGATGCATGACCAACGGCAGCTCCAAATTGTTCACCGTGGAAGCACATATCACAACAGAGTTGCTTTAATGATGACCTCAAGGTTTCCAACCTCGTCCCTGAGCGTCGTTGATTAAAGTATTTCCATTCTCAAAATCATAGGATCGATGCGAGAGTGGCTAGAACAACGTGCGTCGCATGGGTCTAGAAGTAATTGGTGTTTACCGACGAGGCATGCCCCTTCCGCGTCCCCTCATGGCCCTCTGTGCCGTTCCAGGGGGAGCCTTTGGCCCGGGATTTTGCTGGTTGATCGTGAACATGACGCGAGAGAAAGGGAAGAGAGTGAAAGACTCACGGATTCACTCTGGGGATTGCGCACAGTCTCGTCTACGCTTAGGATTAGGCACGCAGCTTCTGTTGCACTGCTGATGGCATTAATTTTGATAAGACTGGGCTCCCATACAAAAGCCTCGTAATTGTCGCGAATGCCTGAGGTACCATCGACATCAACTCCGTACCATTTCTCGCCATTGGCATGCTTCATTCGAAGCTTGTTGAGGATGTCGGTGGAATCCAGACCGGCATTATCACAAATTTGACGGGGGATAGCCTCAAGTGCCTTCGCAAAAGCGGCCATCACGAGTTGGGATTTGTCAGAAATGGAATACGCATGGTTTCGAATAAAAGCTGAAAGCTCCATCTACACTCGTCAGTCAGCCTCAATTTTGGGAACGGTAAATAACCAATGCATACTTCAATGGCGCCACCGCCTGCAACTATTTCTCCCGTACGAAGGGCGCGTTTGACAACCATAAGTGCATCGTGCAGACTGCGTTCCACTTCCTCCATGAATTGTTCGGCTCCGCCACGAAGAATCAGTGTGCAAGTTTTTGCTTTTGGGCAGCTTTCTAAGATGTTGTAACGTTCTCCACCAATTTGTCTCTCCTCGAACAACCCACACGTCCCAAGGTGCTCGAGTCTGATATCAGAACAAGTGGATTGGATAGAACCACCAACCGCCTGGACAACTCTCCGCAAATCAGCTGCAGCCACGCGTCCAGCGCAAAAGATGTCCCGATCCGCAAACCACTGGGTGGCAAGATCGCCAATGGGAAGTTTGCTGAGCACGACCTTCGCGCCGGTCTTTTCAATCGCTTGTAGTTTGCGGTAGATAATTTCCCACTCGGCATCTACAATAGCCTGGTATTCTGCGACTGCATCAACGCGTACCTCAGCGTTATCCTTCTCTGCCTTGAGCTCAAGCTCCACATTAAGGCATAGGATTGGGGGATTGTGGAATAACTTGGGTTGTTGTTCTGCTCCTGCGTAGGTAAAGGTCTTCTTGAACGCGACACCCTGGACTAAGAGCGAATCTTGCATGCCACCTCCAGCAATCTTTTTGATGCCAACCAAAGAATCGTCGAGGTCGTCTTGGTCAAGACACTCGATGGCATCGACGACCATTTTAGAGAAGAAAGGTTTCTCTGAGTGTATAAGTTTTGAGGACATGGAAGTGGAGGCACACTTGAGTAGCAGAGCACGGAAACGTCTGTCGCTGCAAGTAAGACATTGGCGGCAGTAACCTTGTCGAGGTGAACATACTCGGGGTCTGATTTATCAATTGATACTTGCAATTCTTTGACGCGGTTCAAGGCCTGGTCGAGATTTTGAGCATGGTAACGAGAAAGACCCCAAAAACGGGACTCACCAATTGCGATGCCTTCTGGAAACCCTTGATGATAACATGAGGGCTCACCCCTTCTTCAATGTACCCTCGGACTTCTTTTAGCAGCTGCGCAGCGAGTAGGACAACACTAGTTGTTCCATCTCCAACTTCGGCATCTTGAGCTCTGGCAATATCCACCAGGGTCCTTGCTGCGGGATGGACGATGTCCAGGAGTTTGAGGATTGTGGCACCATCGTTCGTGATCTGCGCTTCCCCACGCTCATTTACGATAAGCTTGTCCATTCCCCTTGGTCCTAGAGTACTGGAAAGCGTTTCTGCTATGGCGAGACATGCAGATATGTTCGATAAGAGCTGGGGATTTCCCTGGGATGTGTCCGTTCCTTCTCGTAGGAGGACAACGGTGGGTTGCTGACGATCATAAGTCACACTGAATCGGTAATGACAGTATAAACTGACCATTGGTAATGGGCGTTGCATCGTGAATTAAGAGGATGAATACCAGTAAGATATGATCCAGAGGAAGAGATTGCTCGCTGTTTGGCCTTGTTTATGGGACGCGTTTGACGCGTCTCAATTAGGTCTTTGATATTTCTCGCGTCTCTGGCCTGCTGCAAATGTCTGCCACGCAAGTAGCTGTTTCTTCCCCTCCAGGCCTCTTCTTTGCTAGTTCTGACGACGAGGAGGGGGCGATAACCCAAATGCTTGTCGACGGGGATAGTTCGCGTGAGTCAGACCTGATCCCACCACCAGACCCTCAGACGCCTACAAAGTCACCCGCGACTTCAAGCCTTTTTTTCACAGCAAGTGAAGAAGAAGAGGTTGATGAAGCCCGTGTATCTTCCTCACCACAGCCTGCGTTCAAATCCATAGTCACGAGCAGTGTCAAGAGCGGCGACATAACAATTCTCCCAATGCCTGCGCCTGGCAACATCGCACCTGCCGGAGCACCGGAATCTCATGCAGTCGCGAGAGAAAATATAGAGGAACCGCCGACTAAGAAAAGAAGGCTGTCCCCGGCTGTTGCAGCGCCTCTGCAGCCATCCTCTCAATTTCCTCCAACATATCTTGGGGACGTACTCGTTGACGGCGCTTGGTGTACCGTCTCAGGAAAGGGTTATGTCAAGACTGGTGAATCTGTTCTGATACAAAGGGATGGGCCAGATTACGGGGCCACTGGCCTCATGGCTCAGCAAAAAAAGAGTTTGGATAAAATTAAGAAAACGGGTGGCAAGAAACAAGTTTCTATCACGAGCATGCTGAAACCTCAGATGACAAGGCCTGGAAAGAAGAAGGTTGATACGGTCGTGCGCATCCTCAACCGCAGAGGCTTTGGTATGATGATCCGGTCCCTATGCTATCCTTCCGTTTCTGATTAATGTACTCTAGATTTTGCCCGATTGCCAACCGAACTGGCCTCTTGGATATCAAAACTCTTGGATTTTGGTGCGTTTTCAACCCACTCGCCTCACTTCCGCTCCTGATTTGATATAGGCTTGGTTGAAATTCGCGGTACTATGACCGATTGTCCCGAGAAGCTGTCGACAGGGTTAGGATTGATATTGACATTACATGTTTACATCCTCGCAGAAGCTTTTAGGCCTTTGCGTGTTTCGAGCCAGAATGAGGGTGGTAGCTTTACTTTTAGCGAGGGATACGAAACACAAGAAGAAAGGTTCATTCTTTTTAAAGTGTTTTCATCCTCGAAATCTGACTGGATATTTGTCTAGTTATCTACGCGAAAGGAAGGCAGCCATTTTGAAGTTATTTGATGTCATTGGGATGCGACCACAAGTCGGTGCGGGGTCTAAAGCGAGGAGATACAAGCAGAAGTTCGAGGACGCTATTGATAATCTTGCGACGCGCAAGGTCAGTAAGACCAAGAAAGAGGTCGTGGGTGATGGGGAAGAGATCGAGGTGGATTCAGAGGAGGAGCTTTCGAATAATGACCTGAGCCTCATCTACCATAAGTAAGTCGTGGTTTCTTAAGAGCCAGTGTCTACTCACATCTTCTTCCAGAGCTCAGCAGAAGGATAGCTCGATGCCTCTGATGGAACCTGCCGAAAGCTTTAATCTGACACTCCGGGGTTATCAGAAGCAAGCACTCGGGTACGTTTCGACTGATGGTCACTTCTGTGAAGCTAACGAAAGTTTAGCTGGATGTTTTCTATTGAACATGACAAAGGTGATACACACAGGGCAACATCGATGCATCCTTTGTGGTGCCAGTACGTCCTTCTCGTTCATAAAGCCCGATTTTTTTATGTCTCCAGATACCTGTTTCCTCTAGAACCTAACTTTGACTCGGGAGACATTGATTTGACTGCCGACGAAAAGGCATTTTACTTCAACCCGTATTCTGGAGAAATGAGTTTAGATGTTCCGAGGGCGGAACGTAGGTGCAGAGGAGGAATATTAGCGTGGGTCAGATCTTTTTACGGATTAACTGATTTTTACCATTCTGCTGCAGCGATGGTAAGGACATATTACCATTTCCCCTTGTGTATGATAATTATTGACAAGGGGATGTTCATATTTTTCATAGAAAGTATGTCGCACTTTCATGGTTTCAGTATTCTATTCTAACGCTCGCTCCAGTGGGCATGGGAAAAACCATCATGGTTTCGGCCTTGATACAATCCAGTCAGCTTCTGAAGGAGGAAACTAATGAAGATGGGCCCCAGCAAGCGAAATCGCGTCAGCTACGCATCGACAAAGCCTTTCGGCCAAGTAAAGAGCGCCCCCATCGTCTTCCACCTTCAGCGACTCTCATTGTAGCGCCAACGTCGCTTCTCACTCAATGGTCGGAGGAGATTCAACGATCCAGTAAGCCTGGGACGGTGAAAGTTATTGTCTGGCACGGTCAGAGTCGCCTTGATCTGGATGCCGTTGTTGAATTTGAAGGCGAGGAAGACAGCATACCCAAGGTGATCATCACGTCGTATGGGACGTTAGCATCGGAGCATGCCAAATCTTACAAGTCTTCCGTATTCGACAGTAAGTGTAGACAGAAAAGATGGTATTGATGTTGGCTAAGGAATCCTAGTCCATTGGCTACGCATTGTTTTGGACGAGGCTCACGCATGCAAGTCTCGGACGAGTAAAACTGCTAAGGCAATTTATGACTTACGGGCGAGGTGGCGGTGGGCTGTGACTGGAACGCCGATTGTCAATAAACTGGAAGATCTTTTCTCCCTTTTGTACGCTGTTACGCACACCCGTTTTCATGAGTTTAATGTTTTGTTCATAGAAAATTCCTGGATCACAAGCCTTGGTCTGAATATGCCTACTTCCGCTCGTAAGTCCCATGAAGTTGTCGGATCTATGAGATCTCTTAGAAGCCAAGATTTTCAGGTTTATCACACTGCCTTTTTTAGCTCGTGATCCCAAAGCTATCGAGATTGTCCAGGTGATTCTCGAGAGTGTACTTTTGCGACGAGAAAAGAACATGCTCGATATTGACGGCAAGAGGATTGTGGAACTACCACCCAAAGAGGTCCCCCTTTTGCCATTATATTGTTATTTCCCTGTTCATGTGTACCAGGTTACAATCGAGACCCTCGAGTTTTCGTCCTTAGAAAGGAAGATCTATGACTCAATATGGCTGAAAGTCAAGAAAAATTTCGATCAGCTCGAGGCGAAGGGTTTGGTCGGCAAAAACTATACACATATATTGGCCATGCTCATGAAGTAAGTATTTATCTTACTGGTCACACTAGTCTGATATTTTGCGGAGGTTGCGTCGTGCAGTGTTGCATCCTAGCTTAGTGCTGGAGAATGACGAATTAGGAGATGCCGGGTCATCAAAGACTCAGGCGGTCAACATAGACGACTTGGTTAAAGAATTCATCTTGAACGATGATGGCAGCGGTATTCCCAATGCCGCGTTCGCTGAGGGAGTTCTAGCCAACCTGGTTGATGATGAAACATCGGAATGTCCCATATGCTTCGATGTGGTGGAGACGCCAACCTTAATTCGGGGGTGTGCTCACCGATCGTAGGTTGTGGTCAGTTTACATTTACCTTGGCTAATTGTCTACCTAGCTGCAAGGACTGTATCCTGACCCATATCGCCACATGTGAAGAGAAGGGACAGCAGCCCAACTGTTTCGCTTGCGGGCGCGGTCCGATCAAGGCAAGTGAGCTTCTCGAGGTCGTTCGAAAGGGACCGACCAGCTCTCAACCCTCTACGGGTGTCATTTTGCGAAGAAACAACTTTCAGTCGTCTACGAAACTTGAGGCACTTTTGAAGCACCTGCGTATGTATTGATCTGGTGTATGGTTACAGGACCTGACCGTGGCAAAAAGGGCGACTGAAGGAAGAAGATCCAACATTCCGGGCTGTTGTTTTCTCTCAATTCACGAGCTTCCTGGACCTCATACAAGCGGTTCTCCAACGGGAAAAATATGATTTTTACCGCTTTGATGGCACCATGGATGTGAAGAGGAAAGCTTCAGCTATCTCAGCGTTCAAAGCATCTTCATTGCGGCCGAAGATTTTGATCATTAGCCTGAAAGCAGGAGGCGTCGGCTTGAACGTTAGTCGTGCCTACTCCACTTATACTGATACTGATAATATTGCTCAACAGTTGACGATTGCGAACCATGTATTTATGGTAGGATCCCGCTGCCCTTTATCGATGTTGTAGTTGATTGGTATCGAAGATGGATTGCTGGTGGAATGCTGCTACTGAAAATCAAGGTTCGTGTGCCATCGACCTTCACTGATATGCTCTAGCTTATAACGGCTACTTTTTGCAGCGATTGATCGTGTTCACAGGATCGGTCAGGAAAAAACGGTTCATGTGACCCACTTCGTTGTCAGTGCATAATTCAGCCCCAATAAACATACCCAGCTTACACGAGTAGGTTTCAAATACCATTGAAGGTCGAATTCTTCAGATTCAGAAGAGGAAGACAGCTATCGTCCGTGAAGCCTTTCGTGGGACCGGAAAGGACGGCCGCGCGGACCCCCAGAGCATGGAAAATCTCAAAATCATGTTTGGGGAGGACGATTAGATTTCAGATGTATCTATCCCAAGCTCTATATGTACGACTGATTGCTGGGTGTCATGTGATGTTATGGCAATACACGTGAGCAGCGCGCCTCTCCAAACCAGCCGGACGAAGACTTTCATGCGCAGTTTCTGCGTAATCGCAAGGCCAGAACGCGGACGCGCCGTTCTTTCACGCATAAAACCTCTGAGTGCAGTACGGCTATCCCTTCCCCTTCGCCTTTCTGCACCTGGTGTCTTCGCCGTTCGCAGGAAGCCGAAACTCCTGATCCAGAAGTTCGCAATGCCCAAACAAAACTTTTACGCTGTACGAAAAGGCAGACAAAACGGTGTATATCTCACATGGTAAGCTAACCAGTTAATTTCAGTTCCCGCTTCCTAATCATTCTAGGGCCGAGTGCGAAGCGCAGATCAGCCAGTATCCAGGAGCAGTATTCAAGAAATTTCCGAGTGCTGCAGAGGCAGAAGCTTTCGTCAGGAGTGTTCCGTTAAGTGTGGCGGAACAACAGACCTCTGCGTTGTCGGAAGAGGGATGGAGAGGTCGAAAGCGAGCCTTTTCAAACTTTGTAGATGAAAGCGAGTGGCTTGTCGTGTATTCGGATGGTGCATGCAAAGGAAATGGACGGGCGGACCCCATAGCCGGTATTGGTGTCTATTGGGGACCTGATGATCCACGGTCAGCTCCACGCACTTGCTGTTTACCGTGCAATACTTATAAAAGGCAGGAATATAGCAGAACGGTGTCCTGGAGACCAGACCAACAATCGTGCTGAGCTGATTGTGAGTCCCTCTCACCTTGGACCCATGTAAATTGACTCATCGATGAGTTAAGGCCATCATCCGCGTTCTCGAGACAGTTGCCGTAAATAAGCGGAAACTGCTGATAAAAACTGACTCAAAATACTCAATCAGTTGTAAGGGTTTTCGTCTTCACTGACCTGATCCTTCTCAAAGTAGTAACAGGTTTTGAGCAGTGGCTGCCAAAATGGAGAGAGAATGGCTTCCAGACGGCGAACGGCTCTCCAGTGAAGAATCCCGGAATTATTAAATATCTATCGGCGCTATTAGAGGAACGAGGGAAGAGAGGTCAACAAGTCCGCCTACAGTACGTCAAGGGTCATAGCGGTGACCCTGGCAATGATGGTGCTGATGCACAGGCAAATGTCGGTGCTACTTTACCGCCTCGATTGGACCTAGACTGGGAAACATTGGAGACTCGAGCTAGTGAGACCATTACTGCACTCACTCAACCAATGGACGTACGAACAACCAATACGCTCGAGACAGAAACTAGAACTGCCGACACGGGGTTGCCCAGTGAACGTCCGGCTAAAATCTCTAGAAGTTCTCCCTTATCCACCAAACCAGTACCTATGGTTGGGAAGACCCTCAGTAGAACCCGTGCGTCAGTCTCTGCCCTAACGTCTGCAACACGACCTGCGCGTTCACCTTTCCAACCCGCCGCCCCAAGTACCAACCTTAATAAACCAACCATCTATGAAAAACCTATCTACCAAGCAACCTCGAGCGGCGAAGGCCCTTCAACAGCCCCTACACCATCCCCACCTCCCGTAACTCGACCTCAAACTCCTCCCACAGGGTCCTCATATGATTTAAATAGTCGACCTCAGCTACTTGCGGCGTCGAGTCGCTATAACCAGTCTTCACCACCAAAGGAGCTATTGAAACCACCTGTCTCCCCGAGGTCACCTCTCAGGGTGTCAGAAGTTGCTCCACCCCTCGTTCCAGTTTCTGTAAACAATATCGATTTCGATGTGGGTAACACACTGTCAAATGCACGTGAAGAATTTCTGAGAACTATCCTTTACAGCTATATAAAGATTGCCTACTAGAAGGCGAAGAGTGGGCTAAAGAGATCGAAAATCTGTAGCTGTGTTTATGATATAACGTACTTGTACTATTATGTTGCACCTGGAATGGTACATGGTTTGCTTGTAACCAAGGTCGTGGATAAATCGCGGACGTAGCCGAGGGCGTCAATGCTGGATGGTAGCCGTGGACATCATAACTCAGAATACCTCAGCACTCTCTTCTTCACGTTGGCCTTCTTAAACGCCCTCAGCCTTCTCCCTTTCTCCAACAGCGATCAGTTACATGGAGAGCGAACTGATTCTTCGTGTTTGGCAGCTTGTGTCAGAACTGAGCGAACAACTTGCACGCAACCAGGAGTTCGCGGCCTCGTTGAAAAACCAGGCAGTGACCCTCAAAGTAGGTGACTTGACTGCCCCATAGGTAATATCTCCCTAAACCATGACCGTAGGCCCGAGCGGACCAAGCCTGCTCTGGCTTTTCACTACGCAGGTTCAATGTCGATGTAACACAAGGTTCGTTACACCCATGTTCAATTATATCGATGAAAGCTGATGTAGAGACCTAGAGGAATTTGACTCAGAGACCGAGCGTCTGAACGCACAAATCATTATCGAAAACCAAACGCTGTTACAGGAAAACAAGCAGCTGAGCACTCTTCTGAAGGAATATGAAAACACCGTGGAAACAATCATGACCAAATTTCGAAACCACGCAGTACGTTCTCGGTCAAGATTTTTGAGTGTCGTTTGTTCTCAATGACTGTTCCCAGCTTGCCGCTCAGCAGCACGAACTTACCCTCGCAAGACATTACGAGGCACTTATCCATACTCGCGAATCCCAAAGTATAGCAGCGGATGCAACTGCAAATGCCGCCATGCTCCAGTCTCTTCACAGACTTTCACGCCACTTGCAATCACTTCTACGGTCTATGGCTGGCGAAGCACCCGATTCAGAAACTTCATCCTCCCCACCACCAGACATCGCCTCTCAACCCTCATTGCTACCGCAGCAGATTGAAGAACTTCAGCAGTTGATGCAGGAGCTGCAGGAGCAGGCTAATCATGAATTTGAAGAACAAGGACGGCAAGACTGGACACTACAAAGAGAGTGGGAAATCAGGAGACTGGAGGAAGAGAACGCGATACTAAGAAAGGCGTTGGAAATCGACGGGGAGAATGTGGAAGCGCGAGGTCTGGCGGTTGATGCTGGACAAATTGATATTCACCGGACGATGGTTATTGCCCATCACCGGGCACAAACTGATAATTCCTATTGGGCAGGTGTACCTCTAGAGCCTACAGCACACCTGCAACGAGGGCCTGAGGCCCAGTTTCTACCACGGTTGACGCTCCAGCAACAGGGCCCGTCACAACCCCCAGGCCAACCTGCTCAGCCACAGCCGCAGAAGCGTACAGGGGGCGTATGGGGTGGTACTGTGCCTGACCGAAGAGAGCGCAATAACGGAACTGGACGACCATTAGCATTTGGGGCCCAGACACCAGGCCCACTGGCGCTTTGGTCATCCCAACCCGCTCCACCAGCACCGCCCGTCGTTGAAAGGTCATGGCAAGCACCAGGGTCTGGCTTAGACTCGACACCAGGATTCTCTTAGATCTAATTGGTTTCCGTATATTATTTGTACTATACGTTTATTTATTGACTGGGTGATGTGGGCGCCACCAAGGAAAACAAACAACCCTGCACATCAGCAACAGTCTCTCTCATGGCTCTAGCAACACTTCCCGGCGAGTTGTATACAGCGATCGTGGAACAATTAGAACCCTCGTTATGGACGCCAGTTGTTCTGGCTCTGTCTCGTGCAATACCCTCTGCGCCGATTCCTATCCAGCTCCTATTTTACTCCATCCGAATTAAACACCCTCAGCAAGCCGCTTTCCTCTACTTGCGCCTTAGCAGAGCGTTGGATAACGCAGGTAATGCCGAGGTAGTCCAAGATCCGTGTACAACTTGGGTGAAGGAGCTTTCTGTGGAAACATGGACCGCGGATGCGGATGTGATTAGCAACGTAGTTCGCCTACTTCCCAACCTCAGCTCCCTCAACCTGAGGATTGGCCCGAGTAATTTCTCCCCAGAGCATCTGGAGCAGCTCTTCGAGAACCCAATCGGCTCGTTGGCGCGGCTGTCGCTCAGGTTCAGGCCCTAGTGCGTTTGTTTCTCTCTCTCTCTTTCAACTTTTATCTTCTGATCGTCGATGCTTGGCCACCGCATACCAGTGTGAAGAAAGCGTCCTACTACCAGTTCCACAAGGTCTGCGATCTCTTCACCCGAAGCTTCAGAGTGGCGCCGAGTTGACTATGGGTTAGGGTGTCTACTTTGATTCAACTCTTTTGGCAATCGCTAAGTGGCCTCCTCAAAAAATACCTGCAATCTCTATCGTTCAGGACCCTCAGGACACGAATCATGACGCTACTCGAAAACCAGCATTCGCGCAACCTATCGTGTTCTATCGTCTAGATCATTTATCCGTCCTGATTCATTATCCTTCCCTGGCTCCTGCGATGAAGGCATTGCGCCTACGGGTTCCTTCTAGGCCTGTGGCGAGAGCACTGTGCGTATCCCCGGGACAAACAGAGGAGTATTATTATGCTCCTAATCTATCACCCGCTTCGCCGAGCCTGGAATTTCTGGACTTGTCCACCTGTGGCGTGATCGAAACGGAACTTGATATGATTCTTGCTCGTTTTCGAAACCTAAAACACATTGTCATGGATGGGTGCGCTGTTCTTAGGGCAGAACTTCGTCAAGGAGAGTGGGGGGCACTAGGGAAACGTTGTGCACTCGTAGGCGTCAAACGCGCTCGAGATCGAGAGAAGGAACTAAAAGCGTGGTTGGAAGAAAGATGGTTCGAGAGCCGCCAGACTCTGGGCAGCGACGCAGGGCCTGCCCGAATGGTCGTCATTCCCGCGAGGGCGGAGCCCCCAAGGCAGAGACCAGGGAGACGGGGCTTGGCTACAGCGACGATATCCCTTCGCGATCGTCCTTCTGAAAATCTGAACCAAGCCTCCTCTCACCTGAGCCGCGACCCCAATGCACCTAAACCTATACCAAAAACGCGCATTTTACCTTCTGTCCCTCGACTCGAGACAATAGCAATCTCTACTACCATCGAAATAGAGTTTTCCAAACATTCAGCAATCCGTGCTGAGTTCGAGGCAGGATGGGCTGAAGGCATTGCACAGCTTGCGGTGACTCGGGCAAGGATGAGAACGGGTTCTCGAAATGGGGTTCGCCTCCTACGGTTCTCTGGGAATGCCGAAGGCCAGGGCAACCTGACGCATGGGATGGAGGGGTTGGAAGATGTGGACCCTGACGATGATGATTCTTTCACAATAGCCAACACTACAACACCTATACTATGTCTTGCCGGATCCGAAGGGAACGAGCACCATGTAGTTGGCTGTGGTCATTCCGTCGGGTGTGATATATGGAGCGAGACTGGAGAGTAACTGAATAGTAGATAGATGACGATATCTATATGGCATGGGCTGACCTGTGGGTATTCCTGATTTATAAGTAGCATAGCCAGCACAAAATGTACCACCACCCTTGCCGTGGCCTAACTCGCCTCCTTCCTTTCCACCACTCCCTCCAGTTGCCCAGGACATGGATCCCCCTCAGAAATCGAGTGGCAGTCGACTCCCGATGGCGAAAATCACAGCACTCACCCGGTTGAAATCGCTCACCGACACAGTCACATCTCGACGACAAAATTCTGGCGTAGTCTTTCCACCAGCATCATGGGAGATCGATAGACTCGTGATTGATAGCAATAACGGCTGGAGCCAGACGAAATCTGAAACACCATCGTCTGGAGAGGAAGCAGTGGCAGAATTGGCAGAAACTGTTGTTTCGACGGAGGTACCCGTGGCTCTGGAACCAGAGCCTGTAACTTTCGCTCAGAGGATCCGAGAGCTTATTGTGTCACTACCCTTACCTGGTACCTCTAAGCCTTCAAAGCCGCCCGTAGCGGACGTAGCGGATGCGGAAGTTTTGAAGGCGGGAGATGGGTCTGCTGGGCCGCCAGTACCACCAGGTGTTGATCAGGAGCTGGTCATGATGTTGTGTTCGGAGGAAGTCATGAATGGAGATGAGGAAGAAGGAAGGGAAGAGGGGGCAGAAAGGCCGAGCGTCTGGAGTATATTGTCAAAGATGCGGTGGAAGGGCAAGACGAAGGAGACTGGGGGACCAGAACGCTCCGACTTTCATGGACAAGATGGGTTGATGATGTATGCGCCTCTGGAACCAGCAAACGATTCCACACTCGAGCTCGCAGAGGTTTGTTCAATCAGCAATGCCTCAATCCCACCTGGCTCCCCAGTCCCAGAACAGCCTAGTGAAGACATTGAATGGATGCCCTCTACAACACAAATATCCGTATATGCTACCTGGTGGGGCTATCGACTGTATCTTCCTCCACCTGTCATGGCTACGCTTGATTCAGTATCTCTGAAAGCAACTGCCCAGGGGGCTATGGTGACGGGTGCTCTCAAGTGGCTGCTGGACAAGGTGCCAGACATGCTTGTCCCCCCACAGTTTAAGCCAGCCCTTGCATTATTGAGAAGGTTGGGGCCTGTTGTTGGTTATGTTGGGGTCTTTGTTGCTTGGAGCTGGACCAGGATCAAGAATCACGATAGAGGCAGGTGGCTACTTGTAGGCATTTTGCAGCTTGCTAACATCCTTTGGCAGGAAATGGAGTCGTTTTGATGGCTACATGGCTCCTCCCAGTGGCACTCGTACCAATGGCATGGGATGTTGGAGATATCTACGGTCCTGTGCTTTTGCCGAAACCCGAAGACCGTAAACCGGCTCCGAGTGAAGGTGACGGCAATAAAGAGCACGAAACGAAGAAAACGAAGAAAGGTTTTTGGCACCTGTAACACCACACGCGGATTGAGATACTCCCACCCATCAGAATGTATCCTCCCCGTACATACAGGAGATATATCACGGCCCCGAGGCTTTCAGAAATAGCGTGACTCCTATTCAAGCTACGTCTCCGTAATCATAATCAATCCATCTTTAGTACATAAGAGCCACTCAGAATTTGTGCGTCACATTTCAAACTACTTCAACACACAATGGCTACCATCTACACCAGTCCTTTTGACTTGACCACTGAAGCCGGGGTCGAGGCTTATCTCTCCAATACTTCTTACGCTTGCACCAGAACAGACGCCTTGTCCGGTGGCACAGCAAATTTTGTCTTTAGGTTACACCTACACCAACCCCATGATGGCAACAAAACACTGGTGTTCAAGCACGCTCGGCCATATATCAAGAGTTTGACAAGTATTCCTTTCGATACGGAGCGACAGGTAAGAGGTGCGACAACAAGGACGTCCTCTTATCATTGACATACTCTTAGTCTTTTGAGGTCGAAGCCCTACGAAGGATACGAGAATGGTTGCCCGCTACAGCATTCGTCACTGTACCCAGTGTTCACCACTACGACGAGAAGGAGCATGCGATTATCATGGACGATTGTGGTTCAGATTCCATGACGCTGAAGGAGTACATGCAGAAAGGACGGTGCTCTGTGGAGACTGCTCTCCGGATTGGGAAGGAAGTGGGAGACTTCATTGGCCAACTCCATGCTTGGGGGAGAGCTAACACTGGTGTGCGCGAGTTTTTTGAAGGGAATCACCAAGGCAAGATCATGTCGAGCTGGGCCTTCTATGGACGCCTTCTGCCGACGTTCGATGACGGCCTGGAGAAGTTACGGGATCCAGACGTCAAGTTTAGTGAGGAAGAAAGGAAGGCACTGGAGCATATCTGTGAAGAGACGAGTGATGCTATGAGGAAAGCCTCACAAGAGGTGCGTCGGCTGTTCCTAGCCTCTGACATCTCCGATAATCAGGCGCCTCACTCCTCAGCTCGTTATGGGTGATTTTTGGCCTGGGAATCTGGTGTTAAGCCTCGACAACACAGGGAACGCGATACAGATCCGAGTTTTGGACTGGGAAATGTGTAAGCCAGGGCTGCTCGGTGCAGAACTCGGACAATTCTGTGCAGAGTTGGTCCTCCTTACGCGGTTTAATACCGACGTGTGTGGCCATACTGCAAGTGTCATGTTGGAAGAATTCCTAAAGACATATACGACGCACATTGCACCCGACTTGGCACTTTGCCGAAGAGCGGTTGTGCACCTTGGTGCGCATCTCGTGACCCTAACGCCAAGAATTGAATGGGGAGGAAAGAAGACCACACAGGAGGTCGTTCAGGAGGGTAAGAGGCTTATGCTGCGGGGATACTCTGCTGAGAAAGAGTGGTTGGTTGAGTCAGTCGTTGGGCCATTAGCTATGAGTGTTGTGTAAGTAGAGAGCCCAGAATGTGGATCCACGTGAGTGAGGGAGTGTTCCTCATCATGCGACCTTCCTCCGTTCTGCGATATATGTTCGACGGGTGATCTAGTGACCTCCACCCTTTCCGCCTTGAGTGGCTGCATGATTTGTCTCACCTGGCAGCCTGTGAAGATGTCTTGTGGCCACTTCGTCTCGTGGTCCCCTTGCATATGCCTTTTCTTAAATCTTCGTCTTGGCAGATTCCCGAGTGCAAACGAACATCACGAAGTCCTCGACAGATCGGCGAGAGCTAATACGGGAGACAAACTTTTGAAACCCTCTGGTAAATATATTCAAAGATCCATCGACCATGGAGAACGTTTATGTGCGTCTGCTTGGGGAACCTTCATGTCTAATCTGCTACAACTGGGGCTGTTCCAACGACTGAGGCGCCTTGAAGCTCTCAGTTAGCCGCAGTGTATATTTTTATTTTGGCTTTCCATTGCACCCGTTAACTGACACTTTTGCCATCAACGAGAATTGCACCCGCAATCCCTCAGGCCTCCAGCCAAGGTCTTTTCCACTACTTTGGTTTGGTCGACGCGCATTCGCGTTAGCACATTCTGGACGTATAAATGTAGGGTATAGTTTCCAAAGTTTCGTGAGGTATCTCTCGCACAACACGGAGATGTTCTCCTTCTCTCTCTCGCTCTTCTTGCAGCCTCTGCTTTCGCTGCTCCCGCTGAACTGGCAGGACGTCAGGCCTGCTCGGACGTTTTTGTCTACTTTGCCCGCGGCACGACGGAAGTCCCAACGTTAGGGACTGTCGTTGGGCCCGGCTTCTTGGCATCTCTCAATGCCAAGTTGCAAGCTCGCGGGCAGTCACTCACCTTTACAGGTGTAAATTATCCTGCTACTATTGCTGGGTACCTCGCTGGTGGTGACGAAGGGGGCGCCAATACGATGGCGGCCAGCGTCACTGGCACGGCGAGCAGGTGCCCCAATGCGAAGATTGTTATTTCTGGCTATTTTTGGATATCCGCCGCGCTTGGGTTTTGTTGATTCATTGGTTGGCAGACAAGGCGCTCAGGTCACTCACAAGGCCGCTGCTAGGCTGTCGAGTAGTGTCCGGGATCGTGTTGCTGCTGCTGTGACATTTGGTGACCCAGACCAGTTTGATGCCTACCCTGGTGTCATCAACAGCCGCAAGTTGATTTTCTGCAATGTTGGGGACCTCATCTGTCTTGGTCAACCCATTGTGCTTGCTCCCCACCTTGCCTATGGCGCAGTGCGTATCTATGGCAGACTAGAGCATTCCGTTGACCTAATATATCTCTGCACAGAATGTTGACGAGGCGGCTGGTTTTGTTGTTGCTCACGTTGGGTGAAATATTGTCGCCGGGTAGATATAATTGAACCTAGATTGAATTGAATTGGATTGGGAATCTAATTCGAAATTGACCGCCACCCGGAGACAGGGCTATCAAGTTGACGGGCGGTGTCGAGGAGATATCTGGAGGTGGGTCCGTTGCCGATCGGGCATCCGTGGCCTGTTCCGCAATCACAGAAGCACATGGAATGGGAGAGAATAAATATATACTTCTATTTGTACACAAGAAACAGACGAGTCGGAAGATAAAGAGGACAGACTGCATATACTTGAAACAGAAGAGGGACAGCGGTAGAAGGCCGAAAACAGGGAGATGATGCTATGAACCAGAGAAAAGGGAGAGGGAGAGAGTATAGACAGAAGAGGGCGGCAATTGTCAGGGTACAAAGGCCTCGCCGACGGTGAAATGAACATGGTCCCCCTCGCCGAGAGTGAGACGGACGGGGAGGCGGGGATCGATGCGGACTGGGGCACTGTTTCCGACGTAAAAGTCGCCACGGCTGAAGTTGCGAGTGATGGCGGCGGCCTCTTCCTCGGTGAGATTGCGGGGACGTTTGTTTGGGCGGAAGGTGGAGCTGGAGGCACCGGTGAATGCGCCGCTGTAGTCGTAGTACTGCTGGTGGTTGAGGTTGGGGGTGCCTTGGAGGGTTGCATACATGGGCGGGGGAGCGAACTGGACGGGGTTGGGAGCTGTGGGGAGGGGTGAGGGGAGAAGAGGAGGGGTGGGAAAGGCGTTACCGGGGGTGTGGTGCTGGGGATGGTGATCCTGGGCATCGGGGTCGGGATAGGCGCAGGACGCGCCGAGGCCGCGCTTGAGACAGCTCTGGAGGGCGGTGAGAGGGGATCTGGGGAGAGGGGAGAGGGGTACCTGGCAGGGCAGGACCTCGCTGCACCGAGTTTTGCCGGTGTGGCATGCAACGCAGGCTCTGCGGACGGAGGGCGCCTTGGCTGATGGAGAGGTGAGGGACCGGCGAGGGGGCAGAAGAGCACATACGTTTGCGCGGAGGCTCAGCGGCGCTGGGCTGGGCGGGGGCCTGGATGGGCTGGGGCTGGACGTGGACGTCCTGGGGCTGGTGGGGGTGCTGCTGCAGCTGCTGGAGCTGCTGGCTGTCGAGGGACGCCTGCGGGTCCTGCGCCGGTTCGTCTGTGGGGAGGGCCGACATGGCGATTTCAACGGCGGGCTGGAGGCAGACGGCAGAAACACGCCGCTCGTCGGGCGGTCAACCACGGCTTATGTAACTCCCGGCTACCCACTCCCGACTCCCGGCCCTTCCTCCCTCAACAGCCTACCCATGTCCACATCGCCTATCCCGCCCCCGGCCCCGTTCGCCGACTTCGAGTTCACCTCCTTCAACCCCACCCTCTCCAGCCTCTTCCCCAACCCCCCGCCCCTCCCCTCGTCTGCAGAGCTCTTCTCCTCTGCCGAGACAAACGATCTCCTCGGTTTCCTCGACAATTTCAGCGACATCGGCTGGGATCTGAACTCCCCAGACCTCATCTCCCAGGAGCCACAGTCCTACGACCCCTACCCAGATCGCTCCCGCAGCGTCCTCAACTCTCTCGCCCCGTACTCTAATCCCCATCTCAACGCTGCACCCGAGCCATCCACATCCGCACGGCCCAGACGCAACACTCGCAGTCGATCTTCGCGCGGAACACACCACTCTTCAACCTTACCCCCCGACGACCACCTCGATTTCACCAATGTCAATCACACACCCAGCGCAATTTCGGAATCCCCAGCCATCCCTTCTTCGTCCTTCTCCCCAGCCATGAGCGAGCAATTACAGAATGGCAATGCCTCTTCTTCTACGTCACGATCCAAGCCTCTTCTATCCACCCCCCAGAAGCGTCTCAATCACATCATGTCAGAGCAAAAACGACGAAACGCCATTCGTGATGGCTATGCTCAGCTGATTGCCCTTCTCGCACCCACTGGTTCTGCTCCAGCCCTTGCTATGCCCACACGGGGTCGACCAAAGGGTAGTGGCAGTCGAGGCAAAGGTCAGAGCAAAGGAAAGAGCGGCGTCTTGTTCCGCGCTGTTGAGTATTGTCGCTGGCTTGAAGAGGGCCGAGATGCTCTACGAGAGGAAGTTTTGCGTCTCGAAGCTGCTGCAGGCATTCGCTCATAGCGCCATGAGAGAGGTTTGCATGTTCGTATGGACCTCATTAGCCTCCTGTTTGGGTTTAATTAGCGAAACGCACCGTCAGACACCCTATTATTATATCCCCGTACCGTATCCGTACACCAGAAAATGCCAAAAATACGCATAAAGCTTGTGCCAAGGGATCGACGAAGGACTGTCTTCTCCTTCATTTCCGAGATTAATCCCCTCCCACGTGATTTCAGGAGGATCTGCTAGCGCTGCAGCTGGCAGTTGATAAGAATGCCTCCAACGCCTCTAGTAGAGTGGCCAGTCCCGAATTTCGTTCTTCGGGTTGATGATCTCAAACACGAAGGTGCAAAACTGTTCTTCGCAAGTGTACATCCGTACGATGCCTTGCATCAAGCTGTTCTCTCAACTTTCACGATCTTGTACAACCCGGAAAGCGTTCCTAGAAAGTGAGCACGACACCCTAGTTGTTTTCAAATACTATATCTTTTAGGGTACAAGCAATCCAGCTCGTCCTTCGCCCGATGCCAGGCGTAGCACATACCTTTGGTTCAGATACCCACAAAGAAATCCATTTCTCCCTTGACTGGATCAAGACCAATGCCCACCGAGCAAAGGACGAAATCATGGGCGTATTGACGCATGAGGTCGTCCACTGTTTCCAGCATGATGCACAAGGGACATGTCCCGGTGGACTTATCGAGGGCATAGCAGGTATCTGTTGTCCACATATAAAAGACAATTACAGAATACTTACCATCAAATCCATATCTAGATTTTGTCCGCCTTCATGCTTCTCTTGCTCCACCACACTGGCACCGTACCGCCCCAGGCGACAACCAAAAGTGGGACGCAGGCTACGAAAAGACAGCCTACTTCCTCGACTGGATCAACACACACTATGGACCTAGCACAATCCAAACTCTCAACTTGGCATTCCAAGGGCGCAGATACCATCGTCGTATTTTTCGAGAAATCACTGGACGCCCTCTGAGAAAGCTGTGGGCACTTTACCGTGGATCCTTTCCGTCCGACGGGATCAGAGGTGGAGGGCCTCGGGTATATACCCCAGATCCGCCTGCAGGGTCGGAATCGGAGGACGAGGGTTATGATCGGGTTCCCCGGGTGCCGATGCAGGCCGTCCTTTCGATCCCGGCCCAGCCTTCGGCGTTGGTGGAGAGGCAATTGCATTAATCATGATTGTTAGAGAGATAATCTAAATTATCAACAGCCCCTTTCCCTATTATATAGACCCTTCGGGGCGCTCTAAACGTCAGTAAGTTAAATGTGACGTTCCAGGGCCAATGGCGGTCCACGACTTGCCATTCTAAGGTAACGTGGTTCAACCACTGGCCAGACCGTCCTGCTATCAGCCCTGCTCCAACACGGTTCCAGTAATAATATACAAGTTATCATTCCAGGGCACAGCTGAGCTAAGATTGCAGGCCAGGGAACCTTGATACACTGACGCATTATATATGCTACACATACTTGAACGCTTTCGTGGTGGGTTTTGACAAACATAGTACAGCCTGCTCCTGAAAGAAGAATAATGTAATACGCTCAGTATTAGGGTTTGCTCAGTGTAACCTACATATCATCCAAAGCTATATCGAGCAGATCCGGCGCGTGGAACGAAAAAGAAAAGTCGACAATAGGATATCAAAAAGGGAGGAGAGCGAGCGACGGAATAGTAAAACAAAAAAACAAAATTATCCCCATTCTTCCAGCAAATCTCTCGCCAAGAAATCATCTTCTACATCGTCCTCACCCCCCTCGTCCGAGTCGTCTTCTGGACTATCACCATTCACAGCACCGCTAAACAAGGCGGATCGTTTTGTCACTGGCTCGGCTTCCTCCTCGATACTAGTCGATGCAAGTTCATCTGCTGTGATCCCCTGTTTTAGTCTCGAGTACCGATCCGCAGCAAGTTTTTTCCGCTTTGCTAGTGGCGACCGTAGGGAATCATCACCATTCTGACTCTGCGTATCCGAAGGCGTGACACTTCTCAATCGCTTTCTCTTTGTTCTTGGAGTGTTATTTGCGCTGCGTTGTAGAAGGTTAGCAGCAGCGTCCCCGAAGCACAGACGGTTGTGAATAAACACACCTGCTACCCACACTCGCTTCGTCCGTAAATTCATTTTCACTCTTCATCCCTGTGCTCCGCTCACTCTTCCCATCTAGGCTCTCATCATCGCTCTCCATCATGGCGGCCTCAACCTCATCATTGATATCGTTCCAATCAATTTCCTCAAGGTGTAGCGCACCTCCACTCGTATGATTCCCCCCCTCTTCCTGCGCGACCTGAGCTTTGAGTTCTGCCGGATCAAGATCCCAATCGTCTGCGTCGGGTTCCGGGTCTGATGAGATTTGATGGTCCGAGATCAATGGGCTTGTTGAGGTCGCAGCGTTGAGAGGGTCGTAGAACAGGTACGGCGTCTCGTCTTGTCGTTGCCAGAGAGCTACCGAGTTGTTGAACCAATCTGGACGGACGATTTTAATTCCTCCGCGCTTTCGTGCCGTTTCTACCTTCTTGGTGCCACGCTGGAAAAAACCTGTTAGATCCAGACTCGCGTAGGAAGTGTGGAGTAACTCGCCTTGGCTGTTACAACGTGTGTGATGTCAGGAGTGAGGTCGGTATAACACTTGGCACCGAACATATGTGCCATTCGCCAAAATTCGGTTGTCTCCTGTGGTGTGTCGAGGGGGATGACGCCAGAGAATACTAGATGAACACCAGCCAGTACTTCGGAACGTAGCCGGGGGATAATAGTCTACAATAGATCAGTCCGGAGATTAACGAACGCGTGGACCGAGTACATACAGTCACATCATGAGGTCTATCGTTTGCTGGGGCCTGCTTGGGTCTGAAATTATCATGTGGCTGTGCATCGTAGGCTTCAAAAAATCGTCTGTGAATTTCGTCCAAGAGCTGGGGGGGATTATAAATCAGTCTGGAGTAAGATTCCGAACACACAGAAGCTGACCTTTCCTATTCGGTATAATTCTGCATCGTCATTCTTGAGCAAGGCTTGTTTGAGCTTCTCTGGTTGATGTGTGAGAGTGGTCTGATCTTCCGCAGAGTTGTCGACACCAGAAGGTTGACTTTCGGATGGAGGCTCTTGGGAAGGAGTGCTGCTGTTTTCATGGGCGACAGCACCTTGTAGCTCTTCTTGTTTCTTGGCCAGTGGTCGCTGTTCAAACTGTTCATCCAGAGCCGCGTTATTGGTTGAGAGCATGATCTTTTTCTCGAGTTCAACGCTATCAATCTCCTCGGGGGAGGGGGGTTTGGGCGAGTCAGACGGTGGATTCACTGCTATCGCGGTGTCAGCGCCATCGATCGTCGATGTCGAAGCCGATTCACCGGAAGAGAATTCAGTCTGTTGGGGGGGTGTAGTTGTGGTGGAAGGGGTAAGGGGGGTGATCTTGGCGAGAAAGCTCGAGTTGATATCGCCAATACCAATGAAGAAGTCATCTGTGTAATGTGTGAGCACGGGCGTGAGGATGCGGAAGTGGGGGCGTATGTACATGGAATGACTTTGATGAGGTTGGGACTCCACTCCCAGACGTCTGCTCTGTCGTCAATGATGACTACCATTGAAGTATCGCACGGAAACAATCGTTGCAAACTCTTCTGCGTGAGGCCTATCGAGGGTTAGTACGTGAGTTTGGAGACGACTGGTGTGACTGACTCCCGCTTTCATCCCTACTCAAGATTCGACTTTTGAATATACTTCCGTCGGGATCAATGGCGGCGCAGACTTCTTCTGCATAGGCACGAGTGCCCATAGTATACACGTGCATATCGTACTTGTCGGCCATGTCTCGCAAGAACTCTTTCCAGCCGGGTCTTGGGGGTAGGCGTTAAAAGTTTGGCCAACAATAGTGAGATTGATCCGTACCTCGGTTTGATATAATACATGCAGCCTTCATTCTCGACCATCTTTTGCTTGCCCTTTGGTCTGTGGGGGCCCCTCATATACGGTGTTGAAAAGGACTCGGGACCAAGGCGGAACTTTTTAACGTCCTTGAGAGCTTCCCAGTTGGGGTTGCACTCGTCGTCGGAATCAGAATCGTCGTCGTCCGAGTCATCAGAGTCGCGTGGGGTGGTGGATGACTTGTGGGCCTGTTGTGCCTCCCAGGCTTCGCCCTCTGCTATCCATTCTCCTACGGTAGGATCGACGGTGGCGTGGACAATGGTCTGGTCGAGATCCACGATAAGAGAGAGTTTGCGGGATGAGAGAAGATGGTTGGCGGTTTCGCGTTCTATGCGCTGGGCTTCTTCGAGGGAAACGGTGGGGCCAAAGGCAGAGTGGGTCATCTGGATCGAGGCACGGGAGGAGTCTGAAAAGCCGGTATAGTCGATGCTAGGGCGAGGGTGAGGAGGGGGTTAGAAGGTAGATTGGTGGTGAATGCGCACTTGGTCATATCCTTGCCACAAAGGACACAGAGACCGCCGAGTTGGATGCCATGTTTGCAGGGCTCGATAATGACGAGGGCGGGCTTGTGCTTTGCCCTGGTCTTGGACACGACGTCGCCGGGGCTGAGATTCCAGGCGTCGAGGGTGCCTTCGATGGCGGCGTCCCAGGTGCCAAATCGGGTTTCTGGACTGGGGGCGGGGGGGTTTGAGACGTGGAGGAAGGAGTAGGAGAGGAGGCGGGTGCCGCGGGCGACGGTGTCGCGGGGACTTGCCTCGAGCGAGAGGATTTTTATGGGGAAGGGGAAGGCGGGGGGCAGAAAGACGTCGGTTGGGCTGCACTCGGCCATGTGAGTCCCAGCCTCTGCCGCCCACTGACTTGGTCGAGCGCGCCACAACAACACCACACATCCCGTTTCGGAAACAACGCTCCTCTCTTAAATATCCCGCCATGCCCCAACCCCCCCATGTCTTCCTTCTTCCTCTCCCTCGCCCATCTCCTCCCCAGCTTCATCGCAGGCAGCGCCTTCCCCGACTACTCCCGCCAGTACCCCTCCTGTTTCTTCCTCCGCCTCCCCCTCCTCGTCTACCTCGACCACATCTTTCCCTGCCTCGCTCTCGAAGACGTCATCTCTCTCCGACGCGTATGTCCCTCCAACCCCCTCTGCACCCCACTCACCCCTTCTCCAGGTCAACAAGGCCTTTTATCTAATCACCCACGAGCCATCAATATGGAGGCGCTTTCTCCAGCGCATCAACCACCACCCTACCGTCTACCTCCGCCCAACCTTTGACTACTCCAACAGAGACACCTACTACGAGACAGAGCAGATCGTCTCCCGCACCGTCTCCCTCGATGACAACTGGCGCCACTCGAGACCCAAGACCATCACCCGTCTCCTCCTCGAGACTCACTACGAGGTCCTCGACATGGCTCTCCTGCCCGGTGGCAAGTACCTCTGCGCTTCAATCAAGGACAGAGGTGACTACCGCTACTACGTCGCCCTTTACATTCTCGATCATCCCTCTGGGCCCCAGGCCATCGCTCGCTTCCCAACTCACACCAAGGCCTTCCGACTCCAGGCCAAGTATCTCAACATTAGCGGTGAGTATGGAATCACAGTGTCCTGCGTCCGACGCCGCTACGACAATGGCCAGCCCTTTGTGTTCGTACTCATTCCCTAATCGTCACCGACACATCCTCACGAATATCCTCAGCGAACCTCATCATCCACGCTTCTCTACCCTTCCCGACCTCTCCCAACTCAGTGGCGAGCACAACGTAGACATGCCACACCCTTACTTTTCCGAAGTCCTCGCCTTTTTCACCCCCCTTTCCGTTCTCGAATTCCTCTGCGATCCCAATCTTGACTGGAATTCTGAAGAACATCGCAGGCGAGTCGAAGACCAAACCTTACCGCCACTTCGACTAGCCAACAGCTACGAAGTCACGGGCCATGATGTCGAGCATGTCGCCATGTTCGACAACGACGGAGAAGCCTGGATGGCTGTCGTAACCAAACAACACTACATTGCCTTTTTCCGCTGTGGTCAACCAGACATCATTCTTTTGAAATGTGTAGAACACCCCCACTTCTCTGCTCAGGTAGGTGTATGACCACCTCTTATCCTCAGTATCCCATCTAACCCACGTTCCTAGCCAATCCGCGCAATTCTCCCTCTTCCAAACCAAAAACAAATCCTCGTCGTCCGCCAATATATCACCGCCGAGCTTGAGGAATGGGTAGTCGAGCTCTACCCCTTTCCCACCCATCACGTAGAAATGTTACCAACGCACTTTATCGTCGTCCGTCAACTACAAGCCTACTCTCTAACAAAAGTTACCATCTCCGACCCTCAAGTCCCCTTCGATTCTCCTACCTTTCCCAAGCTACAACCCAATCCACTTCCCCCAGTCTCTATCTACTTTGAGCATTGTCGCCCAAATGGCCTCATGCACTTTTGCCTCTGGCCAATGTACCAACAAATGCCAGATGGCACTCAAAAGTGTGTCCCCCAGTACACTGTTGATCCAGCTCCTCCCCCAGGTGGGCCAACACCCGAATTTGAAGCCATGCAGGCCGAGGCCGCCAAAAACTACGCGATCCAGACCTGTCACGTCAGCCAGCCTTTCATAGCTCACGTCCTCCCAGGCGGATACCGCGCCATTTACTATTCCATTCATCATGACGACAGGAGGGCCTCTCCATCCGTGATCAGACTTCGTCGTTATCTTTCACCCGAAATTCAAAAAGTTACGTACCCAGCAAGACCTGACGATAATTCCCTGGCATTCCTACGCAAGCCACGCCTACTCCATCCAAGCGGTCTCTACGGGACGATAGAAGTCCCAATCGAGGACTCTAGTGCCTTTAGAAAGGGCATCAATGCCATTACTTGGGACGAGTCTATTGGAAGAATATGTATTGCAGTTGAGGGTGAGCTCGGTGTCCGGATCTTAGATATGGCAAGCAGTGTCGAACCAGACAAGAGATTCGTAGGCTGGAAGGAGAGAATGTCGCAGGAAATTGCAGAGCAAGGTTGCTGGAACTCTAAGAACTGTATCCATAGTGGCTCTATACCTGGTTGGTATGAACATTGGCTAAATTAATATTACAACCCCTTCATATTCGAATGCAATATAATCACAAACTAATGATGATTCCGACAAATACGTAAAGGAAATGGAACAAACGGGGAGGAATCGTACTACAGAATCATGGCAACAAAAAACAAAAAACCCCTTCAATGGTACAAAGGCGAACGGGATACAGATAGCAACAGTAAAGCTACGAGTCCTTCCAATGAACAATGCGATGATAGAGTAAGACCAAACGGGCTCAAACCAAAACAAGATGAAGGGATGTCGTTCAAAGATCATAATGATAACAGAAAGGGATGATTGGGTGGGAAGAGAGGAAGAATACTAGTCACATACATTATACTCTGGGATCAAACCGTTGCATAAATGAACTCGGCGAAACCTTGTCTTTGCGGCCATCCTTTTCTTTGTCCTTGTCTTTATCCTTCTTTCCAAGGCCAAGTATAGGTGCTGTCAAGCTCAGTTTCCTCGTCGCCCGCTTGAAAGGTGCACCCGCACTGCCATGACCCCGACCGCCGCCGGCGCCGGTCATGGCTGTCATACTACTGCTTAAGCTACTATTGTGACCTGACGAAGGTGGAGCATGCGAAGCATTCAAAGACGATGCGGATGCGGATAACGAGTGCGAATGAAGCTCGGATTGTGAAGTATTGAGGCCCGTCCAACTGTCTTGTCCACGTCCATTAGCACTTGACGAATATATACTTTCCGGTTCCGATACGAGAGGTCCTGTTCCGCTGATAATTGGTGACGGTGTGTCTTTTGTCCGAGAAGCGGATGGCAGAATTGGTATAGGTGGTAGCTGCCTGATTCCATTGGGTATTGGCACTGTTCCAGCCACGGTAGCAGGCCGAGAGCCCGAATGAGAGCTCTTGTTCTTCGTTCCATTGTTCCCATGGTCCATTGATCCTCGAGAGCGGGGCGCTGGTATTAAAGATGATTTCCTTGTAGCCGGGAAATCAACCCGGTCACCATGATGTGCTAGTATGATTGGTGAAACTGATGGCTTGGGCGGAACAGGAGGGGGTGATGGTGATATTGTAGTTGGTGGTGAGGATAGAACTATTGAAGGTCCTGAAGAAGAAAACCCATCCTGGTTTGTCATACTAGATGAGGCATTCGATGACGTCGTAGTCAATGCTTGCGGGGGATCTAGTTTGGCATTCAACCTGTTTTCCACTTTGTTGGCAGTATCTAGTAGTCCAATTTGGGAAGGGCGTTGCTTGACTTGAGAGGTGGGTTTGAACCAACCGTTTGAGTGTGGCCGTTCGTCTTTAATCATAGGTGAAGGTGGCACTTCATCATGATGCTTCTCGTGCTTCTCGCCCTTCGATTTGTCGCCTAACCGGAAGCTTCTCCTCTTGAACCAACCTCCAGCTTTAGACTCCTTCCGAGATTTTTTCTCCTCCTTGTCTTTTTCTTTTTCTTTTATTTTTCCGTTAAGATTAGCCGTAGGCGTAGGCGTTGTAGGTTGGAGAGGGGGGACGGGAGGTATGGGAGGGATAGCCGATGAATCATCAGGAACCGCCAGCATCGGGGAAGATGCCGAATGACGAGGCGATCGCGTAGAATGGGTCGAGCGGTCCCGGCTGTCGCTTAGAGAAGAGGTGGCAGTCGCTGGTCTCGGGGTGACACGGCGAATAGGGGCTAATGGTCGATTGAAGCTAGGGGAAATGGGCGCAGTAGCCCCAGCAGGTAGCGCCGGAGACCCATTCAAAAGTGGCGAATATGAATTGTCTGCAGTGGTCGAGGTAAGCGATTTGTCGTAAAACGGTGTAGTGGGTGGGGGGGTAATGATGACCGAGTTTTCCGGGCCGGGCTCGGCAAGGCCAGGCGGTAAGGATGGTTGGTTTATTTGCGAGGGTGTCTGCGGTTGAGCGCCAATGAACTGAGATTGGGGTTCAGGTAGCGAAAATGGTTCAGGTTCAGAAGACTTGAGTCCTAGGGAGGGGAAATCGATGTCTGTAGCTTGGTAGTATAACACATATGCCGATCCGGAATTAGAGTCGCCGTAGTATTTGGGGATATCGGCTTCGGGTATAGGATACACATTATCGTCGTCGAACACAAGCCATATTCCAGCAGATTTGACAATGGAAATATAATGGCCGTGATGGGGCCCACTACCAAGAAGATCAGTAACTCTCAGGGAAGGGCTAGAAAGGTAGGATCACTTACTTTCCAATGTGAACCACGATAGCAAAGAGATTATACAAGCGATCGGCGTTCTCAAGGTCGTCTACGGTGTTAAACAACCGCAATTCGAAAGGAAAAGCAACGCGATAAGTTAATTTGATATATTTTTGCACGTCCTCTTGAAACTTGAAGCGTTTAAGATGCAAAGCAAGAACATTGGGTAGCTTCTTGATTTTCATTCTTCAAAATAAATCATCAATCAAGTAATCTAATGACAAAGAAAAAAAAGTAATACCCACCGCTTCTCCGCCTCCTGAAGGTCGCAGCACGCATCACACAAGAACTTATTTCTCTGGCAGAGCATCTCGCTCGCACTGAAGGACCTCAGGCACGCTGTTACACTCGAGTTTTGCTCAATGTCTATTGAGAGATCCAGGAAAGACTCGTCGCGAGAAGACACCTAATATTCATTAGCCCGCATTATGCTGCAAAAAGTTAAAATTCACCGTTTCGCAGGTCAAGCATCGGGTTTCACTGGTCAACACACCCTCAAAGAGCCTGTGCACTAAAGTGGCATTCCGTGGCGAAGTTCCTGAATTTGAGGTCGTCGTTGCTGTAACAATGGTCGGAGGGGATTTCGATGATGCAAGGGTCGCTAAAGAGCTACTCACTATGCGAATACCAATTATGGATTGGGAAAAGATAAGGGGGGAAAGAACCAAACTTACAATCTTCACCCTGGGCGTTATTCTGCGACGATTTCTTTTCCTCTTCTATTTCCTCGACAATCATATTCAACAAATGATTCAAAAACTCGTGCGCGTCTTGATGCATAGTTGAACGGAAGTCTTCCTTGCTCTCCTTCAGCTTGTCGATGAAAGCCTGGGGTGCAACAGTGCCCTTATCTCCGGGGTGGGTAGATATATATAGAAACAGTGAGCGGAGGGCAGAGAATAGAGTAGGTGGAGAGGACGGGATGGGGTGAGGTGGCGGGAGTGTAATAGCTGGGGATGTGTCAGGAGGATTGCCGGATGTTGAGGCTTTGGGCTCTGGTTTACGACGGACTGGAGCGAGGGGTTGGGGGGACTTGGTTGAGGCATCCTGGGTGGGTAGAAGAGACTCGGGAAGGACGGAAGCATCGGTTGTCTGGATGATAAGGTCGCGGAAGGGTGAACAGAAGTAGAGGGCTTGAAGGACTGAGTTGGCATAGCTGATGCAGAACTGTCAGATCAAGCGACGGAGAATTGGGCGGGCAGCAACGTACCAAGTGTTGCCAAACTAGAAGAAGATATCACTATGAGCGGAAGGAGGGAATGTGAGAGAAGAACATACATTCTCTAGACCAAACTTCTTGGCATCGGCGGAACAAGCTACGGGCTCTGAGGGAGGCTTGGCATGCTCAGGTGGCTGGGAAGAGACCTGTCCGCCAAATATGCGTTTGGTCCTGGCCATCATGTTGGCCATGGGCGGGGGAGGCAAGGGGGTATGGAGGAGGGAGGAGAGAGAGATGAGAGTGGATCAGCCGTCGACCGCAACAAACTCGCAACATTTCCCCACCATCGTCTTGGCCCACGTGACCTGCGGGCTCTCATGGTGCCTTGTAGATGACGTATCTGTACTACCACATCTTCTTTACATGTACATCATCCCCAACCTTCACCACTCCGTCTCCCCCGGGAACTGCATTACACCCGATGCACGGCTTCATCTTCTCCACGGGGTCAAGCCCGCTCCTGAACTTCATGATCACCTTGTAGGGTACAGCGACGTCCTTCAACCCCGTTTCAGGGTCGACATTGGGAAGCTGGTGTAAGCAGGCCGACCATATGAGCATGCCCCCCATCAGGCGCTAGGGATCACTCACCAGACACCGTGTACACTTGGACACCAGCGTGATGCTGGGCGCGCCCTCTGAGCCGATACTAATCTCCTCCCAGTCATCCTCCCCAAAGGCTCCTCCACCTCTAAACACTATATTGGGCCGGAATCTAAGTTTGTCAGCATCGGCTTTGAGCCATTTGGCCTGCACATGGTAGGATATCTCGGAAAAACTCCAACCCAGGACGATAGCAGGAGATCCAACCCAAGCCATAGCAGATCTCTGAATAAGCTCACCGTTCGATCTTGACTTTGTCATCTTCCCATCGGCGCTCAATGCCCTGCGTCCCCACACGTGGCCTGATTTGTTCTTCAATGGCCTGCACATTCTCCTCAGATAGTAACAGCAATGGGTACATGTCTTGGTAATGCGCAGTTGCCTTTAGTTCCGGAAAGTTATACGTAGGATCAATCGCCCGAGCCATAGGGCCTTTGTAAACGAGGTGTACCGGCCTCCCAATGTACTTTGACAATGTGTCTGACGGGGAAATTGCGCCTTCGCCAGATTGCTGACAAATATAACCATCCAACGGCTCATACCCTGGCCAGATGATGATATTCTTCAGCCTGGAGAGGTCGAAATTACGATCGCTATTCTGGACATGTCCATATCACGCACATTGACCATCCGCTCAACGTCTTATCGCTGGGGCGCAAAGGGACCGCGAAACTCTCGCACCCGGAGTCTTCAGGGAGTGTCACGACAAGCGATCCACCCTCAGGAGAGGACCTATCTTCTTTGATACGTGGTGAAATCAAAACTAGCTGCGCTCTTATCGATAAGTACTCCTATGTTCAGAGTACGGATATCCTTGCCTTTGACACTTCACGCGCAGTTACGATCTTGCCACTCTCGGCATCAATTATACTCCAACACCTATCGTTCTGCGAGTGGTCACCTGGTCAGTTAACGAGTAAAACAGGCTACACGATAAATACCTCGAGACCCTGGGGTGTATATCTCGCAGATTGAACGGACGTTCCACGGCAACTCTACAAATACGAATACAGCAGTGAGCTTCCGCCCACGTCAGAGAACAGGGGAAGAGACAGGCGAATGGCATGAACTTGGCCCGAAAGTACCATTCCCCTTGCCAATTGGATGCAGACTAAACCTACTTTGATGGGATGTACCAAAATCTTGGTCACCTTGATGCTTGCAACTTGAGGTGGCATTTTCCCGGACCTAGGTGTCGACTTCTCCTCTCCGGGAGTTGTAGTGGTGGCCTGGCGACTGAAAGCAACAAGGAGAAGAACCGCTGCAGTAGTTGCAGCAAGTGCCGTGTAAAAAAGGGCCTGTTTGTCCACTAAAAGTCCTGGGGAGAAAGAAGCTGAATTTGGAGATGCCATGTGGTATCTATTGGCGTGTGCTCGTCTACTCTAACCACGGGGCTATCGATCAATGGTCGATTGGTGAAGCGGAGGGAACCGTGGGGCGGCCGGATACAGGGCACTCCTGTAGAGGGTCGTGGATGTCGTGCGTTCTGAGGTGCAAGGGTAGGGAAGCCCTGACTTCCATGACTCGGTTGGCAGACGAGAAAAAGAAGCTTGAGCGGATTTCATTCTCATGCAATTGCCGACGAATGGCCGCAGACTATTCCCACAATTCCACTGGGCAAATGCACACCTGTGCGTCGTGATGTAGAGTACAGTGTTACATGTTTATGAAAACAACTGCAACATGTGTTCCCTCATCCCGTGCGGAATATAAGATGGACGCCACTGTCGGTGGCAACAATGTCGCCCACGGTTCCCGTCTCCAATTTATACGCTGCCTCCTCAAACGCCGGCTGCATCTGGCCATGCCCAAACCAACCAAGATCACCTCCGTTGCTGTGAGAGGAACAATCGGAATGCTGCAACGCTAGCTCTGCGAATTTCTCGCCCTTCTGTTGTGCTTCGTTGATTTCAACCTGATACTTCTTGAGGATTTCCATCGCCTCTTCCTTCGAACGCGTAATACTGGCCTGACAAAACATAAATCACCTGAGACAGACACGATTTCAACACACACCTCCTTCCAGCTGGAGGGCCGCCTGCTGTCTTTGTGCTTGACCAGAAGGTGGCTCGCACGCACTTGATCTTTTTTGCCTTCCAAAAGTTCCTTCAACTGATCTCTATACTTCTCCGCTCCAGGGAAACTCATAACATCGTCCTGTGAGAAATCCTTCGGAGCTGTCCAGATTGACGTTTTGGTATCGGTATTGTAGAAGTAGATTAATCCCTTGGAATTGGACATCCGAATTTCCCAGCCCTTGAAAACACACATACGAGTCAGCCTCTCTGTGGTCATGCGAGCGGAGAGGGCGTACCATAGTGGTAACAAAGATGGAGTGTGGAGGCAGCCAACCTCCCCAAGCCCGATTATCTCAGGATGATTACAGACGTTCCCAAAATAGAACTCCAGCCTCTTGCCATTCACCCAGCAATGCCTCACCTGCGCGACTCTAACAGAGGGTACAGGCATCCTTTCCTCTTTGGTATTCACTACCTAGGTGGTGTTGGAGGTCTTAATTGCGCTTGCTACCTTCGATACCTGCTCACTCTTCACGCTTGCAGATAACCCGAGAACAGTATGTGATCTAATGAGCCACATATGACTAGAGGTCGCTGACCGCACTACAGGTCACGGAGCTTGCCATGTCAAAATACTCTGCGCTCCTGCGTAGACAGCAGGATTGGTGGAAGAAATACCGAGATGAAAATGTGCGAAGCGAATGGCGTAGGCTCGCGAAACTACCAAGCGTTTCAACCGTGAAAACCCCTTCGTCTTCCGCGGAAGTTGAACTTTCTGGGAGTCAGGTGTATACGTCTCACAGCAAGCTTTTCTTACTGGAAGAAGCTGAATTCTTGTCGGCTGTGCCTTTCAGATAGAATATGTCATCGACGAGCTCGCTGGTTATGCGGCCCTCAGGGATGCGGCCAATGGATGGTGAGGTGTTAAGGCTGCAACAGCTTTGTAGTTGGTAATTTACTCTATCTAGTCAGACGTCCTGTTTCGAGCGGATATGGGAGTCTGCTTCACTCCTCTCGGATCCCACAAACGACGAACTACGACGTTCGCTTTCCGAACTAGAGCACCTACCAACCTGCACGCGCAGCGCTGATGGTAACGCCCTTAATTTAATTGACCCCATGCTTCATTGCCTCGTCTATGATCGGACCCTTGTGTCCCACAACCACAGGATTTCTCGACCCCTCCCTTCGCCTCCGACAACCGACATATATACTGTTTGCCCACGCTTTGCTCTCTTACCTGCAGACATTTCCGTTAATGACCTTGGACAAGTCAAGTTCCTCTCGTACATTAACAACCTTCATAGGGACGACCATGCTCCGCTTTATACCCTTCTAGAGGCCTGCCTCACCAGATTCATACCCCTCTACGAGCACACTCTGACTGATTTACATCGTAATAATCCGCTACCCCAACGAATAGAGGGCGCGTGTAGATACACTGTGTGGGACGAACCTGAGGCCCCAGAATATTCCGACGATGAAGAAGGATGGTCTGCGTACGAGCGTGATATGCGGCATTGGGTGATGAACAGACCCATTCAACTCCCGGATATCCCCAGCACTGGATACCCTGGCCATATCGAAGACAGAAAGTTCATTGTATCTCTGCGCGGACGAAGGCTTCAAGTCATCGTTGATGTTACTGAAACGCGTCTGGTACGTCTAGTCAAGTAAAACCACGACAATCGTCCTCATATAGGGGTGCTTAGCGACCGCAGGTTCCCGAATCTCCTGGAAATGTATGGCACGTCAAGGGTATGCGAAACGAGCGTATAGTTGCCTGCGGGTTCCACTGCTTATCTGCGGTGAGCACCCCAACTCACGGGACGAATCCTCGGCCATCATCTTACACGTACCTTCTCTCGCCTAGGAAAATATTACCCTGACCTCGATCCAATTCCGCATGGCTGTCACCTATCCTCGCGGGTTCTCGGCAGGCGACACTGGGGCTACATTACGAACTTGGGGACTTAGTGACGGCGATGCCTGTCACCAATACATCGGCGAAACACCACTGCGCACTGGATTCAGCCTCGTTTTCCCCAACATTTACCAGCATAGACAAACACCCTTCGAACTTGTCGATCCCACTCGTGAAGGACGACTCTTACTATTAATGTTCTACTTGATTGATCCCGATATACGATCCACTGTGTCAACGGGTTCCGTCGCTCCCCAGCAGAAAGACTGGATCCAGAGAGCCTTGGAATCTGCCCTGAGCCCCCATCTTCCGATGGAGCTCATTCATGAAATTTTCTTGCATGTAGAGGGGCTAATGGATCCGCAAGAAGCAGAGGACTACAGAAAGGCTTTCGTGGAGGCGCAAACCAACTTCCGTCAGGCTAATAATAGCTACCACTTCTGCATTCCTTTCGATGTTTGGCATGGGCCAGACTTTTCTCTACCTAGTTCTTGAAAAACTAGATGGCATATAAATTTCATGAGGCTACTATCATACATAAGTACCAAGTGCTTATTATTCATCCATCATCACTGTACTTGTGATCAGAGAGCCCACGTTCTCCGATCGTGAAGAGCTTTGGATGTCTGGCAATCTGGTTCGCTATTATAACGTGGCTTTTCCTGAGAATGCAAATATCACTCACAAATGACCGAGCTCGCTTTCCATAAACATACATCGGGATGGACGCAAGCCAACAAAAAGCCTGGCACCCGGCCAAAATGAAGAGAGATGTTTTGACACCTCGGTGTTCGACCATACCATTTGCAAAGAACGTGAACCCATACAGGACCATGTTCTTCAAGAAATTGACGATGGACAATACGTGTAACGCGTTAGGCCCATGGGTGTCTAGCATGTAGGTAATGGCTGCTGCACCAGTCATAACCATGCTGAAGTTGGCCATACTGCTCGTCGGAGTTAGCCACACTTCCAATAAAGGGCAGGATATTTTGACAAACGCTATACAAGCAACGGCCCCTATCCAAGGCATACTATGCATCGTACCCACTACTCAGCCTGAAGTTGAGTGATCATATTGCATTCGCAGGTACTCCGACTGGTCACTCACCTCCCCAACCTGCATAACCAAACACTCCAAATAGCATCGCAGAGACGAAATAGATCCTGAACTCGGGTTCATAAATTCCTCTATTATGTTTCGCTAGCCATATGGTTCCCCAGTCTGTTAAGGGTCCCGATATCAGGGTTGCTAGCACGATTCCAACAAGTCCTCCGAGATTTGTGAGACCCTGGTCCGAAGTGAAAGCTCAGAATGGGGTTTCCGGGGTTGCAGTCGACTCACAATCTGAGATGCAGTGAAATTGTATTCGATCGTGAAAATTGTGGAGGAGCAGATGGGCATAAGGCCTATGTTGGGAGTTAGAGGATCGGGTAATAGCACCCGCCGGTTGATCACATACTAAGCCACACAGTCTGCATTCCATACACCAAAAATATGAACCAGAACTGCATAGTCCATCAGCACACGAATATAAGAGAGGAAACGAGCGGAACGGAGAATACTCACCACGGGAGAGAAGAGGAAAGGAAACGGCTGGAGAAACAGTTTGACAATATTGACTCTGGTGAAAGTACCATGCCAGATCCTCAGTTGCTTGGGATAGCACACCCCAGGGGACGAATCTTGACTCGGAGTATCAGAGCTCGGATTTTCCTCGGTGCCACACTTCTCAGAGTTATTGGAGTCTCCAGAGTAATGTCTCCTGCCAACGACAGCCTGAGGTGCACGAATATAGGTCGTCTAAAGTCGAGGTTATTAACCACTGGTATCAGAACTAGATGTCATGTCGCTCACTTCCGGCACGAAAAAGAAAACCAGGAAAATCGCGATTCCGAGCGGAATAGTGACGAACCAGAACCCCATCTGCCACGATATGTTTTGGATCACATAACTATACAGCAGAGGGCCGCTAGCGTCAGAGGCAGATTGATTCAGATGCTTTGCTTGTTCTGAATGCATGTACTGACAGTGTAATGCCTGCTAGGATAGAAAAGTGCCAAGCGACGTTGCGACTACCTCTTTCGTGGACACTAGTTATGGTGAGTGTGGACTAGGCGGATCCGACTTCAACCTGACATACAAGAAGATTTGCTCAAGGGTTGATGCTACCAGGCTGATGTGAAAGCATCAGCGAGAACAGAAATATACCATGTGACGTCACACACCCACCTTTGCAATGCCGACATTCCAAACCCTTGAAAGACACGGGAAGCACGAATCGATGGAATGCCTGGACTAAGTGCACACCAGATGGATGAAATGAACATCTAATTGTTTTTTCGTAAGTGGTTTGTGAGTTTCCCGATGGTATCTCATCATACCAAGAAAACAGAGGCCAGATATACGATTCTGTGCCCAAACTTGGCGGCCAGGGCGTTTTGAGCTAGCCTACAGTACTATTAGCCTCGGTTAATCTCAGCCCACTGAAAAAAAACTCATACATGAAGCACCCCAGGCCGAGCAAGATTGACCCGAATGCAGAGGCGATTGCATCCACGCTAACATCAAATTGCTGGGACAACAGGACATATCCTGGACCGACCATGGGAGACAGAGCGCCGTCTAGCGACGCCGTGAAAGCTCTGTGCCATAATCACAACGACTGATCCAGAGCAACGTAATTGCGACATACAGAGTCCAAAAGCATGCTTCTTTCTTCCATTGAGGCCAGTTCAGGCTAAGTTCGGGAGGCAGTCAGAAGGCGATCCTTTGGGAGGCCAAAGCTTACGGATCTCTGGGATCATCGGACGGCTGGGGAACCAGAATTATATGAGAATAACGTCCTGACCCTCTCTTCAATCCTTTTGCTTCATCAATGACGACCTATAATCACCGTTAGTAGCGGATTTCGATGCGAAAACAGGGCTATCTACCTGCTTCCCTTTCCTGACTCCAAGCTCAGTGAGAAGGGCCGTTCCAGGTACATGTTCCAAGTAATGATCCTCTGGTTTGAAGGTGTCAGTATTATGGTATAGCATAACCGGCGCGAGTCCCACCGAGTATGCCAAATGCCATAGGTCAAAGTGTTAGGGAGCATGTAAGCACAGCCTTTCCCGTATATAAGACATGGATCTATTGAGGAATCCGACTACCTGCGTGAGCAATTTTTATCAGATCGGTACATAGCAATGCTTCGCTATCAGGAATCGTGGTTTGGTGGTGATAAATCGTGCCCGAATTAGAGGCTGGAACAAAGACAATGCCATTTGGCAGAAAATGTCTGCCCCGGAATAAAAGGATTGACAAATCACCGTCGCCGAAATCTAGAGAGGTGGATAGGTAATGCGTATCCTATTCAGTCACGAGTTCAGCCTGAGAGAAGTTTGGGGTCTTTGGTTTATCCATCCTGTGAGGCTGAGCGCTGGCCAACGGCGAACAGCTGAACGCCAAACATACCTGTTTCAAGGCACATATATAGAAGAGAAGAGCCAGCATTGTCATCATCCAAATCATCAAACGAAGGAAAGCCTCGGTGTTTGCCAGTATATGACAGGGTCCGTGGGCTGGGCCTTTCGAAATACGCCATTGGGAGACGGCAGTCATACTTCTGGACGAGGAACGACAAGGGATTAAAGCCGCTATCAATTTAGACGGATATATTCAGGGCCAACGAATAACACTAGGGAACTAAAAACGATTCAACCTCACTGCTCCCCGTATCCAAGGGGGTTCTTGCTTTGCCAATTCCAGAGATCCCGACACATGGTTTCAAGATCTTGAGGAGCCTTGAAGCCAAGCTCCTTCTCCGCCAACGCAGGATCGGCTGTCAGATCCGGAACGTCGCCACGCCTGACAGATCATGTTAATCAGATAAAGTTGACGAAGGCCTTATTTAACTACGATCAAAGCTTGGGTGCTCACCGCCTGCCAATAATCTCATACTTATAGTCGAACCCGGTAGCGTTACGCATCGCTTCAACTATTTGAAGAACGCTCATGCCCTTGCCTTTTCCGAGGTTGTACGCTTTGTGGAATCCTTCCTCCTTTCCCCTGAAGATTTTCGAGTTATCTGTCAAAGCATCTAGAGCCAAACCATGGCCAGCTGCGAGGTCCAGGACATGCAGGTAATCGCGTACGCAAGTGCCATCACTATATGCGTTGTGAGTCGAGCGGAGAGGGCGAATACATGTAACACACGTTGTGGGGTAGTCATTTCCGAACACCTTCAAAATCGGGTCTTTAACCCGTCCGACAGCCATTTGGGCAAGCAGAGGAAGTAGATTTCCGGGCCGCCCGCGGGGATCCTCGCCGATCAGACCCGAAGGGTGGGCACCTGCAGGACTAGAACAGGATCAGAAACCTTCTTGGGCAGGTGTTGTATGTCTCACTTGAAGTAACGTAGGGAGATCGCTCTCCATCCCGGGTCCGCTGCCGGGACGTCAGGACGGCAAACTCTTGTCCAGTACATCAGACTTACACTGGCATAAGTCCTCTATGATGGTCTCAACCATCACCTTTGTCTTTCCATATGGGCTGTCGGCCTGTAGGCGTGTCGTTTCCGGGATAGGGATGACCGGCGGTGTACCATATACAGTGGCCGACGAAGAATACACGATCCTTCTGCAGTCATATTCTCCCATGATCTGCAGGAGTGATATCGACGCAGAGACATTGTTGGCATAGTACGTCAAGGGTATTTCAGTTGATTCACCAACGGCTTTATAGGCCTGTACGAGTGCTCAGGTGGCCGAGATGGCCAATATGATGACTGGAGCTCACCGCGATGTGCACCACACCCCAGATACCACCTTTTCCATACTTCTCGAAGACGGCTCTGATTTGTTCCGGTTTCGCGAGATCACAACTGTGAGATTCGATCTCTGTCGTTTCCCGCTCGAGAGCTGCTGGATTTTCTGGAAGTTCATCTTCTGAAAGCTGGGAGACGCGACTGAGGGCGGCAGGTTGCGAGTTGTGATAATTGTCTATTGAGATGACCTTATAGCGCCTGGTCTTCTGGAGAGTGTAGATGACATGGGACCCTGGACATGGCTGAGCTGGCAGTGGGATTGGCTTGAAGGAATGGACATGCCTATGTAACCAGCGCCGCCAGTCACGAGTACCTTCTGTGGGATTTTTCAGGAAAAGTCCGATTGCAAGCAGCGTTGACATACTTTGAGAGTTGGTTGGGAGGACATACTGGCGAAGGACGAGAGGTCGAAAAGAGACGAGGGTTTATCAGATCACATCTATAGCATACATCATTACGATCACGCGAATTGCAGCAATTTCCAGCCCTCATTCCCAAGAAAATACGCGTACAATCGGTCGCCATGAAATACGACGATAATCGTGTTTGACATACTTGTGATACACCCGAGAAGCCATCAAACCCACTAGGCTAAGATCTAGAATACAAAGAACAACGGCGATGCACTTTCACGAGTACCCCTCCATGCTTACATCTGCTCCCGGCTTCTGCATAGTACTTACTATCGCCGATGACTGGGACTCTGTCTGTACTAGTGACTCAGGGACAGGGGTTTTAAAATTTGCCTCATCGACTGTGCTGGCTGTCTCTTCCGCCTTTGGCATCTTCTCTCGTTCCGCCACACGCTCCTGTTTCTCTTTCTCGATTTCCTGTATGAGAAGCTCCACGTCACCCGTCCCTATTTTTCCAAAGTGCTGCAGATGCTGATCACGGGCCGTCCGCAGTGCCAGCCAAGCCCACCGTTGTTTATTCTGGGTTACAATTAGGGCTTGTTCGCTGAACATGAGGAAGGAATCTTACTTCGTCAAATTTCGCAATGTGTGAGTCTACAAGCTCTGGTTTATCGGCAGGTGGTGCTTGAGCAGGCGTTGGCGGTGCAGGGCTCGATGCAGTTGTTGGTGCAGGTGTACTTGGTGCAGATTGTGACTGGGTCGTGGGACGTGGGGGTAAAGAAGGGTGAAGCGGAGAAGCTGTTGTAACACTTTGTGCAGGGTTAGAAGAGGGTGATGTTGTTGTCGGGGTTGTAGCCGGAGCGTCGACATTCATCGCTGTCTCAGTGTTGGAATCCCGAGCCCCGGCACTCTGCGCTTGGCGTTCTGCGATCCGAGCTAGAGCTTTCTTGCGCATCTCAATGCGGTTATCCTCTAGTCTTATTTTCTTGACAAAGTCCTTAACATCACCGGCCCTGGGGGTAGAGGGGGATAAAAGTGAATAAGAGTAGGATTTGATGGAATCAATACCCAACTGGAAAGGATTTTCTAAGTCGTAAAGGTCCCGGTAACCCATTTGCCAAATTTCGGTCAACGGTTCTGATCCCAACGTGTGTGGCCAATCTTCTCTGGGCAACCCCATCCTCTCGCGCAGCTCTTTTGTTGCCTCAAACAACCCTATTTTCTCTGCCCCAATTGTTGTACACCAGGTCTCCCTGTCAAACGGCGCACAAAGCTCATTCTTCCACTTGACCCAATTCTTTTCGCGCTCCAGAATGGTTTGAATAGTTTCAGCGAATGCACGCCCATTCGGAGTGGTTTGTTTGAGCTCTTCCATCGCTTTGTTAAGAGTTTCCCCCACCCATTGTGCATCTTCTAGCTCCAACGTGAAATCCATTTGCAGTGACCTATTTCGTTGGGTAGCCCACGCAGACTTGACAGTTTTGGTGAAGGTAAGTAGATGGTGTAATAATATGACTAGCTGGAAGAGGAATTGACGACGGAAATGTGTGTCCGCAACCTGACTAGATGTTCGTGAACCGAGCAGAGTAAATCCAAGTGAAGATAAGTACCTCCAGGTCCAGTAAGTCGGGAGAAGTCAGAAACTTGGCAAAGAAATATTCATTGATATTCGATTCCTCGCTGTCGGGATCTCGTTTTCTCTTGTTCAAACTGATCCCAGCCCCAACTCGACTTCCCATCATAGCCCGCTCCTTTGCTGTGGCCTCTTTGATGACAGGTAAAACTTTATTGACGGCCTCCTTGAATTCAGGAAAGCTTTCTTTATTGGCGAATATAGGGGGTTTAGAAAACGGGAGTTGGAGATGCCAGAATGTGTTGTAGAAATCTAAAGGAGGAGTCAGTAGCGCCATCAAGAGAGTGGATGAATCTGATTACTAGCCTTCTTTCTTGTCTACCTGGGACTGCGCCATTGGTGACTTTTTCACGTCCCTGTTGGACTCAGCTTGCATTGCATTGTCCTGGGGGACTTCATTCGGCTGCGAGGGCTCTCCCTGACTATCCGCCATTTCAAAGTCCCTGTCTTCCCCCTGTTTTGGATACCATACATCCTCCCAGGTTGGACCATATTCACCCCGCAGGTTGACACCACTCCGTTCACCCAAAGGGAAGACACCGCTTAAGAACGTGAGGATACGACCACAGAAGACGGTTGTGGATCCGGACTTCGATAGGCGGCGTAGTAGGTCATTGAGTGTCCGAAGGAGAATGAGAGCTTTGCCCTTTTGAGGCACCATACCCTCAGTGAGCCTCGAAGAGCGAGATTCAATCCAGGAGAAAATATGTGAGCATGAGTTGATGGTCTGTGTCTCCAGAAGGTCTTGTAGCACGATAAATGGAAAAGTTTGCTCGCAAGCGTCTGAAACTAACGTTAACGAGGAGCGCGTTTGTGTACAACGACTGTAGTCACCTTGCTCAGTGAAGGTTAAGACGAGGTCCAGCCTGACTTTTAGTTGATCATAGTAACTTGCATCCTCCTTCTTCAAAGCCTCTCCCTCAGTCATCTTCGAGAGTTTAAGGTTGAAAATAGCAGTAATCAAGAACACACACACACCGCTAGTTTGAATGCTTCATTCTTCAGCAAATACTCCCACTGACTCTTCCTATTCTCTGGCGAAGATTTTCCGCTGTATTCATTGATAGTCCCCTTCACCAGTGAATCAAGCTGTTCTTTGGATATTGGAAGATCTGGCAGGGAGGAGAGAAGGGAATCGAGGATTGGTTGGAGGGAGACCATGGAAGGCTGCGTCGGAGTTTGCGCCAGTGTCTCTTGTGATGTGATGTCACGGATCCCAGCCCTGGAGAACACAAATGGCTCCCGACAAGAGCACTCAGGATGAACCCAAGTCAGCCTCAGATTTCAACACTCAGCCCACCGATCTGGAATCGGATATGACGGCACTCGCTACTCTCCTCACCCAGTGTCGAGACGATCCACCTGAGGATGACTTGCAGGTAGCAGAGTTGTTGAACAGGCTCACTGCAGCAGACGGTGTAGCAAAGGGTGTTGAGGAACGATTGGACGGAATAATTGGAAACCTGGATCTGTTGCTAACGGCCCTTGAAAGGGAACCAGTGAATGCGCAACCTCCGGAAGCTGATACGTCGGACAAGGGTGTGGAAGATAAGCAGCCCTCAGGCTAGTGGTCGACTTACAGGTGCTACACTTGTCTTACCATTCCGTTACCCAACCTTGACATAACCGTCCCCCAGATTTTTATAAGGCGGATTGGGAACCAAAGTCCATTAATGCAATGCGTGGATATGTACAGTATCAATGCAGGATGCTTGAGGTCAATGTTACGATGCATGTGGTATTCAAAAAAGTCTATTGGTTACCCTCTAAGTCAGGTCTGAATCGCTTCACGGTGTCTACAACATTAGATCCTTTCAGGGAAAAAACAAGCTAAAAGTACTCCGGTCGGTTAGCTTCATAATGGTATTTTGGATGTTGAAGCGTACCAGATACGGATTTGCTGTCGAGCCCGTGGTATCAGCGAGAACTTCGTCTTTGGAAACCAGGCTAACATCAGAATCGTTGTATTTGAACCATGAATCAGGTGCATCGGGTAGATGTCTGGAGTAGAAGAAATAATGGCCCCAGGATGGGGAAGAACCACGATGGATGAACACAGATGTTAGTTCATACTCCACCTTCTTTGATGTGCCCCAGAGGTCCTCCAGCTCGTCTTTTAGAACCTTGGCCTGTTGGCGCAGTAGCTCTATCTCCTCTGATACATGGGCCTGCTCCTGATTTAGATGAAAGAGGAGATCATCATCAACACCGATCTCTGAGCTGTTCTCTAGACTGGAAAGGAAGCTGATGCTTTGTTCGATTGAGGTCGCAAAGGGCGAATTCTGATCAGGGTCCAGTCAGTAGAGAGTAACGTGAATTAAAAAATATACTACTTTTCCCTCAGATAAAATCCTCAACCGCTCTCTACACACATTCAATTCCGACTGCAACGCCTTAGATTTGACTTTCTTCTGGGGTTCAACATCATCCATGAACCGGTCCAAGAAAATCGTTTCCCAAAACTTCACATATGCTTGGGACTTATACGGTTGCAGTGTTTCCCGGTTGAACTGAACGCGCTAGAGTGAACGTTCAGCGCAACGCTTTAACTAGATTTGCGGTTTGGCCCACCTGTAGCTGAATTTGGAGTATGGGCGGAAGCTCGACAAGCGACATCTCCATTCGTGCCTTCCTACCCTGGAACTCCACGACATCGTCGAAGTATCCGCTCAGTCCGTCATAAATGTCGATGCCATCCTCAGCTACATTCACAGGAAGATGAGAAAACAGATCGGTTTTATCATGCACTGAAGCACGGGATTGCCGAGCGTCTGCAATTCCCGTAAGTCGTTGTTTGATATTTCCAAAAAACAGCCTGTCGTTGTTTCGGTATCAATAGTCGGGGAGAAGTGCCGAGTGATGCATACCTCTTGACGACACTGGCTTTCTCTGAGCCCTTCCCCTCCGCCTCTCCGTTGCTACTGAATTTCAGAAGTGCGGTTTCAATTTGGAACATGCAGTTGTCCATACACTCCGCAACATCATGCTGTTTTCCTGTTGTGGCATGGTTAGAAGCTCACACACACGCACGCAATACGAATATGACTACTTGCCAAACATCATGTCCGAAGATGATGGTTCCGGCTTCCTTCGAGGAGGCAACGGCGGCGGCTTCTGCGAAGGGGTAACATTTCGCATCTCAATGTCCTCATATTCATCTTGGCGCTTGGAATATGAAGGTTCCGGGGTTGATTCCTCAGGTGACTTTCGGGACGTTGGTGGAGATGTCACGAAGACAAACCCTTCCTTATCCTTCGGGCTTTCACACATAGGGCTGTCAACCTCCATGTCGCTTGACTTTTTCTCATCGCGCGCCCGCTTTCCAAGTACGGAATTCGGTGATTGCGGAGGAGCCTCATATGATGGGCCTGTCAAGGAAGGTCGAGTTACCCCATCGTCAACCAAGGTTGCGTCAGTATCATTAGAGGAATCAGTCCCGCCTTTCTCAAGTTCATCATCCTCTTCGTCTCTGGATGTGACTAATGCCAGCTTAGCCAGCTCTATCGTAGGAGTAACGGCCGCTGCTTTGCAATACTCGAGGTTGGAGAACAAATCGGCAAGTTGACTGAGGACTATATAAGATGTCAGGCTGAGTCATCACATCGAAAGGACTACAACATACATTTCTTGGATCGAATGATCTCGCGTCGTGTCACTAAACGACCTCCGACTCGATGCTTTTTGAGATCATCGTCCGTGAACTTCTCTTCTTCTAGTGGTATGTCGAGCTTCGTTGTTGACAGCACTGTCTCCCGCAACTCCTTGATTGTGTAGAAGTACTAGCAAGCATCGTCATCTACCTACAATAAGCAAGCTTGCTAGACACGTACTTGGAGTAGTGAATTAAGGTAACATGTATTTCCGAGTTGATTAAGACCTCTTGGAAAATCGGGACTGACTTCGGCCTTGACATCTCCAGCTAGCCATCCCCAAGGTTATACAAATTATTTCAATATTTAGGGCCAACTCACGATCTTGACCAGATGATAGAAATTGTCGTAGACGTTCACTGTCCCTGATCTCGGCGATCACATTTAGAGCCTCGCGCATGGTATCAATCTGAGCTGGTCGCTCCTCAATCTATGAGCCGAGATTGCGGTCATTTTGGCGATAGGATATATATATATATAACTGCCACGTACCCGCATGGTGAAGACGGTGATCAACATGTTGTCATCAACGTTCTCCGGAATCTCCAAAACTTTGTACGCCCGGTCAGGGCTCATCAAGCTATGCTTCTTAGCCTGCCAGACTTGTCGTAACTTGTGCCTGCCCTGCGCTTCAGCAATTATACGTAACGCTTCATTCGCTTTTCGTTGGAGGTCGCCACCGTTTTCAAAGTCTTTCCACGATTTTTTGAGGGCCTCCTTCCATGCATTCTCAATGAAGCCGTCCTCGACATCTGCATCAAGCTCAACGCCTAAATCGCTGTTCACGCCGAAACCGAGAACAGAGGCAGCATTATCTAGGTCTTCCGTTGCAAATCGTTCGCGTGTGCTTTCTGAAATCAGAATGTCTTGCAGCAGCGGAGACGGTTCTCCGCTTGCTTCAATGGCTCGTACGATATTGGTGAGGTGAGTAAAGTGACAAACCGTGTTGGCGGGGTCACAGCGACACTGAGCCAAGTACGCAAAAGCGAGCAATTCTGATGGAACTGTATGAGTTGCAATATGCGACGAGGAGGTCCCACTGACCGGGTGAATATGTCTTCAAGGTCAAGCCTAGTGCAACCACAGCGTCTTGCACTGGTACCAGGGCGGCCTCTAACGGGTCCGAGAGTTCGTTTCGGGGAACTGCGGGAACCTCAGTGGTCGTTCTTCGAATTCTGCGATAAATCGACATACTCTGATCAGGATGTGCGCCCACGGCCATCTGGTACATTTCCCTAGCGCTATCAATCTTGACATGGATTACTCGCATCTTGAGATCTCTCAGCATTGGGTCTAAGGGACTCAATGTAAGAGATGAAACCAACATCCGAGAAGTTCAACTTACGGTATCTTCGGCGGAAGTGCTCAAGCCACGCTCCAGTTTCGACCCATGCCCGAAGCAGTTTGCGCCTCACTATTCGACCTGAAGGATGGGTGGGGTAAACATTTGGAGGAGAAAGGAGTAGTTCATTGCCGCTATTGTCTTCCGAAAACCCAAGAATTTGGAAGATGCGTTGTCTAAGGATTGCTTGAAAGTCGTAAAATAAGTAGTTGTCTTGACCAGGACTCACGTAGTGGTGTTCCAGCCGACTTTCGACTGGAAGGTGTTACTGGCAGAGTTGACCTTCAGGGCCCTGACCTCTCCCTTCCATAGAATGTTTTCCAGAGCACTACAGGAGAGCTCAGTATGCTCCGTCAATACCACACCCTGGAACGTACAGCATTATGGTCTCTAATGCGACGACAGCAGCTTGTTCGCCGGTCTTTCCAGGAGGTGGATTCGACCTCTTGTCCTTGATGAAATTGTCCAGGTACTTTCGAGGTATGACACCAGAGATGAGACCAGAGGCAACACAGTAGAAAGAGCACTGGCAGCACACGTAAAGATCAAGCAATTTTCCTTCCTCACCCCTCAATTGAGCGTCCTCGCTCTCCGGATTGGCGTCCTTCTTGTGACTATCGGAAGCACCCAATCGCCGTTTGGCCCTGGCAGCTTCCGCTTCCCAGTCGTCCACTTTGAGTGGCGGAGTCAGCTTGAGAGCATCAATTGCCTTGGAGTACCTATGAAAATGATGTGTTTTGTTGTGTCCTCCTTCGTCTCCAGTGCAGGAAACCGCCTGCTTCCGACGCGCTTGATCTGGTAATGGAGGATGGTGAGAATTTTCGAAAGACCGCGCGAGAGGTGGGGTGATCGAGGATGATTTCCAGCTGAGAATGACCCAGCCATTTTCTCCGGGGCAAAAATAAGCATTGGGATGTGGAACAGAAGTTCTAACTTCATCTTGAGTTGGTGGTACGGTGTAAAGTGCTGCACTAGAGGTCACGGAGGGTGTCGGGCTTGGGGTGTTTGTATTTTCTGCTGATGGTCGCGGAGGATGGATATCTGGATTGGTGACGCTGATAGAGAAAAGGGAGTGGTCCGAGTCGTGCATTTCTTCCAACAGTACAGGAGGTAGTATACCAGCCCCCGGCCGCTTGTTGGCTGCGCGAACATCAGCATCCCACCAATTGTTCTCCTCATACTCTGACCGCCCGTTTATAGGAACGTCGACTGTGCCTTTTGGGTAGTAACCTCCACCGAGGTTGCTATCCCAACCTGAAGACGCGCCTCCATTGTCCCATGCACTGATGTCGAAATCCCGACTCCACTCGTCTGTGGTCCAGCCTCCGCCTGTGTTCGTGGGTTCCGTTAATGGTGGAATTAAGTTACCATCATTATCTTGCGTTGTGACGAGTTCCGGTTCACGATATTCCTTTGAGTATTGGTCAGGAGGCTTGAAGTGAGTGACAGTACTACTGGATCCCACATTCGTAGGACGACTCGGGAGAGGTTGAGACCCCTGGGTACTGGAGGAATAGAATGAACTCGGGGGAATAGGTTCGTCCATTGGCGTATTGGGCCTCTGTGCTGGTGACGACCTGCTAGCCCCAGGCACTGGGAGAGGTCGGCGCGGTCTGGGGCTCTCTTTATTCTCCATGTAAATCCGTATTGAACAGCTACATATCAAAGACATCCGGTCATTCCAAATCATAAGATGATATTCTAATACATACAGATAATAGGAAAGATGAACGAAGGATCTCGATATTGAAGCGGACGGATACTTGAGTTCAGCAGGTTATCGTGATATCACCCCGGCCTGACAATGATTGGCCTCCTGCGGCGAGTGATAGCCTCTTTGGTGCCTCGAGCCTCGTGTGTATTGCAACCTGGGACGAGGTGGCTGTTGGATCGGTGAGGGTTGAAGGTGGTTGAAGGTTGGGGATATTGGCCAAGACGAATGCGAGCTGGTGTGAAGATTCACCAATGCTCTTACGTAATATATCGAGCAATCCTGACAAATTCGAGTAGTAACAAGTTACATCTGCAGTTCATCCCCAGCTACATATCAGATCCAGCCTTTTTTCGAGCTCTTTAGTCAGCGATCCTGATCAGCAACTTGCCCACTGTCTTGCCTCCCACCAGATCCGATTGCGCCTGCTTCACCCCCTCCGCCGTGAAAGGATACTCTTTGAAGATGTTGATTTTCAGAGATTCGTCTCCCACCATTTTCCAAACTTCTTGACCATAATAATATGCCTCTTCAGGGGTATATACGTAGTTGGACATTCTAACAAATGAACCGAAGGTGAGTGGGCGATCACGAGGAATATGGGATTGGGACTGACGTAGGGCGTAGTAGCTTGACGTTCTTCTCAACGAGCCGAAGCAAGGAGAAGGGCTCCACTGCACCCGACGCGTTCCCAACGGAAACGATTGTGCCCTTGCGCTTTATCATTTCGAAGTTACTGTCAAACCTGTTCATAGGGACTTTGATAAACCGCAAGAACCAGGCTCGACTGCTTCGAGGGTACATACGTCGTCTTCCCAACACCGTCGAAGATGGCATCCACTCCCTCACCGTTCGTCAACTCTAGAACCCTCTTTACAGTATTCTCTTTGGTGTAGATGATGACATGGTCTGCGCCGTGGGCTTTAGCGAACTCGGCCTTCTCCAGCGTTGAGGTTGTCCCTATTACCGTAGCACCAATGCGTCTACCTAGCTGAGCGAACAGTAGGCCGAGACCACCCGCAACTGTGTGGATGAGAATGGTGTCGCCCTTCTTGACCTTGTAAGCCTCTTCGAAGAAGGATACGGCCGTCAACCCCTGTAGCATAGCAGCAGCAGCGTTGCGAGTGGAGACATTGTCCGGGATGGGGTACACAAACTTCCACGGAACAGAAATATAGGTCGCATGGCTGCCATTGAAATCCTAAAGTAGACATTAGTGCAGCTCCAGTGGATGGCATCAGAGAAACAGACCGCTGCAACCTTCCTACCCACAGTAAAGTCGTTTTTCTTGTAAATCTCATCGTTCAGAACAGCAGGGTCAGTGGGCAATGCTACTATGGTCCCAGCAGTCTCTTTGCCGATGATAGCTGGGAATTCTTTCAACGGGTACAAGCCAGATCTGTGGTAGACTCAGATCAGCACTCAGTGCTCAGTAAGGACGGGGTCTACCGCAAGAATGAGCATATGCATACCGGAAGTATGTGTCGATGAAATTGACACCACCGTATTCGACCTAAATAGAAAAAAATCAGTCTCGGGGAGGGGATGCTCCTTATCGAGCACTGCCATCTTATCACAAACCTTGATAACAACATGTCCAGGTTCAACCTTCGGGAAGGAGCGCTTCGTCTTCTCAATTACCTCAATGCCACCAGTCTAGTATCGGTATGCCGGCATCAATGGTCACACTGACAAACAGGCTGGCTGAGCGACGCACATGTGGGATAGTAATAGCCTCGACAGTATCAGGGAAAGACATGGCAGAGCTAGTGGATGATAGTCTGGGATAAAGGTAGGAAAATAGTTGGGAAGCCCTGGTGTATGGTCGGTGAAGCGAAAGTCGGTTTAACATATCTGTGGTTGATCTCTCCTATTTATTCCAGCCCCGACAGCCGTGATATCGTACTTATATCAGTTTTGAAACCCCCAAATCGCTCCAGATGGCGATATGAGATTCTTTTCGACGACTTTCCCATAGTCGGTCTTATGGCGACTTCCTGATGCCCTTCTACGGCCACTGTTTATTCAGCGCAGCCGAAGTTCCTCGTTTATTGGTTATGGCCACTGGTGAGCCAAGGCAATATGCGAGGGGGTTGCTTAGGGGTCAGCTCATGGTAAGTCTGCCGTGCTGCGAAGCTGGAAATATGACAGGGCAGGTATGTCGTCCATCGGGATCCGATAAGGCGAGGTGGCTCAAATCGCCGATTGTGGGAAGAAGGTAAACATAAAAAGACAGGTTTAAACATAGAGGACGCTATTCCACATACCGTATCTGGGGAATGAGCGCAAGACAACTCTGAGAAGCCTGTCTCTTTGACAACAACTAAATGCACCATGACATGGATAGATGGAAGTTGCGAGGTCAACACACTCGCTTTTGTGACCTGATGCGAATATAGCATCTCCATGATCACAAGAAGACTACTGTATAAACTGGGGAATGAACCCTCCCAATAAAACGAAGAAATCACTGCCAAGACGCAGAGGTGACCAACATGGAAATGAATCATGTACGTTGGAAGGCGCCAATCAAGAGCTCATACACAAGTATTGTCTGTTCCGGCCTTTCTACCATACGAGGTCTTTGCTCCCTTAAGGAGTCAATTTCTTCCGCAACCAGATCTCTCGCCAATGTCGGTGGTAAGGCACCAAGAGGGGACGGAGGAATGACAAATGAAGGTGTTGGGTGCGCAGCAGGTAGCAAAAACTTGTTTTGTCGCAAGAGGGAGGACAGTACAATGAAGGAACCGGTCCGACCAATACCCGCGGAACACCCTACCACAATTGGGGGGTCTGGGTCGTATTGTTTCTGAAGAGGAGGTAGTGGTGTGGGTGGATAGTTACACAAGGACATATCCCGGTTTACCACATCCACAAGCTTCAAAAAGGCGAGTAGACTTGCCCGATCTTTGTTTTTGGGAACGCCGTGATCGGGCCACGCAGTGTACATCAAATGTTGGAAGATGACCCGCTTGTCATGTTCCCCCGCCCCATGTTCACCTTCGCTCTCACCATCATCGTCATGGGTATTCTGTTCAGACCCTTGGAGCGTCGTAAGAAGATCGATAGGTGTGATAGCGATAGTGCTTTGAATACATTGGGCATCCTTGTGGTCATGGGTTTGCAAAAGCGTGACCTTGAGTGCTGGAGTCGGTAACCCACCGTCGGGAGGTACAATGATGGAGCTACCAACTTTGGTAGGAAAATATGCATGAGCCTTCGTTCTCCCACTCTCTACATTTCTTGTAAGCTGGACAACCGTTCGAATACGACTTGTGTCATAAGTGGGCGCGGCCACTTCTATTACGCCGTGTGATTTAGGTGACGGGGATGGGACGCTATGCGGCCTTGTCATTGGCTGCATGATCAGGCTGAGGAATGCATGCGTAGTCGTAGGTAACGGTGCTTGTGTCGCTATCCACCACTTGTGGCCATGGCATTCTAGCACCCAATTAGCATTCAGATACCGCCCCATACCATCGCCACCTTCGACGATCACCCGAGTGCGGTCGTAAGGCACAACATCGCAATATCGATTACAGTGAATGTTGTGTTGGTTGTTTGCAGTGGCGACGGAATAGTGGTCGCAGTGAGCCTGGACGATGGGGTCATGAGGAGAGTCCGTGGGTGAAGACTCGGGGCTACTCTCAGGAGAGGTCGACGGTACTCGGGCCTGACGTCGACCGATTGATCTGAGCTTCTCGCGCCGTGATTCGCGTTCCGCGAGAGTTCGAAGAACGAGGCCAATGTGGGATTCAGTATAGGCAGTGTTGAGCCACGCTGGAATGTTGGTGCGGTAGGATGGCATGAGTAGGTGGTCTGGGGGTAATGGAAGCTAAGCAGCCAGCTGTTCTCACGGCCAACCCAACCTTCTTTTCTTCATGGCAAACCAACTCGTATCCTTGGTCGACAGCACTACGGCCATTAAGTAAGTGCTCATTGAGCCTACGCGACGCCACAGACAGAGCCATCTACAGAGTCAGCTCAACGCTTGATAAATCAGTAGGCAAGAAAAATTTGATTGATGGCAATATCGAAACCTGTTGGACATCACAGCAGGTTTGTCCCCCCACACCAGCCAAAGTAGGGAAGCTTACCAGACCGTAGGGCTTGCCGCAATTCATTCAGTTGAACTTTGAAAATGCGGTGATCCCCCGGCGTGTATCTCTGGTCTTTCAAGGGGGTTTCGTGGGGACCCAATGTACAATTCTGATCCCCCTCTCAATGGAATCAACAAAGGAATGGCAACCTCTGGCGATCATCTACCCCGAGGATGTCAATCGACGACAGACCTTCGATCTCCACCCAGTTAGTACCATAATGGTTGGTGGTGTTAGGACGATCAAACTTGTATTTGAAGAGAGTTCAGATTTTTTTGGAAGAATCACCATATATGACCTTAGTGTAGAAGGTTCAGTGATATCGTCCATGTGAAGCTGGTACAAAAATGAATTATTGACTAAAGTGATCCCGGACATAGAAGCTTCGAAAGACCCATCAGCAACATCTCATCATGACTTGGAAGCCAGGATAGTGGCTTTCCGCTTCTCGCGCTTCTTCTGCTTCTCCCTTGCTCGCCGTTCGGCCACGGCAATTCGCTTAAGCCTATCGTTGAGGTCAAGGAACCTGCCTCCCACGTCCTGGATCTCAATGGTCGGGCGGCCTGGCTTCTCAAGCGTCTGTATTTTCGCTGGAGTCTTGAGGTACTTGGTGTCAGGGAACTGTGGCATGAGTCGGGGGTGAGTCGACTTCTGGTCCTCCTCAAACTTGACGAGTCTCTGGGCGAGTTTTTTCGCATGTTCAAGTGAAGCTGGAACAATGGGTTCCTACAACGCAATCAGAGCTTGGGCCTGGAGCCGGAGAGGAAAGCAAACATACCCGGCCATCATCGGGGACTGATTCCCAGTAATGGCGCTGATACCTCTGGCGCTGAGCATCACGATTTTCGTCTTGCTCAAGGCTGTCGGCTTCCATAACGTCCCATCGCGAAGTACCGCCAAGTGTGTGTTCTGCTTTGTTGCGCCGTACACCCAGAATTTTCTCCATCCCCGTCTGGAAGCCGTATTGAATCTGTTTGTTCTGAGAAGATATTAGTGACTGTGGGTGAGTGGGAAGAACTAAGAAAATTCAGATGGGGTTGAAAGCGCTATAACCACATTCTGGATGATGTAAGGCACCACAGAAGGTCTTCCAAATCGCGAATGATGATAAACTCATCATAACTGGATGTGAAAAAGAGTCCGTGCACTCACTTCCTATAGATGACCGCAATTTGACGAAGACACAGAGAGGGTCAACGCTGCTCAATTGCTTGAGATCCGGAAATTTTACCTACAGGAAGAAAGGGTCAGCCCAAGCTATGGCATAATGGAGAACGAGAGAAATCAGTGTTCATGGTAATGTAACCACTCTTTTGTCTTAAAGACTAATCGAAATAATTGTTTTGACTCATCAAGTCATGGAAGCTAAACTGCAGGGGTTCCGGCGGGACTAACCTTATACCAGGAATGCTCCAGGCCCTTGAGGCGTAGAATAGCGTCAACACGCTTGAGGCTGAGGTGATAGTGCTGAGATAACATTCGAATGTTGTTCTTCTTGGGATCTAGCATAAACTTGTTATAAATCTCCTGCCGAACGGCATCTGACTGTGGTGGAGGAGGCTTGAAGCTGGGGTTCATAGGGAATGGCTAAGGGCAAAGTTACGTCAGGAAGCATGCACCCCACGAATCGAAAGCACTGGTACATACGACTTCACCGCCTAGCCAGCTGGTGGGCTTTGCAAACTTGTATTTAGCACCAATGCTCGACAAAAATTCGTTATAGGACCGGGGTTTCCAGCTACGACTTTCAGAGCCATCCCCGGCTTCGTTATCCTCTGGGATGTCTGCGACCTCTTCATCAACCTCCAGTATGGGTTCTGGGTTTACAGCCTCAAGTTCAGCCTCTTCTTCGGGAGTGGGTGGCTCCGGAGCAGATGTCGACCATCGAGTGGGTGTCACAGAGATACTACGACGTGTAGCATAAGAAAGGCGGACACGTAGACATGAGCGCGCGACTGACGGAAATCTGGACGTATGCTGGAGAAGAGGGAGCATTGGTTGGGTTGGCAAAAATTGTAGGGCATTTTAGTTGATGTCACGTGAGAGCTTTACGGCCGGTTTTGGCTGGTGACTGGGGTGTTCAATGACATTGACATGCTTATTGAACATGAACTCTTCGACATTCTCAGAGGCTTCGCTTCACTTGGCCCCCCAAAATCATTCAATTGGCCTCACAATATTCCCACTGCAAAGGTTCACGATTTTCTGCTTAATTCAATCCTTACAAACCCCCACTTTACATCCTACCCACCATCTGTGCAATATCAAAAAGACTTCTGGAAATGGGCTATCGAAAACATGGAATTGGGGTCGCAGTCAGAGGTGTGCAGCTTTTATGTCGTGCATACTGGCTTCGCAATGACTTGCTCGACTTAGGCCAGCGATTTTGAGATTGATGAAAGAATTTACGAGCGTTATTTGGGCTTGTTACCCTCTTCTGGACTGTATGTATCCTGGCCGTAAGCTAGCTTATGGCCTAACATGTGTTTATACAGAGTCATTGGCTCTTCAAACCCTGAAAATCGGGGACAGGTTTGTGGCCGTGGGCTGCCTGTTCATCACCACCCACCATCAGAATCTTATGTTACTCACTATTGGCTGTCAACATCACAAAACCCTGGAAGGCCGATTTCTGATGGGACACATAATATGGTCAACCTATCCCAGTATCAAAGGATCACACTATTAGAATCCAGGAGGATGATTGAGGGTGGTACCACCGGTCTGCGGACGTGGAGGGCCAGCTTCGCCTTAGCTCACTACCTCACACAGCACACAGGTACGCAAGCCCCCGGAATGTAGTGTGATCACGAAAAGTTATTCGAGTAGATGCAGTAGCGTCCAAACGAGTGCTTGAACTCGGGTCCGGAGTCGGCTTTTTGGGCATCCTCGTTGCGGCTTTGCAGACTCAACCATCAGCAGCGTCCAGCACGGAGAAGCATCTCGGTTCTTTGTACTTGACTGACCTCAATCACGATGTCCTTACCCGCTGCCAGGACAACATTCACCTTGAGTGCAGTAAGTGCAGAATATCATTGCTCGGTCCATTCTTACCCCACCTGAAAGACCTATCATCGACTCATCCTGACATTCATGTGCAAGCACTGGATTGGTCCACTTCGCTGGATGATGACCAACGAAATGTTTTGATTTCCCTGTTGGAAAACAAGATCAAACCAGATGTTGTATTAGGCGCAGATATTGTACGTTACTTCTAGTCCATTCCCTCCGATTGCCCTAAAGTTGCTGTATTAGGTTTTCGATCCATCTTTGATCCCTGCTCTAGTGGGCGTTCTCGTTCTCATACTATCGGGGACAAGCTGTCATCTAAGGAGGTACGCCTTGGTAGCCTTGACTGTTCGCAATCCCACCACTGTGGATGCCTTCGTGACTGGAGTTGAAGGTAAATATTATTCGCATGTCTCCTACACATATACTCAGCAAGCTCGCAGCGACAGGCCTTCAAATTACGCAGGTCCCGGTAAACACTGATCAAAGTGCTTTCCCGGAATTTCTCGAAGTGTCACCAGGACAAGAAAACGTGTATCTATTCCGTGTCGTAGCACAGTGCTAGTTTTCAAGAACCCTGAATCCCCGTGATCAGCTAAACGATTCAGTGACGCCGCGCGTTTTGCATGACGAGAAATCATACAGATTTCATAAGTCAATGTACCTGATATGACGACGGGTAATGCAAACCGTGTACTGCAATGACCTCAAGTCATTAACCAGTGTGCTATAATCATAGGCGCCAGAAGAAATCGCACTTTCTGACGAATGACCGTGAACTTTCGCTATTCTGTCCGCATGAGTGGTGGGAGTGTGGGAAGTCTAAATGGTAGCTGGTCGTTGACCGTTCCCCCACCCCGCCTCCACATCCGTATACTCTCTCCCGTGCATGCCGCTCGTTACCTGCGCAAGATCAACCACTTCCCAACTTGACAAAAAAAAGCTGCACGCCCTCGGTCTCGTGGCGAGCCTCCTGATAGTGAAGCCAGGCGGGTACCCAGTCTTGCACTACTACTGGACTGTTCTGTACCCCCCTTTCTACGGCCCATGATATTTTTATCCGCACGGGAACGCTATGGGACTTTCCAACACCTAGACGATTGCCTGGTGCGAAAGACCCCTTTCGCCTGTATATCCAGAACGCCTGAGCGCACGATATCCATCCCTGGAGATTAGCAAATGGTTTTAAAAAAGCCCTATCTTGTGGCACATGAACATTGTGCATTAAGTGCAGAGCGACTAGCGTGGTGGAGTGAATGCGAGCCTAGATTATACTTCGTGCAACATCGTGTTCAGAATATTTGACCACACCCGAATGCACTCATAATTGGCATGAGACAAACTTGTGGTTAAAACATTCGAAACTCATGAACAAGACATTTGGCTGGGGTTTATGCACTTGATCCTTTTCGCAATAGAGTTCATCGATGGATAAGACAGGGCGATTTGAAATGACGGCCGACTTTGAAATATGCCACGAACACAATATCCGACCGCTCAAGCAATCTAAGGACGCGATCCCCACGAGGCCGATTCTTCAGATGTTCAAATGCACGAAACCCTAAGTCGCAGGCAAGGGATAGAACCTGGCCTCGTATATGTACAAATACAATTCAGTTGGAAGTGAGTACATACAGTAACTCATTTCATGTGCCAGTTCTGGCGTTGGTTCTCCTCAGGGAATCGACAAGCCATTGCCTTCGTCTCAGAGCTCTGTCGCCTAGCCCGCCTTCACTGTCCTTGGCAATACCAATTACCCTCACACGACGTTCCAACTCTGGCGAGTTGTCCACCTCGCCTTCTTCTCCTCGCTCTTCTTCAACAACCTCTTCTTCTTTCAGGTCGATATTCCCATCAAATACTTCATCCGGCCTTGCAGCATTCTTTCCAAAAGCGCTTGCGAAGAAATTGATTGGACTGTTGACCGCGGTCGTTAATATTTCAGATGCATCATCCAGGATCGTTCGCGGCTTTCGCATGGGCTGAGAAACGAGAAAGTATTTCCTGTTGTTCCAGGAGCCAGCTATGGCCGAAACGCTAGAACCCATTGTAGATTCATGAATGGTCGTGGATGCAGCGGGAGATGAAGGTGGATAGTTAGGGTCATGGCTGAAATGGGCGGTAATTTCGCCAGTCTGGGTGTTGTACTGGAATTTGGGAAGAGGATGAGAGTATGAGTTCGGGTACGGATAAGACACGGGGCGGCGATGACGCAGGACTATACGGTCGCCTATGGTATAATAAGATGAACAGGCCTTGTCGATAATGTTTTAAACCCACCTTCGACATCGATGGCGTGTCCTGATGACCTTGAACAAAGAGCACCAGATGTGTCGATGAAAAAGACTTGGTTATTCGCATCTGGGTCCCTGAAACCTGGTTCTGCGATCAGCCTTCCCGCTCAGGGTACAGAGGAAGGAGGCAGACTCTCGACCAACGACGTCTCTTTCTCTGGCCACAGTAAGACTTCCGTTCCGTCTTCGACGGAATCACCCCCCACGTCCAAGAGCCGATTCGAGGCAACGGAGCGGATGACAAAATACCCAGGCGGAAATCCATGAGTGTCTTTATCTCTCATGATGAGGCCTGGAGGACGGAACAAGGTATGTAAACAACAGGCACTGCCCAGTTTGGAGTTCATCACAAGCCCCACACGCAGACGATGACAGGTGCAACATTAAGAGGTTGTATACAAGACCACGACACTACGAGTTATGTATTACTTCGGTCAAAGCTCCCCCCAGCATACGACACAGTATTGCATAAACACCCTTCCATCTCAAATCAAATCAATGGCGCCAACAATCAAAAAAAGCAAGGAGCGAGAACGTGAAACGCAGGTTTACGATATCACAAAATGATACAATCCCACGTATAATCACGACGAAACGGGGCATCGAGGAAGGACAGGATTTTGTATCGACTCGCGATAGCATGGAGAATACGAAAGGAATGTGCATCTGAGGAATCGCCTATTCTGGGGGTTGAGGAGAGGAAGTTTGTCGCGAGACGATGACGACCGAGCTAGTTAGACACTCATGGCATTACTCCGCAACGACGAGTCCACCCATGGCACGTTGGACATTCCGTATATTTTCAACGGTTCCATTCGAGCCATTGCCTCCGTTGCCGCCAAGAGCCCTATGCCCGAGACCGGGATGTCGGACACCAAGAGCGTGACCCAACATTCGTTTACCGGGGTCGCCGATACGTGGACCACCTGATGACTCAGAGGTCGACGCCTGCAAACTTGTTGTTAGGATCGCAGGGTCCGACGGGATGCTTGATCCAGCTACGGCCTCACCCAAAGAAGAGCTGATCAAACTGTTGAGCGTTGGATGTGAGGGCAGGGATGGCAGAGTCGGAGATGGCTCTCGCTCCCGCCCGGAGGAATGCTCTGGTATGGTGATGTTATTATTATTGCTCGTACTCGCATTCAGACCACGGTAGTTGGGGTTGGTCGTGCCCGACAAGCTACGGGCATTTGGAAAGACGGAAATAGACGCAGACCGGGCGTTGTGAGAGCGAGAGGCGCTGGGATTATGCTGCCCTCGCGAATTGACGTTTTGGATTATAGACTGGGCGTCCGGACCGTCATAAGGACGAATCGAAGCAGTTTGACCATTAGACGATGAGAGAACAGAAGGAGGGAAAGCCAGGGTGTGGAGATATGCGCGTTTGGCTAGAGGAAAAGCCGGGCAAAATAAATCAGTCAATGTGTGAACATTACGCTTGGGGCCAAAGTAATGAAAGCTGGCTCCTGAAAAGCAGCCACGAGAAGACAATATACTCACCAACAGTAGGATCCTGGAACACGATGAGAAGGCTAGTGTCGTCTTTCCACTTGATTTTAAAGCCCCCACTCTGATTCTCAAACTCGGTGAAAGCGCTCTGGATGTCTTTTGTCTTGAGCTCTTTCGGAAACCCGGTCAGATAGAGGATGCGAGTGACAGATGCAGAGAGACCAGAGAGGTTGGCGGCCATGGGAGAAGATGGGGGGTAATGAATAGGATATATGCTGGTGGGAAGACTGGGGATGCGATGAAGCGAAGGGAAGTAGAAAAAGAATACGTATATGCAGGCGGGACAGTTGGTGGTAAGAGACAAGATGAGACTTGTCCTGTTGGCCTCCAGTGTCGCCGTCACCGTCACGTTCCCACGCTAAATGTCCACCAGTCACGTCATGAAGAATCTGACTACAACACATAGCTTGTTACACTGTACAGTAGTTTATCGTATGTCATTACAGCTTGTCGTAGTAAGTGTCCAGAGGAGGGATGTCAGGCTACAACGGTCTGTGAGTGCGGAGTGCGAGACAGCCAGACATAAGAGCCGTACCTTGAGACCTTTCCGTGTGCGGACGCCCTTGACTAGTTCCTCCATCTTGCTGCCTTTCTCAAGAGGGTCTCCGTTCATTTGCTCCCAGTGATCAAAGACACACTGCGGGAAGGCCTGGCCGGCAGTGTGCGAGCGCAGCTCTCCGTTGAAGCCGAAGGACTCGGCGACAGGAAGGTACGCTTTAACGGTGAACATGGGTGTTCCTGGACGCTGTTCTTCGCTAAATACTTGACCACGGCGCTTGTTTAGGCAACTGTAGATGCCACCAATGGCAGTCTCTGGGCATTGAATTTCGACTGGACATTGTGATCTTAAAATTGGACCGAAAACGACACTAGATAGTGAAACGCACCAAGGAAGATGGGTTCCTGGAGTGTAGGCTGAGCGAGCAAAGCAGAAGCATAACAGCAACGACGCATTGTGGGAATAATCTGTCCTCCGCCACGATGGATAGCATCAGTATGCAACTGCGGCAGACTAGTGAGAAATCTCAGTGACGCAGAAACAAGAGTACGTACAGTAACATCGAGAACATTGAAGCGAATTCCGCGCATGTTCTCTTCGCAAAGCACACCCTCCTTTGTTGCCCACTGGAAGGCAGCGACGCAGGAATCTTTGATCTCGTTGAGGTACTGCACACCCTTAGTAACGTCAACAAGCAAATTAGGGCCAGTGGTATCAGGGCCGAAACACCAAATCTTCCTGGCTTCGGTAACATCCCACCCGAAATCGTCCGCTAGAACGCGAGCTCGGGCCTTGAAATCATCACGAGCACTGAGTTTTCCGTCCTCAATGGCTTTGGTAACCTCCTCGTCGAGGGGTTGGGCCTTGGTAAAAAGACGATTGTGTTTGTTTTGTGATTTGGAAAGGGCGACGATGCTAGACTCGGCCTTGACAGTCTCACGGTAAGGAACAACCGGGTCGGAAATCTTGAGAGGAACGCCAGCGTGATCTTCTTGAAGGTCCTGGGATGAGTATATTTAGTAAAGTAGCCGATAGTAAATTTGACCGTGCTCTTACCTTCAAGCAAATTTCGAGGTGCAATTCACCAGCTCCAGCAACGATGTGCTCGCCAGTTTCACTTATCCAGGCCTGGACACACGGATCTGACTTCGAGAGACGCTTGAGACCTTCGACGAGCTTAGGAAGATCTGCAGCATTCTTGACTTCGACGGCGACTTGTACTACAGGAGAGACTGAGAACTTCATAACCTTCATGTTGTGGGCGGTGTCGGAAGTGGTAAGAGTACCACTCTTGAGTAAGAACTGGTCGATACCAACGAGGCCAACGATGTTGCCAGCAGGGCAGTCCTCGATGGGCTCAATGTAACGACCCATCATGAGAACGGTGCGCTGGATGGACTTCACGAACAAATCATCCTTCTTTCCGGGAATGTAGTTAGGACCCTGAATGCGGATCTTGGGGCCGGCTTTCACAACACCAGAGAAGACACGACCAAATGCATAGAAGCGTCCCTTGTCAGAGGTTGGCACCATCTTGGAGACGTAGAGTACGAGGGGACCGTTAGGGTCACAATCTCTGATACCAATGGCGGACTCGTCATCCATGGGACCTTCGTAAAGGGTCTCGACTCGATAGCGCTGGGCGGTGGCGGGGGAAGGAAGGTTGATGACAATCATCTCCAAGAGGGAGTCACCAGCGGGGAGGAACTTGCGCATGATGATCTTGAGTAGAGCTTTGCCCTCGATATCACGCTCGTCGGAAGCGAGCTTAATGTCAAGCTTCTCGCACATAGTGATGGCAACGTCCTTCTTGAAATTCATGACGGCGTCGAAGATTTTGAAGATGGGGTCAAGGACGAATTGATTGAAGGCGCGCTCGAGGGACTTTCCATCAGCGTCCGTGGGGCTGGTGGTCCACTTGCGGGTTTTTGGGTTGAAGTAGTTGTCACCCCAAAGCTTGACCATCATCTTATCCTTGTCAACACCAAACTTTTTGGCATAGCGGTTGGCGAACTGGCGGAGAGTGAAACCCCACCCATGAAGACCAGAGCCAAATGCGACTGTGCCTTTATCGGGATAAACCTGGACATCACCAAGAGCCTCGTCGTGGTACGTAGAAATGATGACGTTAACAGATTCGATGGTACGTTGGAAAGACTGGAAGAGGGATTCTTTGTCTACCTGTAGTTCGAGAAGAGCACGATCGACCTTGTTAATGATCACGACGGGTTTAATACGTTCCGTCAAGGCCTGACGAAGTACAGTCTCGGTCTGCACGCAGACACCTTCGACACAATCGACGACGACGAGGGCACCATCAGTGACACGGAGGGCGGCAGTGACTTCGGATGAGAAATCGACATGTCCTGGAGAATCGATCAAGTTGATCAAGAATTCGTTACCTAAAATCGTACTTGAGTTGACGTGGACGACAAAAATTTTCGGTATTGTCTGAATCAACTCACCCTCAGTCTTTTGTTTGATCGCGCTGACCTCTTCCTTGTCGACTTCGAAATACATGGAGATGGCAGTTGATTTAATTGTGATACCGCGTTCTTTCTCGTCTTCCCGTGTGTCCGTAAATCGCATATCACCAGCCTTTGCAGTCGCGATAATACCGGCTTTTGAGACGAGGGAGTCGGTGAGAGTGGACTTTCCGTGGTCAACTGTTCAGCATCTCAATATATGTCGCTTCCACAGAAAAATGGCAAGAACCTACCATGAGCGATGACACTCATATTACGGATGTTGGTCGAGCGGTCCATCAGGGCCCGAATCTGATCTATTCGAGAAAAAAAACATGGTGTAAGCAGGCTGTACGGGCGACGGATTGTGATAGTAAAATTTTACTAACCGACTGTGAAGTTACTACCCGAGACGATAAGGATATCGGTCAATGAGGTGAAGCCATATAGAACGGCGAAAAAACCTACACCATGGTGAGATTCTTCTACTGTGAACAGATGGAAAGGAGTAAGTATGACAATCCCGACTGGGTGAGATTCCTTTTAACAGTTGGGTGCGAACACTTCGCTGTTGACAGCAGAAGATGGGGTTTCACGTTTGACAATCCTTGTCTTATCGATTACCGGGCGTTAGGGCAGGCGTCATTTCGCCTCCACGTGACATGGAAATCCTCCATCAATCTCAATCTCGATCACTGTAGGTGACGAGGTGTACGTCACCTGAGCTTCGGTTGTAGCGTAGTCAGCTCAATGCATAGCCCACGTCAAGGTCTTCACAGCCCGCTGGATCTGTCCGGCAGCGGCATAGATCACCGCGCTGGCAACGTGAGTCACTTTGAATTGGTAACCTTTAGTTCACAAGAGCCCCCCGCCAGGACTATAAATGGCCCGGAGTCAGAATGAACCCTCATGATGGAAAACCGCTTCAGACCATTGGAAGTCAATCCGCGCACCCAGGAGCCGTTTCTTCGGTTGCGAAAGCATCCCAATGTCATCGTTACGCCTCCGCGTGAGAGTGACGCACCCAATCTCTTGCCTCCTTTGAACGATGAACGCGTTCATATCTGGCTAAAGACGCCTTTCCCCTATACATACGGTATGTTGTATATCCATGGTTGAGTCCCTTGGCTCAATGCATACCTCTAGAACATGCCCAAACTTGGATCAACAAGATCAAACTCGATTGTGATCAGGGTCTGAAAGAGCTGGTCGATGCACTTGAAAAGGGGAAGTCACCGACCCTGACTTATAGTCCTGTCAGGTTCCTTCGAGAGTTACAGGAGGATGGGAGCGACGTATTTCTGGGAGACATTGGTTTCGTCCGTTGTCCAGACATCCTACTGGAGAACCCGAAGCATGATAATGCCACAAATCTCGAATTACCAGTCGGGGACGCCGACATTGTGTGGACCATCGGGGGTAGCTGTATTTCCAAGTTACTGATGACAATGGGACTCATTCGTTGTTATAGATTTCGTCATACCGAGCCATCATCGGAGAGGTATAATGACGGATGCTATTGACACTTTGGTCAACGAACTTTGGAAACCGCTTTTGGGAGCACGTCATATCGTTGCAATGGCCCATACCGACAACGAGGGTAGTAACAAGGTGTTCTTAAAGAATGGCTTCAATTTGGTGCGATGCATCACGAATCGTGCAGAGCTTAAAGGCTATCAGCGCGATTTGAACGTTTTGGAGTGTTGTGACTAATACAGGCCTTCAGCTCGCTTTGTTAAAGTATCAGTCCGTTGTAGTCGAGCAAATACCACAAGAAAATTGGACATGCCAGATGCGATCTTCTAGCATCGCGTGGTGTAGGACAGCTGATATGAACATGTAAAGGCATCCCAAACCTTGAAATGGCATCGTGCCTTCACCGAGCTAACCTATTAGCTGAGGACCATTTCATTAGCTGTGCAACATCTCATGAAAGCCTAGAGGACTCACCAGAAAATCACGGACTACTCACTCCCACAGCAGAGGTTTCGATCATCTGTTTGGGAAGAGAATTGAGTGTATACAGAGCAAAGCGCAGGTTGGAAGTTTGGTTTGGTTTGTGTCTTTGTGTTGCGTGTATGATTGCTGGTTAGTCATATGATGTTTAAACGATATTCGGGGCATGTATAAGTCATTATCGCGCCTCTTGGACGGATCCGAGGTGGTTCGTTAGTTTCTATATCACTTCATGAAGGTGGACTCTGTTTCTGCAGGTAGTTTACGACAGGATTGAGCATGCAGACACGAGAGCGTACCAGACAGTTTATAGCATTGTCTGGTGATACGGGAGCTAAGACATAGCCGACAAAGTTGGCACCAAGTCGTGTTAGTTTGAATGGGACAGGTGCTCACCACCACGCATCGTGTGGTATCGAAACCGGAAAACCTAGGTGAGCCCAGCCGTATGCACTTTCTGGATGGTTTTCAATGGTGTTGTACACCCCAATAGCCTCGTCTAGAAACCACTGTTCCAGCCTTGCCTTTGTGCAGAACGACAGAGAAAAAAGGCATGATCGGTAGCTCAGAGTCGGTATATATAATCTTGTCGTTTGGAATATGTGGGAGATGAATCATTCCAGGAGTGAACAAGTCCCGGCAGCATTTCCCGGCTGTCTCGTGTAAGGGGTGTTGGTACCAGAGAACATGGTAGGTTGCCTGTGGGTTGGTGGCAGGTTTTTTCCGGTAAAAGGACGGTTCGGCAGAAACAAGGTAGTCCTTATGTCGGCGATGGTAAGGGCTGACTGGTCCATCGCAAGGGGTCGCGTCTGCAGATGGTTACCAGCTTGGATTTGTGTGTGAAAAGAGGGGCAAGAGTTCCCACGGGTAGTTGCGCTACTTTGCCTTGCCAACTTGTCTTTGTCCAGCTCAGCTTGCTCGTTCTCTCCAGCCATGCCTCCCCGTGGAAGCGAAGGCCTTGACTTTACGCCAATCCTCACACACTATCTCTTTCTCTTTACCTCCATCTTCGCAATCGTCAGTATCTCCTATCCAACCATGCCCTACAACACTCACCAGACCCTTCACAGGCTGCCTGGTTTATCACCTTCATCTCCCAAGCTTTCGTTGAAGCCCGTACGTACTCAACTGTACGTCAGTTTATTTTCTGACGCATCGGAATGATCTTCAGATGGTACTGCTGGCACACTATGGTTTGCCATCTTTCTCGAATTGTTCCTCATCCTCGGTGTTCTCTACACCCTCGCAACAGACGCAGTATCCATGCACCGCTTTCAGATATCGGTATTTGGCGCTGTCGCTATTACATTCTCGGTCAACGGTGTCTCGTTCAATGTTCCTAATGCTGCCATCAAAGCTATGTCCGCCGGCTGGTTGATTCTCTCCATCGTGAACATTCTTTGGGTCCTCTACTTCACCTCCGAAGAGGATTCCCTTACCTTCCACATCTTGAATTCAATGGGAAATGGTGGCCTCACTCCTCCCTCGCGCCGCCGACGGACACGTACTCAATCGTCCATGCACAACATAAGTGGAGGGAACGGTTATGCAGGACCCTATGCTCCAGGTAGCGGCATCGGCTCCCAGGAAGTAACGTACGACGCAAAAGTTGGAAGTGGATATGGGGGTGGGGGCAATGCTCTTCGTAGTCAGAATAGTTTCGCTGGGAGTATTGATGCTGCGAATCGAAGCGTCGCTACTGGAACCGGAGGTCCAGGAAGTCTCAACAACGTGTCTGGTGTTAAAACTGGTTCTATTGGGGGTGGTGACAATGGTCCGCATTCGCCGTTAATGGCGGGCATCGGTGCCGGTGGTTCGCAGGGAACGAATTCTGCTGTAGAACCTGCAGCACAGCCAACCGATACTTTCGCTTACAAGGCACGCGCCCTGTATGCCTGTGCGTGGTTTTCTTTCCTTTGTATTGGCTATCGCTAAAACTGGTTATCAGATACCGCAAACCCTGATGACCCCAACGAAATTTCTTTCAGCAAAGGCGAAGTGCTGGACATCGTAGACAAGAACGGGAAGTGGTGGCAAGCCAAGAAGGCCGATGGTGCAGTAGGAAGTAAGCTCACCCCCTCCGCCCTCTCGGATTGCTGGCTCATATTCTCATAGTTGCACCATCCAACTATCTTTCCCTCATCTAAAATCTCTATCATATGTGTGACGCAAATGCATGCCATGACTTTGGTGGGTCTCGTCAACCTTACCTCTCACGCTGTCTCACGGATTTGGCTATACTGTGACGAATCAGTTACGCACAATCGTGCATATGGAAATGACGTATATTCTCACTACTTCACTTTAAATCAGCTTTGACGAACTGGTTGTTGTCTATCATACTTGAGCCTTTCGTGTTATCCACATCCCCGATTTTCCCCTCACAGTTTTGATTCACCTGTCTAATACCTCTCGCTCTGGTCCCCTTTTGATCTCAGGTAGTCACTCTTCTACTCTACCGCTGCGTACAGTTGCCAGACTATCCACTTTGCCGGTTGTATTTGTATGACTGTCTTGAGATTATAACCCGGTTTTTTTTCCAGCCCTGATGAACCTTCATCGATCATCTGTCCTGGAGACTCTTCTTTCCTCTTCATCCGTTAATACGTTGCCAACAATCTAGAAGGATAATTTAAGTATGCTGAAATATAAATTGTCTCCTTGGATTCATTGAATGGTCCCCTCTTGAGAGTGCGTATGTGGGTAATTCTAAACTTTAAGTGTGACAACGGAAGGCAATAAATACGGAGGTGACTCTACAACGGAGACAAACAATGGAGCGCGCAGTTTCCGTCTATTCTCCGTTACTTTTACCGCCGCCGTCCAGCCCCACCAAGTAATACGAGCTTCGCGCCCTTCTTCTTTCTGCCGCCAGCCCTTTGTTCCAGCTCATGCCAAGCGATATCAATGTCCCACTCATCCTCCGCATTTTCCCTCACCCTCTGCTGCCCATGATTAGGTGGGTGAGTCGACGGTGAATGCAGTGCTGAAGCGAAGGTCCCTGTACCCCAAGCGCCCGTGATCTGTTGCGACTGCTGGGGTGGCGAAGGTGAAGCGGAGGGAGGGGTCCCCAAAGCCTGTGATCCTAACGTCGCGAAGGAACCTTCCGCTGGTTCCTGAGTTGTGATTGGGCTCGGATTGGAGATAGGATAAGGTGCAGATGACGTCCACAGTCTCTCCCTCGCCCTCTCCCGCTCCTCTGCCCTGGCCTTGGCCTTGTCATCTCTCTTTCCCTTCTCTTTTCGCCGTGATGTCCGCGATTTCAGTAATCCCTCAAAATTTTTCAGGGCGTCGGCACCCACGACACCTCCCAGGTCAGTTTCGATAAACACAACATCGGCGCCTTCTGGCATGTGTGCGAGATATTTACAACGTTTGCGTAGATTGTCATCAATCGTACTTTCCGAGAAAGCTTCGACCTTCACGGTGATATTGTCGGGGAAAGCAGAATAACTGCTGAAATGCGAGAGGAGTATTCGAATGTCAAGTGGGTGGAGATAGATCGGTAGTCCTGAGGCAGCTTGATAATAGTAGTACGTTTGGGTTGTTGGTGGTGGTGGATTGATGTTGCGCCGTTGCCGATGGTAGTGGCGGGGTTGCGCTGTTGCCAAGCTTGGTGATAATTCTTGGGATGCGGGAACACTCTGAGTTTTTAAAGGTGCACTCGGTGTGGATGAATGGACGCCTGTCGATTTGGTGGCAAGAAAGTCTATCGGAATTTCTTCCTGAAGCACTCTTTGATGTGGTTCCTCGTCCTTCCGTTTCCCTTCTTGGAAAGCCACGCGCTCTTCATGTTCGTTTTGGTCTCTGATGGCCTTTTCAATCTTCTGCTTCAGTGTAGGTGTATCCAGTGCGGCCGCCTGAACAATTTGTTGCCGTACTCTGGCTTCAGCCGCGTCAACGAACGAAATTCCCAGGTCATCGTTCATGCTAGTCAGAGTCCGGCGCTCCGATACCAGTTCGTCCAAGTCCCTGGAAAGATTTGAAATGAGGTATGTCGGCGTGGCAAGCATGAACTTGGCAAAATTGTAGACATCCGGGAGAAAATGGAAAGGGGCTAGGTGGGGCGGGAGTAGATCAGAGGGCCATGTATGTGAACGTGGGAGTGCGAGTGTCGTGATTTGTGGGCGCTGTATAAGACACATACGCAGAGAGGATCCAGACCTAGGAGCATTCTCGAAAGCATTATCGATAGTCGAGGAAGATGAGGAAGGTTCAGTTGCGGAATCGCTGACATCATTGGTGGTGTCGACCAGCCCATCAAACCACTTGACACATTTGAGCTGTCGCTCAGTCACCGAGTCAAAACAAATCGGACATCGAGCCCATCTATTTTCGGAGGTACCCAAGTAGTGAAGGATGCAGGGAAAACAAAAGACCTAGGAGATTGTATGTTATTCAAGAGGAGGACAAGGGGAATGCAAGGCTTACATGACCACACTTGGTCATTCGGGGAGCGGTAGGTGGAGACAAGCAAATGGGACAGCTTGTCTGGGAACCATGATCCCGAGCGGATGTAAATTGCTCCCCGGTCGCTGTAGCGGAAGCCAGCACTGAAGACCGAGGTATGATGACTTGCAAGATGTCCTGCCACTGGAAGAAACTAGTACAGCGCATGAGCATCATGATTAGGGGACAAAAAGAATACGTGCATGTCAGGGTCAGCAAAGTGTACAGTATAGTCGCCGCTGGGGTTCATAACGAAACGATACTGGGCGTTAACGAAACCTATTTCAGCGTAAGCTGGGGATAGAATATGCCAGAGATAACGATATCAGTAGCTCACGTTCTTTGTTCCATACGCCCTGTGCTGTTCCCGTCTTCCGGCTCCTCCTCGGAGTACTTGAAAACGGTCGAGTCTGCCTTGGAGGGAGTGAGAAATTCAGAAGATGATTCAAGTTCGCGGGCTGATTAGAAGGCATCTTGCCCACACGCTTGGGAGTGTGGGGTTGGTTAGGGGACGGCAGGTCCGACATGGGGCATGGGAGGCGCCACTGATGAATGCGCCGGTGTTGTCAGGAACGTTGGGTGCAGAGGGGGACAGGCTCCCGTAGAGTGGGAAGCTGGGCCGAGGCAGGGATGGCGAAGCGAGGTCATGACTCAACAGCGCAGAGCACGTGCCACAAACACTACATGCTTGGGAAACGGAGGGTATTGAGGCACCTCTGCACCAGCGCAAACGACCAGGCATCAATGACTGGGACCTGGAGGACTTCTGGGAGGAGGAACCTGAAGGAGACTGATCAATCGTGTCGCCCATTCGCCGGTAAACTCTTTTCCTCCATACCCCTGTTATCCGGTTTACCAGACTGCCCCTGCCCACCATCTATTCCTAACCTCATCTTTATCTTATTCTGTCTTATTCCACACCTGCCCCTATATCTCGGCCAACAAGTAGGTCTGTAGCCTATACCACAGATACTCCCCCCACTCGAAAACACTCCACCACGGGTAAACTCCACACACACCTCTACGCCCACACACCCCAACCTCCAACCGGATCTAGTGGTTAAGCTTGTGCTTGGTGTAGATTCACCGCGTCTTAGCCGTATGCTTGTAGCGGTATATAAATGCATAGTCCAAAACACAAAAAAATAAAAATAAAAATAGAAAAGCACAGAGCACGTGCCACATCCTTTCCTCATGCCAAAAGGAAACCTCAATCCTGCAGAAGCCTACCGTACGTCTTGACCCTCTTTCTCTTCACATAGCTTACATCGATTAGGCAAGGCACAGCGCAAGAAAGAACTCAAGAAGGCATGACCCACCTCTCGACAGCTACTACGGGGCTAAACCAATTCTTTGTACTAGAACAAAGCCGAACGTACTAAAAATCGTGATTTTGCTCTCGTCAAGAAAGATACAACTGGTTCGTTCCTCTCTGTGGCGCATGAGAGGGTCTGACTATCTGCAGAGCTTGAAGAGGAGGTCAAGCAACTTGAGTCTTCCGATGGCGACAAAGCAAGGCTTTTCGAACTCAAGACAGAACTAGAAAACATCAGCAAGAAAAAGGAGGAATACGTCAAGGAACATCCGGAGCAGCGCAATCTCGTGTACCGAAAGCGCAGAAAGCAAGAAGAGGACGATGTGAAACCCGAAGCGGAGAACCCAGCGCCTCAGAAAAGAAATTTGTTCAACAAGAGAGGTCTACCGCGTCATCCGGAGCGTAGCATTTATTATGACCCCGTTTTGAACCCGTATGGCGTTCCTCCTCCCGGCATGCCTTACATGGAGCGTGGTGAGTGCTTTCCTCGTGTGTTACTGCGGTAAGTAACAACCATTTGCTAGCACTGCAATTCGATGAGGTGGACAGTGAGGCAGGTATGTCATGTATCTGCGGCCGCTCTTTTATCCTCATTGTAGTTTCAGAAGACGACGGCGATACTCCTCTGCCGAAAGGCCTTGGCCCTGGTTATGAATTGGTCGATAGTGATGATGAAATATCCATGCCCGAAGGTCCTCCTCCAACCAACGCAGGTTCGTCGACCTGTAGATACGTTACCAGCTTATTCACAGTCTGTGTTATGTTCTTCAGACCCTCACCCACCAGTGCACACACACCCATTATCCACTTCTGTTCCGTTACCTCCACACACTGGTTTTTCCGTCGGGGACATCCCACCTTCCCCCTTCCCGTCCCCGGTAGTTGACACCCTTCTTCCGCCACCTCCTCCGCCTCCCGGTCTCCCTCCTGGCACAACTTTCCCCCCACCTTTGGGAGCCTTCCAACCAGGTGTACCCTATCCGCCGCAGCTTCCCCCTAGATTTGTTGCATCTTTACCACCTCCACCTCAGGGCTTTTTCCCGCGCAATCAGTCAATATCGTCCACGCAGGACCCCCTCTCATCAATCCCGCACACGACTTACCAGGCACATCGCGCATATCAAAATACCCTACGCTCTGCTTTACCCCCAAACCCATCTCTTCCTCCCAAACCCACAGCTGTAGCGGAACTCGCTAACGCAACTGTGATTGCCGCACCTCAGCTGCGGAATCTCAAGAAAGAGGTGACTGCATTCGTACCTAACTCATTGAAGCGGAAAAGGGACCCATCAAGCACAGGCTCCAGCTCTAAAATCGATGCTGCACCGTCTTTGGGCCCAGCCAAGGCTACAGACGAAAATGAAGACGTGAAGCAAGGGATGACGGGGCCTGAGGCCCGACCAGATCTTGTTGACATGCTTAGAAATCAGTTTGGCCATGGACCTACCGTTACAACCCCACCCACCAAGGTGAAGACAGCAGACGCCAAGAAAAATGATGACTACGCGAAATTCATGGAGGAAATGAGCGACATATTGTGACGGCTGTGTTCCGCGATGCCCATGTATTCTTAAGCTATTCATCTAAATGATAAAAACAGAATAGAGATCTAGAATACCGTGGACAAATGGACACTTGGTGTCATCTGACTGGCTGGTTTACCTTAGCTCATTCATGAAGTCCCACAGCGTTCCCTCCCACTCCCTTCTCGCACCCCAGCACCTTGGCATGCTCAAGGGTCGACGAGACGATTCGGAACAACGTCAGTCCGTCGGCTAATTATTAGTTACATCCACTCTTCAAGTGACACTTGTCCTCCCATACACTGTAATGGCCCTTCCTGGCTCGGAAACCATTCTCCTGCAGCCCCGCCAGTATGCTCAATATCCGGGAAAATTGCTACTGTTGCCTCTCTTACCGTTCAGGAAACCTACTAAACCTCTTCCCACTGAAATATGGAGCGAGATCTTTGCTTTTGCCGCAGAGAGCAGTGGCCGCGACGTCACAGCCTGGTCCTTCTCATACCTAACCATTTGCAAACCTCTCAAGGTATTCTTCTCTAACAATCAAGTCTCTCTGCTGAAATAGCTAACCAGTCCTATTGTACCCGTTCACAGGAGGTCGCTCTACCAACACTTTACTCCAAAATCGATTTTCGGTCCATTGAAAACCTTGAGAAATTTTACCAACGTCTCTTTACTGCCGAACAAAAATGGGACTCCATTCGGAGGATTCCATATTCAGCTCCTGGACGCTGGGTCCAGGAGCTTGACCTATCCACTGTGACAACCCAAGGGGCCAAACAGGCGCTCCAATTTGACTCACTCCTCACACAAGTCTTTCCGCTCACACCATTCCTCCGACGTCTCTCCCTCAACCCATCCTTCACCGTGAGCTGTCGTGTTCTCCAGTCGCTTGCTCAGCGCGATGGTGCCGTCAATCTACGCAGTCTGGAGGGACTCCAGTATTGCCGTCCTAATTCTCCTATTCCGGATGAAGACCCCTTTGTTCAGCTCCTTCGCCAGTGCCCTAACATCGAGGAGTTGGACATCATTGGCCAAGGCATAGATCAAATCGAGCTTGAACTCATTTTCGAACAATTTCCTACGGAGGCTGAGGCCCACCCACCCCAACTCGATACTGACTTCTTCGTCCCTCTCAACCTCCCAAAACTACGAACCTTGACACTCCTCTCTATGCATCGTTCCCCTCTTATGCTAGCCCTTCTCTACACGTCACTTCCGGCACTCTCAAAGCTAACATTGACACCTTACGGCGACATACCGTCTCCTCGTTCTCTTTCGTCCCAATTCATTGCTATTCATGGACACAACCTCCGATCCCTTCTCTTGTCCACACCCAAATCCTGGCCCACGAGGCTCCACCCCTCCCCGATAGATCTCCTTTCTTCTTGTCCAAAATTAAGACACTTATCCCTGGAGAAACCCTTACCTCAGTTGGTTCTACTTGAGAAGCACCCGCTTCAGATTTTGTCCATTCCTCGCCCTAATGCGGAATTTTGGCCTGTGTTGGAGAATATGTTACCTCTTCTCCCTCACTTACACGTCCTACGCGCACAAGAGGTGAAGAAACTGCAAAAAGGACTGTCTTCGAGGGCGCAGGAAGCGGGTTTGCAAGGTGAAGTCAAGGTGTGGAGAAGGCGACTACTACGCAAAGGTGTCCGCGTTCTTGACGCTGAATGGAAGGAGTTTGATTGATCCCGGACCCGTACTAATATGTGCTTGGTTTTTACTTCCTGCTTCTCCGTTGACATATTCACTTCACTTTTACATGTTTTTCTTATACCCCAATCCTCACTGACAATATACTCCAAATGTACTACATTCTGGGGTGCGCCATGTATGTTTCACAAACGCGATTTGGTATACAACATTGCAGAGTTCCCCTCTAGCTCGTTTAGCGCTTCATCGACCTCCCGTTTCAGATCATGGTGCCAGACAGGCTCCCAAATTCCAGCCAATTCGCGTTGAACGCGATCAACACCGAATCCTGACTTGCCAAAGCTGTCATATATTCTGCCGGCCCGGGCACTTTCTTCCAAAACCATGTTAGCACGACGCGGTCGTAGTTTATCATATACACTGAGTACAGACTACGTCGACAATCAGTACAGGCCGTAGCGAAGACAGGGCATCGAACTCACGTCGAGGTTTGATCGCTTGGTTCCCGGATGGCTCAGTAAGCGACAAAGAACGTAGACATCTTCGAAACCTTGTCCGACGCCCGCTCCGAGATGTGGTAGCATTCCATGTGCCTACAACGAATTGGTCAAGTTCCTAACCAGAAGAGAGCCATAACAAATCAACAAACAGAATCTCCAATGAGGACGACCCTCCCGGACAAATAGCTCGGCAGGGTTGGGCTGACCGCGTGAATGTACCACTTGCTGGCGTTATTTACATGATTCACGATCATTTTCGCATCACTCCCCATATCGTTGTATAGAGCGATGATCTCGGACTTAGGAACACCCTCCACCCAAGGTCCTCCTAACTGTGGACCCATACGCTTTGAATAATTGCTTGCGAACAAGACGACATTAATCTAGCTGAGGTCAGATATTAGGGTAAGTGTGAAATGAGTCCGAACCTTGTCTGTCCCCTGCATGGGAAATGTGATAATGTGCTAGCAGAAGTAGCTTGTCAGTCACCTCAACATGAAGAAGCAACTTAAAGTGACCTTGTCATTCCCCATCCAGCAAACGGGCATTCGATCCACCACGGTTTCGACCCCTGCCTTCAATAGGGCTTCGTGAGGCACTAAGGCACGATATGCGACTGTGTTGGCGAAGACCAGATTGGAACGCTCGCTGCCAACCACAAAACCGCGAACAGTGCTCTTGATTCCGTCTGCTCCCACAACGATCTCCGCTTCATGTTCAGTCCCGTCCTCGAACTCGAGCCTGTACCCTCCAGATGCTAGAGGCGCTACAAGAGTGCATTTCTTATTGAGATGAAGACAATGTGGATTGAGCAGAGGAAGCAATGCCTCCAGAAATGCAGGCCTGTAGATTCCGAGTCCATATTGCCCAGAGTGTTTGGAGTACTAACGGAAATAAGAATCCATGCCAAGTTGAACATAGTGGTTGCACGCACATCGTAGATGACCTCATGTTTTCCGGGACCCGAAATGAAGATAAAACTCCGCAGCGTCGGTTTCCCGGTATCAGTTTTCTTCATAACAGGCTCCAAAATCCCAAGACCTTCAAGAGCTTTGATAGCATTGAGTCCTGTCTCAGCGGTTTTGGGTTTGTGCTAGCGTTGTTGAGATGAAGTGACTCGCCCAGTCCGACACCAGCTCCTACTTGGCCAAATTCTGGCTACGTGCAATGGTCAGCTGCGAAAGCGAGATCAGACATGGAGGATTGCCCACCGCAGCTTCAAAAACATCTGCATGGATTCCCCGCGCAGCAAGGCCAATGGCACTAGTCATGAGCAACGGTTATTCGTCACCAGCAATGGGTTCTGCGGTAGACAATACCATGCGATACCGCACATTCCACCGCCGACGATCGCGATGCGGAAATCCTTCGTTGATGCCATAGGATTCAGTGAAAGAAAACGGTCTGCTTCCAAGATCGCAGGTCGGCCACATACTATATGAGAAATGTAATCCGAAAATAGTACAAGTGTGGGAGCTGGTGTGCCGAGAAACATTGTTCCGTAGAATCGGGGACAGCCAATTCAAGGCGATTCGTTCAGCCTCCGTATATTTCAATGTCATCGGCTCTGCTTTTCTCCACCTTTGAAGTCACTCGACAAGCGTTCTATAGAACTTCACTGTCCTATGCCATTGTCAATCTCAAACCAATAGTACCTGGCCGTATGTTTCCTGTTTGTCTCCACACCAAATTATGGACCGACACCGAGCCTCTTCAGACGTCCTTATTATACCTACACGCCCTGTACCCAGATTGGCAGATCTAACTGGTAAGCGTCGATACTGCATGCAACATGGGTACCCAACTTATTCCCTTACAGCTTCTGAGCTAACCTCACTCATGCATAGCGTACAGCGTGTCGGCACAGTTATTGAGCGCGCTTACGGTGCCGATGCTTTGACTGTTGCTTGCCAGGTGGGCATTACCTTATCCTCAACTGTGACCACGTACTGAAATTATGCCACAGGATGGCAAGGCTGCTGGCCAGAGTGTATCGCATGTCCACTTCCATCTACTTCCTAGGAAGGCAGCTGGCGATCGCTTTTCTGACAAGAACGACGCGATCTACTCTGCCCTTGAAGAGGGTGAAAACAACCTCACATCGGGTTTTGGAAAACGGTCGTTGCATCAACCTTTGAAAGTGGATGCCGATGAGACCAGGTTACCTCGGTCACCAGAGGATATGGAGCAAGAGGCTCAGTGGCTCAGAACGTTTTTTAAACCTGACGAAATTCTACATTTACCATAGGTCATATGGAAACGGGTATGGTTACAACAGAAAAGATTATATCACAGCCCCACATTCGCGAGGTCTGGTTCCATTTCCAAGCTCCAGAATGAGGTTGTTCTTCGTATCGTACAATCGCCGTAAAATACTCTGGAATCGACATTGTCCCAGAATGCCCCTCCACTCACCATAGAGAATGATCTTGCACAGAGAAGGTAGCTGGGTAAAGAACCTGAAGTGACCATCGAGTACTGCCCAGACTTCTTCAGCGGTCTGGAGGAAATGATTCACCGCGGAGTGCAACCGGATTATTCTAAGGGAAGCGTGCTCCTCGGTAGTCTCGGGGACTTTGGTGAAGAAGACGAAATATCCAATCTCCTGAAGGGTTAGACAACCCCGGAGACAGGTTGTTAGGTGATCGTCCCTTAGGAAGCGGAGATGCTTCCCAAACTCGACAACCTCCAACTGCCCGCCGAACCTATCCCAGACACCCTGCAGCCCCTGTTCAGCCAAAGGTGAATCTAAGACGGCATGGGTCATTGAAGGAAGAATCCATTTGCTGACGATCTGGTGAAGAAGTAGACCGTTTATGACGTGGAGGCGAAGCGTCCGCAGATGTGGCAGACACACGTAGGTCAATGGGGTATAGCCCACAACACCTCCCACAAAAAGGTATTCAACGTTGGGAGCATGTTTGAGCACGACGCCTAGAGAGTTAATGCCTCCAGATCGTTCTGCTTCTGTATGATGCCACCACTCGAGGCGACGCAAAGATGGGAGTGAAACACAATCCACCTCATAGTCGAATTGCAGTGGTTCGGTTAACAGGCAGCGAGGCCGGACGAGCACCTCGAGTTGTGTACAGCGCCGCAGAATCTCGATGGAGGTGGAGGTAGGGGAACTGGCAGGACCCGATACGGTGCTCGGATAGGGAAGGACAGCGCGATGAACCTGCGCATGACACCATGAGCACAGGCGGCAGCAAAACAGAAGAGGGAATGTCCCCACCATTCTCCCATAATCCCTTTGGTTCTTTGTAGGCTCCAAAGCCAGCCTCAAAGCATGTGCACCATGACGGATTTTGACGTCCCTATACAGGAAGCTGATTGTCCAAATCCTCCACAGCCGACACACCATAGTCAACGTGCGCTTGAGCCCCAGTGCCGAGTCCCTAGTATCTGTAGGAGGCGGCTGAAAAGGTGTGTACTCTATTACATGAGTATGAATGTCTCTCGAAGAGGGTTGTATGGCCCAACACAAAATCTCGAGCCAGAGCTCGGGGGGTAAGTCGTGGTGGTCGAGCATGAGCTACCCGTCCCTGTGACCTAACCTGTATAATATATATCACATTTTCGCACACATTCCACCCGGCCCTGGGACCTGACTGTCCAGTGTTGGGTTAGTTGCTCGTGACATAACTCTGCTATTGTTAGAATTAAGATAACCGAGTTGCTAGTTACAGTTACACGCCAACTATGACTGACTGACCAGGACGAGTACGCCTGTGGAATTGTCGGATTCATCACCCCCACTGGCATCCTTGTCGTCCTCACCTTCGAAGGGCAGCCATCACAGCAGTGGGATGGGGGGGTCCGGTAGTCGGAAAATTCTGATAAATGGAACCCTTGAAGTACCAAGAGCACTGTTTTCTCCACCCCACACCCCACACCTAGGAAATTTCACGAGTATCATGGTTACTTGAGCCCATTAGAAGGCACTACGCACCACAGGGGAGGGAGCTGAGTGTGGAGAACACACAGGACTTTACAATTGGACTAACAGTGCGGACTAGAATAACCTTGGGGAAGAGCTGTATTTTATCAGAGGAAGGCATACTTGACGACAACCCAGCGGCACCGACTCATCACTAACTGCATAACCGTACCGGTTATTCTCGGTTAGTAACTGGTTGACGCCACCATGTGAAACCGGACGTTCATTTTCTGGTGGTATACTTCCTGCGGTAGCTACTTTACTTGGTTTTACAGGATGGCAAATCCATCCCGTCGAATCCATCAATGACTACGCATGGTCTCGTGGTTCTGAGCACCTTTTTGGTCACGCCAACGCTAGCAGAGGGGCTCCTCCTAATAGCAGCAGCTTCTGCATCCGAAGCAGCCGCCGGTTTCCTACTCTGGGTACAATTCCGGCTTTGAAGGTCGTCCCCGCCACCGTTCTCTGTTCGTATAAATGCGCACCGCGTTACGACGATAATGTGTCCCCTGGCCTCACTGTAATATGTTGTTTTCTCGGATCGTCTTCCTCGCTCTTGTTTCTTCCGCCTTCTCTGCCGTTGCCTCGCCTTCCCTTTCTCTCATAGTGACTGGTACGCGGTTCTTCTGACTGGCAGGAAATTACACTCAGCACACCGCTCATAGGCCCCACTAGGGTTGATGCAGTTGAGGATCTCAGATTCATCACCACCCTCGCCAATTCTGGCGATAAAACTCTCAAGATCCTCAAGGACCCTCGTAGCATCCTATCTGAACATCCCACAAACAAGTTTTCCATAATAAATATTGAGGGATTCCGACCCTCTTTCAATGGTATCAAAGTCAAATATGTACCCGACATTGCTGCCAAGGCTGGAGCCTATGTTACTCTCACTCCTGGCCAGGCTATCGAGGTCGCACACGAATGTGAGCGGTCCCTTGAACGGCGTTCAATTATCAAGCATTACTACTCTGACGACTGCAGTGACCAATGCTTATAACTTCAGTTCCTCTGGAAGTGGCACATATGAATTTGAAGCAGATAACACCTTCTACGTAGTCAATGAAGACTGCAGCATCAGCACACTCTATGCCGCCAACAATATTGCCCACCGGGCCCATGTCTCTGGAAAACTTGTTGCTAGCCATTTTCCCGATCGGCTTGGAATGTCCAAGCGCCCCAGCTTCGTTGGTTGTACACCTTCTCAACAGAGCTCCATAAAATCCGCCGCCGCTGCCGCAGGAGTATATGCTACTAACGCCCATTCCTACTTCAGTGGTACCGGCGTCGGATCTGTCCGTTATGCGACCTGGTTCGGCACTTATCTTGCCTCCCGTCGCAACGTCGTATCCTCTCATTTTGCTGCGATGAACTCCAACAACTTCTCTACCTTTACATATGATTGCTCCTGCACTGATTCCGGTACATATGCTTACGTCTATCCTTCTAAGTACGTGTAAGTTATTCTGGGCTTTATGATATCTTATTCACATCACAAACCAGGTTTGGCTATGTCTACTTCTGCGGTGCCTTCTGGAACGCTCCAACCACCGGTACCGACTCCAAGGTTTGCTTCGCATTTGCCACGTTACAACCTTCCACCCTAAATTTGATTGTCTTAGGCGGGAACCATTATACACGAATCTTCTCATTTCACTAGCAACGGCGGCACCGATGACCTCGCGTACGGCCAAACTTCTGCAAGGAATCTAGCTATCACCAATCCTTCCAATGCCATCCTGAATGCTGACTCCCACGAATATTTCGCGGAAAACAATCCTGTCCTCTCCTAAATTGAGCAAGAAGCTGTGGCATCGATATGTAGAACGCACAGATCGCACGATATATATAAATGGGGTATACAAGTAGCCAGATTATTTCGTTCACTTGAAATCCCGATAGTCTGATCAGTGCGATGTATCCATGAATGAAGCTGGTTGGAATAAGGAAGTTCATCACTGGCAGAAGCCGAGTAGTGCTCCCAACTTTCCGCAGCTGCCCCACACGCGAGGTGAGGTTGAACATCGACTGCTTCCAAGGTGGACGTCAGAAGTGATGGATCTTTAGATCATCTATCATATTTCCAGAACCTAGTCTTGATGGCCCCGCATCTTATTCGAACCCCTTTTCTGAACGGTTTCTACCTTCGTTCTGGCGACACATGACAGGGGTAAGTGTGCCAGAGACAGCCCATAAGCTCCTTCACCATTTGCAGCCCCAGTCCCGAGCATCATCCTCCATCGTACGTATATGTATGTATACATGCATCACCACTGCGAGTCTAAGAGGATATTTGCAATTAGCCCATGGGGAAAGCTTTCATGAGTCTGTCTGATGGGAACTGGTTTGAATGGTTTGAATGCATGTCTCCAGGGCTACAGGGCCACTGGTCTGAATGAGGGAAGACAACGATATTTACTCGAGTGATTTGGCTCAGACAATCAGGCCCGCGAAATGTCAGAGCATGAAATAAGGTTAGTTAATAGAGAGCACGAATGTCGTCAGGCTGAGCTGACGGATATGGACCGATTCAATTGTGTGAGTCCGGACCGTCGCAGGGTAGATGATGCATCCACTCCACTTCTCGGATAATTCCACGGAACAACAGACGGGAGGGGGTGAGCTGCACGCAGAGAAACAAAGCAGCCAAAGGAAGGAGAAGGAGCAGGTATCCCATCCTAAGATATAACCGCCAAATGAACACAGTCAGATAGACTGGAGAAGGTTTGCAACATGAGCACCTGACGACTTAATATCGTGTGCACCATGGGCTGTAGTCCCCGACATATCACACCGATCGTCAGCGAGGAACCATGCCGTAAGATCGCAGTTTCGGATGGTGAGCTTCTGAGGCTAGCTATTGGTCAAGCTAAGCTTGTACTGCAATATGTAGCGACTAGCAAACACGTCTCAAATATAGGAACGACTCGAACCGAGCCTCAAGCTGATAACAGTAGCTGTCCCAGTCGGGGTCGCGAAGCCACATGCTCGATGACTGGGCCTGTATAGTACGGAAATTCAAAATGACTCTCGACAGGTGCTTGTTGAAGACAATCACCGGATGGAGTTTGAGGAGGAAAGGTACGGTGTAGAGGAACAGTGTACTTATTTCATCCCTTATATTGTGGTTCTGGTATAATCACCAGCAGTGTATTAGTGACCTCCAATCGACATGTCACCGAGGACCAGTGGAAACCGGCGTCGGAAATTGCACGACAGGAGGGCTCAGCAGTCAGAATGCGAAAGGCGTCACAGTGTGATCATCAAGCCCCCAGGTGTGATGGAACTTCATAGAGTAGAGCATGTCAAAGCGTGGTTCGATGATGGACGGTAGTGCCAAAGCCATCTGCTATCATAAAATGTGGACCTGAGGTAAAAGACTGCGTCATAAACCTAGGGATTCGGGTGGGCGACTGGCCGGTTGCTCGGGAAGTTTCCGAAGACACTAGTCCAGTAAATATTGCCACATAGCAACGATCGCGTGTTGGCCAAGGATTGTAGCTGACGAGAGAAGAGAGATGAATTTGTACATCTTTCGTGTAGTTAGTGGCTCGCCTGGCGCGGTTGCCATTGGTGTACGTTCAGCGGGAGCCACGTGCGGCAGGGAGCCTGATGGTGAAATAGGAACAACCGATCGACCCAAATACGGCATGGAATGACGACATAAAATCAGTTCGGCTGAAGTTCCGACCCAGTCTATCTTTGGTTCGCCTTCCTCCCAACTGCTCTCTTCACCTGATAGCTCGCTCCCATACCTGCAGATCAGCGGGTCGATGATCATTGTGGCAAATTTCCAATCCATATGTGAAAATATATCAGTTAGCCGGGAGGGTGGCTGCCCAGTGATTCGCTCCGAAAATTCTGTTGACCTCATTTTCATACACATTGCTATATCTAGCCAGTGCGATGGAGGTAAAGGCAATCCGGAAACTGCTACATCATGGATGATCAATGATGGATTACTCCTACAAAGCATCTGGATTGTTGGCGTCCACCTCCGACCAAGAGCCACCCACGTCCTCCTTCCGTGCCCACGCATGTAAAAGTGCAGGGAACTTTAGGAGTGCCGGCTATCCACGCATTGTGGCGGTGGATTGGTTGAACCTGCCCTCAGCGGACTGGGGGTGTCCCTGTGAACCCGAAAACGTGGTCAAGGATAGCGTGATGGAGTGTGGATGCTTCTCGTGCCGTATAGCTTCGGAGTTATTCGTGTGGTATGGGGAATCATAGATTTACGAGGCGGTATAGATACAGCATAAAAGCATTATTAGGGGGGAACCAAGTCCATAGTAGGTCCAACTGGCTCGATGACAGGCACACGGCACGGACATGGAATCGCTCGATTGGTGTGTGAGAGTCTGTCTCTGGATCGAGTGTCGGTAATATATATGTCGTTGGAATATGTGGAGCAAGTGACTTGCACATTGCGATGAGATGAAGACGAACGTCCCAGCAGAAGGATGTGCTCGGCGCATAGTGCGATGGCCCAATAAATATATGATATGGGAAGCGGGAATGCGCTAGAAGCTAGAGGTCGACGCGTTGGCCGATATCTTCCGTTCTTAGAGGGGACCTGCTTGTTATGATGCTTTATCCTGATTTTTTGGGGGTGCTGTATTTCGAGGCTCCTCGCGTGTGGATGTTATAGTTCCCGAAGAAGACGTTGGCGCAGGTTGCTGCTGCAAATTTTGCGAAATGTGATGTTGTTGCTCAAGGAGTAGAAGCCTTCTCCTTTCTTCCCTCAGCTTCACTGCTTGTAACCATTGCTCAAGCGTATACTCGTGAAGAGCACGCGAGTACTCAATGAAGGCCTGGGGATCGGTAGGGGTGGGATCATCGGGTGGAGAGGAAGGGGGGTTGGAAGACATGGAGACGCGTCTTCAAACTTGCAAGTAAAGGAAAGTGTAGGCAACGCAATTTTCAGTCTCCGGGAAGAGGGAGGGGATGGACGGCGAGATGCAGGAGATTATATATGAGGAGATGAGGGGGAATCGGGGAGGGAGCGTGGGCCGGATCACATTGCCGTACAGTGAGGCCGAGATTTGCTGGACTGTCCGGCAGGGTGGAGAGTTGAACAGATGAAAGGAAACTGGAGAAATGGCCCAAAGGAGCGTGAATTGTGACGCGTGGAGGGCTGAGTTGGAATATTGAGCACGTTGCCCCGCTGTCCTGAGAACGTTCGACAGGCAGTGGGGTGCGGGACACGCTGTGGATGGCAGCAGTGGCGGGGAATGCATGGTGGGCACAGACTGATATTTAACAGGCTTGGCCGCCAAACGTGGCTCGGTGGGCGGGAAAGCCAGTTCATCAGATACAGAACAGGACTGGCTCGCATGACGTCATCCAAGATTGTTGACCTTCCGGTCTATTCAGTGCCTGTCTCCGATTCCGCCACCGGCCACGGCCACGCCTTCCTCTCCTTTCCGGTTGGTAAGTGCACTCAGCCTGCATTATATTACTACAGCATGTCTCCAACTATCGTTTCAAACATTCGTCCAGAAAATTAAGCAGGCTCTCCGTGCTCGTAGATACGATCCTGGATCCCATGTCAATTCAAGCGTCGAGTTAATATGAATCAAAAACATCCAATCAATCCTCGTCTCCACTCAGCTATCTAGGGGCATGGCGACGGCGCGAAGATGATGACCGTCTAGGCATCACATCTCCCTTGGCCCGGACGTCGAGCGTGCACTCTAAACCATGATACTTCTTCAGATCTGCTGCCTCCGAATGAGCCACCTCTGCCGAGTCTCTTGGGAGCCAGATGATTGGAGGGGGAGCTACCAACTCTGGGGCATAGAGAATCCCTGCCATATCTTCCGCGTGGTCTGTGAATGACAGCGGAGGCAAATGAGGTGGAGCATCGGGATGTGTCCGTGCTGCTCTCTCTGTGGCTGTTAGATCGTCTAGGGTTTCTGTCTCTGTTCACATCCGAAATCGCCGTCCGATAGGGATGTAACAGAAATGAGGATGAGCGACATTAAACGCTAGAAGTTAGTATGGGTCAAGGTTGAAGAGAAAGCGGGATGGACTCACGCAGCGGGACAGGTCCACGGTAAGTTGGCGCAGAGGGCTCAACAGCCAAGGTTAGGCTCATCATTTCCAAGACAGATGCCATGGAGCCCCGGATAAGCGGCCCTCGTGTACTGCTGGCATTTGTCGTCCCTTCCGAGTTATCCACCAGATAGCTGTCGGCAGCGCTGGCGAAATGGTCCAATGAATCCCTTGTTATAGGACTGAGTGAACTCCGGCCCGGGAGCCTGAGCCTCGTGGCGGTATATATTTCAATGAAAAGTATAACGGCCACACCAGTTCCAGCCAGGACTCCACCTTCAATCCAGATTCTACGACTTAAGAAGATTAGTCCCAAAAGGATGGGTTGGAAAGAGAGTAATGTCCCAAAACGTTTCAGGAGCCACAGCTGTAGATGGCCTCCTGTTTCTGAATGTGTTCGCGCATATACGTAACCGACCAGGTATCTATGCACTGAGATGAAAAGAGGGCGAGACTGGCGATCAGTCACCTTGTTACTCGGGATCAAACATGTCTTAAAAACTCACCGACCAGGCTCAGTAGCAGCAGTAAAACAACAGCAGGGGTGATAATCGGGAAGATAAGAGAGAACGCAGAGGCAAACATCATAGCGAGGGTACAGGCACTCATGGCAAATGTTGGGCTGTATGTTCGGGGATAAACGGCTTAAGCAAAAAGATGGATTCAATAGCCTGAATGATGCCACATAGCTGAAAATCCTCACCTCGAAAACGTTGGCGTGGGGTAATTGCTTGCCGTTCAGCTTTAAGCACTTTCCAAAGCCGCATGGGCTGAAGCAGGAGAAGACCAGGGACAACGGTTGCTACATTAATCACAATCGCGAGGGCCAGTACGGTCATATAAATCGCTCCGTTCGTGAGTGAATGTGTATGGCCTGAACCAACAGCGAATGCCTGCAATGAGAACAATATGGCTCCTATCGCGATCAGCCAGATCGTTGCAACGGCCGCCAGGACGTAAAACACGATTTTGAAAACAAAGAGCTGATTGCCTGATCTTGAGATCGATCCATGGATACTAGCAACAACTGTGTGCTGAGATCAGGGATCTGAGAACGAAACAAAAGTTAATCTGGGCTTACGGTGAATGAAATAGATGGCGACGGCAATGAATAGAGTCGCAGCAACGGCAGGTAAAAGTACAGTTGCAATACCACTCGCGAGCACGTCGGCCGTCAGCAGTGGCTTCAAGAACGGCAAGTAATGAGCTACGTCGGGTGCTGGCGAAACTGCGAGACCCGCCACAGCCGTCACTGTTGTAATGGGTCAGCTTGTATTCTTGATTCGCTTGATCACACTCACATCCGGTGGCCAGGAGCACCCCTGTGATACAAGTGACGGTCCAAAACACCATTTTGTCCGGCAGGGTCCGCTCATTCTGCAAGACGTCCCAACGGATGTCTTCTTTGGCTCTCCCTTCAATGATCTCTACTCCCGGAATATATCTTAAACCCCGACCAACGATCAACCATCCACGGATATTTCTGCCCTCAGCGATATCATCGTAGCTCTGCTTTTGGGCGTCCACAATTAGTGAATTTATCACTTTGAGCTGAGATCGCCAAAGGGTGATGTCCCCATACACCTCGCCTAGATCATCGAAATTAACCCCATCGAGGGGTCGGACGAATGGTTGAGAGTATTGAAGGCGCATGTGGGGTGGAGGCACTGATTCGGGTTCTTGATCTCGATCTCGGCGAAGCGGAAATGTCTCGCGTCTGGTGGGTGGAACGGTCTCTGCCTCCAGTTTTGGTGACCTTCGTCTGCCAAAGGTCGACGGTCCAGCAGCGTGAGATGGTAATCCGTTGAAATCACTGTCGAAATCATTGCCTGGACCATTCTCCTTTTCCAAGTCGACCCACTCCTCCTCGTCATTGAGTCCGTTATGAAGAGTGTGGCTTTCGGTTGGAGCCGTTTCAGGCCATCTCCATGCGCCCGGTGGAGTCGTACCAGTTTCACCGGAGCCCGCCAAAGCCCTGCGGATGGTCTGGACTGTCTGCCTCTTTACACCGTGCTCATCAATATATTCAACTTCCTCTTCCTCCGAAATCCCTTCGGGAGTGAACGGTTCGGCGCCCCAGTTTGGTCCATACAGTCGTGGGTCCGGAATCCAGCTCGTCGAGCTTTTTCGCGAGTCCGCCTCGATACCAGTCGGCCCTAGCTGCCCGTTCCTATCAACCAAAAGACGGCCGCCAAGTGGTAAACGCCCGTACGTAGCAGAGTTCCTATTAACTTCCAAGAACCGGCTTCCAACGATGCGGGAACTGATTGATTCAGTGAGGCTGGGCACATTATTAGATTCTGTAAACCGGCCCCCGCTGAGTCCGTTCACACTACGGAGCTTATAGAAGGAGGAAGGCGCGACGAAGGATGTGGGTGCAAGGGATGTTGTACCATATGCGCGGTTGACTGCGCGTCTTCGTCGCGCGCGCCGAGGTATAGCTTGACCAAGAGGGAGTGGACGGCTGATGTAGGGCCTGTTTGGGTTCGGTGGTGGGGGAGGTTCGAAATCAACGATAGAAGGATCAGGGGTTGTAATCTGAAATGAGCTGATGTAGCGTGTCTCGGCGATTTCGAGATTCTCTAAGATTTCGTCGCGCTGGTCAATGAGTAGTGCGATGTGTTGGGTATCACTAGTCAGATTTCAGCACCTCACCCGAAGTACGCACTCAGAAGACGTACGAGATCGAGAAAAGACTCTGAATGTCAAGTTCAGCATTATCCTCTGTCCCATTCAATGGGGCTTCCTCATCTCTCCATCTAGGCCTCCCTGCACCGCTCCCAGGCATACTCCTCCCATTGTTATGCCTTGTCCGTCTATCTTCGCGATCGTCGCCATCCATACCGGACGTAAGACCAATCTTTTTGATGAAGTTCTTCAAGCGCCTTTCTCCCCAATTCTGGAACCCAGGCGCAGCCCTAGCACTGAGCCATCCCAGATCCTTCCCTTCGCATTTGATCTGCAACCACCGTCTACGATATTCAACAAGGGCATTAAACTCCCGTAGAATCTTCCATAGCGCAGGAAGCAAGCCAAGGACCAGTGTGATTATCGTTAAAATGATGACCCGAAGACGTGCATTTTGAGGATCCCTCTCATCTCCGATTAGGGCACGCCGTGGCAGACTGTTTAGGTTGGTGGTTCGAATGCTGCTATCATCAATCAGGCGGAGAAGCCGTAGGAGGCTGAGGTCTTGAAGCGTCGAGTAGCCTCCAGTGAAAAAAGCCTGGGTGGGTAGTTGGTTATTGCATGGTGAATTCACGAGGTAGATCGGAAGTGCGCCACCGAGAGCAAGAATGGACCATCCTGTTGCGATTAGGAGAGCGACCAAGAGGGTGCGCTGGCTGAGTTGTTCGTCCGAAGGGAATAATTGTGCGTCTTTGCTAGCGGAACGACCAGCATCGTGGACATCACTGGGCATATCAGGGACAAGAGGCACTGGAGGACTCAGAAACGCGAAGAAGCCTGATCCAAGCGTTCTAGGTCGCACTCTGCAGATAGGTGAGGCCAAGGAACAGTGAACAAATTGGCGTACTCACTCGGGTGGAACAAACCACTCTCGTAGACCGTAAATTTGACGAAAGCGGGGTCGAACGGCAGCAAACAGGAGCTGGTGAGGATGTATTCGATGAGTTGGAGACCAACGAGCGAAAATAACTCACCCAAACAGTCAGCCCGATCACGCTGGACAATACAATGGCTGCCAAGAGTCCTTCGGATGCGGCGTCTAGACCGTGCCCAACACAAACAGTATTTGACACTGTCTCGTTGCTGAGGCGTGTTTCGTTGCTCGAAGACACCGTGCCACTGGGTGTGGCGGGTGGAGGAGTGTTACTCCTGGTTCGTGGTGTTGAAGATGTAGTCGTGGGGGTGGAAGCAGAGGATGGAGGGGTATAGACGATAAGAGACCCAGTGTAGGACGTGAAGGTCATGATATCTTGGACAATGGTCGTAACAGGATATGCAGTTGTGAAAGTCGTGACATCGGGAATCTGGAAAGGCGAAGGGGGGACATTTAGCGGAGGAAAAGTGTTTTCGTCGTTGGGCCGTCGAGGTAGTAAGCTGGGGAAATAGCGGCGTAGTACGTTGGGGGCACTGTCTAGAGAAATCATGAGGCCCTTTGGTATATGAGCAACGAGGGAGCGAAGGCAGTCAGGTTCGTGGCCAACTTTCGAACCAATGATAATCCAAATATGGTATCTCGGCAATTACGGCCCACAGCAGCGCCTGACGACCTGCTACACTCGTTTCGATTATTCAAAAGTGCGTTGGGGGCAAGAAGCTCCAGAGAGATGGGTGGCAAAGGCAGAATGGAATTTTTGCTGAGACTACAGGGGTAACGAAGATGTAGCTTGGGAACTGGAGCTCATGGGCACGGAGCGCGCGTCTCCCAGGAAACCCGTCCACAATTGGACATCTTATTCCTCCAACCATTCACAATGGCTCCTTCCCCGCAAACAACGGCTGTCTGCTGGGAACCCTCCCTGGACACGTTGTATGGTGCAAGGACTCCTCGTTGTGTTTGTGTGAAATCTAAGGATATGCACGCATGAAGACGGGTCCTAAGGGCAAGAGAAATAGAGAGGTACCGGGCCTGTAGTGCCGTTTTGGACTACGCTCAATCGTCGATATCTCCCTTGCCCAACGCCGAGCGATCATGGCGACTGACCCACGGGGGGAGAGAAGGGACGGAATCCCGAGAAGGGGACGGAACTTGCTCACGCGTAGGGTTCTTGTATTTGGTCTTGGTCGTCTTCTTCTCGACGACCATAGTACTGTCGTCGTGGAACAAGCGCTTGCTAGGAATACACCCCATGTTGATATCAGCTACGGTCCCGGAGTTAGAAGGCTGGCAAGCGCAGAGCCATACACACGTACATGAAAGGACGAGAGAGAGGCGTCGAGTGCGGGCGTCGGGGGTCGCTGATATATATTGCAAGATCACTATCCATCAGTGAATACTGAATATTGAATGATGGTCAGGGGTCGCGATGCAACGGGTTTCGTGTTTTGATACGCCAGTCACGTGGAGACACTTCAGCACGTTGCACCCACTCAGAACATATCTACGCCCATGTCGAGTACCGTGAAACAGGTCTGTGCGTCCTGAACCCAGCTTCTGTTGTACTCACCGCCAGATATGCAGCCAACAACGCTCCAACAAACCCAGACACGCGCGTTGCTTACCCTCCTCAACCTCAACCAGCCAGCAGACTCTCTCACTTTAAACAGGCCGTCCTCGGGACTCAAAACACCACCAGTGACTGGCCCACCCGTTTGGAAGATTCTGGTGTTGGATCAACAGACAAAAGATGTCCTAGCGACTGTTCTAAGGGTCCAAGACCTAAGGGATGCTGGCGTAACCCTTCATGTGTACGTCGAAACATCTCAACTCCAATACACATGGTCAATCATTTTCTCTTCAAAGCCAGCTGCATGCTGTAAGGCCAGCTCTACCAGACGTCCCTGCAGTATATTTCGTCTCGCCTACACTCTCCAATGTACGCCGCATCGCACAGGACTTACAGAAAAGTCTCTACGAGTCTTTTCACCTCAATTTCATGGAACCTCTATCGCGATCACTCCTCGAGGAGCTCGCAGCTTCAGTCGCACAGGACGGTACTGGTGAGCTAGTACAGCAGGCAAGTCCACGCGTCCCACACCTGATCTCGACTCACTTCTCTGTCGTAGATTGTCGACCAGTATCTATCCTTTGTTTCGCCTTCCCCTTCTTTATTCTCCCTTCTTCCTCCACCTGCACCCGCGAATCTCCCAGCTCCTGTGTCTGGAGCCGTAGCACCCGCCACACAATCTGAGCATTCCTCTTATACTATTCTCAACTCCCCATCCTCAACCGAGCAACAAATTGAACAGGAGATTGAAAGAGTAGCGAATGGACTTTTCAGCGCAGTGGCAACTCTTGGTACATCCCTTTATTCTATACTTCTCCCCTTATCTCATTTTTCCAGGGCATGTTCCTTTCATTCGAGCGCCACGAGGCAATGCAGCAGAAATGGTGGCCAAGAAACTCGAAGTCAGGATTCGCGACGCCATTCTCACTGCATCTCGGTCCGCAAATCCCTCAAACACTCTTTTCGCCCCGGATTCAACTGGACTGTCAACTCTTCAACGTCCACGTATGCTCTTTTCTTATACCATCTACTCGACTACTGCCATCTGAAAACCACTCTAGTTCTGTTAATCCTAGACCGCAACATCGACTTGACCTCCGTTGTCTCGCATGGTTGGACATACCAAGCACTCCTTTCGGACTGCTTCTCGATGAAACTTAACAGGATCATCGTTCCGGAAGGCCAGAAACCCCAAAGATACGACCTCGACTCTAAAGATTTCTTCTGGGAGCGTAACTCTGCCAGCCCATTTCCTCAGGTGGCAGAAGAAATCGACGTGGAGTTGAACAGGTATAAGCAGGATGCAGCCGAAATCACAAGGAGTACAGGTGTCAATGATGTGGACGATATTTCCAAGTTGTGAGTACATCTATGCTTGCACGAGCTCCTTTTTTGTTGATATGCAAACTCGCAAGGGATCTCTCAGCCAATGCTGCTCACCTGAAGACAGCCATCACCCAACTACCAGAATTGACAGCCAGAAAGGCGACACTTGATATACATGTCCATATCGCCACTGCTCTCCTCGAACAAATCAAAAAGCGCGGATTGGACGAACTCTTCAGTACCGAAGAAGCTATCTCCAAGCAGGTGCTCCTATTATTCTCTTTCAAACTTCGAAAATCCATTGAACCTCCTCGTATAGACAGTTGCATCCATCCTCGATCTGCTACGGACAAACCGCCCCGACGGCGCCTTTACACCACAGGACAAACTTCGCCTTGTCATCGTCTTCTACCTCTCCGCACCCGACAATGCGGTCAGCAAAGAAGACGTCGTCGAACTCGAGAAAGAGCTCACATCGGCTGGAGCAAATGCCTCTGCGTTTGAGTACGTCCGTCGTACGAGAGAGATTTCGCGTATGATGTCAGGGAGCCTTGGCTCCAATACTGGAGCATCGACACCGAACCTCGGTGTAGCTGGCCAAGGAGGAGAACTGTTCAAAGGGTTCAGTGCTTTCGTTGGAAACAAAGTGAGTACAGCCACGTTCTGAGACTCAAAATCTGTGCTAAATACCCTTGTAGCTTACAGATCGTTTGAAAGATGGAGCATTTGAAGGCCTCATTTCCGGTGTCAAGAATTTCCTACCTACCAACAAGCTGCTTCCTGTCACTCGTCTCACGGAAGCACTCATGGATTCCTCAGCCGCTTCCAACCAATCCTTGCAAGAAACTGACGACTATATTTTCCTTGACCCTCGTGCGCCACGAAATTTGAACGCAGGATTACCTGGGGGCGTAGGGAGCAGTGGTGCAAGACCAAAACGCATGACTTTTGCTGAAGGCATGGTGTTCATTGTCGGAGGCGCGAATTATGTCGAGTTTGGGAACCTCGGGGACTGGGCTAAGAAGTGCAACAGGAGGATCATATACGGTGGTACTGAGATCGTTGATCCCGGAAGTTTTATCCAGATTCTTGAGAACCTTGGAAAGTCGGGATTATAGATCTGAGTTGTGTCGTTACGGAAACAGTATTTTTATGGCTAAGGTATATGGCAATGGACTAATAGATACACAAATATCCCAGAACTCAATGGCCAGGGAGGTAGGGAAGCTATTACTTCCTGTTATTTTGCCTTGCGAGTAGTTGTACGATCCGGATACTACCAAAGAATTAAGGGATTCATGTCTCGTGAGACAGGCACAGGTAAATCACGCACAAGATGTTCAGCATGTCCAACTCAAGGCCAATAGATTCATTGAGAGCATCAGGCTTGAACAAACCCGCCTCAGCCATTTGGGCGTGCTTCAGAATTTTCTGTGTACTATAACAGAGTCAGTGGAGGCTTCATCCAAGAGTTGTTGCTTACTCATAAAGGACGAATCCACCGAATACCGCTAAACCACCGTACAGAGAAATAGACTCGCTGACAGCAAGACTGCGGAGGCCCATTGGCAAAATCATAGGTGCGAGCGAGCTCAGTGCGACAATGGTGACACCCGCAAGTAAAGGTCCTCCAAGATGTAGATACTTGTCATTACTATGGTATAACCAAATCATGGGCACCAGATCTTGGAAACTAAAACATCAAGAGACTTACGTGGCCGTAGCACCAATGTAAGATATTGAACCGACGACACCAACAGTGTAGAGTGCTGCACGTGAGAGGATGGCCGGACTCAGGAAAAAGAGAGGACTCAAAGTGGCGGCTTGACAAGCGTTAAAGCCCTGGGTATCAATCAGCGGTTGACACAACTATCTTAATTCATGTGTACATACCAGCCAAAAGAGGTGCTTTTGAATGGGTCTTTCAGGGGGTGTATACATAGTACCTGCCATCGTAGCGAGACTGCCGAGGAGGCCGACTCCGAGCACTACCCCTACAATGATCGTCAGACAAGAGACTGTCAAGCCCTCGATGATACTTACAAGGATTAGCTGACATCAGCCTAAATGCGAAACCCGATTTAAACATTTTCCTGGCAGCAAGTGCGGTGACCGTCAGACCACCAGCGGTGTACTTGAAGCTTTCATTGAGGTAGGTACGTTCCGTCTCACTGAGAGGAGCACGGGTGCCACGGTTCAGTGTTCCTTCTAAGATGACCACCGCAATTGCAACACTGGCCTACCTCACTATCAGCAAAGGTAATACCAGGGGCAATACCACTTACCGCCGTCGTAGCCATTCGCTGCCATGAGATACCATTAGACTCCCCCTGGTGGAGAGCGCCTCTGCCGAGCCAAAGGGACCGCGACCCCTGCGTAAACTGTGACTGAAGCCGGTTGGTAGTCCTTATCTTAAGTGCATCCACAACAGACGATGGTTTCCCGAAGCTACTAAACATCCTAGTCAGAATCTGATTTGAAACCGGTATCTGCGACGTTGGACGAAGAGTAGTGAATACACCAGTTGGTCGAGGGGTAGAACGAGCTGCGAGTGACAGTGTTCGTAGTAAGGAGTACCGTAGCTGGAGCATGTTGGGAATGGGGAGGTGGCAATAATGTGTTTCCTGGGTTCTGGTTATATACGAAGACCCTTGCCGCTCGATCGACGTCATTTCAAACGCCGAATGCCAAACATCATGGGAAAGTCCGCGTGACAGATAACGAGAATGCACAATTAAAATACCGCTACAAAACATTACCGAACTGTAACATAATCCATACACTGTGATAGATTGATAGCTTTTGCCTTGACCGTCATGAGATAGCTTGCGAGGTACCGTTCACTGCATATTCAGTATCCTGGAGTGCAGGTATTCTCGAAGCGTCAACGATTGCCACCTGCCGACATTCAAGTGCTACTGCGAGTCGATTCACGCCCGACACCATCTGCCACGCAATTTCGAACACACCAGGTTTGTCATGTCCTGCATACCATGACCATTTCTTCTCCCACGTCTATTGTTCTGCTTTAGTATGACGCGAGAGCGCGGATACCACACATACCTCCACCCAGTAAATGAGTAACCAGCCATCCCCACTGCCAGTCGCTAACCATTTACCGTTAGGACTGAAAGCGAGGGCATAGACCGGTCGTTTGTGGTCAGTGAGAACCTTGATGCATTTCCCTGTTACAGTATCCCACACACGCACTGTGCCGTCAAATGAAGATGTAGCAAGAATCTCGTTGGTCCCCGGTTCACGAACCGGTATCCACCCTATCACACTAACGGAATGGGTGTGACCCGTAAGAACGACCATTTGATCCGAAGCTGCAAGACCTGGAATGTTTTCCTCAGGGTCGTTGTCAATCTTATCGACCTTCCAGATTCGTGTCGTGTTGTCATCTGAACACGATGCTAAGCGCGTCCTTGAGGGGTTGCACTTCAGTTGGTTAATCTCGTCTGTGTGTCCGCTGCGTACTATCGTCAGCTCCAAGGACCATGAGACAGACAGTCAACACACCTGAACTTCCATATGGGCTCTACGAAATCCGTCCTCATCACGTAAATAGTACCATCGGCACCAGCGGTTGCAAACGTTGTCGCATCCAACCACTCTGCATCTAGGCAACAATCTATGGGGCAGTGTCAGGAGAGTTGTCCAAGGATACTTGGCGGATCCATACCCTGATGACATCGAAATTGCTGGAGTAGACGCTTTTCCTTAACATCCCAAAGGCAAGTAGTTTCATCTAAACTGGCAGATAATAATAGTTGCCCATCCTGAGAAAACCGCACTGAGAAAATGGGGCCCTGATTATCGAGTATTAATCATTATCCATGGAAAACAATCAAGCTAACTCACCCGGTGTTGGTAATGCGTAAAATAAGTATCACCCTCAGGGGTGAGTATTCGAAGAATAGAGTCATAAGACCCTATAGCCAACAAAGTTCCTTGTGGGTTCCAATTCAGTGCAGTCAGATCTCCTTGTACGTCCTTCACATAATTGTCTATTGTTATTGGACTTCCATTCCATGTTGCGCATTCGTCTTTGGATGTTGGAGGTGCAGGAAGATTCCATAAATTAACTACAGCATCTCTGGATCTACTCATACGTAAGAAGCTGAGACCCCAATTAATGCAGGAGGTTGAGCATACCCAGTGGCAAGCTGTGCATGTTTCGTTGGATTGAAAGAGCACACAAAGACTTCAGTTCGGTGTCCAGGAAGCATCATGATAGCCTTAGGATCAGTGACATCGTCTACGGGTCCTTGATTAATGCGTGGGCGTGGTCGTTTAAAGGCATCAGCGCCATTGTCGTGTGATAGTCTCGAACTGTCAGTTGGACCAAGTATTCTGACGTAAGGACTCTGGGCTGGGAGGGACTTGTTGGCCTGCCTATTCTGTATTGAAGTGCCGACTTCTATATCATCAAGTTCACGTTTGGCTCGTTTCTCAGAAGGACCGTCAATTTGAATGGGCGAGACTTTCCGTTTGACGCTGGCGTCGTTTAAGGCCAAACTACCATTCGTTTGTGCAGTGGGTGCATTACCATAGAAGCTTTCATTAGATGTCTGGCGAATCTGAGGATTTCGAGAGGTGGATGCATCTTGGGTGGGAGAGAGAATTGTGTTGTTGGGTGCTTTCAGAGAGGGCGGTAAACGAGAAGGAGCAGAGGGAAGAGCAGGGGGTTTCAATGGTGCGGTAGAGGATGACGGGTCGCCTGAGCAGGTATGGCGCTCCAGTAGCGAGAAATTGTTTTTGCAATTTGTGACCATTGCATCGCCGCGCCAATGTGATTCAACTTCAAGATAGAGCAAAGCCTTGCTTAGCAACTCAATAAGTTCGCCACGAGGTATGTGTTTGCTGAACCATGGTGATTTTTGCAAAGCACCCTCGGTGCATAATGTGAACGCAGAATGGTTGAAGCCTGACAAGAGAAAATGAATCCAAGAGTATAATCTCAGTGTGGATTTAACCGATACCAGATTCCTTGAAGTACGAATATATGAGACAATTGACTTCATCTGCAGTCATTCGCATTGGAAGAGCCTCCATATGTGTACGACAGATGTGGCGACGGAATAGTAGAGGAGGGTGTGGAGGACTGGTCGAAGCGGACTTGTCGTTCCTGTCGACGAGGGTGTTGTGTGCCCGTGTTTGGACGATTCTGTTCTGGTCAGTGATCTCACGATCACTCACTCCATCACCGCGATGGCGCGAAGTCCGCTGTGTGGCTCGGTGTGATTGCCTGAGTAAGCTTCAATTCGACCCGCCTCTTTCTGACCCCCATGCAGCCAGACCAGTCCCAGTCCACTCTCCCGGACGACGATGGCCAGAACACCAACTCCACACCTGCGAATGACGTGCAGGATATCCTGAGCGGTATGGCGGTCATCTTGTGACCAAGCACCTATGATAAATTGACTTGGTCGTGTTCTAAAAGACCTTTTCTCAATGCAAGCGGATGGTACATCTGGGGGTTCAAGAACGTTCAGCCTCAGCGGTATAAGTCTGCACCACCTCACTCGACTACTCAGGGCCGCGTCTGGTGGTAACGGACCTCGCCTCTATTTCGATGAAGACGAAGAAGATGACGACGAAGACACCGGTTTCTATGAAGATGACGATGACTGGGGCTACGAAACCCGCACCATAGGTCGTCCTCCTTGGTATGAAGAGGTAACGGAGCCTGTCCAGGAAGGTGTAGAGCTTCTCTATGGCGGAGACTTTGGAAGAATTGGCCCTAAGTCTCGGAGCCGACGGAATGCTACCAATCTTGCTAGGCACGTTCTTGCTCAGAGTTCCAAAGCAATACCAGTGTCTTATCGAGAGGAACTTGCATGTGTATGTAACATATTCCTATTATCTACTACTCGCGGATAATCAGCCCTGTAACTTGTTGATAGGACATGGTCCCTAACTCTAACGGTACAACCGTCGCAGAATACGCCTCAAACATTTACACTGGGCAGTTTTCTACAGGTAAACCTCTCCCCACCATTCCAATCAAGCTACCCTTAATGACGCTTCGGAACTCAGATTCTTCATTTTACTACACATGTGCCCAAGGTCAGTGTACGAACCACCACGAAATCCCCGCCAAAGCTCACTGACTCTTGTCAGATTTCCGTCTACACATCTTCGATACGAGTGCTCCACCTCAGCCCATTCTACCGCAGCGACGTTACTTTGGTCACACAGACGATGGCATGAGGACAACTATGAAAGTTTCGAGGACTATCCAAGGAAGAGCTGGCCGCTGGACAATCACAGATGCTAATCTTTCACCCGACAACGAAAGGCCGGTTCACACGTCCTCCCTACCCCAGTTTTAATCGCTCATAGACACCTCAGGATGATATACTCGTCGATTGTAAGCTCCTGTTTGTATCTGCAGGCTATAACTCTTATGGCTCGCAGACCCCTACAGTCTATATGACTAGCACGCGAGAAGATTCCCCGCAACAAATCGCCATCCCATTCTCCGATCCTGCTCATAGCCGAAGCCGTTATGGATACGATAGCTATTTCAGTGAAAGTTTTGGAATATATAGTTGCCGATTTTCTGCCGATGGAAATGAAGTAGTAGCTGGGGGGAATGGCAAGATATTCGGTCAGTGCCCGAGTCACAACATTGCTTTCACCCGCCTCATTCCTGTCCTTCCGCAGTCTACGACCTCCTTGCCAGCAAACGTACCGTTAAAATCTCAGCTCACAGTGATGATGTTAACAGCTGCTGCTGGGCTGATACATCATCGGGCAACGTGCTCGTTAGCGCATCCGACGATACCTTCCTCAAGGTTTGGTAAGTTTGCTCCACTTCCTATCCCAAACTGTCTCAACCCGAGTCAACCAGGGATAGACGGTCCTTAGGGGCATCGCAGAAACCCTCGGGCGTGCTGGTCGGTCATACTGAGGGTATTACATACGTTTCAGCTAAAGGAGATGGTCGTTATGTAATATCCAATGGCAAAGATCAAGCCCTACGCCTATGGGATTTACGCAAAATGCGCTCCAGTCAGGAATTTGAGTCCATTAAAGATAAACACTACGGGATTCGTGGCTTCGACTACAGGTATGGTGCATCGCACCCACATTGTGCACGGAGCGGCTGACTCTCGGCTTAGGTATTCGCGCTATGCCAAACCTCGGATGAAGACCCACCCCAAGGATTGCAGTGTGATGACCTACAGGGGACACACTGTCTATCGAACTCTCATCAGGTGCCACTTCAGTCCAGCAGCTACTACTGGGAACCAGTATATATACTCCGGCTCGGCCGACGGCCAGATTCATGTGAAGTATTTTCCCACTTTTGTCACCAGCTACTAAGCACAGTCACATCCAGGTCTGGTCTCTTGACGGTCGCATAGTTCAAGTACTTGACCGGTCAAGGACATTGCCGATTACTTTTGACCCCTCAGCCCCCGACGTTGATCCAACTCGCGGGGCTCGTCAACACGCCTGCGTTCGTGACGTCAGCTGGCATTCTCAGGTACAGTCCTCACATTAACGGCATCTGTTCGACCTGCTCAGATTGTGGTAGGAACCGGTCTTGATTAGTGCGGCTTGGTCAAGTGCTGAGACCGGTAGCCACATTGCGAGGCACGAATGGAAAGGTCTATCCAAGACGGCAACTTGCCTTGAGGACTGGGTTCAGAAACAGCGAGAAGAGGGATCGGAAACTCAAGGTCAACGACGTAGGTCAATAAGATTACGGGAATTGGCGCAGCGCAGGGCTGCTACTCAGAGCATGCCTGGGGCCTTTAGTGACTCCGATGACGATAATGAGTGAATGGTCGATCGCCGTTTGTATGCTATTCGGGATAACACAATTGAACAGTAGTGTTTACAAGTACCGTAACCGTAATTGTGTGACTTGTGTCATTGGTGTTTTCCATTGTCCCTACGTCGTGGGTGGGGTTGAATCGAAGCTGCCGAGAAGTTGTGTGGTCGCTTGAGGAGCCAGATGAGCCATCTCACACTGACATCGACAGTCTCACCTTAACCTACCGAGTGTCGGGATAGATCCATACCCATCTAGGTGTGAATCCAATGGCACCCAGTTGCACGGGAAGCCAGGTGTGGGATACAAAAGCCCAGACTATTGCTGCGGATAGTCGAACATTGAGTGGTTCACATTTAGATCCTTCAAAAATATACTCATGGAACACATGGAGCACCAATCTATCAGACCTTCCAGTGACCTCTGGGGTGCCAAACTGATTGGTATCTATCGCCTGTTGCAATCGAACCATGGTTTCGGCATCAAACCTTGCAGGTTCGTGTCGTATGAGATTCTTTTCCTCGCTGATCCAGCCCTCAGGCGGGGCTACTTTTTTTACACAAAACGTTTATGGCGGTGTGCCAACGACACTTGCACATTTCACGCACGAGGCAAGCAAGGATATACGTACGCATACGTATAAATCTCCCTGTCGACCGCTACTTCGCTGCACCCGGCGATCGTCGTCAGCGTCTGCGTATCAACAGCTTTTTGTATTAGTTTCGGCTTATAAGGCGTCTTTATTCTCCGTGATTCGCGAACCCGATTTCCAGACCTCCCACTGGAAACGAGGGCCAAAACGCCTCTGGTGCGGCATACAATATTTGCACCCCCAAAGTTTACGAATTTGCATGCCGTAGGAGCGGGTATGTTCCCAATCCCTTTGTTGCCCATCAGGCATCTCTGTCTCCTGGCACAAGTGTGATCGAACAGTCTGCCGCTTCAGTCCTATGTGGCCCCGACTCGTCTTCCATCTGTCTCACTACTGATTCAATTCAGCTTAACACCTGCCTGGCGTACCTCGGGCTGGCGTCACCTCATAAATCCATTCCCCGCAAGTGCAGATATGATGGCGACTGATCTCCCTGATATATCGATATGGGTCCTTCTGTCCCCTCAAATTTGCAACCCATGAGTAGGTCTGGCGCTTCTCGTCATCGCCTCAACCCAGCTGACTCTCAATGTCTTGCTACCTGTCCACAGACTCCGCAGCCAATCGCAAGGAGCGCGATATGTTGTTCCTGATCAGCTTCCCTGCCGACTCATGTAATTTATTCTCCAGGCCAATTATATCACAAGTGTCTCCTGTGGCTGCCACACGGAGATGGCCCCACGAAACATGAGCGCTTCATGATTGCATTTAAACCCGATGACCCTTGGTCTCAGCTCCTTTTCACGGCTCGCCTACCATCTCTCCATCGAGGGACCAACAGGCACCAAAACCGGAAGGGATAAATAGCACAGGCGTCGAGCAATACCTTAGGTTTCCACCCCCACGACTTCCCCGCCCCTTTTGGTACATCTTGTTGTGGTTGCTACTCCGCCACATATCAACTGACTAGTCTCTGTTCTTCACCTCAGACAATTTCCCCTATATTGCTCAAGGGCCTGAGTTTTTTCTCCCGCATTCGACTTCCGAGGTAGACATTGCTCCGATGTTTTACGTCGACGACGCTAAGCCTGGTGAAGCCGGAAATTCTTCCAGTCGCGATGCAAATATTCAAGGGAGGAAGGTCGCGAGGCTCGCACTTTCGACAGACGTAAAGACATTTCAGTCAAGTCAACCCTATAGTGATCTCCCTTCGTCCGTTCAGATGCCTTTATCGCCCTACTCACAACCCTCCCTGATGGACATTGACGACATATCTTCATATCACCAAGAGTACAGGATGAACGAGTGCGGGAGTCGGTGCCAGCAGGAGGCGAAGGGTCTGGATCCTGGCTACGACGAGAAATGCTTTAGCCTCGAATCAGCTTATCCCCCACTTGTTCCGGGTGGTTTGGTCACAACCGCTCATCCACCATCATCAAGGAGACAGCCCCATCATCCCATTCCATCGTACGTGCAACGAACTCGCGATATCCAGTCCCACAAACCACTTTATTCTCGCTTGCAACCCCTTTGTACCTACCCGTCGCCACCACAGTCATTAACATCCTCCCCTTTGGAGCCATCCAATCCATTACCACCTCCTATTCATCCCCCATCATCTTTACCGCTTCATCAGCCCCGTCCGTCCAGGCGGATACCCATCGTCTCACTCTCACGATTAGCTTCAGCATGTGACGAACTTGAGGTAGCTTCACCGCGGAAACCGACAACTCTGCATAAGGCCCGCACCGAATCCGCATCCAATAACTTCTATTATCCGGCCCTCCGGCGATCGCAAGAACTGAATCCTATCCGTGAGAGACGAATTATCCCGGTGTCATCGCTTTCACGGGATGACAGGTTCGGACGTATTGTACAGTGCTCCTGTGGGTGTAGGGAGTCCTATGCCATTGGTTGACATGGTCTCGACGTGCCGTTCAGATGCCATGTAGGGATCAGTCTGATCTTACTACAGATTACAGGATTATTACATCATTATAGAAGACATTAAGACTGGCATGTACCTACGTTACTCACGTTTCCCCTGGTGGAGGCGAGATCTATTCTTTTGCGCCGGTATCAACCAGTGTACCCGCCTAGATGGTCGAGTCGGCTAGTTCCGCGTTGTATTCCAGATCCAGATCCCCAAAGGGACTTGATGTCTTGGCCATTTCACGAGAAGGATATTGCGTTTGAGCATCGGAAACTTGGCCAGGAAGATAAACTGTGTCCTGTGCTCGATAAGTTACGGCCAAACGGGCAGTATCATACATATAGGGGTAACCTCCATCAGGTAGATCGTATAAGCTGTTGCATTGGTCCAGGGCCCAAGAGTTTCCGAACGGCGTCATGAAGTCATCGGGCTTGCTTCCTTCGATTCCGGATAGAGATCCTGTGTCGGAAAGCTGATCAAAGTGACTCCCCGCAATTGTTTCACTCTCGTCCGGTAGCCAGTACGTATCTGCCACTTCACTAGAAGTACTACTTGTCAATGCAAGAGGCGAATACCATATCGGTGAGGAAGGTTCCCAGAATTCAGTAGGTGAAATAGGCGGTATAGGACGGAGGGAGCTCTGATCCGGAGAAATATTCTGTTTAGGTGCAGGCCATTTTTTGCGCCTGAGGGCCTGGATATTCGGATAGGTTGCCGCACGTTTAGGGACTCGAGCTTGTGGTAGATCTTGGCTGGAACCAGACGACACTTCGGGAAATGAGTATTTGGATGTATCTTGCGATTCTTTCCTGATAGATGAATCTGGAACGGGCTACGCAGGATATTTGTGAGCCCATACTTCGGATTGGGCATGAAAGCTGGCGCCAATGTACCCACAGGAACTGATTGCTGCGCCCGTTCGGTCTTCATGATTCTTCCACGCTTCAGGTTCGTGTGCCTGTCCTCTTTGGCCACACGGAGACCTGAAGAGCGATTCTGTACAGTAATTTGGTCTGCGTAAGATTCCACTTGCCTCGTGAATGAAAGTAATCGTATATATGCCGGCGATCCACGCAGTAACGTTCCTGAAAATCCTTTCGGACCGCAAAAGTAGGCATCTTGGCACCAGGAACGATCAAAGCCTCCATTTCCGCGACCAGATCAGGCCCAAGTCGCAAAGCCAGGCGTTGCGGATTCACCCGACGGGTCTTAGGCCTCTCTTCATCAATGAGCGGGAACGACGAGTGGACAAGATCTTCTGCGCCGGTCAAAAATCGGTGGTTTTGAGAAGGCTCGGAAGCAGGAGATTTAGGTTCTGAATTTGTGGAATCCATTATAGAGAGAGAGAGAGAGAGAGAAGGATGTCGCATTATCTCGACTGTTGGGTATTTATGACATGAGATGATGTCAAGGTAATAAACACACACAAACTCCACTACGCGACGCGTCAAAGCAAGCCCACGTGCTAACCAACCATTCGATGCTAAAAATACAAGCTGGCGGCGAAAACAACTGTGGATAGCATCAGCAGGGGAGGAGAGGCATGCGCGATTTTTAGCTTACTGTCTCGCTTAATCTTGAGTTGTGCTTCCTCCATCTTCTTGAAGAGGCGAGCATCTCCAATGACACGAGCGGCATCCCTTACCTCGCGACAAGTTTCATCCAATCGAGTAATGCAGCGTACGATCGTTCCCTCGGGAACATCGGTTAGCGCAGTTATCTGTTCAAAAGGCTTTGATGTACAATTTAGGCCTGTGAGAGACTTAGAGGGACGATTTTCTTACCATGCCTTTAGCCCACTCATATACGACCTCAGTGAGGCCAAATTTGAGTGCAGAGCGGAACTCTTCCGATACGACCTTGTGCCGGTCCTGAATATGACCTACACGGTCATTAATAGCTAGTATGGCGTCTCGTGCTTGCTGAAGTTTGGGTGGTATTGATGGCTCGATTTCCGTTTTTTCCTGGAAGATGAAGCATGACAGCAAAGCGACAACCTCTTCCGGTTCGTGATTCGCTAATGTATTCTCCAGGATTAATTCAGTCAATACGAGCTCGTCTGCTGAGTTGATCTACGTTCTAACGTCAATGTAAGGGGGGTTAGTAACTAGGTCAGGTACCAACCTCGCACGCTACCCGCCCTTTCAAAAGTACAGTTGAGTTCTCATCGATGAACTTGAGCTCCTTGAGCACTTCGATGCGTTGCTCATAATCCGGGATCAGCTCCAAATTCTGATCGGAGATGGCCAGTTTGAGATTGGCAAGTTTGGCGCGTAGGACCTTCTCTCCATGGATTATAGTGTACTGGGAAACGAAAGTTGAGTCAGGTAAAGTGAGACGGCACATGCCTCTACACTGACATGAGAGGTAAATTCGGGGCACCGTAGACAACTTCTGTCAAAATTCCGTTCTCGAACTGTATTCCTTCGTTGCAGGGTCTCTTGGAAGTCTAGTGAACGCATCTTGCTCCAATCTACTTCCGGTATGGCACCATTATTTGGTGGCCATTCTTGTAGCACTGTCGACAGTGCAGTAATGCCTTCCTTCATCTTCGATATTAGATGGCGCTCAACGATGCCATCAACGTCGATCTGTGTGAAGACTGGTAGGCAGGGACTGCATCGGTGCACTTGAACTTACCTTGATGACACGGTTGGTTACAAGATTGATGCTTGTTATTGGGACAACACGTAGCTCGTATACACCACCGCAAACAACCAGCGACTCGCGTTCTGGTGGCCATAGTGGTGTTACTGCCTCGAAATCAATATCTAAGACGTCTTTTCATCAGGAAGAAAGGCCCTCAGGACAAGAACAGCCACACTCACCGCGATCACCTCCCTTGACATCGGGATGTACGAGAGCCAAAACGAAATAGGTCTTGTCATGATCTATACGTCCTGATTCCAGCGTCTGTAGCGGAGCTGCTTTCAGTAAGACGCCAATACTACTTGGGTAGAAATGCTTTTTGTAGATCAGGTTGGATTCGATCAGTTGAGTCGGTGATGAGCTTACGTTGTCGCGGAGTACGATAACTCTGCCAGAACCAAGAAGCTTAGAGCCCTGTGGGTGACGAATAGCCTTATCAATCAATTTTTGGTTCAATCCCCCGACCTCATTAATATCGTCGTAGTAAGCTTCAATGTCGGGAATACATCGCTCGCAAGTCAACTTCTGCAAAGCTGAAAGCTTTTTTTCGCCCTAGAACTTGCTAGTTGAATATAAGGGGGCGGGGTCACAAGTGGCCTTAATCACTGACCTCGACAACCTTCCGCTGATTCGCAGGTAATAACCGTTGGGAACTATTTTCCGAAAAACTTCGCTTAATCATTTCTTCCACCCGGAGAGCCTCCACACGCAACAGATTTAAGATCATGTTGTAGGTTAGTCGGAACTGAGATGACAGTTTCCCCGGCGTTCCGAGTATCATAGTATGAAGTGTGTTTTGCTGATGGGCGACTGAACGAATGACAACTTTAGGATGAGGAATGTATGCGTACTTCTGGCAGTGAGTCACCAACAAGGATAATAACTGTTCCGGTGGTGTCCAGACCTCTTCTTCCTGCACGTCCTGCCATCTGGGTATACTCACCAGGGAGGATATCTCGGAAACTGCGACCATCGTGCTTTCGTATGCTTGAGAAGACGACACATTTCGCAGGCATATTCACTCCCTAAATTTGAATGAATACACAACCGAGCTGCCGCTGAGATGGAGAACGAATTCACCATAGCAAACGTTTCTGTAGCAAATAGTACTTTGACCAATCCGCGGGCAAATAATATTTCTACAACCTCTTTCATAATCGGTAAAAGACCTCCGTGATGGACACCGATGCCATGACTGAGATGATCTCGCATGCGAGCAATCTGCGGCAGTTTCTTGTCAGAACCTTCCCGATTAACGTCAGCTACTATAAGCCGGTTCAAATATTCAATCAATCACACCTTTCAGTCGAGATAGCGCCTTCTCTATAGCAACATGGACTTCACTCTTCTCCACGGCCGTGCATAAATCAACATTTGTCAATGTTCCTGCATTTTCTTCGCACCGTTTTTTGGAGAACGTAAAAATAACAGTCGGAAGCAAATTCTCCTTCTTCAGATGACCCAAAAGGTGAACATAGACATTTTTGTCTGAATGAATCGTGCGCGGAGGTCCGCCTCCACGACCACTCCCGTTTCGAGCAGGTGGCGTAGATCCTCTGGAGCCACTACTACCACGAGCAGCGCCGCCACGCTGTCCACGTTGACCGGTTGATGTGCCGCGTGCTCCAACGCGCTGGACAGGTGGCAAACCGGCTGCTTCGCGCTCTTTGTCCTGTTTACGCCGAAGTGCCTCTTTCGCATCCTTGTAGCTACGATGATATTTGTCAGAAAAATGCGGCTGTATCCACTGCAAATTATTCACCCCGTGGCGAGGAAATTCCTCCCCGCATCGACGATCTTGTATTTGTCTCGCCCGGCGTATAGGTAATGTTCCAGTGGAACGGGCCGCTGGGCTGTTGAGATAACGTAGATATCTTTCCTCTTCGTGCGACTGTCGGGTACCAATCAGTGGGTGAATGAAACACAGTATACGGATGGTCTTTACCCGACCCAATCAGCGAACTCCTTGGTGTTTGGTACGGTGGCCGATAGAAGGATAATATTGACATGATCCGGGAGCATGATAATAACCTCTTCCCAGACTACACCCCGCTGCAATGAGGAATAAGTTCAGGATTATCCAAAGAGCACGGGTCAAAGTAGACCAGGTACCTCGGCATCATTGACATAGTGAACTTCATCAAAGATGACAAACTCTACGTCCCGAATCAAGTCTGCACCCTTGTAAAGCATACTCCTCAAAATTTCTGTTGTCATCACCAGGCATGTAGCTTCCGGATTGATTTGAACATCACCAGTGAGGATTCCCACTGAAGAAGAGAAGGTTTGCTTGAAGTCTCTAAATTTCTGGTTTGACAGTGCTTTGATTGGTGAGGTATAAATGGCTCTACGGTGAAAATCAATAGGAGCATAGTACTATATTCGTGTCGTACAGACCGAGTCATATGTTTTTCCGCAAGTGCAATCGCGTACTCCGCAACGACAGTTTTCCCGGCAGAAGTATGGGCAGCAACGAAGACGGAATCACCAAGCTCGAGATGGTAGATAGCCTGTTTCTGGAAGGTGTCCAGTTCGAAAGGATACTGTTTTGAAGCTGAGATCTGTCGACGGTAGATTCGAAAGCTGATCGACTACCTTCTGTGCCATCTCAGGAACGAGCTCATGGAAGTTTGTAAGAGGTTGATTGACGTTGATGGTATGAGCCCAATCTCGTTTCTGGATGTCGACTTTTAAAACACGTCGGTGGGAGGCCTTGATAGGTTTGAGATACTTTCTCTGCGGGTAGATATCAATGGTTTGGATGGTACTCCACAAAAGGATCACTGACCGATGTCGGAAGTAGCTTGTCAATCTCCGTTTGTTGGTCCACCGACAATACAGTCTCACTCGGTACCATATCACCCTGTAAATCAAATATGACAACCACTACAAACGCTATCGAGTAGATGACGCGTACCGCATCTTCAGAAGGCTCCTTCATTTCGCCAGTAGTTTCATCAACATCAAACTCTAAAATGCTGTCGTCGTCATTCCCTGATAGTCTGAGCCCTCTACTGAGGCCAGGAGCCACTTTTCGTAGCCGCCTGTTATCCGTTGAGAGCTTCTCAGGAGCGATGATATCATCCATGCCACCAGGTAAGAAGGGCACATATCCGGACTTTCCGCGAACAAAATTTTGTGCTGGGGCTGGTGCTCGGTTGATTGAAGTTGAAACAAGGCCTGTTGTGTTCCGTTTATTCGATGTCTATAGCAGGTTAGGTACGCGTGCGAGTTACGGGCAGGTATTTGCTGGCTTACCTCATTGTATCCGACGATACGACCGTCCAGCCCGGCACGTACAAATGATATGGATGTAGGGGGAGGTGAAGGGTCCAGGGTCAACAAGCTCGGCACGGAAAGCTCGTGTTCCCAAGTACTAGGTTTTGTCAATTAGTTAGTAATCGCCATCTCGAAGAGATGATCACGTACACTTGATACGTGGAAAGTAGGTGTTTGGGAAATCCGACTGGTGGTAGGAGAAGTTTGGATTCTATGTCTTGGTAGACTTGCTCTCGGGATGGTGGACCAGCTAGGCCAAGTTCATCCAGGAGAGCACCAGCATTTTCTTTTCGTGGATTCACAATACGGGAGATCAAGCTTGCTTGTTTCGCACTGTCCATTGGCAGCAGCAGTCTATGTCGAGGCGCAAATACCAAGATCGATTGGCACAGCCACCGTCTTATCTCACATGAAGCGCTAATAAGTATATTACATTGGCGTAAAACGGAATTCCCTCTGCTACCGCTTTTTCAGTGCAGCGAACCGCTTGGAAAGGGCGTCAAAATCATCTTCCTCCTCAACCTTCTTGGGCGTCGGAGTTGAGGGCAAATGATCACCTCCCTTTTCATCTTCCGCATCCGAGGGCTTATCTTCTTTGTTCCTCGGCTCTGAAGCCTTCACTTGCTGGTGGTATCGTTAAATACAACGCGTTTGGGTTGAAGTTTCTGGAATACCTCGACTGACTCCGCGGCTTCAGAAGGGTCCGACCCCCAAGGAAGCCCATAGCCCCTCGCAATCTCTCGAAGGTATCCATCCACTAGATCCGGGGAGGGGGTATCAACGACAAGTTTGCGCATTATCTAAAGCCATATTGAGGGTGTCTGGAAGAGGGAAAGTAGAGGCGCATACACGATCGGTGATGCAGTTGTTGCGGTTCTCCATGACCCCGGCTGAGAATTCGCGGCCGTACTTATGCATGAGGATGTCCCTGAGGACGTGGAGTTCTGTAAAATGGAATAAGATAATCGTGGATATAGAAGGGGGCTATCGGGGCACCTTTGAGCTCTGTTCGCGGGGCTGCGTAAATGATGCTACAAACACCCTCATTGACAGCTTGGGTGGAGTGTGTGAATATTCTTGATGAACGGGCCACTAAACCATAAATTACCTGGATCTGGCTCCCGAGTACTAGATCAGAATTTAATGAACAACGAGATTCAAAAACTTGGGAATGGAGGAGGCTGTACTTGTGATCGAGAAGACCAAACCTTGCCAGTAAGAGCTCACAATACAGCTCGAGGAGCTCGAGTAATTCAACATGGATGTCTTCATTGATCACTGCGCAGAGATCAGCCGACAAGTTACAGAAACCGCTCGGCACGACTCACAGCTCTCGACTTTAATCCGGGCAGTCTCGACTTTTCCTCGTTCTAGGAGGGTGGCTATGTCTCGTCGCGATGCCTTGGCCTGGGCTTCTTTCTTTTGTTGCAGGGTTCTCAGCCGCTGTACTGACAGCCTGGGGGAGGTGAGGTTACTGCGGAAAATGACCTGATGCCACACACCGGAGTTGGACCTGAGGCGGAGAGTCAGTTGAGAGGGCAATGGAGTAGCAGACCACAGACTTTTGCTTTGGCAGCGTTCCAGGGGATCATTTCGGGGTGCGGAGTGCCAATGTAATGGTGGATTATGTTTCAGTAATTGAGCATCTAATGGCTGCATCATCCCCGCCGCAATTCCCGGGCACGCACAGCGCCGGGTGTTCCAGAAGGAGGATGGCTGTGTGACGGTGGTGACAGATGGAGGTCTGATGATCAGTCACAACAGGAATCGCCAGGTTGATGCTCGCCGGCATTACGCCGGCTGGTGGACTGAATTGGGAGTGACGGGGTATCACTCCCGACCGGAATCTTCCAACACCGCTTTGGATGATGTCAAACAGGTGTCAACCGTGCTCTCGACACAACCACCCTGATATCCTCCTCCCCATCTCTCTTCCCTATCATGACTACCTCTCGGTCGCAGGTCATGCGACAGTCCCTCCATATTCGCATCGACCCTTCTCCATATGATTCAGAGGTCATCATCTCTCCAGATTCCACCTCTCCCTCTCCAGAGTCTGCTCGTCTCAGTGCCGGAACAGCACGCACAACCCCCTCCAGCACCAATTCAGACCAAGATGAATTTTCAGTATTGTGCATATATGACTTTCGAGCTGCTGATGCAGACCAGCTCTCTTTCCGCAAAAACGAAATTCTCTGTATTGTCAAGCGGGAGGACACTGGCTGGTGGGCCGCAATGCGCAAAGGAGGAGACGTTATAGGCTGGATTCCCCAGGCCTTTGTAAAGCCTCTGACAGAAGAGATGGTTGAGAGGTTGTCGAATGTGCGGGAGGAATTACGTTATTACGAATACAGCGCCGAGCAGCTGTACTCAGCTCCCATCTCACGCAACGATTACATTCTCGACTCCGAGCTCGAGCCCGAGCTGGTACCGAGTCGTCCCAGAGTGAGCATCCTCTTCATCTTCTACCGCAAATGTCTTATTTTCTTGCCATACCATCTCTGTCTAGCTACGTCCTCGATATATCAAGTCTCCAGAACGCGACGTCCAGGAGCGGCGTCAGGCTCAGGTGTTAGCTGGAACTAGCTGTTACCCTGGCTCGCTGGATATTGGTAGATCACAAAAGTATACGCCACCGTCGCCCACCACTCCCATGCCCCAACCACCCACCCGGCTTCCCGCCGGGGTCAATAAGCCCACACCTCCCACACCCAGTGAGAAGGATGAATTCCCTACAAAGGAATCTTCCCGTTTCATGAGGAGTCCGAGCACGCGACGACGGCCTATGATGGACGCCATCAATCGAGGTCACACAAGTCCCGAGCCCCAAGTCGGCTCCTTCGACATCCCTTTCAGGCGGGTGGCCGAAAAAGTACGAAAACCTCTGCCTGTTGAAGACTTTTCGCAGCCTGTGCTGGTCCTCCAGGCGTCCATCCCTCGTTATCTACAACCACGTTTCGCGAATCAATTAGACGTAGATGCTGATGGTCAAGTCCGCAGTGGGTCAATCCCAGCTTTGGTTGAAAGATTGATGAGTAAGTAATTCAGATCCATCATCCTCGCCACACAATTAATACATTGACGGTAGTACATACAGACAGCAAGCAGTATCAGGATGCCTTCCTGATGACGTTCCGCTCATTCATGACCGCGGATGCATTATTTGAGGCGCTCGTGGAGTACTATAACTTTCCTGTGCCAGACGACTTGAACGTCTCTGAACTTGAGGACTGGTTTGAGCGTGGTCAAAGGCGGACACAGCGCAAAGTCCTGGAAATCTTCAGTGATTGGTTACAGTCGAATCATCTATTGGAGGAGGAACCCCACATCGCGAGGCGGCTAACAGCTTTCTTGCAATCCATCACGACGGGACCCAACGTTAAGGTCTCAAAATTGGTACAAGAACGGATCAAGGATCTGGTAAAGTTCTTTCAACATCATTTGTTCCACCGAGATTGATTTTCGGATGCAATAGACCTTTTCCATCGGCAGTCCCATAACAATCTCACCATTGAGCAAAAAGAAAAAGAACTCAAAACCTCAAAAAGGCGAACTTCTCAAAATCGAAGCCAGCGATATCGCGGAACAGCTATCAATGATACTCTATGAATATTACAAGAAGATATTACCCCACGAGTGTATTTTATACGTTGCCTCGCACAAGGGATCCGGCGTCTCAAATCTCCGCGAGTTCTGCGCCTCGCACGATAAGATGGCTGGTTGGGTTACGAAAAGCATCCTCACTATTGACACGATGAAGAAGCGTGCGGAGACGGTTGACTATTGGATCAAGGTAGCCGAGGTCGGTTAAACATTCCATCCTAAGCTCTTGTATAGATCACTGACAGAGATATATAGAAATCCCGGGCCCTAAATAATATCTTTTCGATGAGCGCCATTATCACAGCTCTAACAAGTACAGTCATCACAAGATTGCCACTGACTTGGGCTCATGTCAGCCGGAAATCTACATTGGACTCACTTTCTCGATACAACGACCCGGCTGGCGGGTTTGCAACCTACCGGAACCTCAACAATGTGGACGGGCCATGTCTACCATTCATCAGCATGTACCTCACAGATATGGCCCACATCCAAGACCAGTATAACGATAAGGAATCCACAGTATCCTTCTACAAGCGGAAGCGCTTCTATGAAGTGATTTCGACAATGCTCCGTCACCAGAAAGAGCCGTATGCTCTCCAATTGGATGACGTGGCTATCTTCATCCGGAATCAATTACAAGATCCACTGCCTGACTCTAGGTGGTTTTGGAAAAAGAGTGAAGAGGTGCAACAGTCGGAACTTGCACACGCTGATATTCGGAAGGGACTGGAGAAGGCGGGATTCTGAGTGCCGGAACCTCCCCCCTCCCCTCCCCCAACCTTACGACCATAACGACCAGCTGGACCATTTGTACTTTCATTTTTTGCAATCTTATCATGTTTCACGGTTATTGTTGTAGGAACGTAAATGCATTAGGAACGACAGGATCAGATATTGCGTAGAAATGTATATATCCCAAAAGTCCAAGGTCTGAAAAGAAAACAGGAGGGTACAAAGTGAGCGGTAGGTGTGAGCACAACTGCACGGGTGACAGGTCATAAGTGACAATTATGGGTGAGCTGATCTAGCAATTACAAGCCTCGCCCTGGCCCTGCGAAGTAGCCTGCTTATTGAGATCGACGCCTTGCCTTGCTCCAGGTCCCGTTCTCGTCCCTGCACCAGGTCTCGCAGCTGGGGGAGCAGTTAAAGGCAGCTTCTTGGCTGCTGGTATGTCAGAGACGGCTGAGACCATTTCTAAATAGAATGATACTGACCGATTGCCGTAAAGACCTCAGTCACACCTTCACCACTCTTTGCACTCGTTTCTGCCCACATGAGACCTTCCTCTTCCGCGTACTTTTTCGCCTCTTCTTGGGTGACTTGGCGACGGGCATCAAGGTCAGATTTGTTACCACAGAGCGCGATGACGATGTTTGGGTCCGCCTGGCGCTGGAGTTCGCGAATCCACGTGCGAGCTTTCTCAAGGGATGATGATTGTGTGATGTCGTAAACCACTACTGCGCAGTTCGCGTTGCGATAGTACATGGGGGCCTGAATGGAGTTTGAGCACAAAGAGACACAGCAACACGACCAAGGGCATACCAGAGACTAGAATAGGCAGAATTAGTTTGAGTTGCGAAGTGAGGAAAAGGGACATACCTTGTAACGCTCTTGTCCAGCAGTATCCCTAGAGAAGAGTCAATTATGAAAGGCGGACCAGATAGGGATTTAGATACCATATCTCAAACTTGACTGTTGTCTGATCGTCGAGTGTTACTGTCTGAGTGAGGAAGGCGGCTGAGGGGGGCTGTTAGAGGACTGATTTCCCTTTTGTGAGCTGGAGAACTGACCGCCTATTGTACTCTCCCGGTAGTCGTCAAACTGATCCTTGACGAAACGAAGGACAAGGCTGGAGTGAAAGTGAGTTGAATGGTAGGTAGAATGTTAGGCAGGACTACCTGGATTTTCCAACTGCTGACTCTCCTAAAGCGACGTAAGTATAATGACCAATGGGCAGTCAGGGTACTTACCCAGGAGGACGAGCTTAAACTGATACTGCTTGGACATGGTTGTGCGGAAGACCAAGTGGTGTGATGTGACGCACTGCCCAGTGCATGGTTCGCCCGAATAGGAAGCGTGACGAGGTACGGAGTTTGCCGGGCGTGGCGAAGGGCAGAGTGGGGATCACGCTGACCAGTTTTCTCCTTCCCTCTTCCCATCAACACTGTCAGACGTATCTGCCAACTGTTCTATCTCTGTAGTCTGGTTCTCTCTGAGTACTGAGTTTGAGCTCGCCGCCCTCTCTACATCTGTACACTTCGGCTCCATACCTGGCTGTGCTTGCCTCATTTTCCCCGACTTGCACACGCGCACCACGTCATTGAGACAGTCAACCCGTAAAATCGTCCCTTTTTTTTTCTCTGAGAAAACATGAATCGTCATCATCCTTATGGTGGAAGCTTTGAGGGCCATCGTCGAGGTGGATCTCCCTCCGGTCCTGGTCCCGACAGATCACATCGCTTTCAGGAAAGAAGTGGTGGTTACCGTGGTAGAGGTGGCTATGGTCGTGGGAGGGGTGGAGGTAGGGGTGGTGGTGGTGGTGATTATGGATCCTATGATGGGGGGATGCATGGAGGATATGATCAAGGCAACGACATGGAAGCCTACAATGAGTATGATTCTCAAGCTCCCCACCAAGATTCTTATTACCAGAATGGTCCATATTCAAGCTATAATCAGGGTTATGGGAAATATGAAGGTGCGCTAATAATTAAGACTGAATTCACCTCAGAAGGACAGCGAGGACCATTTTGTTCAGCGCTTTAAGGCACGTGGAAAGTGGCAAATACTCCATGACCTTGAATGGACTTTGTCAGCTTAAGCTAAATGCTAGCGAGAGCGATGTGGTGAACTCAGCGTGGTCGCTTCGCATCTATCCGGATTGGGAGCTATTTACGTTTCAAAGTCAATCGTCCTTGGCCGATGAGACGCTGTGTTGAGCGTGAATTGCCTCTGTCCGCGTGCAGTGGACACAATGTCCTTTGATTTATTCGATTTTTCTGGCCTCGTCACGAAGGGATTCTTACATCCATCTTATTCCAACCAGACGGCGCAGCGAATGGTTATGATGACGATGGCGGTGGCTACTCACGAGGCCCTCGACGCCCAATGCGTAAAGATAGAGACGATAAAGTTCATGATTCAATCATTGAAGAGCGTATCCAACGCGAACGTCCCTGCCGAACGCTTTTCATCCGCAACATCAAGGCGAGTAATTCGTCACTAGTGCGAACGCCCGATGAGAATCCCCGGCTGATCCGTCGTTATAGTACGAGACTAACAGCGAAGACGTTAGGCGTCAGTTTGAAGAATTCGGAAGTATTAAAACCTTTTTTGATCTGATTTCCACTCGTGGAATGGTTTTCGTGACATATGTGAGTCTGTGCACGATGCAAGCCTACGCACAGCTGAGTCTCCTGAAGTATGACCTTCGCGCTGCCGAACGTGCTCGGGATCGTCTCCAAGGATCCGAAGTTAGTGGTCGTCCCGTATGTTGATCATTTTTTCCACTTGAATTCCTCATCTTAATAATAGTGTAACTGCGGCCTAGATCGACGTCCACTACTCTCTGCCACGTGATGACCAAAAAGGTCCAGAAAGAGAAAGAAACCAGGTTAGTCGTCGTCAGTATGAACGCCAGCGAAGTTTGATGTCGTCTGTAGCAATTTCAAGGAACGCTTCAAGTCACACTGAGAGGATCGCCATCTGGTCAGCCAATCGATGATAATGAAGTCCGGCGCAAGTTCCAAGCTTTTGGTGACATCAAGTCGGTCAGACCTGTAAATGATCGTATTGAGTACGTGCTTTCCGCATCCGACTGGCGTTGATTTTCTTCACTCTCCTTTAGCTCGAGATACGTTGAGTTTTATGATACTCGGGTATGATCCAAAATTCCCCTCTTGTCTCATTGCTAACGACACCCCAAGAATTGTGATGACGCCTTCAATGCGTTACGGCATCAAGGTCTCCAAGACGGGGTAATGGACATTGTGTACGCATGGGATCACACCGAAGGACAGTCTGACAGCCGGTGAGCCCTCAGTTCGAGCCCTGTTGATCAACTCTGGTCTATCCTCACACTTTCCGTAGCCCCAATGGTAGCTCTCGAGACTGGGATAGCAGTGACAGCCACCGAGGACGCGGTGGCGGTCGCGGACGAGGTCGTGGCCGTGGCCGCGGAGGCCACGCAAATAATGATTGGGACGATAGACGAGATTATGGCCGAGAACGTGATCCTCGTCGTGGACGCCATGATGATGGCCATGGTGGTCGCGGTTTTCGTTACGACGACCGATACGATGGCCGGGGAGGGTACGGTGGGGCCGGAGGGGGATATAGTGGTAGTTCAACGCCCACCTCATTCACCCTCCCTCCTGTAGGTCAACCATCCGTTCCTGGCGGTGTGAGTTTTGATGTATAAGAATCCAAACATGGCACACTAACTCTAGCTAGTCCGATGATCGTCTTGAACAGGCTAGGAAAGTGCAACAGTTACTCGCTGCTCTAAAGCAGCCTCAACCAGGCGGAGCATCTGCTGCACCTCTGCCTAACACAGCGACACCCCCGATACCACCAATGCAAGCCCCACCAACCTCGATGTCTCCGTTCCCACCATACCCACCTACTTCCACTCACCCACAGCCCCCATACCCCAGTTCCCTTCCCCCCAGTAGCGCATACACTGGAGTCCCCCCATCGACTATATCTCACCCTCAACCCCCAGCAAATACTGCAGGTTTGCCTCCAAACATTATGGCGTTACTGCATACTGCCCAACAGCGCCAGGCGACTCCAACACAGTATGGAGTACCACCCCCAATGCCTGGCGCCTCAGCTGCTACACCAGCTCAAGGGGGTCCGCAATTCCAACAGCTGCTAAGTTATCTGGTATGTTTGGCTGTTGGTGTACTTGCAGTAAACTTGAACTCATTTGTTCACAGCAAACTCAGGGCAACAAATAATTAGCAGTAATATGGGACTTAGTATGGTGATCGAGAGCGCTTAAAACTATCGTTATTACTATCATGTTTTGCTTCGACATGTGCTTTATCATCCCCTTTCCTTCGATACTGGCGGAAACTTTTAATGCATATCAATTCGAACGTTGGTCGTGAAAGAAGGTTAAACAGCACGATCCTCGCATACCGTCACTACTAGACTCTTCCACACTAAAATTTACTAGGTGCTCTCCTACCATGTACTTGGCATGTCACCGGTCGTTGGCCGTTGGTGGTGAATGGAGACAACACGGCCGCGTGAAGCTATGAAAATAAAATGAAAAGTTGTCCTGAGCCACTGCCTCCAATCTCCAATACATCTTCAACGTAACCCGCTAAACACAAAGCTCAAACGCAAAAGCTAGTTTACTCGGAAATCAAATTTAAGTCACACCCACGCCATCGGTGTTCTCGTGCCGGTCAGGTCTACAAACTCACGATGCTTGTGCTCTCGACACTACATGGTCTTCTTTCTCAAGTTATCACCCCCGGCAAACTACATACTGCCGTGCTTTTGACACCAACCGGAGAGTTAGTCTCTACTGCGTCGAAACCGCAAAGACCGAAGGACGAAGTTCGCGTCATTGTGGGACTGAGCGGGGAAGTTTGGCGGGAGACCAAAGACCAAGGGATGGGAATGGTTGACAGTGAAGTGAGTTGTGTGCGTAGCTCGCGACAGCTCCGCCGCTGATGATGTGCGCTTGTCTTTTGCAGCTGGGGAAAATACTTGTTCTGCCTGTTGATGACAATGCGGATCAATCTGACCCCGCACGGTTTTTACATCGACCACCGCTGATGCTGCTATCTCTGAACGCCTCTGAAGATGTGCAATGGGAAGAGCTGCAAAGCAAGGTGAGACCAGCGCTGTTGCTGCGGGACACGGGGCTGAGGAGATCTTGTGTACAAGGGCACCGCACTCGCATCCCATCTTGCGAAGCCGTTTGGTCAGTTCCGGGACGTTCTGGTGCCTTTGACGCCGGATGGACTGACTTCGCCGAGTTCTACGCGTCTGGCATAGGAGCGACCTCCGCCCCTTACTTCAGTGCTATAATTTACGCTGTAGACGTGTATCTTACTCGATAGACATTTTTTGCTGACGGAGAAGAGCGCGGGAATAATCGTGCAAACACCCACATCCAAGTCTCTGACTGCTTGACCCGACCTCACTCGCCCCAGTCATCCTCCCAGCGCGTCTGCATAGCTTGCTTCTCGCCCGCCCCGGTGACCACGAAACGCGGGTGAAAATGCGCACCCAAATTACGTCTTCTCTACGCTTGACATGGACGCCCAAAATCCACAGCAGAACACGCAGATATAGTGCACTCGCACAGAAAATCGAACACGGGACCCGACCAGAACCTATTTCCATTCCACACGAACACCTCATTCCTCAACGCCTTGACCCGTTTTCCCTCATTGCACCAGAACTCAACCACCTTCGCAGCTGCCTCATCAGTCTCTTAGGCTCTGCACACCCCGGCCTTTCAGAGATTGCCGAGTATTACTTCCTCGATCCCAGGAAACAGCTACGCTCCTCAGCTGTGCTGCTCATAGCAAAGGCCACTAATGGCTTGGGCAAAGGATGGCAAAATAAGCAATGGGCTGCTGCCCACGAAGCTTCCTCTAACCTAGGGGAGCAATTGGACAGACCCCTTCAACTTTCGGACGTGTTGTATGAATCCAATCCCAACATGACTGATGATACAGCTTCATTTGCTGACGTATTTCGCCTTCGGCGGCCTATGTCCAATCAGCTTTTTCCTCCACCAGCCTCGCCCTTGGGGTCCCCGCTATCGTCCGGTGTCGTTTCACCATACCTACTTCTACCAACCCAGATCCGACTCGCCCAGATTGTAGAAATGATACAGGTTGCCTCGCTCCTCCATGACCACATTACTTCGTCATCTGAAGCCGATACGACGTCACAACAAGATGTAGTTGACAATAAACTTGCTATTCTTGGTGGAGACTTTCTTCTTGGTAGAGCTAGTACGGCATTGTCGCAACTCGGGGAAAGCGAGGTCGTCGAGCTTATTGCAAGTGTAATCTCAAATCAAGTCGAGGGCGAAATTTTGCGAATGGACGGGGTGGAAACTCCCAAACTCGACCTTGTAGAGGGCCCACCCTCACTGGAGGGAGCTTGGGATGTATACCTCAGGCAGGCGTATCTTAAGACCGCCAGCCTCGTGGCGAAGAGTGCTAGAGGTGCCGTTGCGCTAGGTGGTTCTGGGGATGCAGAGATTTGGAAGGATGTGGCTTACATATATGGTCGCAATCTCGGTATTGCTCACCAGGTCGGCTTTACCCAATGTCTCGAGGCCATCGAATACTTGTACTTACGTCCCGGACAGCTCATTGAAGATGCCTGTACCTTTGAGGCCGGTCTTTCTGGTCTCCGGCAGGGGCTAATAACTGCACCCATTCTCTTCGCATGGGAAGAGCATCCGGAATTGCAACCTTATATCCGAAGAAATCTGAGAGTAAAAGGAGATGCTGAGACCGTGAGTACCGCCGCTTGATCCTGTATCCTGTGTTATATACAGCTGACCTCGTTTTGTCAAGGCCATTGAATATGTCTCGAGGTCATCTGGTATTGAGCGTACACGAGCACTTGCCCGCGCTTATGCTCAAAAGGCTCGTGACATCCTGCATCTCCTGCCAGAAAGCGATACAAAACCTGGCCTGGAAACCCTTGCCACTGTCGTAGTCAGCTAGACATCATAGACCACCAGCATCTTCGAACACACCCCTTGAAGCAAGACCCTCAGCGGCCTTAATCCCCATCCCCCGTATAACTTAAACATGTACCTGTGAGGCTTCCGCTTTGGCCACGCCCATACCTGGGTGCTATTCTTGCCGCCTATCTCATTCATGGAACATTCCAGTGTTATTATTATCACTTAATTCTAGATCATCATAGAGTATATCCCATACATTCAGCATTACCTCGCCAAGTCTGTTACCTTTACAGAACGCTCAATTCAAATAGTACCGGACATTCTGTCGTAGATTAGGGAATTAGATTTAACGACCTGCTCCATTCATGACAAGTAGCAACTAAGATTCCGCCAATTACGCTCGCCGCTCCCTCCAGAGACTGATCACCAAATGCTGCATGACATCTCCCGAGCATGTCCCACTGCAAAACTCCGTGAGTAATGTTGAGGCGGCTCTGAATTACTATCGCGACGACTATGCTCTCCATAACATCAATTGCATGTCGTAACACACAAGTTCTGGCTACCACAGAGTTGTCTGGTAAAGTCAACGCGAAATTGAATTAATACGTATACAGACTCACCGAAGATTGAAGGACGTGGTTCCGTAATTCCGAACACGATGACGAATTAGAACAGGTTTCAATCATCTGCCCGATTGCTCTATGCAAGCTAACCCATACCTCGAAAAAGGTACTTCGTCCGCTTGTAGACTGCACCAATAAAAGTATTTCAAGGATATCGGCCATAGCTCCGCGATGGGATATAGTCAGTACCTGGCTCGCTGGTGTCTGTATACCAGTCAATAACTAGGCGGAATAGAGCCAAAGTCCGTTCATAAATTTCAACCATATCATCGCCTCGAGGACCATAAACGTAAACTTCCAGGTCTCATCGTCTCGGGATTGAGGTAAAACACTGTATAGAGACATGCCTGGTGCACGCCAACGAGTGTATAAGAACACGTTGAATGACATCCATGACGATGGGGTGTAGGCTATAAGCCGGACCTGAGGCCTGAAGCATGGGGTCAAACGGAGTTGAGGTCTTGACGACGTTCATTGGCTCGACACAGGGGTGAAGAAGCTCCAGAAGCAACGAGCACCTGCGTTCCATCAAGCCACAGAGAAGAGCCTTTGCGCCAAACCTACCAGAAGTAAGTGACAGTGGCACAAGTATCGGAACTATGCATGTGATAGAAGAGAAGTAAACTAGATTCGGTGATAGTAGGCCGTTGTTTTTGTTTGATTCTCAGCATAACAGCTCGAGAGCTGTGACAGTACCTATCGACGGCGCCAAAATGACTTCTACCGCCCACTGGATACTGCCAGTATACCGTAAATAATTCAACAAGACCAGAACAGAGGTGATCGCGAGCTCGGCTCCACTCTAGGCTTGATCTCATCCATGAAAGACAGTGATTACATACAGAGAACAGATTCTCGCGAGTGACAGGGCCATGCAAATCGCTTGGAATAATATATCCTTAGAACCGCTGATCCCAAGGAGTCCGTCCTGCAAATTCGCTGGACATGAGATGCTCAGCTGGGGTCTTGATCTAGTTCAGTGGCCTGTTTAAATGCTTTCCCAACAATGAACGATATAAGATCGTGTGTAGCCCAGGACACTCCAATAGGATAATCGGATGCTGGCGAGAAGACGAACCCAGGGCGTGAGAGAGGGAGAAGTGGATCGACCTTGATAGATTCCTTAGTGCTCAGCATCGTTATCCCGGAACTCCTCCTGACTTCCTCATCTCGCGGCGGAACTGGAAGGCTACTGCACATGATTGGGGCAGTGTGATTGTAATAATTGCCCTCGCAGTGTGGTTTCTATTTTGGGTTTTGTCCATTGTGGATATATTCACCGGGCGCTTCATTAAAACCTCCGGCAATGACGCTTCCTGAGATGGGGATTTTCGAGTTTGTTTGTTGAGCTAGCGGGTTTCGTTCAAGGTCATGATGGATCTCCCCAACACGTACTCTATATGGCAGCCCGGCTTTCAAAAAATTGCCGGACTTGTACCAGTGACCCGAAACAGGACAAAGGTTGGGCGGTCTCCTAGTACCACCACTACTTCGCGACTTAGATCATCGTCGAGGCGGATAATGCCAGATGACTGCGGATCCAGACCCGGACATTCGCGTCTTAGCTGGATCGTCGGGCGATCAGCTTTTGGCTTGAAACAAAACCTTATACATGTAGGATACAGCTGCACGACGCACAGGCGTTGAATGTGAGCGAATGTCAAATTGCAGTTTGCGGAAAGCATGGTATATGAGTAATCTTGCGTGTTCAGAAGGCTGCCGATTTTCATTGTCTCCGAACACTCGCTTTCGGACTGCGGGCTAATATCCGCCGCTAAGGTTTGGTCGGTCCACAAGTGGCTAATTCAGTCAACAGGTTCACAATATAACAGCAACAGCACACGCCTCCCTCACCGCTAGCAAGTGTTTACCCATGCCGCACCTAGAACAAAAACACTCACTTCTCTCTGTCTCTAGGAATCGCTACTTCACAGACGACGAATTCACCATGGATGACGACAATTTCAGCGATAACGAATCTGTAATTTCAGCCGCCGTCTTTAGCGCCAGCGGACAATCAGTAACGACTGGTACTTCGGTGCATGAGGACGACAATATCTCCATGCGCTCCGCCTCCCCCGTACCTTCCGTCATGTCCATGAACAGTTCTCTTCGGGACAGACTATACAGACAAGAGTTTGGGCGCAACCTAAACAACTACTCGAACGTATACCAGCTACCTGCCGACGAGGAAGAGCTGGACCGTTTAGGTGAGGCAATCCTCAGTTCGCTGGACCTTCCAGACCTGATAAACCAAATTTTAGAGCGACAGTACGAAATGTTGAATTCTCTCTTTGGCTACAAATATCCCCCACCGATGCTGGAAATTTTGAACGAGGAGGATGACTCAGGAACAGGAATACGAAAGGCAGTACTAGATCTTGGTACAGGTGCTGGAAACTGGTATATGCCAGCCACTCTATTGTCGTCAGTGAGAGCTAACATCTATGTGCTCATGAAGGATCATCGACGTTGCTAGAGATTTCCCTCACTGCTCTGCAGTAGCCGTGGACCTAACGCCGATGAAAGTCATGTATGACCTGACCCGTTTAAGACCGGAGAGCATCGAAGAATCCAAGCGAATGCCGCCCAATCTCAGGTCAGCCATATAATACCGTTTATACAAATGTCGAAAACTGAAATAGGTCAAAACAGGAGTGAAGTGGATGATATCAATCTCGGGTTGGAACACTTCACTGGCCAGTTCAACGTCGTCCATACTCGCCTCATTGCAATGGGGGTGAGAACTTCTCCGATTATTCTCGCTTAATCCTAACCAGTGTTGCAGGTTCAAGATTATTATAGACTAATAGACCAAATCTCTGATGTCCTTCGACCGGGTGGTTTAATTGACCTCGCTGAGGTTGGTTATGTCGCCTATGACAGACACCATCGACCCATACCCGTTGTCGACCCAACTCCTCACAACCTTAGCTGGGGGCAACCTTATTGGGCTCATTGGCTACGCGCAGTCTCGAACGTTGTAAGAGACCGGCTTGGCGGGGAGGTTTTTGCTGCAAGGAGTTTGTACGGCTGGATTAGTGGACATCGCTCTTATGAAGACATCACCTACCATGAGTTCTGGCTACCAATCATTCCTGGAGACTACGCCCGCCCTCCTGCGGAGGCAGAATTTCTAAAGGAGTATCGCAATGCTCTGGAATATGACGTCCTGGTATGTCAAAAACCTTATTTTCATGATTATCAGTACAATCGCATGGTCCTGATCGTGGCTTAGAGCTTCCTGAGATCGGGAAGGCCAATGTTACTTGGAGCAGGCTACCCCGAGAACTTTCTACTGAGGATCGAACGGTATATATTTGAAGAATTGCGAGAAGCCAAGGAGCCGCAGTACTCGCGGATAGAAACCGTCTACGCCAGGAAGAGGGCTGAGATACCACCAATACCTTATGGGCTATTCGACCACCCATGATCAACACTTGCATTCTAATACCCCAATCGTTGGCTTGGTGACCACCATCTTCAGCGCAGGGTGGCAGTGGTGTACGATTGCGATATATAGCCCCGTATCTATTTCCTGAGTTTTCTGATGCAAAACGGTTGCAGACTTCTTGTGAAGTCCGCCTCCGACCATGATACCCTTTATCTGCTTAGTTCGCATACGTACCCTACCCAACCACCTTTTTGTTTACCATGACCTTGAACTTAAAGTGGGTTCGATCGGGCATAACCCAGTTCTTCAATTGTCCATTGCTTGAGCAGTCGAGGTTTATACAGGCTTGGAACTTAACGATTTAGAGATGCTTAGTGATTGAAAACTCTCCAGTTTGTTCTGGCCTTGCGATGATCAATGGCACCCGGGCCCTCGTTAGGCTCTTGTGATACTAATGGCGGGGTGTCCTGAGGTCAGTAGTGTATTCCTGTTCGAACCTTGACAGCGCGAGGGATTATTTCAGGATTGATCGATGATGTCATACGATATACCACGGCTTATTGGGTGTTTACACCGCGAACTGCGAGATATTAAATCACACTGAAGCACATTCCTAAAACTCTATTCAGCGTGCAGACGCTTGTGGCGTGTTAGAGCTGGATACTGGGCATGGCACACCCGCAGACGCAGACATATCAGACAGTACACGTTTGATCACGTGTCCAGTGACGACGCTAGCGTACAGCACATCACTCCTGGTCTTCTCACTCTCTCGCCGTCATCCACCCACTATCGTACCCCCGACATATCATCTGGGACTTCAGCTCACAGGTCGCTTAATTTACTCGCCTCCGAGACATGATTAAGGCCCTCATATATGCCTATGTTCTCGGCGGGCTCACCTTCCTTCCACTTGTTATCCTTGCCATACTCTTCGTCGCCGTCTACACTTCTGTACCCGTCGGAGATGGGGATCCAGAAAAAAAACGACGCAAGGAGTTGGAGTCTAGACTCTCTGAAGTCAACGGGACCGATGGGCTCGAAGAACAGCCTCGTGCGCTAACGTTTCTCGAAATCAACGACTTACCCAAGACAAAGAAGGGATGGTTAACGATGCGTCATACATTCGAGGAATCCCTCGGAGATGGCGGATATGTCAATCTCGTTCGCTCTTTTCTAGATTCCCGCTCAAAAGACCCGAAGAAGTCGCGCCCGAAGGATATGTGGTATGTCGTCCTGAAGGGCAAGATCTTATACCTTTACGAAGATGAGGATATGACGGATTGCGAGGCTGTAGTCGAACTCGGTGGCCATGGTGTTTTCGTGTATCCAGAGGGACAAACGGACGGTGAAATGTTTGCCAAACGGAATGCCATCTGTTTGAGGCCCAAATCCGCTTCGGTCGATAGGGCTCTGCCAACTCTCACGAAGGAAATGAAATTACAGGGGGAGGATGTCGACGTTGTCTTGAATAGCAACCACCTTAGTGGTAAACAGCAAGAACAGGAGCAAGAACAGGAGCGAGAGAAGTTGGTCGAGGATGAAAAGCGGCGGGCAGCGGCGAAGGATAAGGAGATGGACACTCCAGCACCATGGTTCATTTTCGTTCGGTCAAACGTCGAGATGGAGGATTGGTATCTCGCCTTAATTCACGCGTCAGATCATCCAACACAGACACCCACACTATCCCCTTTGCAAGCCGTTTTTCAATCTGCCGACATGGACCATCTTGTTTCTACCCTAGACGAGCAGCCAGACGTCATCCCTATGCGATGGCTCAATGCTTTGATTGGGCGCGTGTTCTTCAGCTACTATCGCACGCATACGTTGGAGTCTTACATCATCAGTCGCCTCATGAAGAAGCTGTCCAAAGTGAAGCGCCCAGCCTTCCTAACGGATGTTGTGGTTACGGAGGTCTCCGTTGGTAATAGACCACCTACGTTCAGCAAGCCGATGCTGAAGGAACTCACGAAGGAGGGGGACGCATCATTGGAGGTCCACTTGCAGTACAAGGGCGAAATTCGTATCACCATCGAAGCAACTGCTATTATCAACCTTGGTCAATTCAAATCTTACAACGTTAAACTTGTACTTGCAGCGGTTCTGAAAGAGCTGGACGGAAATTTATTGATTAAAGTCAAACGACCGCCCAGCAATCGTATCTGGTATGCTTTCACACAAAGCCCGAGAATGGTACTCCAAGTGGAACCTATCGTGAGCGACCGTCAAATAAAATGGAGTATGATCCTGAGCACGATAGAATCAAAACTCAAGGAAATTGTGGGTAGTGCTCCGATCATAGTTCTACAGCTTCTATTAACCCACTTTACAGATACAAGAATCTGTGGTTATGCCGAACATGGACGATATCGCGTTTTTCGAAAGTTCTTCTTACAGACACCGTGGAGGTATTTGGTCAGATGCTTCACGGTTCGAGAAACCAATACCGGTGCCATCGCCTGAAACAACTGGCTCTGCCCCCCCGATTCTTGAGTCAGGTCCTTCCTCCCCGGGTCTACCATCAGTCAGTAGTATCGTGTCCGATGCTCCCGAATATGAGAATGGTGAATCTCGCCCTGCTTCCGTAATACCCATTGTTCACGATCAGGACGTTTCGATGAAAGAATCAGATCCATGTGGGTGCATTCGTTGTCGCTACCGTGCACTGTTTCTGATCCTGTTCCCAGCCATTCTCAAAGACAGGTCCCAATCTGAACCCCTTTTCGTAGATGAGGAGCGGGGTCAGTCATCAACTATCCGTCCCATGATACAATCCTCTAGCGATATCCTGCCAGAAGTCTGCGAGCCTTTTGACAGCTTTATGGATGGTCCTGCCCTTGAAACCCCCCTTTCTCATTCGCGTAAATCATCAGTTCGCTCTGCCAAAAGCCATAGCAGTGCAAGATCCACGGATTCGATACCAGAACCTTTGACGCCACGTAAATCTTCAGACATATCTCGGGACTCTCATCCCAGTCCAAGCCCATCATCTTTCTTGTCCACCCTGAAATCCAAAGCTGGTGATAAACAAGCTCTCAGCAATACAGCCAGAGAGACAATGCGCAAGTGGGGTGTAAACTGGAGCAGCTTGAAGAAAGAGTTCAGCTCCGAGGAGAATGGGGATTTAGCGTCAAAATTACGGAGCAAGATGGAAAATGTCAGCAACAAGCGTGATAGTTATGCGGAGGTTCGTGCTGCTGTTGCAGATCGCCGAGAACGCGAACATAGCGCTGAAAAGGAGAAAGGCGGAGGTTCTGGCCGATCCACTTCTCCCCTGCCTCCCGCAGAAAATTCGAGCAGCGAGGATGCAGCGAGGGTTGAAAATGGTTCACCACTGAACGTGCCTTCCATTTCCCAACAGACAGGTAAACGTTCCATTACCCCCGTTCTTGCTTCCAACAAATCTCTACCATCTGTTTCGCGGGTCAACACCGACATCGATGCCACCGACGACATCTCAGAAGATGAGATCCGACATGTACCGATCCAAGCTCAACCCCAGGCCAAGACAATGACTATTCCTGGTATACATGCAAGTCACAGGGGCGAAGTGATGTCCATGGGTTACGTTGTACCACAGCCCAGCCTTCTTTCTGACACGATTAAATCGAAGAACCCGGCCATACAGAGCGTCTACCGGCTGTGGAGAAACCCTAGCAACACGGGAGAGGATACTGATATGTCAGAATCGGTCAAGCAAATAGATACATTCTCGGCGATAGCAGAAGCTGATTCTTCCGAGCCACAATTGTTGCAGTCACCACCAGTCCAAGCTCCACCACCACTACCACCGCGCCCGACCTCTGGCGCGCCTTTTCGTCCTAGAGGTCAGGATCAGTCGGGAGAGCCCTCGACTAAGCCCATGAAGGTGGAAGGCGATGCAGCGCCATCTGATAAACCCATGGCTTCGCTGTCAGATGAGGTGACACTGAATGCTACTATCATGTCCAGTGCAACGACATCCACTACAGACACACCGCCACCGCTCCCACCTCGCCGCATATCGTCAACTGCTTGATCACGACATCTGCTATCTCACTCATATATTCTCTATGCATACTGTACTCTAGCACTCCAGGTACTTTTCGCTATTTCTGTTTGTTCATGTGGTCTTCCCGGTCCAACCAACTCAGCTGATACCCACATTACGTCGGGCGCCCATGTATTCAGCACATGTACTATATCGGATACATGAGTTGCTGTGTGATCAACATGAAGGACAGCCAGGATGAGGGAGAAGTAAGATGTGGGATTACAAAGAAGTTTTGCATGAGCCCCCGCATCGGTGCATAGTGTGGAGGGTCGTCAATATCATGATGAGAATGTACAACATGTTTTGATGCCAAAGTGCGTGGCGGTGAAAGTTTCATAAGGCGCGGTGTTCGTCGATACACAGCAGCACGACCCAACTATCGTTGTTTGTCAACGTTCGGGTTATCCTTCGTTCGAGGGGGCATTGTTGGCCGTTGTGGTTGGGAAGTTGGGTCACGAAATATGCTCGCCAACGTCTCGACGACACCGCAGCCAACGACATGTTGGTCTCTGATAATCTCGCCCAACCTCGACGCCCTGCTGGAACACGAGGAACGGGTTAGGAGCCAGGATCCACCCAGTCCGGGAGTACCGTCGCCACCAGCCAGCCCAGTCAATCATCTCGGCAAGGCGAGTTACCCTGCGGGTTTGCCACCACCCCCGAGGGGAAATCGGGGACCCAAGACTCCAAAATCGCCAGGATACGACGGGGAGAAATTAATAAGTCCCACATATTCCGATCCCAGTGCTCTGTGGGCCATAAATAACAGTCAGCGGACGGTCGAGCCGAGAGCAAATTTGGTGACGGTGCAGGAGGTTACAAGCTCATCTAGTACGAATCCGTACATCAATCCTGCGCCAACATTGGATGACCTTGGGCAAGGGAAGGAAAGTAAGGGCGTGGCCGGAGACGGAGACAGGAGATTGGCAGGCGAGGAAGAGTGTCAGATTGACGGGTGTGATGGAGGATTTGGGGTGGGGAGGCGACCATCATGTCTGGAACAGCGACGGGACGGAACGTCTCAACGATCACAGCTGCGAGCTGTCTCCCTGCTTGTTGAGAAACGGCTGAACAGGTGCAGAAACATCGCAGATCTGTTTTCAGACGAGATTTCAAGAGACGCAGCTCGGGGCGGCCTCCTCAGAAAACCGACCTCCCATCCAACAGCCCCGAAGCGCAAGGTTGGGACGTCCAGGACAGGTGAGTGATGTCTGAGCCCGGCAGGTCGTTGCTGAGTGACGTCGGACAGGAGCGATGGGCCATATGCTGGATGATGTGGTGCTGGACATCCGCAGGCGCTCTGGCGACGTTATCGACATCACCCACAGCCGACCCTTGGATTCCCACGCACCGTCGCCGAGCACGCCAGCCAGACACTCCTTCATCGATCTCCTCTCGCCCACCGCCCCAGCCTTCCCCACCATGCTCCCCGGCGGCGACACCCCCGCAAACACCCACCCCTCGTCTTTCCGACCCCCAAGGACTGTCTTCTCAATCCCTGCGTCGTTCAAACCGGCGCAGGCCAGGTCTCCGTCGCGGGGAGCCTCCCCGCATCAGAATTCTTCTGATAGGCGCGAAGACCCTCCCCCTACGACGAATCTTCTGCACCTGGATGAACGCGCGGATCTTGTGAAAAAATCACGCAAGTTGGCTCGCGTGTTTGGCGAAACCCCAGGGGGTGAGATGTTGTCGACCCAAGAGTCATCCTACCCAGCCACCAGCAACAGACTCTCAAAACCTCGCAGAGGCCGCGCGAAGAAGGAAACCTCCCATACTACTCCCCTCCATCTCCCTCCCCATGCAGCTAATCGACGGCACTCTATACCCGTCACTCCGGATGAGTTCTCCGAGTCGTTCAATCAAGCCCTTTTCCAGTCCGTTCCATATAGAGCGAGGCTGGGTCTGAACACCCAGTCGACTCAAGCTTTCCGTCACGCCGTTGATCATCAACTGGGATCCCGAATATCATTTATTGATCTATCAGACGAAGATGCCGACGAAGATGCCTTATCCCCTATTACCTTCGCACCTAATTCAACCGAAATAGCCTCATGCCGACCGCCTTCTCCTTCCCAGCTATCTTTATATGAGGCGATGACCCCAGAACAGCGGGCCGAGGAACAAAGGCGGCGCAAACGAGAGAAGCTCGCCAAGCTCCACCGCTTTTTGGGGTCCCGGGTACCACTCGACCTCGTGTTGGGAGTAGGACACCCCGAATCCTCTCTACCTCCCATCCAGCCGAATATGCCTGTTGATGAATCCGAGAGTCGTGCACAATGGCTACGCCGCAGACGCAGCAGTTCCGCTGGAGCTTTGCCGTCCTGGTCGGACGACGTGGACAGGATGAAGGAGGAGCTGAATGACAAGGAGAAAGCCATCAACGTCCGCAGGGCGCAGAAGATGGAAAAGGTACGCGCTGCACGCTTCGATCGATAGCATTCTTCATATCCCAACTATGTCTTCTAGATGTTCGGTGTTGCCCCTCCGCAAACACTATACCACACTCGTCATTCACCTTCGCCTTCCGTCCCAGCTGGAGTTTATTTGAAGCAGTCTAAATCTCCGCCAAAACCATCATTCGGCGATTTTATCCCCCCTGGAGAGGTCCCTTCTCCGACATATCAACAGCGCAACCCGAACCGCTCCTCCTACATCAAACACAGATACAGGAAGAATGATCGACCCAGCACAGCTGAATCTAGCAGAAGACTGCTGTCCGAGGGTCCAGATTGTTATTCCTATGACGAATCCCCCGTTATTCAAGCTAGTTTAGGAACTTCACTAGTATATCATCACTATCAACATTCCCTCAAATCTCTCAGCGACATTCTTGATCGGGTTTGTCTCTCGTTCCTCGGAGTCCTTTCATGTGGTCACTTTGACTGACCGGTTGATTAACGACAGGACGACAAAGAATCACTTGCCGAGTTGCATCAATATCTCAACGATTTTGAAGACACTACCCCGACTTTACCAACTCGCGAAACCCCCATGATGAAGGATCGGCGCCTCTCAAACGCCTCATCCATTAAATCGGAACGCAGGCGCTCTCTTCCCGTTCGCACTTCCATGCTGTCCATTACCTCTGGATTTAGCATCACCACCCCCAAACCCGAGGTTTCAGATTTCCAAGTTCGCCGTCGTCGTGCCGCAAAGTTGACCCAGTTCTTTGGCGTAAATTACCGGGAGCTCATTAATGATGTTCTGGAGAGCCTGGAGACTGGTCTTGAGCATGAACGGAAGCGAGGGACACTCCGAGCGGAGGAAGTGGAGGTGAGCCCTCCACCCAGAGGAAGTCGTCATTTACTCATTACATATGTAATCAGGACCTACTTGAACGGCTTCGCAGGATCAAGTCGAACCGCAAGGGATTTTTTTGAGCAGCTTTTTTTTATTACCATCTCACCGGTTATCTAAACCAAGGACTGGATCTTACATGCTATATATCGGATATTGCTCATGTAGAGCGGACTGTACGACTACTATAGATCAAATAATCGGAAACCTGTACTATAACACCACTAGTTCACCGGTACATGAACTACACCAAAAGACATGTGACTCGTCCAGAAACTGGGGGCGGTGGTGTCCTTTCTGATGGTGATGAGGGACCTCGAGCTGCGAGGGAGATTCGGAACCAGTCTGTGAGTCAACTGGGGAAAGGGCCCGTGATGGGGGGTCAGCATTAGCTGCGACCTCACTCTCAATACGAGCTTTGAGCATACTCAAGCTCACTTTGCGCTTGTGTCGAGTCTCGGCTGTCAACCCTTGATCGAAAATGGATCGCGAGAGAGGGGGTAGCTGGGAAGAACTGATGGATGAGCGGCCGAGCTCAGAATGTGATTGTACTCGACTGGCCGGTCGAGAGAAGTGGTTGGGCGAAAAAGACCGTTGTCCCGGTCTTGAGCTAGGCCGTACCTGGGCTAGCTGGACTTCAAGTGCGTGTACCTGTTTTTGCAAGCTATGTGCTCGAGCTTCAGCATCAAAGACGGAGTTTTCAAGAGCCCGGATTTGAGACTGAGATGCCGAAAGATCAAGAGCATGCTGCTGTCTTAACGAATTTAGCATTTCTTCGCTGAGTGATGGTTGGAGATTGTTCTGTGACGATGATGGCTGGGTTTGTTGCAGTTGTTCCAATTCACTCGCCTTTGACGTTAGCTCCAACCGCAGTGACTCAATCTCATTTTGAGCTTGTTCCAAGAAGTCTTCCTCTTCATCCTGGAGGCAGGTTTAGCTTTCGTTATTCCACGGCAATCAAACCCCATGTGCTCACCTGAACCACTCGCTGTTCGCTCAACTCGCTTTGAAGTTTCATGATTTCAGCCGCCTGAGACCGCGACGTGTTGGTCAGATGTTCCACCTCCTGAAGCCTACTGTGAGCTTCTTGCCGAAGTGACTGGCGCTCCGATTCCAAGGCACGTATGCTACCCGAGGCGTCTTCAAGCTCCTTTTGAAGTTCCACGAACCCTTTGTCCATCTCTGATGATGATAAAGCAACAAGAGACCGCTCTTGTTCTAATTTCGAGACTTTGGATTTCCATTCTGCCTGTAATTTCTCCGCCTCTTGCTGCGCCTCTTCCAGACTAGTCTCCAAATTCGCAATGACGGCATCCCGATCGCGGAGAGCATGCTCCCAGTGCGCCAATTTCTCGGATAGCTGGACCTTATCCTCGGTTAGTTCAACAACCTTTGGTCGAAGCTCGTCCAAAGAGCGCATGAGATTCGTGCCTTCGCCCTGGAGCCGTCGCTGTGTTTTTTCGGAATCATCTAGACGCTTCTGCGCGGCCTTGAAATCACCTTGAAGGGTCTGTGCTTGTCTCTTTTGGTTGTTGATTTCGGTCACCGCCTGAGCAAGCTGCGCATTGAGACCGACAATTATAGCATCCTTGCCTTGACCTGACTGGTCAAGTGACGCTTTCTCGGTCACCAAAGCATCTCGTTCCTCTGTGACCGCGGCGAGTCGGTTGAGAGCAGACGTGTTATTCCTCTCCAGATCAGAACATTGAGATTGGAGCTTATTTTTCGCCCCCACGGACTCTGATAACTGAGATTCCAACATTTCTTTTTCGGTTTTGAGAAGGGAGTGGGCCTGTACAGTTGTTAGAGAATGCATGTATGTGAGGATATTCGAGTGCTTACATGCTTAACCTTGGAAAGCTGAAATTCTAATTCATCCGCACGCTCTTGAGTATTCTTCAGGGAAGCTTCCACGCGCTCCAGGCGATCATCATTCTGAACTTGTTCCTCTAGTTCTTTGAGATTACGCTGGTAGCGTTCAGCATCTTTACGCGCTTCAGTCGCCGACGCAGTCACAAGCTGTAGTTGGCGTTCCTGTTCGCATGTAAGATATCAGCCATAGATGGAGAGGGTGACGCTTGCACACCTGTTCTCGATGTCTGTCGTTCATTTCTTTCTCCTTGCGTTGTAGCCCTTCGAGCTGGGACGTCACCGTAGAAATACGATCACTAAGCGTCTCAAGATTGTTGCTGAGATCTGCGCTCTTCTCTTTCTCCTGGTTTAGGGACTCCTCGGCGTTCTGAGCCCCTGTGTAATGAATGATTACAAGCTCAAGACAGACCTAGAAATATCTACCCACTGGCTTCTACTTCATCCAACCTGTGAAGCTCACTGCTGAGTGTGGCCTTCTCAGAAACGAGCAAGGAGATAGTCTCTTCATGGTTCTTGAGATGAGCACTGCTCTCCTGTCGCAATTCCTCGTAGCGGGATTCAAGTGTTGAGTATTGCGCCCGCTCTTGCTCTAGTAATTCCTCAAGTTGATTGATTTTGTCTCGAGCCGTTTGAGCCTCTAGGATCCATGTAGCACTAATAACGCACGTCAGGTAAATGGATACACATACCTCCCTCCAATATCAGTACGTTTTGAGTCTTCTTCTGAAGGGAAGTGATTTCCGATTGGAGAGATTTAACTTCCTTCAGCAGTTCAACCTCTCTAGGAGAGTGACCTGATGGCTCCGCGCTGGACATAGGAGACAAAGTTGGAGGTGGTAAAGGTGGTGACTTGTTTGAAGACGGAACTGAAGACGGAGTTGCGAATCGCATAGGTGGTGAAAGTGCCCTCGGCAATGATGAAAGCCAAGATGAATCCGTGTTTTTCGTGCCAAACCTACAACAGTGCAATGCGTACGGTTCACGAGCACAAGTAACATCGCGTTAGTTTGTGGTCGCAATGGTCGGTGCGGGAATACATACACATCATCGATATGGTCCCGTCTCAGTTCCTCCGCTGCAGGTTCAGCAGGCGCGGGAGTCGAGGTTCTTGAAGACACAGAACCAGCATCAAATATGGGCCCGCCTGACTCGGCTACTTTCTTCTGCTGCCGCTTCTTGAGCTGTATTACCGAACTCGTTAGGTTGAGTCAAGAGCTCGTGCATTACACGCGTACCATAGCTTTAGCCCTGGCCGCCTTGGCGGCTCTGTCATCTTCGGACATTATATGCTAGTCTGTTGGGGGGAGATATCCTCAGCAGATATCTATAGGGATTGCCGGCGACAAGCACAACGAATAGCCCAATGCTTGTGGTTCAATTTAGAAAATTGGCGCCTCGGGTTAGGGTTTATATGAGATGTCGTGGCAGACCCATTACTTGCGTGTAATGTCATGCTCACTGGTGCAAGTAGCAACTCAGATGAATTCCGGGTTCAAGTGACCAGTATATACATAAGCCAGAAAAACAGTGAATGTAGGACAATAAGGAGAGGTATGAGTAGCAAGGGGAATATTTCAGGAGGGGGAACCGAAGTGGATTAAGACGAAAACTCGGTGGACCGAAACAAGTGGGTTCAAGGCTGTCTAGACCAACAAGAGTCCGAGACCTGCAAGTGAGTAATAGATTTAACATAAAATGGCACAGGCTGTTGCCGACGTTTCGGAGACAGCAAGAGGAGCAAATGTGAGCAACGCGTGGTAGCTATGAACGGAGAGTGGTATCATGAATTTTGTTTATGCCCAGACCTGCCAAAAACGTCAGATCGGGATAACCAGGAGTAGAAGGATATGCCTTACCCTCAAGGTACTGTCCCAACTTCCTGTACAAAGGGCCATGCCGTCAGCGCTAACACCCAGGCAGCTAACACGGTTTTCATGGCCAGTCAATACTCCGACACGCTCGCCCTTCAACGTATCCCAAACATTGCAGGTCCAATCGTCATATCCACCAAAGAGAATGCGGCCCGAAATGGAAAACGCAACCGAAGTGATACCGCAAAGAATATTATCATGCGTGAAAGTGTTCAGCTCCCGATCGGCACGAATATCAAATAGGCGGCAGGATGCATCATCCGATCCAGTGGCGAAGGCATCACCATTCGGGAAGAACCTGCGAGCGGTAGAGGTCAGCCAACTTGCAAAGTAAATGGTAACGTAATCCTTACGAAACAGCATTGATATCAGACTCGTGGCCAGTGAAAGTCTGAGTAGCTCGACCAGTGCGAATATCCCATAATTTCGCCGTGGCATCACAAGCCCCGGAAATGAAAACGTTGTTGTTGCCAGGTGCGAGGGACAAACTGAAGGTAGAGATGAGTATCAAATATCCTGTATGAGAGGGGGCATTTCTTTTTTTTTTACCTCATTACATCGCCCGTATGGTCGCTAAATTCGATTACTCGGACGCCAGCCTCAATGTCCCACAGCATGCAAGTCATATCTCCGGAGCTCGTGACAATTTGACGATCGTTGATGAATCGACAGCAACTGAGGTAACCAGAGTGAGCGCTCAACTCGCGCGCACCTTTGGCATTGGTGCCGTCCTTGTTGTTCAGGCTATAAATTGAGCAGATATTGTCGAGACCACCACAAGCGACGTAGTTTCCGGAAGGCGAATAGGCACATGTCATGACCCAGCTCGAGCGAAGAGGAATAGCATGAACTTTGTTGGTAGTATAGGCGTCCCAGACTATCAGCTTCCCATCCTGGGAGGCGGAAACGAGATGTCTACGGTCGGCGGCCCAGTGCATGGCATAAATTTTGGCAAGGTGGCCACGGAGGGCACGGCGAGGGCGCATAACGATACGAGGTAGAGGGTCGACTTCTGCTGCCATGGCACGCACTGCGAAAGGAGGCCATGAAGGAGGTGTGCTCTCGAGAAAATTTAAGAGACTTACAGCTGGTATCAGCTGATGTTTCCTTTTTAGCGCGAATCTTCTCCTTCAGACTTTCGGCCTCGCGCCTGGCGGCGGCTATCCTCTCTTGGATGTCATTTGCTGCAGCTGATGCAGACTGTTGCTGCGACATTTTCACGCTGGGGAAGGGGAGATGAGAATGGACGTGGACGACAAAGGGGGTGGGAAGGACCTGATGGTGGAGTAAGGGGCGGTGAAAGACGGTAGCTCACGTGAGCGAGGGGAAGAGGATGGTGGATGGGGGGAGAGAACAAGAGGCTATGTGGGAAGATTCCGCACCCGCTGCACGCTGCGACTGTTGCTGATGGAATCATCCAAATTGGATCATCCCGCACTTTGCCGGCCCTACCATGCCACGTCCCCTGATTCCCATCTAATTATGCCTTCACCCGTGGCACACCAGCTCGTCCAACCCACCACAGCTCACTCCCATGTCCAATGCCCGGTTGCATTAAATCAATCCAAGTACTCATTCTATTTTTCCCAGCATCGGCACCCGGCACGGTTTCTGAGAACTATTTAGCCTGTCGCGTCGCTATCTACTCGACAAAGCTTGTATACTGCGACAAGGGCTAGAATTAAACCAATCCCCAATCTGGCAAGGTCACAAATCCACCCACTTGTTTCAACGGTAATCAATCCACGTATCCCACAACTCGGCGCCCTCAACCCCTCCATCACACCGAGGATTTGAACTTGGTGTGAAATCTTAGTGACATTCACAACCCGAGCCCTTCCCCTGAATCTGATCTTACTTTGACTTTCTCGGGTTCGTCGGCAATATACTTTATTTTCTGTCTTGCCTATGACGAGATCGACCTTTGTATGCCTACGTTTCGAGCACTAACGTCAACCATTTATAGTTTCATTATTATATTTCCTGAGAGCCACCGTTATGCGGGGACCCCAACACAAGTTGTGTATTTTTGAAAACGCCGTAATCGCTGTTTCGTGAGGATGCCAAACCTCAGGCCTCAGGCCTCATGCATCATGCCCCGGACCAATGCCTTCTTAGCTCCTGATACATCCATTGACGCGTCGACCGGTCCGGGGGTTGGTTCATCACCTGCATGCTGATTCAGTATTGCAGGAACTCGGTCATTATTGCCTTGGGGTGCGATATGTTGTTTGACCACATTACAAACGTGTGTTCGTAAGCTACGCGGGTTGGCTTAAATTATTCCACGTTCCACCCTCGTTGCTGCTGCATCTAGATGTCTGAACGTTCAGCCAAAGTCTGAAACTACCGCATATAGACAATAAAGCGTACACTAAAACCTCCATGTCAAGGGGTTAGGTGGCTGTGAAGACTCGAGGTCTACACGGAGAGTCGCTGTAGGACCTGTCACCGGAACCTGACCGTACACCCAGAAAATCTGAAAGCATGTACATGTACATGTAGTTGTGTCTCTACTTCAACGCGCGGGGTGATGTTTACCAGCTGTCGGGATAGGCGTCAGCTAACAAGCCCGGCAGCCAAGCACCCGCCAAATGACCCATGCATCCGATCAACGCCAGCATGAGGATCGCGATGATGGTTCTTTGCAAAGCGAAGAAAAAGACCGAGAGTACCAGAATGAAATGACGCCTCTTAACATGCAATCGCCTGGATTACAGAGCGCGTTTTAATACCCCGTCTCTAGAGCACTGCGACAAATTACTGTAACCAAATCAAGCAATTCAATCGCGGTACTCAAGTGGACTTTCATTAATTCTGAGTCCGCCGGAGCTTGGCCCTGCCGAGAAACAGCGACACACAAAGCTTTTGACGAAACCACCTCTTCCACATAGCAACAAAACAAACTATTCTCACCCAATACGCAGTCTCGAGGTGTCCGATCAGTCGCAGTCCGCTCTGAGCCCTGGGGGCTAAACGATCGATGTACTTTGTTCCATAGTGCCTTCGTGGCGTCGGCGTGGCTCCGTGCAAGGCATGGACGATCTTTAAGCCACCACCCATGAACTTCCAGCAATACTGCCTTGGACACTGGATGGTTGCAGTCACGAAAACAAGCTCTAGTACTCGCGACCGGATTTTTGCTGTCCTAGCGGAGCACGTCTCCAAATCCCTTTGCCCTCGCTCAGTCCTCTGGGAACTCTTTCACCGTTGGACGTCAACCATGATCCATGACCCACCATAAACCCAGGTACCGCGGACCGCAGGAACGTGAAGATTATACTTGACCTCGTCTGTGATATCATATTGCTCGACTTTGTGGGTGCGATATTGTTTTCTGTCCAAGATATGGATCCAGGGTGCGTTTTTTCCCTCTTGTATCGGCCACCGCTTCCTTCATATCCAGTACGCAGAGCGACCTCCTCATTAATAGATCTCATTGCGGACGCAGCTACTAACCAATCTTCTGTGATTGTGCCGTCGATGAGTGCAATCGCCACAGATAAAAGCCGAGGACGTCCCAGACAACGTCCAGAAACACAACACTTCCAGTCATGCCCGAAAGTGGGTATAGTACCAACACACACGCTGGTGATTTGCGAACTAAGTCGCCCGCCTTTCAGCTGGCCAGTCCGCTTTGAACATTTGTGAGTCCTCCGTCTAGTGCATCTATCGTTGAAGCTGAACCAGAAGTAGTTTTACAGGACCGAGGGCGCCTGAGCGATCTCAGCTGGATCGACACCCCAGAAGGTCTGCCGCATGCGCCACAATGGACTTGCGTTTGCAAAAGTAGGCTTACCCTCGTCGTCCCCGAGTCCGTCGAGCTGATGTTTTTGACTCTTGAGTCCGAGATGTGGAGCGGGCTACTGGGACAGGGCCAAAGAAGAATATAGCTCGTAACAAAGCCGCGGACGCTGCGCTGGCATCTCTCAGGGAAGAGGAAGACGCATCTTGACGTGTTGAACTCAACCATCCATCGTCTTGATCCCTTGATGGTTTACGTTTTTCGTGTTCTTTTCTTTGAACGTAGCTTCGGAATGCATTGACAATTCGAACTGCTCGGTGCTGCTCGGTCATACCGATGAGAATGACCACAATCGGATAACCTGAACTTTTCCGTCATGGCGCAGATACTCGGGAAACAGAAGCAGCACTTTCCTAAGTGAGCAGGTATTCTGGTGGTCTCTTATTCGGTTAGTAATTCCGGGGGCCGGACCGACTCGATTCTTCCCGCACCAGCTCCCAAGCAACGCATATTGGCTATTATTGCATTGTGATTTCACCGGACTTGAGGTCACTGTGGCCTACACCATGACTTTTTCCAAACCACTTCTCTTCAAACGACATATTCGCACACAGTTTGAATATATGTACTTCAAGCTAACCCTGTTTTCGTTATAGCACACTGCCGGTGAAACCCACGGCAAACGCACGACTTTATGATCCATCACGTCAGCCTACTGACGGGCGCATTGAACCAAACCCAACCGACTGCCTCCTCTGTATATCACCGGCTATGGTTTTCATGGTCGGTTCAGGTTGAAAAACGTCCGTGGGTGCCTGTCATCCTGTTCTGTCTGACGCTACTCCACCGTAATTCCTTGTATCCAGAGCTATCTCTTATCCATCTCTATCACTTCGACGCCTGTCTTCCGTCTTCTGTCTTCTGTCATCCGCATCCCAACCTCTGTGCTACGCTGGCCTTTTGCGCTCAGATCACTGACGAGCCAAGTGTCTAGAAATGATAGGACATCCCTCCCCGCTTTTCCCTAAAAGTATGTGGTTCACCCATCGAAACCCAAGTCGGTCACCAGACAATCACCCTTCCGGTGATCTGGGTACAGAGATCGTGTGAGGATCCTAATTTTTATGCGCCACACGGTACTCAGCGCCAAAAAACCTTATTCGTTTTTTCCAGGGGTTGACCAAGGTGCCCGTAAAGCACGGTGCTCAGTTATTGACAGGTCTTTAGGTGTGACTTCATCAACAGTATAGAATACCGACCGGTGAAGAGACTAAATCGAGGGAACGATGGCTAAACATGGCAACGGGCATAACGATATTTAGCTCATGCTCTACTCGCTGAAGAGTACAAAAGGAACGTTATTTGGGACAGGGGAGTCTCAGTCGACTGCTCACCTCAAGTTCCTAGCACCTCGCAGCCTATCACCATCGCAATGCCCGCCTGTATGATGTCCATCCTTGGCTGCGTTGACCCGTACACTAATGCCATGATTCCGAAGCCAATGTCACCACTCTGCACAATCGTATGTTGTTATTTGTTATGACCCCATGTCCTGGCGTAATAACCAACTACTCCGGAAGGTCTCGCAAGGAATGGAGAAGAAAGTCATATTTCCTATGAGGAATCCTGTGAGGGTCTCCCTCATGCAGCCATTTGGACCGCAAAGTGTAAATGTAAGTAAATTGTTGCCAAAAGTGTATCATCTTTACGAGACGAACAGTCAAGGGAGAAGTCAAAGGCGTTGGAAAGGGATCCACCAAAGCTCAGGCCAAGGAGGAAGCCGCAAAAAACGCTTTCCAGGTATCAAATGGATGGCAGCCGTCTTGAATTTACTGACCGCTTATCTTGTGATACCAGAAAATGGGTTTCACCTGACTGCCACTGTGATGTGTCTATTAGTGTACTTCGTTCATTTCGTTATCCACTATGTCCGTTGCTTGTATTGCCGTCATGAATGGTCATAACCTCTGATACATATCGCTCAACATTCTTGTCATGTGCTCCGCCGCTGAGTTCGTCCTAAAAGATTCAATCTCCGACAATGTGTGTGACAAATTGGCTGGCAACAGTGGACGCCTATGGCCATTCAACGACGAGTATTTCCCTTCCTAGTCGCGGCCGCCACGGGTACGCGAAGCTGTTGCATCTCTTTCCGCTGGGCTAGACTAATGATGAGTTTCAGGTATTGTTTCGGGTGTCTATATTTTCAAACCTCTCATTGTCACACAAGCGAAAGGGTATGTTGTTTGAATGGCTGGTTTCCATGTAAAGGCAGTTCAACTATTCATAAAACTGTACCGATGCTTCAGAGAAGTTCCGGTACCGTTCAACAATGGAGCTCCAAAGGAGATGCTGAATGACGTCAAGACCACATCAAGAACGCAGTAAATGGCCAGCAGGGGATCGACTGCAGAGGCTAGCTAAAAACTACAAGGATTCTACGCAAGTGTGGTTGAACGGAGATGGGGGTTTTTTTTAACTACGTCGTTTAAAAGTACTGTTTTCGGCGCTCCCAGATCTATCAGAGAGGAATCAGCCTTTGATTATGTCGCAGATTCAGCAAGCCCACCTGGAGGACTGTTTCGCCAAGGAAAATCATCTCCTTCCGCGTCTCCTCCACAATCAGGTCTTGTATCATAAACCATTTCTCACTGTCATTCTCATCACTACCCGCAGCTCTCAAATGGACCTTCCAAACAGTACTCTCCTTATCCCGTGTAGTGCCAGCAACGGATTCATGGGTCACATTCGCGATCAGATCGTATTGTGTCGACGCATCGTCTGGAGGAGCATCAACATCTAGGGAGCTCATCAGAAATTGTATTACAGGAGCAAATCGGAGATAAATTATGCGCATACAGTCCCTGAAGTCTAGACCCCGGAGGGGAAAGTTGACAATAGTGGGGTTCTTTTCCTCAACGAATATATTTTTGGTGAAGCGCTTGAAGTGTAGTATGATGTACTGCGGTAGTTTTTGACATCTATAGCGTCTGAGGTGGCCAGCTGATTCCTTAAAAGAATAGCCCGTTAACATCACGAGACGAAGCACAGCTTTGGATTACCTGGGTAGTTCTCCCGTCATACTTTGACAGGACGGAGTGAATACCGACTTGAGGGATAATATTCTTCTCGTGGCTATCCTGGAACAACGGGGGAGGTGGCAGATCGACTGCTAAGAATAAAAAAGGCGATGTAATCGATTTAAGGTCTGTTGCAGACCTTAATAAGTGATCAAACTCCTTGGGCACAAGTACACACCTCGATCTATGTCAAAATGGGGCTTTTCATTATCCCCTGAATCGGGTCGGACAAGAACTTGTTGGGTTTCGACCCTTAATTCACCCTGGAAGGTCAAAAAAACGATACCTATCGCATAAGATCAGTAACCAGCGAGACGGCGAAGATAGTCTCGTACTTGAGTTGCGCTTCTTTGAACCGCCCAAATCCTTATGAAGCCGATTCAGCAACCAGCCAAGGAACTCGACTGGATCTCCTTGTTGTTCCAATCGAAATTTACCCCCACTCGCACGATTAACTTCCTGAAGAAACTCGTGTGGACTAACTTGGCTCTTGAACAAGCGAGGGTTCCAGACTTTTTTGGCCAGGGCAGCAAAGCGCTTGAGAAGCTCAGACTCCTTGTTCCGGAAGTCCGAGAGGAGGAGGTAGTCGCGCAGTGGGGATACATGGAGAAGGGCGTGAATAACCACGTTCATGTGGTCGTTTCTCTTGATGTTATTGAGGCCGATATACCCGGAGAGATAGGGCTGGTGCTGGAGATCGTAAGAAAGCTTCTCCAGATGTGTGTTTACAATTGTGTTCTGTGTGAATTTGGGTGCAAGCACAAAAGCTATATCTTCTAGAGATGGGTCTGCGACAGGGTACCCATCGGGGAGGACATAGACCTAAGGGGAAGAATGTGAGGGACAGCATGGGAATAGGAACGTAACGCGATGACCTTTGTGGTGGCTAAGTTGATGAATACATGATGGTCCTCGTGAATCGAGTGTGCATAAGCATAGGACTTTTTGCCCCTTCCTTGAAAGTATTTACCACAGACGAGGCACCCATAAATGTTGATGTTTGAAAGGGACACGGAGCAGACCTTCTCGAAATCAAAGTCGAGAACCGCTCTATTGATCTTTTACAATTTCAGCGCGCCGGACACATATTTCAGAAGGATCACCGCACTTGCCGTGTCGAGGTATAGGTCGGAGGCTTTGATTTCTGCGGTCTGCCTGACAGGTTCCTCGTCGTCGTCTTCCTGCATGTCTTCCGCGTCAGTTCTCGACCTCTTCAGCGGTCTTCCCGAGTCTAATGGCTCGTCGTTGGAGTGGGCCAGGTTGAGCTTGCGTGTTGACTCTACCATTGGACATGTGTTGACTCTGGACAGGGCAATTCATGTTGTTGGCTTAGTCAACAGATCACGCACAAGCGCGTCCAGAAATAAATTACGTCAAATTGACCAATGTTCACCAACCCAAGGATGCACCGGGCAACGCAGCTCACCAGGCGCGTCGTCCCACTCCACAAGGCAGGCACCGCCGGTTTTTTTAGTTCCTCGTCTCGCCTCCAAGCTGCCCAACCGAACCCTAGACTCGACTTGGATCTCGAAGCGCTGCTTCAGGATGTCGACATGGCACTTCACAGTCACCCCAGAACACAGGGAAGGACACCGCAAGAGCTCCAAGTTATCCCACCACATTCCAGCGAAGCTGAATCAAACCCGGACCCCGATCGAGAAATGCTCGAGGAGTTGCCCCGGAAATCACCTGCAGCGCTGTTTGGGAGTCAACGATTAGGTGCAGTCACTCTGCCCCTCGAACTTCAAGGCGCAATACAACGCCTCATTTCCGGTGAGCAGATCAACCGTAGTCGTTCGGACATGGAGTATAATATATCCGATAGAGACCAATAAAACGCAACTTCACAGCGACGCGAAACGCCTATTCCAACAGGATGCAGCCAGTATAGACTGGGAACCACATTACGGAGTGAGATATCGGACACGGATACAGGGAGTCAAGCATGCGAAACGCGATGGCACTGCTTTTGCTTCTGTTGCCCTACCTGCGCATTATTCTGCGATATTCGCTGTTTTGGACCACATTAAACGGCGACTGGGCTCATCGTGGCGTGTTGAACGCATAATAGATTGGGGAGCTGGAGCTGGAAGCGGCCTTTGGTCCGTATAATCATGCCCAGCCATCGACCCGACAAATTGACCCGTAGTCAGGGCTTCTTTGCACTCGTTCCAATCCCTTTCAGGTCACCAGAACGCAATGGATCACCTCCGGGTAGGTGATTCTACCATCAAGTCTTATGTCGCTATCGAGAAGCGAAATGGCTTGAATGAAGTCGGACGTCGCCTTATGCGTGGTATGCTCGTCTGCAATGAAGTACGAGAAAAGGCTAATTTGAGTCCTAGACATCCAACCTAAGCACATATCGGTAAGCTGGCAAAAAATGTGGCGTTCAGAAGACAGCGTCGCACCACTTCACGGCAGAGACAGTATTGCTTTGTCGGCGTTCCTACTCACCACTCTGCCCGACGCTCTGGCTCGAAAAAAACTAGTCCAAGAGATCTGGGATAGTGGAGCAAATACAATAGTACGTGCAGACTCGGCAATTAGGCCTCTTTTCAATATCTAACTTCGACTAGGTTCTCATTGACCACAATAGCAAGGAGGGGTTTGAAGCTGTCGCAGGTGCACGAGAGTTCCTCTTGGAATTGGGGCGCAGAGATGTTGTGGGCGGAAATTCGTCGTCCTTGGCTGGTTCACACGTTGTCGCTCCAGTAAGTCGACCTACCCCACATGTACCAGGTACTCATTCTGACACTAATTTAGTGTCCCCACGATGGTGCATGTCCGCTATATTTCCCAGGTTCCGTCAAATTAGTGTGTGGGTTCTCCCAGCGCGTTCAAAGACCCGAGTTCGTCCGACGAACGAAGCATTCAACTCTCGGACACGAAGACATGGGTTACTCATACATCGCCATCCAACGCGGTCAAAGGCCGCGCTCTACTCTAACGGGCTTGGGGAGGATAGGTGCTGTGGGTAAATGGGCAATTGAGAAGGCAGCTTCGAAAACTTCAATGAGGGAGCTCCATGTCCACGATGGGCGTATACCAGATGTCGACCCACAAGCCGAGCACAGTAAGCCCACGATGATACAGCACTTCAACATGAAATACGCTGCGGAGGAGGTTGATGAAGCAATCCGACTTGAGGCATATCAATGGTCTCGACTCATATTTCCGCCCCTCAAGAAGAGCGGACATATTATCCTTGATGGGTGCACTGCTCAGGGTATGTCAATACTCAATATTCTAACTTAGCGTTCGCTGACTCCCTAACAGGTAAGATAATGAGGATGACAATTCCAAGATCCCAGGGCAAACAGGCATTCTATGATGCACGCAAGTCAAATTGGGGCGATATCTTTCCCCACCCTCCCAAGAACAAACCTCAGGAACGTCAACATGTACCGAAGCTGGGGTCGGTCAATACTGCTGGTTCCGATATCGGTAAACGTGGATCCGACGGTAGGCGCGAAAGAACGACATACGAGAGCGTCATCAAGTCTCCACGCAGGGAACGGAGGAAATCAACGGGAGCTGACAGGATACCACACGAAACACTTTGGGATGAATAGCGCAATGCAACTAATTCCGTGCTCTAATAATATAATCTAGAAATCTGATATACGAATTCCAGGTCCTTGTGTTGAGCTCAGCATGACCTTGCTAATAGTTGTAACTGTGACGACTTGTCAGTTAAATATCATCAATTACAATTTCGAGTACATACCAGGTCGAGTTCCCGAGCTTTTCGCTCTTCTGCTGTCAGCATTATCTCGGGTATTGCCTGTGACCTTCTTAACAGACGCGAGGAATTGACGAACGTTTTGTATAACGTCTTTTACTGGGAAGTGGAGCTGAAGAGGAGAATGAACCTCAAAATCTACCGGTGTATATGAGACCCACTAGAGCAATAGGAGCACGGATGTTGCCCGCCCTGTCCGCCCTCCATTCACTGGTACCTTGGATACGGTGGAGATATCCGGCGATATCATCAGTGACGGTGCCTCTTCTCTCTGACGGCATGAGACCAAGAGGACCCAGTATGCGTCCCAACTTTGGCGTGATAGCCTTGATGAGAGCCGGCGTGCATAAAATCGTCGTTGCTTGGACACGACCATTGACGATCTAATTTTCACCGTGAATGAACATGACGACTCTCAACACAGCGAGCCAAACCTACACCATCAACCAGCTCCGTTCCACCGACGATGTGCGCACCAGCTTTCTTGGCTTCCTCTGCCTGCCTCCCTTCAGCGAATACGAGAACCTTGTCTTCCGTTATGGGCTTCGCCTCACGCGGTAAGTTTACTCGCCCTTTGGGTACCGCAACACCAGACTTGATCTCTGTCTTGACAAACAGTTCATAGGTGTTATTAGGCGCGGCAACTTCGACAGCCTGAATTAATCCGTTAGCAGAAACCTGACGAACGCATGTCGAGCCGTACTCGTAATACTGAAATTGCGTCGGCGAGCGTCATCTTCTCTGCTTTGGCGTCCTCCGCCACGGCAATAACTGCTTTTCTCCGGGCCTTCGCAGCTGCGGCTTTTTTTGAGGGGACGCGGATGGTAGACTTCTTGTCATGTCTGCTCAAGCCCGGTTGGGTTGATGAGAAGGAGCGTATTTGTAAAAAAGAATCCTGGGCGACGGTTTCAGCATAGGTAAGTACGAGAGCCACTGTGAACGCACTCTGGCAGGAGTTTGATAATGGCGACACCGCGACAAAAGACCCAACATTTCGACCAAGCTCACAACGCGTTCCATTCCGGTCTGCACAGGTGGAACGCGATTATGTAAGCTTTTCCAACTCCGCGAATTTGCCGTACTAGAAACTATGCGAAACTATGTATATCACGATTACATATCTAAATGCACATTGATTACACCAAATAAATTCGGGCTCCCGCAATTTGGACCTTCAAGTTGCCCACTGGCTGGTGATATTGTACCGGAAATAACTGACGACAAAATTAAACAACGCGAAGAGTAGACTGGGTTGTTTTTGTGTCCTAAGTGCCAACGCATGGTGGAACAGGGGATTCGCGCCAATCGACGGGGTACGAAGTTCCGAGCTATCCTCGTACACACCACCGAGGGCCACAAAAATAATCGGTTCGTTAAGCCAAAAACATAGATCAAACCGAGTCGCATACACGAACAAGGTCCCTCCATCATGCAATGGAACATGAATTCACGATCATGTCAAACCAGGAATGCATTATGGACGTTCAGCTGTCGACCTGAACCCTGCCTTCTCATGGCCTCAACAAGGTCCGAGAGACTGTTCTGGATCTAGATTCTTCTTTCTGAAACACAGGAGGACGTAGCCAATCCAATCCACCACTACCCCCCTCTTTTCATTAGCCCTAGTCCTGCCCAGCGGCAATCCCCACCTCGAGGTAAGTTAATTCTCCAGTCACGCACTCTATGGTGCCATGATCCTCATGGGACTGGTCCAATAAAAATGCATTTCACTTCCGGTTGAACAGTCCGAATAAGCTTGGTCCTCTGCGTTTCATCCAAGCGCAATATGGGCTTTCAACGAGATTGGATCGCTGCCCGTTGGGCTCTTGAAATTCCCATGCTTCGAGCAGCCCGGACACAGTTGATCACTTCCGAGTCGGTGTCAAGAGTCCTAGTCCGTTACAGTGGTCGTCAGAACTCGTGTAAGCACAGGTACACAAACATCAATGGTTTGACCATTACCATACTAGAGGCCTTGCGTATGCACATAAAAGCGGGATCTCTACTGGCGCTGAGGCGCCCCTCTCTCTCTACCTCTCCCCTTTACCACCATTGCTCACTCATATGCGGGTATTCTCAGTTCGTCGGTACTGTATTACGCTCGTGTCTATTTCGTTCGAGTTCACGGCAAGTGACGTCTGTCGCTACATTTCAACTCACGAGGCGCTGCTTTTCATTTCACGCTCAGAAGTTCCACCCTGCACAAATCTGCGTCCAAATATTTTGCTACTCCACCATTTGAAGACTTGGGATGACGCGTGTGAATTGCGGGTGACCGTGAGAATGAAATGCTATTAATGCAATTCCTGACACGCCATGTCAAAACTTTCTTCGCTTGGACTGCATAATGTCTTCACGTCTTGCTCAAAATCACTTCTCTTGTTCACCACGTGTCTCTCAACCGCTTATACGCCACTATGCAGCAAGACCTGAGGCGGTGACGGACCCCAAGAAGGAAGTCATCCGACGCGTCCTCTATCCTAGTAATATCCGGAATAGGGCGACACCAATTGGCACATGGCGACCCGACGTGGGCCAGGCCATCCAACATGCCATTCCTTCTGTGCAGGCCCACAATACCATTGAACGTGCGTGGTTCCTGCACAAGCGCCAAATTCGTAAACACCGTGAAGCGGAGCTGGCACGAAAGTTCGAATGCATGAAGAAAGCAATGGAGGAGCTAGAGAAAATTGACACTCGGCTGTACATGGAGGCAAATAGGCTGGAGGATCCTAGGGCACGCACGATGGCTGAGATGCAGCTGGCAAAATCCCTCCGTTCATCGGAGCTGCGAGTACTGGAAGCCAGGATACGTGGCCTGTTTCCGCGAGAACTACGCATACCCACCGATACCCCTCCGCTGTCAGGTTGGAATTATGAATGGAAAAATACTCAGCGTCCTCTGTAGGTTTGTTGTTCCCACTTACAATGCGTAATAGAATATCGCTGAATCTGTGTTGACATAGACTATAGACGGTTACCCCCCACATTCTAGTCTTTGCTTCGATTGCCGTCGTACATTTCAATGACAACCGTGTCGAAAATAAACATATACTAGTAGCGAGAACACTCAATCTAGAGCTAACCCCACCTTTCTTGGTACATCTCGTGCGCCATCATCGTCGGATCCCCTGGTCGTCCTCCAGTTGCTGTCTTACTGACAACCGCTGCATGCACTGCCTCGAGAGCTTCAGTCCATTTATTCAATGCAGCGTAACGCTTCTTCTCTAAGCTTTGTCTGGAGAAAGAGATAATGAGTGGGGGACATGAAACATCGATTCAAAGACCAACTTAGAGTCGAGTTCAAGTCGCATGCCGACCTGGTCAATACGCCCTTCCACTTTTCCTTCAAGAATTAATCCTATCAGGAGTTCCTCGACTTCCTGGATATCGACATTCAGTTGCTACATAAGCATAAGAACTGAGTGTTTCGGGCAGATAAAGAAGGACGAGCCGCTACCTTTGCAAGGAAGGACAGTTCTAAGCGTGTGTATGGTTTGATGAGGTCGATGAGATATTGTGTACGCAAGCTGCGCAGTAGTTCGCCGATGTACAGACGGATGAAGGAATCGTCCATGATCGTTGTCCGATTGTCTGACCGAAATTGATATCAAAGGCTGGATTTTAAGGCCAAATCAGAGTTACCTCGTAGTATTTTTTCAGCAAGATGGACTTCCCGCCGTTGATAGGCATCAACGAGGTCCGTCATTGCCTTGATCTGGGGGTCACTCTTGTACCTGCACGAACATGGATTCCATATCTCGATCATCAGACACGAGACTCACGGTTTGGTCTCCTGGCTGTCAAAGGGATTTACTTCACTACCGGTGAGCATATTGGCCAGAACCAGGTACTTCAAAACTTGGATACGCTGCGGGGAGCCTGCCTCATCGTAATTCCGGAATGATTCAAAAAAGTCTTCGCTTGCACGATTCCATTGACCTAAGAGAAGTTTAGTCTCGTCACTTGTGGGAAGTGAACATCCCTACGTTCTCCCATCCACATTTTCCCCCCGCACTCCTTGATAACACCCATGATCCGAGGGTGGGGGATGGCCGAACGGATATCATTGGTAGCGTTGTAGATCTCCTGTAAAAATTGTGAAGCATAGTTTATGAAGTGGAAGAACAGTCTGCCGACCTTGAGTTTCTTGTAATTTCGTGTTTCGTTGTGCATTTGGATCTCCAGAGCATAGATCTCAAGCAATTGTGTACCACGTTGCGACTGGTCATCTCCGTCACTCGAAGCAGATGTGGCGTTGTGTAGGTCGCGAATGAGCTAGCCGAGATGAGGACTCTACCCTGACAGAAGTGATGTAAGCATACCTTCGATAGACGAGCATATTCCTTGCGGTCAAGCCAGAGTTTGGCCAATTTGAGGTTCGTCTTGACGCTAAGGCGCTTTGATCGCATTCGGCATACATGGCATGAGGCTGGCAGGATACAGAAGGGCTTACATCGTTCTTGGCCTCAACCAGGGCTTTCTTTGTCACTTGGTAGAATTGCTCGAGGATGTCAACCTCTACTGAGCCCCCCTTCCCGCCACCAACATAATCCAAGATGCCGTTAATGGATTTCTCGGAATAGTTGCGTGTCACGGCTGACTTGGTGTACGTTAGTAGTTGGGTATAAGTCTTTAATGCATCCTGTGGCCGCCGTAGCGCAAGGAAAAGTAGCTTGGTCGATTGCTTCAGGGCCTTGAAACCCCTGTCCTGGTGTCAAACAACATCGCGAAGGAATTCTTGTGTACATACCAGTCACCCTTCTCATCTTCCTGTTCAACAATGGCTTGGAAATCCTTCAGTGCATCTCTTGGGTTGTCCTCCTTCTTTGCTATCCTCGAGACATGAGTGTGCCGAAGATAGGCGCTCTTGATCAACCAGGCTTACACTTTGCCTTGTAGTACATATTTTCGATGTCGACACTTCCTGACACGTTGGTGTCATCATCGTTATCAGAGTAATCGAAGCCGTAGTCCTGATACTCTAAGGAGGTGCTGCGAATTCAAAGCTGATCACCATACCTCGTCGTCAGATCCTTGCATATAATCGGCATCGTCATCATCCATGGCGGTAATAGGTTTTAAGAGGGAGAGTTGTGGTTGACTTTCTTCTGCTGGGCGGGCAAGAGAGGTAGAGGTAATCCCAACGCGTTGTGTATTTCAAGAGCTGATATCAGGTGTGGCACGTGCCCTTGAAGGATCAAGACTCCACTAGCCGCTGCACTCGGGCAACGAGATATTCAGGGCAAGGCAGCAATAGTCTGGACACATCTATTATTGCCCGTACTGTTCTTAACCTTGGGCGAGGAAGTCTTTTCGACCCAAATACTCTGTCATGTGACCCGGTAGGAGCACGGGCTTCGTGCTGACCAGCTCCGCGAATAGCAATGGCGATACCACTCCCTCACTTCTCATACATACCACCATGAGCTATTCAATCGAGTCTACGTCTGTTTCTACTCCTTTCATTGGATCGTACAGTGCCCAGTCAACACGCTCACGCAGCAGCACTAAGCTCGATGACGTGACTAGCCTGACCTCCTTCAACCCCTTCGCTGAAGAGGACGAGAATGATCAGGCGTCGTATACACTCACATCCATACTGTCGCGGGTCAAGAATACCTTCTCAGCTTCTACTAGTGCAGCAGCAGTGTCCTCCACGACCCGAGACCAGAACCCGTCCGCCAATCCTCCAGCTACCGAACAACGCCGCCCATCCTATACAACGACCCCGACCCAGAATTTTGCCTCCACAAAGTCCGCAATGACGGAAAGACCATTCTCTTTCACTACTGCCCCAGCCCAAGCTGCACCCCCACTCATGTCACTTACACCAGCTCAGTCCGAGACCCCCACTCTCACTATTGAGTATGATCCTTCCTTCACTCGCCGGAGTACCTTGTATTCTCCTGTTTGGGAAACAGGAGAGGGCGCATCGTTCGGAACCTCCATCCCCGGGTTTCCCATCCAAGATGATACTCGAAGTATCAGAACCACTACCAGTTTGCACCGGTCAGGCTCAGTATCTAAGGTGATGCGTCGGCTTCGAGGTGAAGGTACGCTTCCTTGTGGTTCGATCAGCCCCGGTCTTTTATCGTGCTCTAGGCCTGTCCAAGGATTACTGGATGGACGACGAGAACTGTAAAGAATGCTATGATTGTAAGAGTGTCTTCACTGCTTGGCGGCGGAAGCATCATTGTAGGATATGTGGTATGTTGAACCTTGTAATATCGTGCTCACTGCTGACTTGATATTCTAAAGGTCAGATCTTCTGTTCTCGTTGTGCCTCCAACATCATCAAAGGTACACGGTTTGGACAGAATGGGATGATTCGGGTTTGCAATTTATGCCTGGAAAAGCTCGCCAAAGTCGATGAAGATGACGAGGATGACAGGCGGTCTGTTGTTTCGTCAGTAACGTTCCCGGCCCACCAATTCGGATTGGATACTGTGCCCGGTTTGGGACATCCACAGTCCCCATTTGCGGCCTCGCAGCTCTTTGGCCGTACCGACGAGCCATTCAATCTATATTCCATTGCAGAAACGCGGAAGGTCGTCTACGGTTCAGATGACGGGAGTCCTAGAACAATGACACCCACCTTTCATCGAACGGACGATCCCAGTTGGGCGTCGGTGCAAGACAACCCAGCTCCATTCCGGAGGGCATTGTTAGACGAAGGAGAAAGTGGCCAGAATGCTTTGGAGACTTTTGCCTCGGAAGTGACTGTTACGGTTGAGCCAAATACTCCTTTGGCCGAGGCGAACACTACAGCACCGATCAAGATTGCTGGAGCGACTAGCTCCATCCAGTTTCCCGTGGGTTCACCGGAGCGGGGTGTCGATAATCCGCAGTCGAGTGGTCATCGATTTCAACATTCGACAGACCTTGAGATACCCACACCGTTCATTCGGAGTCGCGTTCAAAGTAGAATTGACAGCCTCTCACCTGTGGCGGAACCGGGATGGAGGACACGCAGAGAGAGCACAGCGTGAGTGTGCCCGTCTTGTCTCAGAAATACACAACTAAATGGATTTCAGTTATGCCCAGGAGCTCAACTTGACGTCGATGATGCATCTCAAGATCATGTTGCGGCAGATGCTGCTCAAGGAGCAGATTCCTAACATAAAAGAGTGGGAAGAGGCACTCTCGAAACTTGCGCTGCGTATAGCCAAGGAGTTGGCCTTCACTTCCTTACCTTACCGTCAGGGCGAGGATATGGATGTTCGGCGCTACGTCAAGATCAAGAAGATTCCTGGAGGAAGGCCTTGTGACTCGGAACATGTGAACGGGATTGTTATTACGAAGAATGTCGCACATAAGCAGATGTCAAGATCGCAAAACAACCCGCGGGTTATGTTAGTCACATTTCCGTTGGAGTTTTATCGGGTCGAAGGTCAATATATGCTGTTTAGCCAAATCCTCCGACAAGAAAAAGAGTATCTAGGGAACCTTGCTAGTCGTATAGCAGCCCTTCGACCTCATGTCGTTCTGGTCGAGAAGACAGTGTCGAGGCTTGCACTTGACGCCCTCGTCAAACATAATATCACGGTTGCCCGTAACGTGAAACCCAGTGCCATTGCGACCGTAGCGAGGATGACTCAGGGAGACGAATTTTCTTCCATTGACAAACTCGCTCTTGAGCCAAGGCTTGGGCACTGTGCACGCTTCCGAATCCAGACCTTCGATCATACGTTGATACCCGGACGAAGGAAAACATATATGCGCTTCGAAGGATGTAACAGTGACCTCGGTTGTACCATCATCCTACGCGGTGGCGATATTGAGACGCTACGACGTGTTAAAAAAGTAACGCGCCTCCTGGCTTTCATTGTCCGCAACCTTAAGCTTGAGACGCATCTATGGAAGGATTCCGTCATCAGCCTTCCCTCCCTTAATCCCGAAGCTGTTCCTGTCGCCTTGTCCAAGAGCCGGGGCTCCAACATCAATGCGGCGATGTTATTTCTCCGACCCGTTTCTCTTTCTAAACCTCATCTTGCGACCATGGTGTCCAAATTACTTAACGCGTCTTCAGGCTCTTCGTCTCATGAGAGCGAGGGCTCAGTAACTGACCTTGATCTTCCGGGTGAAGAGGCCGAACAACTCCACCTTTCTCTTAGAATTGAACAATCACTTGAGCCATACCGGACGACATTCATTTCCGTCTCTGCGACTCTTCGTTTCCCCCCTCCGTACCCGATCGTGAAGATGAAAGAGTTGGATGATGCGCTGCAGGCTGCCAAGAGAGCCTGGGAAGACGATGTTGTCCTGAAGGAAGAGAAAACTCAAACCCTGCCAACGTCGGAGGCCACAGCGGCAGTCTCCAGGCTCAATCCTAATTTTGTCGGGGACTCTGACCGCGCTGATATCAATGCTCAAATTGAGGCGCTGAGCGCTCCCATCCCACCTTCTCCAGGCCATCTGTCTCCACAACTAATGATTGACGAAGCTTCTTATTTCGCTGGCGTTTCCACGACAGCTTCTGCAGGAGGCGAGGTCTTGAGTCCAGGTATCCTGCAACCGTTAGTTGAGGAACCTCGTGAACCAATCAAGACCACGGCTGATATTGCACTCGAAAGCAAGTATCGCCTCCTGAAATGGAAGCATGATGAACACCGTCGAATATGGGAATGGTACTTACGAAAGAATGCTGACGATTTCGTGGTGGAGAAATACCAGCAGATTTATCTTTGGGAGTATATAATTCCTACCTCAGAGATCGGCCAGCACCGTGCATGCTTCGCGCCACAGCTCACGCACATGCAATTTTATGGCGAGAACGATTTGACCTTGGGTGAGTTCATAGAGCAGGCAGTTGTGGAGACACTGGCCCAGCTCCCGGACCCTAAGGCCATCTGCGATGGGAAAGGTTGTGATCAACCACTTGCGCGACACTGCAAAGTGTATGTCCACAATGAAACGCGCCTCTTTGTTGCTGTCGAACAGTGGGAGGGCCAGATCGTTAATCGTGCCTTTGGCCCAGCCTCTGATCTCACTACTACTTGGAGCGCCTGCCGAGTTTGTGGATCTGCCACGCCTTTCATACCAGTGTCTCCGGAAATGCAGCGCTATTCATTCGCCAAATTCCTCGAACTTCACTTCTACCCTGCCGATGTCAAACTGGTACAGGGTGCAGGCTGCGAGCACAATATCTATCAGCACCACATTCGCTATTTTGCGTCGAGAGGAATGACTGTGAGATTTCAAACAGATCCGGTGATTATGCATGAAATCGTGTACCCGCCCTTCCGTGTCCATGTCCGGCCCCAAACGCTACTCGAAATAAAAAATGCAGACTTTGAGAAGCTCCACAAAAGCAATTTCACGTGGTATAGCAATCTTATTGATGAGCTTAGGCTCATTAGTATCGACGCTGCTACGGGCGACGAGGAAGCTGACGCACGGCTGAACACCGACGTTAATGTCTTCATCACACGCGCCGAGGCAGAAAGGGAAGAGATCAGTCGGCTTATCAACAAGACCTATCGAGAATCTGCTGCCACTGATACCCTGGCTCTCAACCGTGTCCACGCGTTTCGACAAGACAAAATTGTAGCCTTACAACAGGATTTCGATCGTTTACCCAAGCCCAAACCAACCACAATAGTCGATCGAGGCAGTAAACGAGCATTGGCCTTCAATACGGTCAGGACTATGTGGCCCACAAAGTCTAGTCTCGGTTTACTTCCAGATCCTTCCCTATCATCCATATTTCCTTCAGAACCAGAGGAAGATCCGTTCATCCAGAAAAGGGTGGACCCCGACTCTTTCGCCTCGTCTGCTTCCGATGCGTCTGAGCCCGAACCTGATTCAGCTGTCCTTGATTCTAAGACGGATCTGGGGACTTCCATAGCCGAAGCACCTATACCACACAAATCTGAACAATCCTTGATGGCCGCCATTACATCAGATACTCCTGAAAAGTCTGAGAAATCAGACGGTGATAGTGACTCTACCATCGGCGCACATCGCGATGGTGCACCAATAGATGGCCTTCCTCAGAGTGTGACTGTAAGCTGTCACCATGTTTCTGGGTAACTGACTACTCATCAATCCCTAGGAGAACGCTTCCATCTCCGAAACAGTTGTCCAGCGTATCTCTAGGTTGCCGCGGAGACCCACACATCAGCCGAGCGTCGCTGAGCTTGTGAAAAGGTATCAAGATTTCATACCTGCCCAAAGCATGACCTACTTGGCTAAGACCGCATTACCCCCTCGACCTGTGGTATCAGAAAGCGAGCAAGAATACCCCAGCATTATGCAGTACAGACCTGTTCGTCGCGGTCGTCATTCTGGAGTGTCGAGGAAGGCTTCAACCTCTGATTTCGAATCAAGCTATGCTGCAAATATCGCACCTAGGTATTTAATGCATAGTAGAAGGTCCGCCAACGCTGGAAGTCGCATCCCCGGCCCATCTGGTCAAATATCGGACTCCCACGAATCGTCCAGAAAGGCATCCCCTGAGAAACGGCCTTCGTATTTGAAAGGCAAAGAAGTTCGCTTTAGTCGTCCATCGTCCCCTCCAAACGTTCCTGGCAGGACGTTCCTGGCCCCACACAAACAACCAAAAACGCGAGTTTCTAATCGTACCAAAGAGAAAGCAACGACGCGGCCTACCCTTCGCCGCGCTCCCGGTTCAAGTACCAAAGTCATGACAATCGCAAAGAATTTTGAGCGGCTGAGCCGGGAAGCCGAACGCACCAAAGGCCGGTATAACATCATTCGGGGGAAACGTGCTCGTCCTGTGGCTTCCGCCCGTGCTACGGTCGAGGTTCTCGATAGTGTCAAGGACGCCCTCCGAGATGATCTGGATTCGGATCCCTCTAGCGAAGCAGATGATGAAGGGGGGGACATCGAGGAAGAGTCGTCCTCTGTGCCTCCCGCTCCTTCGCCTCAACAATCATTTCCATCTAGCGCACCTCCAGAAACGTCAGCAGAGTCCGAAGCCACTGTACTCAACTGTGAAGTACCGGTGACCGCACCTCCGCTTTCCGCATTTCCTGACCGGCCAAGTTGTGAGGATCTACATCCAGTGCCTGCTCCCTCTGCCGCCCCACCCGAACCCATGTCCCTACCGCCTTCACCCATACTCCCATCTACCAGGTTAGGTGCAGTCACGCCCCCTGTATCTGATCTCGAATATATCTCTTCAACCGGACCAAGTCACTCGATACTCAAGGCATTATCGGAATTTTGGCAGCCTTCCCGTCAACTTGATGACCCCTTGAGCGACCCTGAGCATATTTTCAGGGATTCTTCAATGATAGTACGAACCGATGAGCCTACATCAATTATTGCATTGGCTTTGAAGTAAGACATGGCTTAGCTTTGGGTATGAGGATAATCTAATTTGCATCAGCTCTCCCCAATATCGCGATATGTTGGCAAGGTCCCGTGCAGACAAGAAAATTGCTCGTGAACCCAAGTTGACAGAAGGAGAGCTATTCATGCCGGACGACAAATCCATTGCTGAATCAACCTCGACATGGGGTGTTGTGAACGTTGATTCAGTAGACTCTGCAGATCCTACTGAAGACTTGCGATTACCGTCTTCAAAATTACCTTGGGCAATCAGTAAGTCTCTGATAGTCACTCTTTTTACTTGGCGCTCACATGCCAACAGGTTTTGAAAGTGGTGGACTTACGATTAGCTGCACCATTCTATATCCCGAGCAGTTTGATGCTTTGAGGCGTACATACGATTGCGAGAAGAGTATGGTTGAGTCACTCTCTCGATGTGTCAAATGGAATGCCAGTGGCGGAAAATCCGGTTCGGGTTTCCTTAAAACACGGGGTTGGGTTATCTCCATTTCTTAGTTATCGCAATACTCACCTCGCCGTAATAGATGATCGTTTCATTGCAAAGGAGTTATCCAAGTTTGAGGTGCAGACCATGGAAAGTTTTGCCCCGGCCTATTTCGATTATATGTCGTCGGCAGTTTCAGCTGACGTACGCACACACAATCTACCCGAGTGGCAGAGTCTGACTTGACATCCCATAGCGACCCACACTTCTTGCCAAAGTTTTTGGATGCTATAAATTGACATTCCGGAAGGCAGGGAACGGAAAAGGATCCGGAAAATTCAAGTCAACACAGATGAATCTCCTCGTCATGGAGAATCTCTTCTACAATCGTCGGTTCACCAAAGTCCGCCATTTCGCTTTATCCTGTCGCCACTCACTGAACTTATGAAAAGATATACGATCTCAAAGGATCAACTCGAAACCGTCATGTCCAGTCGACTGGGCGGGAAAACGAAGTACTTTTGGATGAGAACCTGGTGCAAAGTGAGCAGAACTGCTTCACCGCGAAGTCGTACATGGTTCAACATTGTCACAGCTGCGCACCTCAATCCTTTTTATTTGCGTGAACACTCAAAACGTATCCTACGCGGTGCGTTGTACAATGACAGTAAATTTCTGGCAGACATCAATGTCATGGATTATTCCCTTGTCTGTGGGGTGCGTGAATCAATACGTCAATAAGTTGCTCTTAGCAACCAGTCTGAGGAATTGATATAGGTGGATAGTCAAAACAACGAGCTAGTGGTTGGAATAGTTGGTAAGCATCTCACCTCCGAAATTATCATTTCATCTCATCCTTCTTTAGATTACATCCGTACCTATACTTGGGACAAAAAGCTTGAAAGCTGGGTCAAGGAATGGGGTGTTGGAAAAGAGCCGACCATTGTGACACCGAAGCAGTACCGACAAAGATTCATCAGTGCTATGGAGCGCTATTTTCCATTGGTAAAGACGGTTCTGATAATGAAGCAACCCCCCAGCTGACCCCACCCTTAGATCCCCGACCGGTGGATGAAACAACGTGATACACCCGAGGAAGACCCCAAGGTCTTGTCAGAACTCTGGCCTGATTGGTAGAGTAGTCGTAATCCTTACTTGCCTCTTACATTTATTGACGTGGGTGATCCCAAGAATGCGTCGATTCACAAAGCGTACACTACACTACCGTACCATAAATAGCTTTAATATTATCAATCATACAGATCAACCAATCTTGACCTTCTTGGCAGGCTGGGGCGTACTCTTGTCGCCGTCCTTGCGCTTTTTCATTCCCCCGGACTTGAAGCTATTCATCAGCTCCTGGATACGAGTTTGGACTTTAACAGCAATGTCTCCAACTTCTGACTCTTGTCCGTTGAACTTGATCGCATTGCGAATCATCATATCGAGGTCGGTTTCAAAGGCTTCAATTGTATCGTACTTGTCATTATCCAGCTTCTGCCGGATGGTCCGTAGATCTCGCGCATCTTTCCGGGGGATGACATCGAAATAGGTTGGGATGCCCAGCAGTTCAGGGTCTACAGGCTCACGGAAAACCCAAGAGCTATGGCTATCGCTCAGTAGTGAATATGAAATCGTTGTCATGACCTACATCGGCTCCTTCACAAGGGTCGACATTAAACCCTGCATCCCACGCTTCTCACCCCATGATAACTTCCGCTCCATGGTTTTTGGCCATTCCTTCTTGAAACCCTTCTCGACAACGTCAGCACACATGATTGGGAAAGTTGATGGAGGGTTAAATTGTCGACAGTTGCTCAAGACTAGCTCGACATCCTTCTTGAAGTCCTCCATCGTCATATATTGGTTGTCGGCGAGTTTCTGCGACATGGTTCCAAAGTCCATTGGGTGAGCGATCTCATCGAGGTACCTGATCACGGGATAAGTCCAATCGATGAGAGGAAACTGGTGACGTACGTAGGACAACCATCCAAAACGGGATTGACGGGCCGGCCGAAAATAGCAGCTTCCGGGATCTTCTGAATTACCCTGAGCAGCTCTTTGCATTTCTTTTCATTGATCGGTGTGGCCTGGGCGACTGGAGGTTTCCTTGACTTTAGAGGGACAGCTGTGGTTGGCGGTTGAGTAACAACCTCTTTCTCTTTTCCCTTGACCGAGGGCTTGGGAGCCTCAATGGCCGAAGCAGTACGCTTGGGTTCCGGCAGCTTTTCTTTCTTCATATTTTTATGGGCTTGCACCTTGGGTATCGTGATTGACATAGACGCAATGGGTTTCTCGACTGGGGCAGGTTTAGGTGTTGGAGGGGAGGATCGCTCTTTTTTGGCCGGTGTAGCAAGTGCCAAAATGTCGTCGTCGTCGTCAAGTGTCTCGCTCTTCTTTCGCTTGCTTGAGTTTGCATGTGACGTAGTTTTCTCCCGCTCTGAGTGCATACGCATACGTTCCTCGTCCTTTTCCCGTTCAATCGCAAGGACTTCTTGCAGGATGTCGTGCGAACCATCATCAACGTAAGGAGGTGGAGGGAGGTCCAGGTCCGGTACAGCGACTGTCTGGGGCAGCTTCTGTTTTTTGGGCCTGGGCTGGGGCGGTGGGGGCTGTTGCTGCCGTTGAGATGGTGTATCAGCGTGCGATGACTTGGCTCCAAGGCCAACCTTGAGCTTGATAATGGGTCTGGAAGATGACCCAAATGGGGGTGGACGATGTTGGGGTGGGGTAGGAGCAGGGAGCTTTATTGAAGACTGGGGGACCGAAGCAGGTTCAGCGGGTTTAGATAATGCTTCACGAGAGAGTTGGCTGGCATGGTTTTTATCTGCGACTTCCAGGGTCTTGTTAATTATCGCCCATTCTGGAGGGCAAAGAATTAATTTCTTGAAAATAGTGAATGCGATTCACGCACGTTTTTCAAAGAAAGTTTCCAAGGCGATGGCTTCGTTATGAACGTAGCTTCCGGCTGCATTGTACAGCTTCGCATTCGAAATCATCAGGCGAAAATCTGCTTGGAAGGCAACTCGATCCTTGTACATCCCCGCTTCCAGTTTCGCGCCCATTGTGCTCAAATCCATTGGCTCTTTGATGAGGTCAAAATATCTTAAAGCCGTCTATCAACGATACTTCAATATTAGACGGGAACTAGTCGACGTACCGAGGCGCACTGTCTCGGATCGGATCCACGGGTTGATTGAAGAGGAGAGCATGCTTATTGGATTGAAGTTTCTTCAACGCATTTCGACATGCCCTCAGGTCATTAATGCTCATGCCAGCGGACTGAGCCTTAGGAACCTGGGCTGGTTTGACAAATGGCTTACTGACTGATTTGTTATTTAGAGGTTTGGCAGGCGGCTTTGATTTCGATTTAGTCGAAGAAACAGCTGATGGAGGAACAAGAGCTGGTTGCGCAAACACCACTGCTTTCTTGATCACGGGTGACGAGACGGGTGGTTCAATAGGGGTAGGTCGAGGACTGCCTGGGAGCTTGGACTTGGTAGCTGAGACACTAAGTTGGATACTAGGATGTCGGGGCACAGGACCGCCAGATTTAATAATCCTTGTTGGTTTGACAGGGCCCTTGACTGGTAAAATTTGGGGTGCGGTGTCCGTGATAGGCGTACTTGGAATATGTATTTTTACGGATGGAGGCGTTTCCTCGACCGGGCGAATCAGAATATCAGCAAGCTTGAGGAGACACCAGCGGACCTCGTAATCAACATCCGGGGCACTGTAATGAAATTTAGCAGTGATGGGACATCATATTGTGATACGCACAGTGCGATGGGCATGAGGAATTCACGCAATACTTCATTCTTGCCGATCTCTCTATCCTTGCGTAGCACCTTCATCATCAAATCAAGCTCGGTCTTCTTCGATTCCTTGGCCCTTTCTGGGGCGTTCCCGTCTTCCTCAATCAAAAGTGACTCCGTATCCTTGAAGTTAGACTTCATTTCACCCATCTGAACAAGAAGGGCCAGGCTCTGGCAAGCGTTCCGAGCGACATGACGGCGGACAATTCGCGAGGAATCGTTGGCGACCACAGATAAGATATAGCGCATTATCACGGGCGTATACCACTTGGTCAGGAATAAACCATCAAAGGCCGCCAATCGCACTTGGTTGTAATGCCCCTCTCTACGGAGGCTATTAGCACGTTCAGAAATAAACTCAGCGCCACTCACCGCGTCAGGGGGAAGAAAACTTTGGGATGAGTGGGTATAAGATTGGCAACTCCAAGGATCATGTGAAACTGGTCCATGTGGTAAGAAAATGTGACAACCCAGATGGGAGAGAACACACCTCTAGTGCGGCGATGGTTACAATATTATGAGGAGAGGGAATGAGACGATCCATGCTGCGATACCTGTCAACCTCGGCGATAGTCTGTTTAACGAGCTCCTTGTCCTCCGGCGTTTGTTCGGAGCGAGTCTCTGCAGGTAACAGCTCGCCTCTCTCAGGAGGAGCAACAGAAACGGCAGCGTATGCGGCAGCGGAAATGATGGTACATATGTAGAAGCCATCCGAGTACTTCTGAAAGATTAGGAATCTCCACTGACTACTTCCAATGAGACTCACCGGATTGGATGTATTGTCATTGTAGCGAAGCTGGTCAATGAGAAACTGCCGTACAACAGAAGGCGATTTCCCATTTTCAAATCTCACGCGCGAAACAGCGGTTATGAGACTCTGGGTATGTGGAAGGTAAGAGATTATCTATGTATACCCCAGTTGATACGTACCTTCCGAACAAAGTATTCAGCAAGGTCAGAAAAATTATTGGGTTTTGGCACATAATTGTGGGTGAATAAGTCCTGGTTGAGATCCTCGGGTTCATAGCAATAACGGAGGAATAATTTGAAGAGATGGAATAGACCAAGGAAGTCTAACCGCCGTATCGCACACTACTCGAGGTCAACAGAATGTTAAAATAGATATAGTCACCGACTCACTGTCACAAGAGCGAGGGCGGCTTCACAACGGATGCGGTAGTAATAGTTGGAGACGAGCACTGTTTTCGTCAACGTGCTCGAAACGATTGCGGTAGGTTTTTCGGCTAGAGCATGTAGCGCCTAGGGTGCAACCAGTCAGAGTAATCGCAAATACAGGATCATGTCAACGTACTTCCAACTGAGCTACGACATCCCTATCTCTCTGAAGTTGAGACACCCACATGAAATCCGGCTGGTCGAATTTAATGCTGGAAATCCACTCGAAATCGGCATCCATACGGATCCACTCATAGGTCGCACCACTCATTACAGCTTCATCCTCTTCCGTCCAGTCTGCGACTTTCCAATTCTCTCGTTCTTGTTCCTTCTCCCAGATCTCTAAACCAAATCCCATGTCAATCATTCCCATAGCTTCAGCTGCTTCTGCATCGCCTTCTGCTGCCGCTTGGGCGGCAGCTTGACGGGCCAGGTAGCGTTTGGTGTTTCTCCTAACACGCTTGTACTTGGTATTGAAGGGAACCTCGTAACGTTTGAAGGGCGCTCGGATATCAAGAACATGTTCGTACGGTGTCCCATCAGCTTCATGTATGCGTATCGTCATCTGGCCCTACATTACAATACGTAAGATTGAGGACTAGATATATGTTTATGCATACGGACTGACCTCGAAGAAAGGAACAGGTTTCATAAGAGCCTTGGAGACTTGGTTGGTCTCCATGGCCTTGAACGCTGGGGCCTCCTGGCGCATTGTAATTTCGACAGCCATCTTCTTCCTGTTAAAAGACGCCGAGAAGCCAAAGGATGGGCATCCACTACCATATATCCATTGTTCCGCAAAACTCCGCGGATCGACTCCACTAACCTTTCGACACATACGAAGGAAGGCATGGGTCGAGAGAACATTATTCTGGAGCTCGCCACTGATTGCTGAGAGGAAGAGCTTGGGAAGAACACGACTGAGGCCAAGGGAAGTTCCGGATTTGCCCAGCCGACGATCAAGGATGTGAAGGACCAAAGGTGCCTTAAGGTTGATAAATGGAAGTGTAGCGGCATCCGGGGGATCGAGAACTTGAGGCTGACAAATCGGCGGCATGCTGCCAACATCCCATTCCAAAACACGTTGCATGTCTTTCTTCAGCTTGAAGCGGTAATCATTATTGCCAAACAACCTGCGCGTAAAGAGACCAGTGATGTAGAGTGCTAACCCATTCACCAACCAAAGATCCGACCACGTCTTGGGTATGATGTTGATACAGACCCACTGGCAAGCAAGAGCATGACTTAGAGTCTGACGAGTCTCCACAGCCTGCTCAATTGCATCTTCTCCATGGAGTACATCAAGGCTGACCAAGGACAGGGATGCACTGTCGAAACGCTGCGTGGGTAGCTGGTCAACAAAGACAAGTTTGTGAGAATTGAAAGGGTATGAGCCGAACTCGGAAACGTAAAAGCTCATGGCAGAGCGCAAGAATGATGTCGACGTCCTGAGGAACGGCTCTTGTCCAGGTAAGCAGAAGGCATACATGAGCGGCTGAGAGGTGCCGGGTGCCTCATCCGCTGCACTATCGGGGGAAATCGAATACAGGTGGAAAGGTCCAGCTGCGAAAGCAATGTGTTGGACAGATGTTGGGACTGCCTGCGAAAAGAGGAAAATGGTTTTATTGGAATTATATGGATGGGCGACCTTGCGTGGCACACTGAGCAAAGGTCATTTGATAATTTGGAAGGAAACATACCTGTTCAACCAGTTCACCACTGCACAGCACAATTGTGGGACTCAGTTCATTGGTGTCGACGTCATCGCAGTCATCAACCTCTTCCAAGTACCGAGGAACGACAAACTCAAATTCCCAGGTGCACTTCTCCCACAAATTATCGATACAAGGAATCCAGCACCGTGCCGCATCCGGACACGAGGGTGTAGTATATACGTGAGGAACTCTCTGTAGCAGACGTTTCAACGTCCAATCTCACGCCGAGGCTATCAGGGACTTACATGAGGGTGATTGTCGGTGGGTAACACAAATTCCACACCGTCAACAGGGTTGCGCAAGCTATATGCAATATTGACCACGATAGCGGAGTATTCGAGCATAGTCTGTCCTTGAAGGACACTGGGAGTGGACGGTTCAGGGGTAGCGCCTAGGATGAAGATTGGGACACGACTCAGACAGACAATGAAGGAAAGCACACCGTCGTTATAAACAACACTCATCGACGAGGTCTGCTTCAATGACACCTCCTTCGGAATCGCGATGGAAAGGTCTCCTTCGTCACTCTCCTGCAATGCAGAATACACCTTTCTCTTCAACTCTGGGTGCTTATGGCAATCAAGAGCCTCGTTGGAGCTCCCCATGTTAATGTTAGCCATCGCATCATGGTGAACAAAATCGGCTTGGTGACCACCAATAGTGACGTTATGAACAGCTAGATGGTCGTGAGTTCTGTGAAATCCCCCCGGTGAAATGAAACGAACTGCATTGTCTCGAGTGAAGGTGGATCGTCCTCAGCTCGCTGCTCGTCGGGATAACAGTGACTTCGGTATAACCCTGCCATGTAATTGAGAGTTCATCGTCATAACGAATTTTGTGACCACATACCCAAAGGTTACCATTGAAATCAATCTCAAGAACGACTTTCTGGTGACTAGTATATACAAGAATGCGTGTCAGCTGGGCAAAAGCACAATAAGACGGTAAAGGAGACGTATATAGAGAAACCACGGCGAACGTGTTCGCGTTGGAGGCTGATACGCGCGTCCATAGATAAGGCCTATAAAGAACCAGAAATGGGTCTGAAATGTAGACAGGTTGATTGTGAGTGGATAACGAGAAAGAGAGGGAGCAAGCAGAAACAGCGTCGCTGGAGGTGGTGGTACCAACCAGAGGCACAGTGTATAGGATTATGTAACCATTCTGACCTTGCTTTCTCACATCCATGTCGCCCAGGAAATCTATCTTTCGCCAACCAGGCGCAAAACATTTCCAGCTCGTCCACAGATCACAGAGAGACCCATTGATACATGATCCAGAGGCTAACCAGCATGTTCTCAAGTCATTTGAGAGGGGAAATACCAAAAAGGCTTGCACACCCAGTCCCGAGATCAAGCTTGGTTCTGATCAAAAACGACAGGGTAAATCTCGTGCAGATCTCGAAACTTTACTTTCTCCCGAAGACATCGAACACAAAGGGAGAAATACCGGTGAAGCTGCACTCTACGGTGTCTATTATGATGACACGGAATACGATTATATGCAACACCTCCGAGCAGTCGGAATCCAGGAAGATGGTGTAGATAGCATCCTGATCGAAGCTCCGCCACAGAATAAAACCAAAGGCAAGGAAAAGATGGATAGCTTGTTCCTACCAAAGGAAGCTCTACCCTCTACCTCAGAGCTTCCACGGAACTATGAATCTCAACAGGCAATCCCAGAAAGCATTGCAGGTTTTCAGCCGGATATGAACCCTCATCTTCGACAAGTTCTAGAAGCCCTGGAAGACGACGCTTTCGTGGACGACGAACTGACGGACGATTTTTTTGGAGAGCTGATAGAAGACGGTGAACGGGAAAGTGATGATGATGTACAATTTGAATTCGATGAAAGTGGCATTGATGACATGAAGGATGAAGGTTTCGGACTAGGCGGCGAGGTTAAGAGCCAGACAAACGAGCTTGACTGGAACAAGAGATTCATCCTCTTCAAGAACCAGGCGAGCTGCAAACAGGAATTAGCCAGTGATGATGAGTTTACATCTGAAGACGGCGACACGATTGCAGATCTACCTACAATTTCTGTTCCCAGCGGCAGAGACAGAAGAGGGCCGATGAATAACAGCGATGCCTCCGGCTACAGCATGAGTAGCTCGTCTATGTATCGGAATGAAGCTCTCCAGACGCTCGATAAACGGTTTGACCAGGTATATTCTCCAACATTAGCACGTCCTTTTCCTTACTCCCTCCCTCTTAGGTGATGGAAATGCTGTATAATGTCGGAGATGAAACAGAGATACCGTCAGTTCCCGACGAAGCACCCGAAGTAATCACCTCACGCCAAGATTTTGACGCAATTGTTAATGAATTCCTTCATGACTACGAGATCCTAGGAAGGAAGATGAAACATAAAATTGAAGGTTATACGGGCACCGATAAATTAGGCACAATTCGACGCGCATTGGACCAAGATGACCGTGTGAGGGTTCACGACCACAAAGGCGATGATGTTCAAGATCTTATTGCCCTTGAGACTGGTGGTAAAGAAGACAGATGGGACTGTGAGACAATTCTGAGTGCGTGTTCCAAACCGTTTGATATTCTAGTGACACCCATATTCTTCCCCTGACAGCGACATATTCTAATCTTGAAAATCACCCCCGTATAATAGGCATCACCAACCCGAGATCTACCCCGAAAATATATCTCGACCCAAAAACAGGGCTTCCCCTAGTCAAGGAGCCACCGAGCACCACTGTCGGAGCAAGGGTGTCCCGGCACACAGATGTTGAGGGGGGATCGGGTACAGGAACAGGTGTGTCATGGCTCTTCTGCAAGCGTAGTTGTGGTTCATCAATGCAGTCCATCTAGCTTACAAGCACGTAACAATTTCTCGGCCTCGAAACGAAAACAAAGAGGATAAAATGGCAAGAAAGTCAGCGTCGAAGGCAGAAAAACAGACTAGGAGAGCAGAGAAACGGGAAACTAAGGATAAATTTGGGGTCGAGCTGAAAACGCAGAAACAGGTTTTGACGAACCAAGCACAGCGAGCCAGGAAGCTATAGGATTGCGTGTGGAGATTAGATATCAGATTTCACGACCCTAATCTATCATCTATGATACCATGATCAGTGACCTCATCACTTTGACCACACCGTTGTTATCAAGTTGCTCCACCTTCAACCTGTCTTTCTTTTCTCCACTCGACTGCGACACACAATGCCTACGATCCAAACGCACTTTTTACTTGTTCTCACCGTTTTTCTGGTCTTGTCGCCTTCGCCCACTTATGGCTTCGGCGCCGGCGACATCCCCGATTTTGCGTATCTAAATGGTGAGATCCTCTTGTAACAAATGCGGACCTTGTAAACGCTCACACCGTCATCATCTAGACAAGGCGTTCAGGCATGGAGATATTGAGAGTATCCTCGAAAACTTAGTCAAACATGCTGGTGGTCCAGCATTAGGGGGAGGCTTGTTGGGCTTCGCGACTTCGGTGCTCAAGACAGCTGCTGGAGGTGCGAAGTTCAGCAAAATGGATGTTAAACGAGTCTATTTTGTATGCTTCGGGTTCTACTCCTCACGTTCCTTCTCACATCCCGTCTTTCGCAGGGAAATTGGCTCCGGGATTACTCGCAGGTATGGGATCAACTGGTTGATCAAATCGTATGCTCAGTGCGGCTGACAGGCTATGGATATTGCTGGACTCAGCAAGCTAACGGCAGATACTATCACATTGATCATCTCCGTCCTGGGCTTTATGGTCAGTGAATAGACCCTTATTCCGCTCCCTAGTTTCATAAATCTCAGACCTTTGGTTTCGCTTCTCGAGAATTTGAAGTCACTCAGGACCGTCTTGGGGTATACCTCCCCGTTGTGAGTTCCTTCTCATCGACCCGTCAAGTCGCCGATTGAGTTGACGACCCTAGGAACACATCGACAACCCTAAGTGCCCTAATCGATGAATTTGGTCCGTAGGGTTCTGATTTTTTTGTCAGGGGATATGCAGAGAAGGAAGGCGACGCTAGGCAAATTCATCCAAAACTACGACCCCCTGTTGACCAGCGTGAACTTGAAATTGACGAGCGCACAGGCATGAAAGTACGCATATAGTTCGCGATTGTGAAAGTTGTATGACCTTAACTTTCACAGAACTATATGGCATCAGAAAACGAGGGCTGGGACACATCAACCGCCTTCATTCGCCGCACTCTGAAAGCTTGCATAGATCATGGCCGCCGTGCGGAAGGTCAGGAAAATGACGATCTCTTCGAAGCTTTCCGCTTGCTCGGAACTGGCCTTCATACACTTGAAGACCTCCTCGCCCATAGCAACTGGTGCGAAGTAGCCCTCAGAAAGATGGGCCATGATGAGGTCTTTTGTCACGTTGGAGACAACGGTGAGTTGCCCCGTCATGTGATCGTCTCGGTGACCAATGTTTTTCTCTAGTTGTCGTCGAGACACCCAATGGTCCTGCACCTCCTCTCGTTACCGGAACCTTCGGTGGTGAGCTTGCAATGTTTTCTGTTCCCACCAGCACAATACTCAGTCTCTCGTAGGTGCAGACTTTTTACACTCTTTACTCGGAGAAGCCGGAGAGTGAGTGAAATGAATGTAATCACCAGGAAAAATATCCCTGACATCTTCACAGTAAACTGAGTCAAGCTAGCGTTACCGATCTTGCTGACAAGATGAACCAGGTATATAGTAGTCGCTTCGCTGGACTGAGCTATCTTCTGACTTCCTCAGGCTTCTGAAGGAGGGGACTCCAACGTCAGCGCTTTCAAAGCCATCCTCAACAAGCTCCCAGTGGGTGGAAATGAAGACAAGATGAGCCAGAGCGACGAGATACACGAACAATCCAAAGCTTATCACTTTGATCCAAACAATGTCGCTCCTCCCGAGGTTCAGCGTCAACTATTCGATCTGTTGAAATGGCGTGATACCATCATGAGAGATATCACAGAGAAAATAGAGATGGTTCCCGGTTTGAGTGAACTAGTTGATGAGTTCACGAACGCCCTGAATGCCTGTGCGTGATCTGGTATACGTTGAGACTCACGCGATCTCACCCTGTCATAATAGATGTCTACACTATCCTGGCCCCTTACGTCGTTGTCAGTGTTCCTCTTTTTTCGTCACAAATCCTCTAGTTGACCCGGGATACCATCGCAGCCAATGATCACCCAAGTGTCCGGAGTTCTGGATGAAGGCAGTAAGGCAGTGATTAACAACGATGATCAATATCAGGTTCATCGCCCCAAGAACTCAGATTTTATTCAATTCTTAATTATCTACCTTTCAGGTGTTTGATGACCCTGATGCATCTGATCCCTCCCACAGTCTTCTGTCCAAGGTACAGCGAAATTCGGTCTGGGCGCCCACTAGCTGAAAAGTGGTTTTAGGATCATTTCGCGCTCATTCTTAATGAGCCTGCCGGGAAAATCGCCCAAGTCGTCGTCGAATATGCCGTCAATTTGATTGTCCGTGTGAGTGGAAATATTCTTTTCCCTGATATCCTTACTGACGCCTCCTAGGCTTGGTCGGATGACAGCGATCCAGATTCCGTACTTGACATTGTGAACCTTTTTTTGCGCCGAGTCACAAAAACATGAGAATTAACGGGTTCATCCCAGATACTCGAGGCATTCCATCACCCATATTATGCAACTGGCAACTCTGAGATTCAGAACAAGATGTTTGAACATATGGAAACTTGGCTGGGTGGACTGGGCCCTGATACCGCTGGCCAGGTAATTGGACGGCTGACCAGTGTTCGTGTTTTACACTCTCGCCAAGGATTCTTTGAGCTGAATTTCTTCTATAGCAAAGCGTTCGCGACCACAAGAATAAGCGCATCGGATCTGAGGATATGAGTTTCGAAGAGCCTGGCTACGCTACTAGTTACATCCGGCCTCAAGGCTCCTCTCAGGGTATGCACGTTGCATTAATCCAGAACTCATCGGGAAACTCATCGGGATTTAGGCTATGCACAAAAAAGCCAGTACTCAGACGGCGCGGACACATACCCTGGGGGTGGATACTCCAACCGTGGTGACGGGTATTCGGGTGATACATATACTGGTAGGGGGGATCAAACCAGGGAAAGTGGCCGATACGGACAACAGGGCAGCTACGGTAGGGTTGGATATGGCCAGGAAAATATATCTGGGCGCAGTGGCGATTACAGCAACAATTACTCCCAGGATAGTTATAATTCCCAGCGCCGAGAAAGTCAAGAGTATGGTTTGCGCGGGCGGGCTGAGGACGAGAACCGCACAAGTTACGGAGAAGCTTATCAAGGATCGTATGGCGGTGGATATCCCCAAGAGGGCAGGCGCCAGGAGAATGAGGGTTATGGTGATGGAAGCCAGTCGTACGGCGGTTACAACCCAAGTTCACATAGCGACGGTCAGTCTCATGGCCCCCAGCGCGACGATGGAAATGACCAGAGTCAAGGGTATGCACCCTCATATGGGCGGGATGAGTCCGATAGATATGGGCGCAATGAGACCTATGATGGTCGAAGGGAAGAGTTTGGAGGCAGCCAGGATTACAGGGGGCCGAACGATGGCTATGGCGGCCGTTCAGTGGAGTACCGAGGGAGTAGCAATGACCGCGATCCAGCTTACAACCCAAACTACGGCAGCGACGAGACATTTGGCGCGGAACGCCTCGGACTACGTGACGATGATGGTGACGGGTATGGGGAAAGGAGGCATGGTCATAGCCACCACCATCACCGCAAGCACTCGGATGACTGAATGACGAAAGCATCCCGGAGGCCTTGATCCTACCCTCGCGGAAAACTGTCTACCTCTTCGTTTCGGGCGGGTTGTTAAGAAATTCTAGATCGTGTATTACCTATGTACGATATATTGATATGCTGTATTCATTGAAAATTCGACTTGGCCTTCTCCTTGACGGCGCACTAGCTAACAAGCTTCACCCTGTGCAAGGAACCACTCTATGCATCATAATTTATACACAATATTCGGGGGTAATAAGCCCACCGGGACCTGTGCCCGCCCCTCTTGACGCACTCGGCCCTCTTCAGCCGCAACAATACCCTGTTTTTGCACCGCTGCACGCTTGAAGATAAGCTTCTTCTTATCCTGTCCGACCTGTCATTCCATTCGTTACAACATCATTCTGCGCTTCCGCAACCTTTGATCGAGGACCCCATCCTTTTCTTCCGTCCTGCCACGGGCCAGCACCGCTTAACTCACATCCGCCTAAACCCTCACAAGCACATTACACCTAACGAAATCGGAAGCGATTTAACATCCACGAGTTCCAGCAGTGCGTGTTTGTAGTCGCTTCCAAGGACATTAATCTTTGCCACTGTTTCCTTTGATAACCATGGCCTAATCACGTTCCATATGATAGTGAAGGAGGACGGGGCATTGATAATCACGAGCTGTCCCATGCTACTGTACGGGAGAGCAATCAGGTCGTGGAACAGTTTGGAGAGGGCGAGAGACGTACGTCTCGGGATAATAGTCCTGGGATATCTGGAAAGAATACCGGGCGACGGCCTTGACCTGCCAAAACTGACTCAGACTGTGCGATTGAATTTGATCAGTACGCTTAGAAGGAAGGGGGTGAGAGTAACATGCCCAAAATCCTCGAGGTCGGCTATGACAAGCGTATTGCCAATATGCCTACCGGCTGCACGGGTCGCACCTGGAAGCACCTCTCGCGGGAGCTGCAAATTAGCTGTTGCGCTGTTGTCATCGACGTTCTCGTGATACCTACGCATTCTGCGTTGACCAGTATAATTTCCCAATGTCGCTTTGGTGTGCAGGCTCTGTAGAGTTTGGCTAGATCCATTCTGCCGAGAACTTGTACGTTGATGGGTCGCCCTTTCTTGTTCTGGTCCTTAGCCTGTTATCTCATGCCTGATGGATAACTAACTACCTTGTCTGTCTACGCACACATTCAAATTTGCTGTACGAAATTTTTACCACAACTTGCGCACCTTGTGAAACCACATCGGCCAGCACTGGAATATTACTTCCCGTTCTGGGTACTGAAAGAGTCTGAGTAAACGATGGAAGCGGAAGCGGTTGTACCAACGTCGAACGGGTCCGTTTCACGGTATAGTCTATCAATCCCAACGCCTTCAACAGTCTTTCTCCAATGTTGGCATTCTGCAAGCATTGTCTTGGACTGCGTAAGATCAAATTGGCGTGCTCTGAGAAACCTCCTGCATAGTAAGTATGATATGGTGAGCTGTTGTATGACGTGATTGTAGGTGCACACAAGAGAGTCTCGTCGTCTGTGCCGATGGAATCTCCGCTGCGCAAGAGATCCTCTTTGACGAGTTCTTGGCGGAACTCGTGGAGTATGTCGTCCTGAGTTGATCTGGCCATGGGAGGCGTTGTCAGAGTAGGTCTGAGCAAGAATGCGCGTCATGAGGATTACGTCATCGGAAACTCCTCCTCCATGGACAGCCAGGAGCTGGCAGAAATCGATCCCATCTGGACCACAAGCCGTACTGCACGGCAGATATACGCCCTCGGCCAGGTAGAAAAGGTATTTTGAACACCCTCTCCTCGCTGTGCCCAACAACGACCATCCGCCACAGGACATCACCCGCCTCCTTTCCCTCGCCGCATCGTCTATCTCCCTCCTCACACTCCCACAGACAGATGGTCCAGACGATAGGCTGCCTCAGGGCGAGGAACGATCCGAGCAATTCGTCCTTGAAGTCAGCGAGTACTTCGAACGCCTCGATGTGAGTCACCCTATCCATGCTGTTCCAAAGCTCATAACAGACGCCTAGGCTGTACAAGTCGCCCTGCGGTCTTCATTGGCACACATCCGTCACTCACGCATCGCACCATCAGCAATCAACGCCCCATCACCCAATTTTGTTCCACCTTCTCTCGGCGTAGGACTTCCACCTGAAACAGACGGAAATTCACGCGTGAACCACGGTCTGCAAGAGGAGAGGGTAGAAAGGGATGCATGGAAGGGTGTGTTGGGGGCGCTAAGACGCATCAAGGCAGCTCAAGCAGCCATGCGAGATATGGATATGGCAGATGCATTGACAGACATACGATAAAGCGATCTCGAGGTGTGTTCCCTGGTTTATGAAGGGATCTAAGCCCCTACAATTTGTTGGGCGTTTACAAACTCTTTTGTTTCCGCTACTCCTGGCTTTCCTTCCACTTGTTTCTGTGGTGCAGTCTGGCGTGTCAGAGCTCTTCCCGACTTTCTCTTTGGATGAAGGGAACTGACCACAAGATCTTCCAATTCTCCGGTCGCCTTGTCACATCTACTTTTTGTATCGAGAACCATCTTTTCCGACTCGTCAAGCATCCGTTTCTACAATTGTACGGCCATATCATAATGGGATGTGGGATTGTCAAACTGTGGATACACACCGTATTCCTGAAATTCCAATCTTCTTCCTCCCCCGCGAGTCCAGCCATTTTCTTTTGCAAACCTACAACTTCATTGCGATAGATCAGCGCTTCTTTTTGGTATCTATACTATGTTCAGGGCCTCGCATCCTGTAAACATTTTATCCTCCTTACCGTTGGACAACGCCAGCTTTGATCTTTAGTTGTTTTTGGATTGCAGCCAGCTCACTCATCATAAAAACTTTGGAAGAGGTGTCTTACAATTTGGGTAAGGAAAGAATGCGTATGGTTCTTGGCCAAGTTGTCATCATGTCATCAATGACCTTATCAGTTCCATAATTAAATGGTAAAAACAATAAAATGGGTTTTCACTGTATTCGTGAAAAGTGCGAGAAATCCTACATACAGCTCTGGACTATAGAACAGCCTCGTACATAGCAGTGAAAACAAGAGAAGAAGTAATACAGAATCAGGTTGCACAAACTGCGGTAGAAAAAAAGGGCGATAGTAGCGGAGCTCAACTGAATGACAAGTCGGTGCAGTGAAGAGACATGGCCAGGCATGAAATCGGGGGGGGGGGTAGCTGAAGTCCCACTAACAGGGAAAACTATCCTAACCAGCCAACAATTGCAAGCAGTGTTAACCAGGAGAAGCATCGAGCTTCGTCAAACCCAGTCTTGGAAAGCTAACGCATCAATCGCAGTGAATACAGACAGAGAACCGACGTAGTACAACACTATTCGAACGGGCGGATGGAACTAGCCATGCACGCCCAGCAGAACGAATTGGCGACCACAATCAAGATTCAATGTAGAATCAGACGACGAAGGCGAAGCTAATCCTGCAGAGTGAAGTTTTCCAGACATAAGGACGGTATCAGTCCTCCACCGAATAAAATCTCCCCGGCGCGCACAGCTGCGCAGACACTACACGAGACTAAGACATCAAGAATTGCCGGGAGCATCCAGGGAAAAGAATGGAGACGAGAAAGGGTAGGGATGAGTGAGATAAGTCGTAATTCGGAACGTTGAGGGGTTTCAAATCGTGACAATGGGGACAGGCGAGAAGTGAGACCAGGTGAGATAAATCACAGTAATAAGATATTGAGTATTAGACACTCGACACTATCCCACGAAGGGCGAGATCCAGCGGGCTATGATTTTTTCAAGCAATGTTGGTTATGCGAGACTTGAGATCGATCGGAAAAGCGAGACATAACAATGCCGGCGTATTGGCCGCGCGAGGCACGTCACCACAATTAAGTGGTCGTACGCCTCGAGCACGAGATGGGGGGTAAAGGATGGGAGGCAATCGGGAAGCAAGCAACGAGGTAGTAAAGAGTGAGAACAAGACTGCACCACAGGGCGAAATGGCGCTCGCGCTCATAGAGGGAGCAGCGCATCTCAAGCTACCTGGGGTCTTGTGACGGTGTCGTGCCTCCAGAGAGTATCAACCAATTCCTAGTGCCCATCATTGTAGTCGTGGCAATCCGAGTTCTTCCGAGTGATTTGACTGGCGTTCAAGCGACACACAACTGGCCACTGACCAGTGGGCGCAACCAACAAACCGGTCGTGCAGCACCGCTGCAAAAGAAATTCGCAAATAGGCTTGAAGTGTGCCACGGGCACATCAAACCCCAAACCGCCCGAGAGACAGTGACAAGCGACGAATGATGATCGGAGAGACAATGCAAATGAAATCATGAGGGATAGCGTGCGGTGTGATGTGAGAGTCCGTGTCATAAATGCAATACAGTTACCTGCCCCGGCAGATAAAAAAACTCGAGAGAGCGGCGGAACGGATCGAGTATGTTTTGGTCATTGTGTTCTTTTTCGGACCGCCGACGGGACGATTGCGTGGCAATCAGAACTGGGGAGGGAGGGTGGTGGCACCAGCAATCTGACGCTGGGCGGAGTTAAGCATGAGAGTCTCATTCAAACCACGGAGGCGGTGAACTTCAGTTTCAGCAGCCTTCAACCTCATCTCGAGCTGCTCCTTGACAGTTTCGAGGTACCTGATGTGGCTGGTAGCTACACCAAAAGATCAGTTTTATGGCGCTTAATCTGCAATGTGTAACCAACCTCGATCAAGCAGCGAGACTTTACTGGACTTCTGATTGGAGGTGGGGAGGGTCTCCTTGAGACGAGTGTACCCATCGCGGAGCTCATCGCGCCTCCTCTGCTCAGACTCAATGCGCTGTTTCCTGATGGTTTCGCGGCGACTGAGCTCGGATATCAGGACCATAGGCTGTTGGAGAATGGTAGGGGATACATACACATCATTGTTGGTCTGGTTGCTGCTGGGGGGAGGCGGTTGGAATTCCTCGTCATCATCATCCTCACCGTCGACGGCGACAACATCAGCAGGTATCTCATCAGAGGCCTTACTATTCCTCCTACGAGCTCGGAGGGTGGGACGGTTGGCAGCGACACCGATGGGGTTGAAGCGATGCGACCTGGGGACGGTGGCAGGATACGAAACACCAGGGGCAGAACTAGTGCTGCTGTTGCGAGAATGCCGACCAGAAGAGGCACCCTCGGAGACGATGTCACCATTGAGGTTATAAGAGAGAGCTGGAGGAGAGAGGCTGGCGCCCTCGGGGGGAGTGTAGCAGCGCTCAGGAGAAGAGGCATTGAAAGACGGTGAGTAGGTGTAGTCCCCAGAGAGGGTCAGCGCATTGTTGAAGGCAAGGGGAGAGGCAGAGGGGGGGACTACAAACAGAAAAAGGGGTCAATTAAGAAACACGACGCGATTAATCAGAAGACTGACGGCCAACTGAGAGCTCGAAGGGGGGCGACTGAGGATATTGGAGGTACTCAAGACCACCATTCTCCATGTACGGGAAGGTGGAGTCCATGGAATCCATGTAGGACGGGGTCTTGGTGTCAAAGTCGAGGGACAGAAGTTGGGAAGAAGACATGCTGAAGAAAAGAGACTAGAAAAGAACAAAAAGAGACCAGTGAAGAACGAGCAGAGAGACGCTGGGGAAAGGGTCAGCAGGAGGGTTAGCGGTGATTCGGGGATACATACTGAGGCTCGTGAAAGATAACTGCAGAAAGACGACCGGACGGAAGGGAGAGTGGCGGGAGGGGGATGGAGAGGAGAGAAGCAGGACGGGTGGGTATATATGCTGTCGTGACCCCCAGGGTACTTTGGGCCGATGGATTTCAGACTCCGCGAACCACGAGGCGCTGTGACTTACAGCACTCGGCGTTTCTCCTCTCGCCGTTCCACTCGCTCCCACATCATCAATTAATCCTCCAAATCTTATTGAGACCCTCTTCTTTACTTTCTTGTAGACTTCTGGAAACCACTACTTAGACGCCTTCTGTCACTCTCCCCATCGCCCCGTCCCCAGCACCCATTCGTCTCCGATAGTCCTTGTCTTCACCCAGTCCTTTCATCGGCTCGGTGCTCTCCCTCGATGATGTAGTATCCAGTTCTCCGGCAAATTACTCTGAATCATACCCACTACCCTCGTGCCGGAATCCGTATCATGCCGTTCACCATCCCTCTTCTTTGGGTCACTTATCACCTATCAAGATCCGGTTTCCGAGGTCCTTCGGGCACTCTGAGAGCCCTTGTTCCCAGTTCACCCCTAAACCAGGAAAATCACATCACCAACAATATCTTGATGGGGTTGAGTGCCTGCTCACCGGACACAGCCATTTTTTCTCACCTGCAACGTTTTTTTAATATCAGAACAAACACCTCGTTTCAGTACCAAATCTGTCCCACATATGACATTTGGTCCGATTAATGTGCAAACGATGCTTTTGTCATTCCATTGAATCCGTGGAATCAGAGCGGATTCTCGGAAGCCAAACGGTAGTGTGACTTCGCTTATTTGGTGAGCATTATCCTTACAAACAAAATCGGAATAGATCATCATTCAAAACGTGAAGGGTCGTTACAAGTCATTAGAGGTCGTCGGCATGATTCATCACCAAGATAGGAATAAGTGAGAAAGAAAGAAAGAGAAGTGTCCGAGATCGGTATCCAATGGTCCGTTCATGTGTTATAGTACCCTAAGGAGGTCATATATCAGTGCCAAAATTCCCATTAGACGACTTGAGACACATACCACCATAAAACGGCCCCTTCATAGTAGCATAGTGCTCGAGTCGCTTAGAGAATCGCCAGGACAGGAAGAACATGTAAAACTGGGGAGTACAAGGCTAATCAGAATTCTGAACCGAAAGCAACAAGTCCTTTACTACACTCTCACCTGGAAGACAAGGTCAATACAAAGACCAGCGATAAAGGCGACGTTAAGGCTCGAGAAGCCGGTGGCGCAGAAGCCACTGGGGATGGAAGATGGACTGGCATATCCAGCGGCGACAGTTTCACTCCAAAGCTGGCCTCCGTTATCACATTCCCATTGGATCTTGTCCTTTCTGTGAAACGGAACGGAAGTTTAGGAACGTCATCCGTTAGCTCAAAAGTCAAAAAAGCATCCGAAAGGAAGTTCGCATACCCCCGTTGGAGTTGAACAATCATGATAATGGCTCGAACCGCGCATATGACGATTATGAAGGGCCAGAGGAACTTGACCACTCGAATCCAGATATATGACCGCTAATGAAACGAGACATGAGTCCTGTGTTCCGAAGTTTGCCCATGCCCACGAGTACTGACATTGGAGAGCGCGACCATCGTCAAGCCTGCGGCTACTGCGACGCCAATGCCAATACCACCATAGATTTGCCTATGGGACAACAATAAACCCACGGAGGCGAAGCGAATAACGAAAGCTCTCTCACCATTCCGGGAAGATGAAGAAAAAGAATTGGCCGCGTAATAAGAGGAAGACACCACCGGCGATGCTGTAAGCCTAAAGCAACAATTGATTCGCATCAGAGGTCCAGTCGTTTCAGTAGAAGGGTATGGACAAACTGCGATCACGACAGCCCAGGCAATAGCACCAGCTCTCTGGGAGGGTAAAAGTAGAGTGCATCAGAATATTCATCTACCCAAGTGATGTAAAAATACGTACGAGAGGAAGAACAAGGAGACAGTTATCGCACCTAATAATGGCGTTTTCGTAGTGCTGAGTGACCGGAGCCAGTGAAAAGATAATACACAAGTGACTGACCACATTGCAGATCAGATAATGGGGGTTTCGCTGTAGGCTATCAAACAGTCAAGAGAGTGTGTACGGTGTTCGAGGTGTGGGTATATTCGTGGCCAATGGTCGCTGCTGGTGCAGCAGTCGCCGCCAATGGGGGTGACAAAGATGGAGACGTGCCCCTCTGCTAATCTCCCACTGTGACGAATGTGGGATTGTGATGTCACGGAGAGTTGTGACAATCATTTGTGACTGTGGCATTTAATTTGTGCTTGGGATCGACGAGACGTATCTCTCCTGCATTCCTACAGTCAATCGCGATACATCCAGCGGGGCGGGAATGTTCCCCGAGTGAGGCGTCCTACTTCAAATCTCAGCCCAGGCATCCATTCAAACCGGCCGGTTTCACAGTAATACGCGGGTACCCGAACTCTGTCTCCCGACATGAGGTTCAATATTACAAGCGAATGAAGCACGGCACTAGGTTCTACCAATGAACGCATACCACTGCCAGCATCGTCGATGGCATTCAGTAGCCCATCAAGCTTTGACTCTCATCGTCGAGGTTGTTTTATTGAAATCGGCCATCCCCACAGCTACTACGGCCTCGTTTTTGGTTCAGGCTCCCACAAGCGATCCAACACTAGGCTCATAAGAAGTGAAAGCTGCTTCACCTTTAGAGCTCACAGCCTTATTAAATTTGGAACCGAATCGACGAGAGTTCATTGGAGGAAGAATTAGCTCGCCGAACGTCTAGCTCGGCTTCGGAATATTTTCGTATCAGAAATAGCCAACTCGCACCATGGCCATGGGTTTGGAGATAATTCTACTCAAACCTTCCATCCAAGAACAGACACCCATAGATTGGTGCTTGTCTATCACCTTCATCTCGTAAAACGATCTACCATCGTACCGCGTCACTCATCGTTTCTGGGGCCTCAAAGACCCCTTTTTACAAATTCGTGACGGTCCTCCTCATGTGTAATGTACCTGCGATGAAATCTCTGGCGTCTAGGCACTTCCGATATCATATGCGACAATCCAATGATATTCCAGGATTCATTTTTCAAAGACATACGTTGAAACAAATGCGTCGATCCATGGAATGAGGATCAAGTACGCCTCCGCTGGCTGCCCTTGCTCCTTGCTCCTTGTACCTAAAATTGCTATTTAGATGACGACGAGTATATACACATAAACACACGACCGGAACCACCGTCACGCTTGTTAACATTCAAACTCAGGCTCGTCGGCAAACTGAAGGGGTAATATACAAATGCATTCCATATGCTACGCCACAACTCAGACCATACCCCGTGAAAGAAGCAGAACATTCTCATGTTTTGGCTCGCAAGTTCATTAGTGCTCCGACTAGCCCAATTCCCTGCTGCGTGCAGGATTCAATGAGGCTCTCTGACCCATTCAGCAGCGGGCCAACGAAGTTGTCTGTTCAAAGACGGAGAGATTTTGGTGCGTTTCAGATATTTCGCCATCGATATTTACGGAAAAGTTCGACTTATTGGAGATACTGATTGACATGTTTGTTCAAGGGCTAATTACTGTCATCACTGGATTCATGGGGACATCCCGAGATTAAATTTCCCTCCTCTTCCGAACCTGCAGGCTGTCAGTTCTCTCTTCTTCCATCACTAAAGCATACGAAGTATTCACAATCGATGAGCTATGTCCACGGTTGGAACAGTGGAACTCGAGTGATCCATGTGTCATGACTGGTTCACAACATCATCCTTCGTTTGGGGAATGATAAATTCCAATCATCTTTCCGCGTGTTTTGGGGTGAACGGGCGCTTGTTAGAACTGATTGTTATATCCCGTCAACGACATTTGACGACATCAAAACCTTCTTTGGAACGTGTTCTACACGTGTATGATGGAATCCATCGATACTGGGCTTAGGATGTAGAGTTCATCCCATCGTTTATGTCGCGGATCGATAGTTTTAGCATTCGAACTAATCGTTTGAGATGCTGCAAGTTGAGGGGACCCTGGAACGCAGCTAAATCCGGTTTTGCAGCAGCTGCGAAGTGTATAGGTGGGTTACGCTGTAAAAGAGATTGCGAAGAGGTCAAATAATGCGCGTAGAATACATGCTGTGTAGATGAGGGTCCGAGTGCAAAATTGTCGAAGGAAACGAGTCATATTCATTCCCAAATCTCCAGGTGTGGTTCTCTCAAAATGTGAAGGTAACTCGACAGACAACTTGTAGCAAGTGCCTAATTGAGTCCCAGGTCAGATGGTGAGTAGTCAGTCATAGATGCAGGTGAAGCTGGCATGTCGTAGTGTTCGTTAGGAATCGTAGGATGACTAGTTCTCCATCGATAGAGGGTGAAAAAGCGGTCGCAACTTTCAACATCATCACGATAGGGTAGGACCGAGAAAGTGGGTTCTTGGAAGGCCATCTACCCAGATGAGAGATCGAGTGCGATGTAAGGAAAAGGGATCGGGGCGAAGTGCTAGATGAGCCGGGGGGAATTGCAGGAGGGATTCACCAGGAATCTGTTTCCCACAAAGGTAAGGCCACAAAATATGATCATCGATCAAGGCGGTAGCATGTGACGGCGGTCAGCCCACGCTGCAGTTTGGTGGGGTTGGGACCTTCTGGATCAGGCTGCGGGGCTAGGCTGGTCGTTTGCCAGGACCAGTGTTGCAATATACTACATGTGCGCAGCACGGGCAGGAGAATGGGTGATACTGCAGACCAGGGAAACCCATGAATAAACAACATTGCTCCAAGATGCCGAGACAAAAAGGCAGGAAAAGAAGAAACGGCCGAGTATAATGCGATAGGGAGAGGAAAGAGATTGTAGAGGGGTAGTAAGGTGCATGGAACGATTATAATTGCTCGTGGTCTGAGGGAACCGCAGAGCTGGGACGTTCTGGTGTTGAGCGTTGGACCTTGATTTGGGCTGAGGCAGTCGGGGTAGCTGCCAAAGTGTCCGTATTGGGTAAAGGCTTCCCTTCGAAGGTTGAGGGGGTAAGCTCAGTGTTCCCCAGGGAGATTTTTTCGTTGATAGCTCGTAGCCTCGCCATTTCTTGCTCGAGAGCATTTATACGGGCTTTGAGTTCTTGGTTCGTCTTTTCTAGGAGTACTATGTGGTTGGTGGCTGGAGCGAACAGTTGAGCACCGAGACTAAGAGAAGGGAAATAAGCTCACCTCGCTCTAGGAGTGAGACTTTGCTACTTTTTTGGTTGGAAACAGGTAGGACATCCTTGAGCTTGGCATAGCCGTCGCGTAGTTCATCTCGTCGGCGTTGTTCCGCTTCGATTCTCTGTCTGCGAGTTGCCTCTTTGCGGGTGTGGGCAAGGTTCTCGACGGTGGGATGGTTATAAGCTGCGAGGCCCATGGGATCTTCTTCGTCTGAGTCGCGAGAGCGGCTTCGCCGTCTACCTGATGAGCTTGTGGGAGAAGGAGTAGGGTTATACCTGACGTTGGTACGGTGGACAAGGGAGTTGGCTCTAGAGGGTGCAGGAGAATTGACGCCGCTGCTGTTGGAATGGTTGGAATGGTGGTAAAGTCCGTCCGCCGATGTGTCTGATCCGGATATAGGAGGGGAGAGAGGATCATACATATCAGGGGGAGATGGGGGTGGGGGAGAATTTGAAAGAGGCAGGGAACCATGAGGCGGCGAGGACGAATACACGTTGGTGTGGTGAAATTGATGAGGTATCAGGGGAATGGTGGGGTATGGCTGGAGCCCTTGCTGTAAGTCTGGGACTAACTGCTGCTGACCTGTATGAAACGAGGAAGATAATCAGATCGGAAACACGAGTTTCAACGGAATGAAAGAAACACACGTTGCGGAGGGTTGGCATGGACAACCTGATAGGGCGCCATGTGTCCATTGTATGCCGCGAGGTTGTAGGCGGAAGGGTCCTGCTCTGTTGGATAGAAACCATATGTCGGCGCCGAGATAGAAGGGTGATCCTCCTGGATGGGCTGGTGCTGGTGCTGGTGGGGGTGCTGGTCCATGGATGGAGAGAGGAAGGAGAGGGGATGTGACTAAAAGCAAGATCTGGACAAGCAAGTACAATGGGAAAAGATCAAGAGCAGAGCCAAACCAACGCCACTCCGGACTTTCCGTCTTTGTCCCTCCTCCGTTCCGGCCACCTGCATTGTCTCCTCCGGTCCGTCTCTCCAGGCTCGGTCGCATAGCGACGGCGGGCGCACTGCACAATGTCCATCTATGGACAATCTTCCCACACTCCATGGTTGTCCATGCACCGAATCGCCCAGCGCTGCCAATGCCCACCCAGCCCCCGCCCAGCTCCCGAACCCCCAGCTGGCGGCCCCCCAAAGCCCCGCTGCCCCCCCACAGACTTGCAAAACTCGCCAATGCACTCGGCGTCCCAACCCCTGTGCCCGCCTCCCACCCGCCCCCCGCCCTCTTCCCTGCCGACCCTCCGTCCGCCGCCGATCCCTACCGACGCTCACCCACCCCGTCGTCCGCCGCCTCGGCCGCCTTCAGCGCCGGCATACCCTCCGCCTCCAAATTTCTCCTCCACGTTCTTCCGCCTCTCACCTTCCCCTACCAGCCCTCGCTCGACGACACCGACCTTCCCCCGCCTCCGTCCACCGCGTCTGGATATCACACTCACTTTCGCCGAGGCATCCTCGTCCCCTTTCACTCCAGTTTCCAGTCCCAGCTTTCCGCAATAGCCAAGGAATACGCCCTCCCAAGTACCGCTGGCCTCATCCTCTACCTAATAACCACTTCGCGTCCGCAGCGGCCCTCAGGCCTTTCCCCGACAAGTACCGCCCCGGATGACGTGGAAGAGCCGGGTCCTCGTCTTTCAGATGAAATCTGGAGACACATCTGGGCAAGAGTGATCCAGGTCGAACAGCGCGACGACGTCCTCCCCTCCACCTCTGCGCTTGTCAGTTTGAGGACAGGTTTCGCTTCGCGGTCCACTCCCCATCTCCTTGACACCGTTTCGCCTAATCTTCGTCCACTAATGTCAACGCCTACTGCTGAGAACCCCCCACCTTTAACCAATGCAACTTCCCCATCGACTCCCTCCTCGACTTCTGACCCACCTTCCAACTCTAAATCTGCCGCTGGTTCTTCCCAGGATGACCCCCAAACTCCCGATACTTCTGCCGCGTCCAACGCGTTTGATGCTCAGCAGAGAGCCCAGTCCCTCGATCTACCAGGCCTACGCTCCCCATCACTGATTCCTATCCTTGCCAAAGTTGAGTTTGACATTGATCATCGGAAGGCGGTGTGGTATGAACCTTGGCTCAGGAACCGGAAAGCCAACCATGCCAAGCGAGCAGGAAGTAGGTTAGGAAGGAAGGGCAGCGCGAATGAAGACAGTGCGGGTCCTCAAGAGCGCCAGCCACCTATCCAATTGATTTTAGGGCGGCAGCAAACCGCAAGTCCAATCTCAATACTTGCCCCGCCAGGTCTTGCAGCAGGTGGTGCATCAGAATCCAAAGAATTGGGCTATCACCAGCTCTCAGACGATAGCGACTCAGATGAGGAAGCAACTGCCCGGTTTGTCTCGATCGGTACAAAAGATCCACTGGCGGATGTCTTTGGAACTGATGCTGATGCTTGGTCGGATATCCATGCATCCAGTGGTGGCAGGAGGCCATCAAATCCAAACGTTGTCAACCTCGCGCTCACAGCAGCAGATTTAAATGTTTTCCCCCGCCATAGTCAGGAGCAACTAGACCTGCCTATGCGGCCTGAACCAGAGGAGGTGCGGGAATTACTTGAGCAGATGTCCCTCCCAATTTCGGACTCGACTCTCCCTTTCGAGAGTTCCTCTTCACCCCGGTTAAAGCGCTCTTCGTCTTCAACGCACACAGTCAAGAAACACATTCCACCTCCTCTAGTCCTTATACCCAACAAGGACAGTACCGTCGACCTCGTAGTACCGTCGGATCCTAGCCCTCTTCCTAGTAGTGCTGGAACCGTGGGTCTCGCCTACCTCAACGGTGATTCTTCGCCAGAGAAATTCACTTCGCCCAAAGATGAAGGGGAGTTTGACGATCACTACACCCGTGTCCGCAGCCCACCCGAATCAGAGAAGAGGGCTGGGACTATCTATGCCGAATTGGATCTCGGTTTGGATCCAACTGAAGACGTGAGTGATTTTCTCTTTGTATATTCCGCCTTTTTTGGTTTGCGATTTTGGTCCTGATGCTTCAGCTAGTTTGACGAGAACGATCCGAACGATCGTCGTCGCAGTCAGTTCTTGCTCAAAGCGCAGCTCGACGAAATCGAACGGGTGCGTTTATTAACACTTTGTTAACACCTTTGATAGTTTCGTCCTCTGATCTCGCATTTACTGTTCCATAGACCATGGCACAACTCTCTCCTCGGACACTCAATCCGGAACTCGAAAATGATAATCTTACATCGGCTCCACTTTCACCAAAGGCACTGAACGCTGTCTCGCATTCTCCTAAATCCGGGGTGTTAAACGCTGGTCATTATCCTCCGTCCCCTTCTCCCCGGGTCCTAACTGACTTGGACCGCAACCCGTGAGTCTATTAGGGTGTTCATTAATTTGAACTTGCCGATAACATTTTGTTTGACCTAGCACGTCTAATCACCCGGATCTGGTACACGGGCCGTAAGTCAAAATTTGTACAATTCCAATGGAAAACTTACGCACTTTCGTAGTCCTCGGACCTCCAGTGCCTATGTTTCTACAGGTGCCATCCAAGTGACATGGCCTGCAGTTCCCTTCTCTTCCATTCGAGATAGTCAAGGTCCCGGAAATTCCAGTCGAACAGATGGCTTACCTTCGCCACCTAGGCTTGCACTTAATGGTGTCACTACCTCGGCCCCCAAATCCTTCGTCCCTACATCGTCTAATGTAGTTTCGGCGGAGACAGAAGCCCGGAAACGGGAATTAGAAGAGCAGTATCCGACCTTGGCGAAGTCATCTAGCCCAATGTCAGAACCTGCCGCGGAGTCTCCGGTTATCCCTCTCTCTCCTGATCCTTTCGGGCGATTTTCATCTTCTCCATTGAAAGAAATGACAATAAACGCGCGGCTCTCTAGTTCGTCTTTGCGTCAGTGGGACTCAGTTAATTTGAGTCGGGGGTCCATCTCGTTGGAACCCGTTGCGGAGGATGATGCAGCTTCGGCGTCTCAAGGGAGAAGCCGTTCAGCTACCACGAGCCGCTTCTCAGCCGATTCTGGTACTATTGTCGAAGAAGAGGGTGCTGGTCCCGTCAAGCCGAGCATGAAGACTACTTTGATGACTGTGCGGAGCATCAAGAAACTCTGGAGGAAGAGTAATAGCAGGTCGATTTCGAGCAATACACCGGCGAATGTTTCAGATCGCAATTCGCCCCAGGTTCCGATGCGTCCTGAACGTCCTTCGCAGGAGACGATGGATTTACCCGATGTTCCGGTTCCGACGCTTCCATCCAAATTTCAAGGCTTTTCCCCACAACCCAGTCCACCCCTTCCACTGCCACCCACCCAGGTGTCACAAGATCAGCATAGGCCTTCGCGTACATCACAGGACCAATCTACTCCGTTACGCACCTCTCACGATCAGATGAATGGGCCGAGTGCCCATGTTCCGCAGAACATGAACACACCACCCCATTCGAAGCAGGGAATTCAGATCCCGCAGACACCCAATCAGGGAGGGATTCCAATACCTGCTCCACCCACTAATCAGGGTGGATTTCTTGTGTCTGCCCCACTGTCCAATCATCCTCAAGGTCTAATGGTACCTCCGCAGAATCATCAAGGCTTGGGTCTACCCCCCTTTGTGGGTCGAAATGGGAATGCGTCTCCGATCATTGCTGCGCAGATGCTACCCAGCCGAGGTGGTTCGACATTGGATAAATTCCGCTTTGACCAGGAGTCGCCTTATCCTGTGCACGTTTCGAGTTCGCCGCGATACTCGCCCCGTGCTGTTTCTCCGCCTTCATCACCTCAAACGCCCCTTCCTCAGGCTGGTCATGGACCGACACCGATACAACAATCGCCATCGCTCCCCCCTCCACTTCCGGAGAAGGATAAACTCGCGGCCCGTAAATCAATACTGAAAGCTTTCCAGAAGACTTCCAAAACTCCACCTCTACCCTCACCTACCCCGGCAACTACGGAACCTCGATCAAGTACCGATAGGCCGAGTCAAGCTTCTAGTACGAGCCGTCCTCGAAGACCAAGTTTCCATTCCACGAAATCTTCTACGACATCAGTCAGTGACATTCCTCCAAGTCCCCAAATACCAGATCAATTTTTTAGCGGGTCCGGTGCCAAGAACGCAGCGACACTGACTCCAGGAGCGACTGGTAGCGATAATCGAGAATCTGTTAAGTCTAGGCTAACAGTGTCTTCTACCGATTCCGCGAATTCCCAGAGACAGCACCTCGGACGATCAGCGTCACCGCCCCCTGGGTCGATGGCCTCTTCGCGATCTTCCCAGGAGACGAGACCCAGTCTTGACGTGTCACAGTTTGAGATTGTGTCCCCGAAAACGTCTACTCTGACATACCCATACCATGATCTTGATCATCAATGATCTAACTAGTTGATTGCATGCATACATGACAATTTTGTTTAATCCATTGGTGTCTATCTATGCCGTGGATTTCGCCGTAGCAATTACCGCTCACGCCTTTTTTGATACCAACCATTGGAATTCCACGTCCACATTGTATAATTTAACTTTATTTTAGTCCCTAGTTTGGTCTCACTCTCTTGGAATTATGCTTATTATCTGGTTATTTGTTTCTCGGATATCTTCACTCGAGGGCCCAATGGATTATTCATAGAAGTATATAGACGGAGTCATCACAAAATCGCACTAGGACTGCACATCGCCAGGAGCGCAATACCTACAGGTATAACGGTAAGATAAAAAAATAGGAATACATCAGACCACACAAGAGGTATCAAAATCCAGGCAAAATGTCCAGGCGAAAAACTACACGTAGGTAGCTGAGATCGCTGTCTTGAATGTTCAACAGTTGGGCCTAGAAGCCGATAAGTCGGAGCAAGAGATACATAAGAGATCCTGTGAAGCGAATCGCCGATAGACCGGCACTGAAAGCCAGGATATTTTCGTCAGCCACCCAAGATCACAAGAATGTGGGACATTGCAAGGCAAACCATTACTCACAAGGCATAGAATAGGAAAGTGAGGTACGGATTAAATGCATCTCCAGCACTTGTGATGTGGGTCGCCACCCACTCCTGGAATACTTGTGAAGTAAAGACAATAATCAAGAGCCTGATGAAATCAGATAATCAGTACACTGCACTTCCAACAAGCGACAAAATAACTGGAACTCATTCATCACATGCCACAGGGAGTGAGAAAATTGGGGTGAACAATACGAGGGACTGGGAGGACCAGTAGCTCGAAGGGGAAAGACATTACTCACATGTTTGAGCCAACCCAAGCGAGGACGACATTTGTTCGACTATTCCTATCATGATCAGCCTGTTTCGTGGCAGCGTCCCGATGTTCCTTCTCCTGGGGTGGTTTGACCTTGAGTGCGCTTCTGGAAGCAGCCCAGAGTCGTTCGACATCCTCTTTTGCAGTTGGCAGCTCGACTTCCATCACTTCTTTGCCATCTTCACCTTTAACCTTTTTAGCACCGCCTAGGTCTTTCGTGGCCCCATTGTCGCCCTTGGTGCCCCATGTTACATCATGCAGGTTGCACATGGCATACATCATAAGGATGTTGACGTAGGACGGTAACAGGAACATGTACTGCGTGAATGAGGTGAACATGTGCCAGGGTTCGAAGTGCATGAAGGAGCTGATGAAGTAGAGACCATAAGTGGCCAGAACCGCAATCAATATCTGTTGGAAGGTGTGATTGTGCTGGACCAGGCTGAAAAAAAAGTAGTTCAGGCGAGCTGCGGGACACATATGGAAGTGCGTTAAACTTACTCAGGGAAATGCTTCCAGCCTTCGACGTCATGAGGAACTGCAAGATAAACCGTATATGCCGCACACCATGTTGCGATGATGTTACATAGACCAAACATGAACATCGCAAGAGTATACGCCCATTTCGAACCTTGAGGACGATTTCCCAGGGAGCAAACCAGAACCACGAATAGAATACCGATATAGATGTCAAGGAAGATCTCGAACACCGCTTTTCCTGCGCCATGACTGAGGAAGTTGAAGGCATCCTTGTTAGCATTGGTCGCAGAAGATACGAGCTTTGATTGTCAAAGTTTCAGATTCACTGTTTCTGTTGAGACTAGCGTCACCTGAACTTACGAAGAAAAAAGCCAGATAATAATTGGCCAAAGAAGTCCACGTGAACACAAGTTGAACAGTATTGTAGAGGAATTCAAACTGGAAAAGGATTATGAGAACGGGGAGAGCAAATCAAGTGTAGCCAAATACCTGGAGAAGCAGTTTGCGGAAGAAGCCTTGACCAGATGTCCAGATACGAAAGAAGAATACAGTGGCGTGGATTGAAGCGAAGAGAGAACCATTCAACCAGCGACGGCGCTGCGAGATGAACTCCGGCACCTTGGAGGACAATCAGCTATCAGGGATAATGGTTGAGTGACACAGGACTCACAGTTGTCGGAACATCAGTTGAGGCTTTGGCACTCTTGACATACTTGAGGCTGTATCAAGTTAGGGAGAGCACTAAATTAGGAAGGTACATGTCACTCACGTCCATGCTTCACGCTTCTTGGTCACGATCTCAAAGCACAGGATGCGATCCTCAGCGAGGTACATGTTTCGCTACAGCCCGGTGAGGACCACGAATACTAGCATCGGTGAAGTCAAGTTACCTCAAAGAGTCCAGCTGCACTAGATCCACCATGCATGGTTTCGCCCTTGAAGTAAGACGCAAGAGGCCCCCTTCCATCAGGACCATTGAGGAGAGCTCTGTAGCGGTACGCGCTGAATGCACCAGGCAATACGCTAATGTAACCGAAAACGCTCTAGAAGCACGCATACCGCATGAGAATGAAGGATTCAGATAGTATAGCGGATGATGCACCTCCAAGGGCTTATCAAGGATATTGGAGATTTTGTACTAGGGAAAGTCAGATGAGCAATGCGTGAGGCGTTTAAAAATACAAAAATACCTCAAAATTCTGCGAGGCAGCGAGGGGACTTGTCAGTAAGAGACCGCAACCACGGCCTGTGTCGACACAAATCCTAAACAAAGTTAGGAGCCACACGCAAGAATGGTGGCAAGCACTCACTCTCCACAAGCACCGCCAACACCTGAGTGCTTATCGAAGCCTATTGGATGTAAACAAATGGGAACGGCGAGTATCAGATTGACTCACACTTCCAAAGCTCATAAATAGATGTTCCCGTTGGCTTGGTACCGACATCGAGAAGGACGCAAACTACCATGATATTCTTAAACAATTAAAAACTTGTCCGAAGTAGGCAGCCCGCACCATTGGGGTTAACCAGAGGACCAAAGGCGTTGAAGAACCAACGGTGACTGTTTAGCTTCTTCTTGTTCTGCTCCTTGAGACAGAAAAGAATTTGGACCGGGCAAGATCCCTGGGATACCTCTCCTGTTTCGGTAACGACGACACTGGAGGTGTATCTGGTGACAGAGGTCACATCAGAAGCGTGCCGAGGACTTAGAAATATGATACATACTCGAAGATATGTGCTGTCACATCTTTTCCCGCGACCGAATCTTTAGCGATGCCCTCTTGATAACAGCCCATCTAACGGAGGTAATGAGAATCCAGTTCGAAAAATGTTGTAGGTAGGAAGACTCACCAGAGTGAGCACTTGAAGAGTGCGTTTGTTGATCTTACTCCGTCCATCAGAGACGATGCAGATAACGACCTTTTGCCAACCTTCCCTACCCCAAGTCTTCGAGCGGTCCCGTTTGCAAAGATGGGCCACATTTTTTATTACACTTTCCAAAGAGCGTTAGTGAGTGGCTGTACCGGAAAATCAATGTCACGTACGCGTTCATGGTTCGAACAAATAAAACCTCATCTTCATTATACATGGTCATAACGATGAACAGCTCTGTATGGCGCTTGAGAAGATAAGGTCGGAGGGTGTATTTGGAGGCCATGAAATTATCGGGGTCACATGTAGCAGCAGTGTACCTCATCTTGGACATTTCCTCAACATGCTCCATCCCCGCAGGAATGATGGAAGCAGGGACTGGGACATCCAGAACGAGGTTTCCTTGGAAAAGCTTAACTTGGCGAACAGACCTCCTCTTGAGAAGTTTTTCCCGGGCGTCGGACCACCCAGTGTGTTGAGCTTGAAGGCCCAGCCTCTGGGGTGGGTATTGTGGTGGGTAAGGGATAGAGGGTACAGGGGGGATATGGTGTTGGGGGGTTGACACTTGACTCATCTCATAGGGATTGAGGTGGGCTTGAGAACCAGCATAGCTGCTCTGGTATGACTTGGTGTCCCAATTAGGCTGATCATCGAAGTCGTTGCGGTAATTATTGTTATAGCCGCCCCGTTGGGGGTATTCTGGGGTGACATGATTAAGCTTTGTGGCTGGAGGCGAGGGTGGGGTAGACTCACGATTGTAAGGATCGTTCTGGCGGTATGCCATGGATACGGGAGGAAACGAAGGATAATTCTGTTGCTAGCTGCCCTGTGAGAGACAATGGACAAGTCCTGTGTTGGCAGTCTGACCGAAAGGAGTGCGAGAGAAAGAATGTCGAGTCTGGGAGCTGCAGCTCACACCAGACAAAAGGGAGGGTCGGGAGGATTGTCTACGGAGGACTAACAACGGTGGGGAGGAAGGGCGAGTGTGTGAAATGTTACGACTCTGGATTCGGCAATGATGGGAGCATGTGCTATGCCCATCTGTTCGTTGACTGCTCCTCCACAAATATTCCCTGCAGTTTATTCGCTGGCCAGGCATCATCTGTCAGGGAACACTGCTCGTAGTGCTCATCTAACAGCTAGTGAGCATGAATTATTATTGACGATATTAATGTTGTTTGCGGGGTTGACTGATCCATCGATCATTTTCGAACTCCGCAGACACAGCTTGCCCAGCTCGCCCTTGTCTGGCGCTACAGCCTCCTGACTCTTGTTCCTCTGCACCTTAAAAGCTCTCTCCTCCTCTTCTTCTCCACCACATCCCATCTGCATTCCTGGTAAGCCCTCTTCCTTTCTTCTCCTCTTTCCTCCCTCCACACCTCGTCTCGCTGGCATCTCGCCCGCCATCTTCTACTGAGCGGACACTGTACGTGGCCAACCATCACCATGTCGCTCTGCTTCGTGTTCACCCACCCGGTCATCCCTTGCAATAAATTCCCTGGGCCAGTCATCTGGACCAGACGGGGTCCCGTCAGCCGCCCACAGCACACACCTTACGTGTAGTGACAGCATCTGATGCACATGTTCTCCAGCCCTTTCTCCATCCCAACACACTAGAAAACTGTCCGATTGATCCTCTCCTTTCTCATTTCTCCCTTCCCCTCCAGTTCTTCTCTCCGTCCTCTCCCCCATACTCATTATTTTTGACTTTCCAGTATACCTTTCTAAACCAAGTATGACCGACACCTCCACGCACAGACTAGATCTTCGAGTGGGCGGTAAATACAGACTTGGGAAGAAGATCGGTTCCGGCTCCTTTGGTTTGTTTCAACTTTCTGTCCGTCATTGTTCTCTTTTAGACGGAGTTTCTGCCGTTTAGGTGACATCTACCTCGGCATCAACATCATCTCCGGGGAAGAGGTTGCTATTAAGCTTGAATCAGTCAAGGCTAAGCACCCCCAGCTTGAATACGAGTCCAAAGTTTACAAGACTCTTGCGGGTGGTGTTGGCGTTCCTTTCGTTCGCTGGTACGGTACGGAGTGTGACTACAATGCCATGGTTCTTGATTTGCTCGGTCCTTCTCTCGAGGACTTGTTCAACTTTTGCAACCGCAAATTCAGTCTCAAGACTGTCCTTCTCCTTGCTGATCAACTGGTTAGTTGCCCTACCCCATGCTTGCAACCGCTCCACTCACGTTCCTTAAAGATTTCCCGCATCGAATATATCCACTCCCGCAACTTCATCCACCGAGACATCAAACCCGACAACTTCTTGATGGGTATAGGAAAACGGGGTAACCAAGTCAATGTCATTGATTTTGGTTTGGCAAAGAAGTTCCGCGACCCGAAGACCCACCTCCATATCCCGTACAGAGAGAACAAGAACTTGACCGGTACTGCTCGCTACACTTCCATAAACACTCACCTTGGTGTTGAGCAAGCACGCCGAGATGACCTTGAGTCCCTCGCTTACGTCCTCATGTACTTCCTCCGCGGTGCTCTCCCCTGGCAGGGCCTCAAAGCCGCTACTAAGAAGCAAAAGTATGACCGTATCATGGAGAAGAAAATGACCACACCCACCGACCTCCTTTGCCGTGGTTTTCCCAACGAATTCGGTATCTTCTTGAACTACACCCGTGCTCTCCGCTTCGACGACAAGCCCGACTACTCGTACCTCCGCAAGCTCTTCAGGGATTTATTTGTTCGTGAGGGCTACCAATATGACTATGTCTTTGATTGGAGTGTCCAGCGCAATACCCAAGAAGATGCCGGGGGGAGTAGCAGTTCCAAGGCTAACCCTAGTCGCAGGAAAGTCGTCCAGGAGGAAGAGGATCACCGTGCTAGCGATCGCATGTGAGTAGTAAATCTTCTGTGCTGTGCACCTATGTACTTATCTTTTTTGAAACGCAGGCTTCGTTCGCATACTCGTCAGGCTCAACAAACTGCACCGGGTGCTGTAGGGCAACAGCGTGTCACTCGTGGTCGTGACACCGAACTTTGGTAAACGGCGCAAAAGTCTTCTGGTGGCTTTGTTTGGTATGCGCATCCCGGGTGGCCGAGCGAGTGGGGGGTGGGGGGCAGGTGCAGTTTTCGCTCGGATAATTGGGGGTCAATGTTCCGTCGGTCCCATGGCATAGAAGTTGCATGGATTAAAGGCATCGGGGAAGGAGGGGTTCTTGGACAAGACTTGGTTGGGGCACGTCCGGTGGTTAGTCCGGTTCAAGATTGCGCAGCGTTTGTCTCCATGGTTCCATCCCCTTCCGAGTTTCCCGCAGCTTACAATATCGGACCCGCACATGCAAGAATATGACGGGCAACAACCATATCCGACACATTGACATGGCCTGTATCGCTTCACGTTATAATTTATACGGACGCTGTTTCTTTTCAGATCGCTCTCAGCCCACTAGTCTTGGCTAGTGAGAGAAGAGTGGTTGCCTCACTTCCTTTGCATCCGCCACCATTAATTTCATTCTAGCGCCCGTATCCTACGATCCGGAAAATCTTCCATTTCTTCCTTTGCACTTTTGTGCCATTAGTATTATAACTCTCGCCTTCTTCCCATGATCTTCCTCGCACACCATACACGTTCCTTCCATGATATTGCTTTGATGATTTTCCTCTTGTGTTCTCACAGTATTTGTTGTCCTCCTATCCTCCACTTTGACACTATCGTTGAAGGCGAGCGGGACGGGAGAGGGCGCCGCGTCTGTGGCTAGCACGCTCTGCATGGGAATATCTTAAACGTAGGCAAAGAAAACAACTTCCCCCTCTTATATGACTTGTACGAGTATGATTTTATGGCATGACCCAGCAGAATGTACTAGCTCAGGCGCAGAATATCTTCAGTAGGAGTTAAATTGAACGCAGAATGAGTGTTGCAGCGTAACAATTAGGGTATGGATGATTTATCGAAGATGATGCCAAACACGTTGCAACAAATTGTACACGTCCACCTTCCTTCACTGCTTCAGCACAACATTGCTCGTCTCGTCCCCTCTCCGCTTTGATGGCTTCTCTGGCCCTGTCTTTTGCCTCCAAGAAGGAGGATGAGAGTGGTTTGAGCTCGTATTACAACAACAAGACGACCATTATCCAGGAGGCTCGCGTCTTCAACGATTCTCCAATCAGTCCACGGAAATGTAGGGCTCTCTTAACCCGGATCGTCTACTTGCTATATGTCGGCGAGACATTTGGGACGCAGGAGGCGACTACTCTATTTTTTGGGACCACTAAGCTATTCCAGCATAAGGATGTGAGTGTTAATCTGCTGTTTGTCAGATGTGTTTGCATTCAACGCCTTCGGGTACTTGTTCAGAGTGCACTGAGGCAGGCAGTCTATCTCGCTATCAAGGAACTTGCTACTACAGCAGAAGATGTTATCATGGTCACTAGCAGCATTATGAAGGATATGCAACCCAACTCTGAGGTCATCTATAGGCCAAACGCAATTCGTGCTCTATGTAGAATCATTGATGTGCGCCCTCCCCAGCTCTATATTCTAATAATCTTATTCTCAACCTCCACGGTAGCCGTCGATGGCTCAAGGTGTTGAACGATTCTTCAAAGCCGCCATCGTCGACCGCAACCCGTCCATCTCCACTGCCGCCCTCGTCTCAGCTTATCATCTCTTCCCCAATGCTAAAGATGTGGTGAAACGCTGGGTGAACGAAGCCCAAGAAGCTGTCAACACAAAACAATCGTCCGGTCTCTTTGGCTCTGGTAGTGGCAGCGGTGGTTATCTTGGGTTTGGTGGGAGCAGTCAGCCAAGTGGACCGCAGACGATCCAGTCGGCGAGCTATATCGCGCAGTACCATGGGCTAGGCCTGCTCTATCTGATTAGGCAACAAGACAGGATGGCGGTAACAAAAATGATTCAGCAGCTTGGTGGGGGCAAGAGTGGTGCAGGCACAACACTAAAGAACGCAATGGCACTGTGTATGTTGATTCGATACGCCGCTAAGGTCATGGAAGAAGATCCCAAGTATGTGTTTTTGGCCGGTTTGCACCTCCCTGCCCTACTCAGACCTACTTGACCCCCAGCGTCCAAAAACAAATGTTTGACCTCCTTGAGGGCTGGTTGCGTCATAAGAGCGATATGGTGAATTTCGAAGCCGCTAGAGCTATTTGCGAGATGAAGAATGCCACCCCCCAACAACTGACCAAAGCCATCTCTGGTGAGCTAGGCGAGATCATCTACTCCAATGTCGTCCTTATATATACCTAGTCCTTCAACTGTTCCTCTCTTCACCTAAACCCGTTCTCAAATTCGCTGCCACTCGTACCCTTGCCACTCTTGCCCTCTCTCATCCCAATAGCGTGGCAACTTGCAATGTCGACCTTGAGACCCTGATTGCGGACCCCAACCGCAGCGTTGCTACCTACGCTATCACCACTCTCCTGAAGGTGAACAGAGACGTTTCACTCCGATATATGCGGCACCGTTATTGAGTTCCTCTCTTACAGACCGGTAACGAGGCTTCAGTCGACCGTCTCATCAAACAGATTACAGGTTTCATGGCCGAGATCAGCGACGAATTCAAGGTCATCATTGTTGACGCTATCCGTTCCCTTTGCCTCAAGTTCCCGACAAAACATGCGTCTATGCTTGGTTTCCTTTCCGGTGTCCTTCGTGACGAAGGTGGCTATGACTTCAAACGGGCTGTTGTAGAAGCCATATTTGATATGATCAAGTTCATTTCGGAATGCAAGGAGCAGGCTCTGTCACACCTCTGTGAATTCATTGAAGATTGCGAGTTCACCAAACTCTCTGTCCGTATTCTCCATCTCCTCGGCGTTGAAGGGCCCAAGTCACTACAACCCACAAAGTACATCCGTTTCATCTATAACCGGGTTGTCCTGGAGAACGCCACCGTCCGTGCTGCGGCAGTTGGTAGCTTAGCCAAGTTTGGCATCAATGCACCAGACAGCGGATTGCAAAAGAGCGTTCACGTCCTGCTGAGCAGGTAAGCGACCTCTTTGTTGACTGGCCGTCACTACACGTTAATTCGATCTTCGATAAGATGTCTTGACGATGTGGATGATGAAGTCCGAGACCGTGCTGCCATGTATCTCAAGGTTTTTAAGCAGAAGCAGCTTGCAGATACCTACATCAAGGAAGGTGAGAGAAAAGGACTTTGTGTTAGCGGACTCAGTTTGTTCTTCAACTTTTACCAGAGTCCGTATTTTCACTTGCGGCACTCGAAGCCAAACTCGTCGCATATGTCAAGGATCCCGCTGCAGCTGCACAACCCTTTGACGCCTCCACCGTGCCCAAGATCAGCCGTGCCCAAGCTGCCCAAGAAGCTGCTCGTAAGCCGCATGCCTGTAATTTCGATAAGCCCAGCTGACGGTTCAAAGGACCAAGTACCTTAGATACAATTGGTGTTCCAACCCCCAAAAAAGCACAAGAAACTCCTGCAGCACCTTCGGCTGCAGAAAAGCAATCTGCTTATGCACAACAACTGGCAGAAGTTCCTGAATTTGCGTCATATGGAACTGTCCTCAATAGCAGCGTCAATCCTGTTCAACTTACGGAAAGCGAGACAGAATACCAGGTCACCTGTGTGAAACACATATTCACAGAACATATTGTATTCCAGGTGCCTCCCTATTTTCCGGTACGCGAAGATTAACGACTGACCCCGCTTGCTAGTTCAATGTGTCAAATACACTACCAGATACAGTGTTAGAACAGGCCTCCGTCATCATGCAACCGACGTCAGAAAATCCCAGTCTGACTGAAGACTTTATCATTCCCTTACCATCGCTCACGTCATCGAGCTCACCCAACATTGTCTACGTCTCGTTTACGCGCAACGATCCTGAACAATATGCAACGGCCTCCTTCCAGTGTACGCTCAAGTTCATCAGCAAGGAACTTGATCCTTCGACAGGCGAACCAGAAGAGGAAGGCTATGAAGATGAATATCAGCTGGAAGAGGTCGAGCTGAGTGCTGGTGGGGACTACATCATTCCCAGCTATGCCACTTTTGGTGCAGAATGGGACCGGCTGCGTTCTGGCCCAAGCGCAACTGAGACCTTCGCTTTGTCGGCGATGGACAACCTGAAAGGTGCGGATAAATGTAGACTTGACCAGCATGCTGGTATGCTTATTGTATGACAGCTGCCTGTGACTCAATTATCGAAGTGCTCAACATGGAGCCTCTCGGCGGCACTGAATCACCCTCGTCGACCTCCGTTCACACATTACAGTTGTCAGGAATAGTTACCGGTGGTGGTGGGAAAGTACTTGTCCGATGTCGTATGACATATTCGCGAGGACAAGGGGTTACGTTAGAGCTCGGGGTCCGAGCGGAGAAACGGGAGGCATGCGATCTCGTTGTGGCGGCTGTAGGCGGTTAATATGTACTTGTTAACGCACTATTTAGCAGAATACGAGTTGAGTGGAAATGCAGCCGATGATGTAGGACGACGAAAATGAATGATCGCCATCCCGGTTGGGGTGAGAGCCGGTGTTGCGCCAGACCCGGATTTTGGAGAGGCAGCCGGACGGAGGTGGGTCGAGTGTTATAGAGCGTTATGTACTTGGCCATCTCATCACCCGTCCATTCTCGCTCTTGCCCCCAACCATGGCTAGCCCCTCCCTGCCGTCTGCAAAGGTGATCCATGTCGACACCAGGGGCGCCATTATCCTTTCAGAAGAATCTCCTGAGGTGAGCAATCGCCCCATTGCTGATCCGCCGACAGCACCCTGAAACAGTCTCTAGACGAGGGATAGCAGAGGAATATACCTACCAAACTACATCGAACCGGTCTCTCACATAGCCGTTGATGTGAGTCCAGTCCCAGAGTCTCTCTGATACCGTCGCACCCATAAAATGAAACGATACAGGCTGGCGGTTCTCTGGCTAAAGTCGTCTATTTTACACGATCACCAGATCCCCCTTCATCTCCCTCCGTCGCTGCTACATGCGGATCCAGTACGGCAAGCGACATTTCGACCCCAGGGTCACTGTCACCACCTGAGGAGCACCTGAGCAGCGGACCACTACCTCCCTCCACGCCTCCGACCAACACACGAGCCAGTGGGGCCCTTACACCGCTCGTCCTCGATTCTCAAGGCTCGTTGGCCAACGGACTCCCGGGCCTCCACGATGAGCTCCTGAGGGATTCGGTATTGCGAAGAGCAGCACAGCATTTCCCTGGCGGATCACTGAACTTTGAGCGATTTGAGACTGAAAATATCGACGCGTGTGTGGAATTCATCGAGGAGTTAATTCAGCACTCAGCACAGATTAATGGAGTCTCAATCGAGGAGATGAGGCAAGGGGTGAAGATCATGGCCACAGGTGGCGGCGCACACAGGTTCTACGAGCTGTTCCGGGAACAACTGCAGGTAGAAGTGAGGCGGGAGGACGAAATGGAATGTTTGATTGAAGGACTCAAGTTCATCACGCTGATCCCGGATGAGGTTTATTATTTCTCAGATCAGCTCATCCAGACAGTCGCCCACCCACAACTACACCCACCGAACGCCATCTTCGAACGACCCAGTCCTGACCCCCCGAAGTATAGCGTGTCCTTTGAAACGAACCCAACACCCCAGCTACCGTGTCTGCTGGTCAACATTGGTTCGGGTGTCTCGATAATCAAGGTGGATGAAGATGGACGGTTTGAACGTGTGAGTGGCACATCATTGGGAGGAGGTACTTTATGGGGCCTACTGAGCCTGTTGACGCCTGCGACGACATTTGATGGTGCGTTACCTCATGCTATTATATTTCCGTTTGACTGACCCTGCCACGCGGATAACGAACAGAGATGTTGGATTTGTCGGAACGGGGAGATAACTCGAAGGTTGACATGCTCGTCGGTGATATCTATGGACAAGATTATAACAAGCTCGGACTCAAATCAACAATGATCGCAAGTACATTCGGCAAAGTGTTTAAGAAAGGCGGTGAAAAGAAGTCCTTCTCCCCGGAAGACATTAGCAAGAGTTTGCTATATGCTGTCTCCAATAACATTGGCCAGATTGCGTGAGTGGGGAACCCGTGCTATGAGCAGCTTGTTCTTACTGGTGATTTCACCTGCAGGTATATGAACGCAGAAAAGTATAATCTAGACAGGATATACTTTGGAGGGTGCTTTATCCGGGGTATGGCGTAGTTGCTAATTGGCTAAGCGAGAAGGACGGCTGAATGGGTGTAATTTTGGCAGGCCATGCTGCAACTATCGCCACACTGTCATATGCTATCCGCTTCTGGAGCAAGGGTACGAAACGAGCCCTCTTCCTTCGACACGAAGGGTTCTTGTGAGTATCATTGGATCTACTACCAAGGGTCTTACGACTTTATGTGCTAACATGCCAAGTAGAGGTTCAATTGGGGCATGGATACGGAATATTGATGACGAAGAGGCATCAAACCCAGCATAGGACCGGATCGGAGGGCCCTGGAGGGCCTCATGGATTTCCTGACTGCTATATATGAATAAATATGATTACTGTATGATATTATGCGGTGGAATGAATTGTGCCGTCGTCGTCGGTGATGGCGACGCATGCAGGGAGGAACCGGGGGGAGGGAAGGGCCGCGCTAGGGCCGCAGAACGGCAAGGGAGGAGCCGGGGATGGATCCGTGGACTGGGAGAAATGGCAGCGCGTGGGGGATGAACGGGGAAACCGTCATCGGTGTGTTCATGGCAATTAGCACAAACCAGAGTATGAGCTATTGATGGATGTCATTGGCTATATACAGCATCGTGGTGCTCAGGGCTATACAAGCTGTATATCAAATCTGATCTCATGGCTACACACACCCACCGCGCTGCTGCGCCCGATCTGGCAGCGGGCGAGCAGGGCGACCGCTGCAGCAGCAGGAGGAGGATCTCGAGAGTCAAGGATGCGAGATGGCAGAAACATCAACCGCGGAATGAAACCGGATGTGATCACACTTTGGAGCAAATCCGTGAAAGGAGCCGTGGGAATGCTGTTGTTATACCTATCAGACCTTGGTTTCCAAAAAGATCCATTATGCATTCTTATATGGACACTCTGCACCTTTGTAATACCTCTTGATTCCTCAATCTTCCTCCGTCTTTCCTTCTCTCACCATGGCCCAGCCAGACTCCGTCTCCCTCCCCGACGTCGACTCTAAGCCCTCCCAGAAGAAACCCAGGCATCGTCACTCCCCTGCCCAGCTCGCTGCCCTCAATGAGCTCTTCGACCAGAACGAGCATCCCCCTCTCGAGCTCCGCTCCGCCCTAGCAGAGCGTCTGGGAATGTCAGTGCCACTGTTTTCCTCTTCCCTCTAATCAGCTCACCGATTCCACAGGGAAACGAAGACCGTCAACGCTTGGTTCCAAAACAAAAGAGCGTCCACAAAGAAACGTTTTAAGGGGGCTGCACCGCTCGAAGCACCAGCCTCTAATCCAATACCAGGCCAATATTCCCCTGCCTCGTATCCTCCACATCGGCTGGAATACGATGATTATCCTGACGAGGACTACCCTCCTTCAAGTGCTCCATACAGTCGTGCCTCCTCTGTCTTACCTCCCGATCTCCCTTCATTCTACTACCCCAGCAATATAGAATCCGCCTATTATATGGCCGAGAGCGATTCCGCAGCTCGCCGAATGCGGATGCGCCCTTCCTCCGACCAGACGGAGGAACTCAAGAGGTTGTATACTATCAACCCCCACCCCACCGGTGAGGAGAGGCAGGCCCTCGCTGAACGTATAGGAATGTGAGCGCGTAATATTAGCATCCATCATCGCTTAGAGCAAAAATTGACGGAACAGTTTCGCTTAATCAGGCGATATCAAAGCGTAACAAATTGGTTTCAGAATCAGCGCAGCTTAGCCAAGAAAAGGAGAGAGGACGAGACAGAATTTCCTATATCCTCCAAACCTTCTTCCGAATACTCCCACGATATGCGACAATATTCTGCTTTCCCTCCTCCAACTCAACATCCCTCATTACCCCATCCTCCCATGCCTATACAGCCTCCTTCTCTCACCCATCAAAATCTACGGCGGTCGCCTAGTCTCCCACCCATGGATGACATGTCGCCGCGGAGAACATACCCTCGCCGGAGTACTACTCCATATGGTAGCATGTCAATATCTTTTTCACGACCCAGGCGCTCTCGACCTGAGCCATACCAGCTCGATGCTCTCAAGGAACTTTTCCGCAAGACCCCGACACCCACAATCGAGGAGCGTTCTGCTCTCGCGCTTGAGATTGGCATGTAAGTCTTGTTTGCCCGATATGGATAATCTTGATCACCAACCGAGATGATCAACGAATCAGGGACGTCGGCAAAGTAACGAATTGGTTCAGGAATTTGCGCCAAACCGCAAGAAAAAGGGCCAAAAAGACCGGCAGTGGTGATGATGACGAATTCAATCACAGCTCAATTTCGGCAGCTGCTTCTCGTTCAGGTACTCCTTCCTTTGGGTCCTCATCATCATCATCGTCGGTGCACGATGAAACCACCGACTCCCATGCCATTGACGATGATTATGACATGCAACCAGCGGCCTCCGACATCGGCAGTGATGACGATTATCAGGAGGTGCTAACACCCTCTCCGGATAACTCACCCTCGCCAGCACCCGCTGCAGGTGCAGGTACAACTGCTGCCGCCTTACCAACTGTCGGTGGCATGTCGAGTCACACCATCGTCCCTGATTCCGCTTACTACGCAGAGTTGGAGAAGGTTTCAGCCACCCGGTATTCCGGCATCAAGATTGAGGACGCTCTTCTTCTGCTCAGCTTCCATCACCATGTCGTACACTGAAAGGCATTGTGAGCAGTTTTACTGCCTCCTCATCCTGTATTTTCCGAATGTAGGACGTGACCTCAATCCCTATCATCAAATTCGCGAAAGCCTCCGATGCGTCGCACAAAAACCAACATACAGCTGTTGTCCCTTACCCTTACTCCGCCTTCGCTGCCTGTAATCGTATCGACCGATATAGACTCACCGAAATTCCCGCGTCTCACTCTCACTCTCTGCTATATTGTGTAATGGCCACTATGGCGACTGGTTGTTTCATCTTTGTTCGATCTTTTTGTGTATCCCACCCACATGCTTTGTAGCAAAACACATATATATTCACATCCTTCAGCCATGTCTGTCCTTCCGTACATTCCATGCGGCAGAAGCATCAATAGCCTTTGTCTTACTGCACTCAACCCTGTTCCCTCATTTTCTCCTTACGGCCGCTATCGGCTTCCGATCCGTCGTCCGCGCACCAATCTGTCAGTTTCTGCTATTCTTCACTAAAATAGACCGCTGCTGCAGTATATGTGCCAAAGATCTCACATCCCTCAAGCTAAACCCTCTCAGGGATGGAGGGAGTAGTGCTGGAGGTTGCTAATTGGCCATATCCATGTGCTACGCGGTAGGCAAGGCTCCGAAGCAGCAAAGACACTTCTACAGGTGACTAACCTAGCTATGTGCGATTCACGGGCAGTGCCAAAACTCGTCAACCCGCTATTATTATAATGAGAGATTATGCAGCGGTGGTCCGTGTGAGTATAGCTGCTCATTGCTTGGGTACATGATTCAACCAACCTTTTTTCCCCCGGTAACAGTTTCACGCCTGGTATACCCCTACTCGTTTTTCGATTTTAGGTTGACATTGAATATGATCAGGCGGTCCAGGTTGATGGACGCTCGTATCATGAATGATTACTTAAAAAGGCAATTAGCATCAGAGGCCCTATGAGACTTAACGCAGATTGAGATTGCGAATGCATGACCCTTGCAGTGATGACGAATGCAATACTTCTCAATGCTTTACCGACGGTCATCGGATTATGATCATACGATTGAATCCAAGCGTCGGCTATAAGGGAGAGAACTGAGTGATCGGAGGTGAGAGGTCAATCCCTCGGAATACGCATGACATCAATCGCAGTCCGAGGTAGTGGCCGTCGCGATACTAATGGGCTGTGTGTAGCTCCAATGCTGCTAAGACATCCTTCATGCATGATGGCGAGTGTCCGCATTGTACCTTGTGGCTGACACTGATATATAGTTTATTTGCAAATGGCGCTCTAAGATGAATGGCTGAGAATTGCCCACCCTTGGTCTGAATGACTTCATTGCACGCCAGGTCAAGTGTTGTAGACCCCCTCACAACAATGAATTCGCTGCTAAGAAAAGACTACACTCAATGTCATCACTGGCATCCTCTCCTAATGCATAGGGAGCTGTCTGCATTGCGGTGATGACGCTATGTCACCGAAGCTTGGAGCTATCTCCCTTGATGATCAAGGGAAACATCAAATACCACCTGTTTGCATCTATCTATTCCACCCAACATCAATACTTTTAACTCCGGGTTATTAGATTTTCGTTGCCGTCATCTGGAATCACGGGCTCTCCTTTAAGGCTATATATCGTCATTTCATGATTAGTATGCAAACCGAGGTTTCTTGTATTGTCGGTCAAGTTCAATTTTATGACCACCGAGGAGATTTCGGTACGCGCAGCGCCATGCCAATTTTGAATGGGCCGTTAATATTGGTGGTCCAATGATGAGCGATGAGCAATGATCGTTGAATTGGTGAGGCTCAATATGCAGTGTGCGGTCTGCGATTGTGGATACGATACAATCCATCAACTTTAGTGTCTAAATGAGCTTTATAAGCACGTGTTGAATACTTCTTGGTAAGGGCAATAACCTAAATGTGATTGAAGAGGGCCTGGAGGTGGCTTTAGGTGACGTCGGGTATCGTCTATTTGGGACATAAGGCTGGGTGGGCGTGATGTGTTGCTATAAGGAAATAATATACATGTTTGACAAGGACATGACATCAACAGCTTTTTGCGGTGTGATCCATGTTATGCCCGACTTCTTAATCCTGCCGCGAGTCCATGGAGATTACACGGCCGACAGGGAGGCGTGTCACACAAACGCAGCTGTGGTTCTGGTGGAAAGGTCCACAGTTCCATGTGCCAGCTTCCATTTCGCTGTTGTCACTAAAGGAGAAGGAGGGCTGGAAGAACATCGTAGCCTCGTTGCCATACGATATCATACACCGACGCGAAGTGCGATCGGGCGTGAATAGAAACATATAACGGTGAGGGCGAGGGTGGCGATAGTCATGGGCATCGAGAAAAATACTCCAAAGATGGCAGAAAGGAATGTGTATGTCTTGACTGCGCCATGGAAGACAGGTGAAGTGGAGAAGTGGAGAAGGAGTGCGGAGTTGTGGGCAGGAAGATCAGAAGGAGCACCATGTTTGCTTAAGGGCCACGAAAGGGTCGATGAAGAGGGTTCTCTAGGTGAACTAAAGACGTCTTTGAGCTCTAGAGCAACGCCAAGCCCTTGGGAGGCTTGGCGGAGAATAATCTCTGCTCGAAAGGCATCCCCCGCCTCCCCTTCTTCGCCTATGCCTTGACTTTCGAGAAGGCGGAGGGAGGATTGTAGAGGCTGGACACGCACGACGGGAGGGGACTGTGACTGCCTGAGAGAGCCGTAATAATCAACGATCCTGCGATAGTAGAAGACGTTGATGTCGTTAGACGAGAGGGTGGTCCCCTGGATCACAGTGAAGTCATCAAGGTTCTCTCTGAGAGGTTCACAGTGGTGTAGGCAAAGGACGTTTGTTACCACGTCCCAGATGGAGGGTGACCGCGACGAGGCAGGAGAGAAAGAGGCAGCTTGTAGTGAGAGATGATGCTCCAGCCAGTGATATGGGCTGGCAAATTGTTGGGGATTCATCGAGGGTTTCGAAAAACTGTCGCAGGGTGTCTGGATGCAGTTACAGGGCCCGGAGAACTGCTGCCACTGCCAGATGTCGGGTCCGTAGATATCATGGTTGTAGGAAATGCAGTCCGGGCAGAGAAGACGCTGGAGACTGTCCTCGTATTCGGCCAACGCGGATGTGGACTGAAGAAAGAGCTGGTTTGTGAGGGCAGTGAGAAGATGGGCGCGGATGATGAGCATGAGCTCGGGGGGAAGGCGGGCAGGGGAGAGGGCGATGTCGTCGACGGTGGTGAGCTCCTGGGTGAGGGCGGCGAGGGCGGTGTGGAGGAGAGTGGCCTTGGGGAAGTGGAGCGCCATATGGAGTGGACAGGAGGACCTAGGGGTCGTATATAAGTCAGTGATATCCTCGGTCTTTACGCAAGAAGACAGACCATGCGACCCTTGCCCTCCATCGGGCGTCTGATCCGCCCAGGCCCTGCTCCTGCTCCAGGATCTGACAAATTCCCGTCTCGTGGCGGCCCAGATACCACTCCCCATTTAATTACTCCTTGCCAATGTCCCTTTATCGTCCCATTCGTCCCGTTACTTCTTCCGTCCCACTAGGCACCTATCGTCTCGCCTTCCGGCCGCCTACCCGTCCCGGATGCTCTCAGATTAGCTCACAAACCGCCCCCACTGTGAGATAGTGTATTAGGGTGTCGCGCAAGCAGAGCTAGTTGAATGAATACCCACCTTGAGCAGAGATCGATACACCAAACCACAAATCTTGTCAACCGCTCCTTACCATAGGCTCCAGTAGATCACTTCGTTCATTGAGAAGAGCGCTTACTTTTTATGGCTCGCCTACTCCAAAAAGACATCTCGATTCGAGTAAGACTTGTCTGTTGCGTCTCGGATGAGTGATTCGCTAGGAGGAGCAAGACCTGTGATCCAAAGTCCGCTTGTGTTTTTGGACAGAGTCACTCTCCTCATCAGCCAGTCTTGTATGCACCCGTTGAGCGGCATATCCAGGCCCACAATCATCAAGGGGGGTAACACCATGCAGCACATCTCCAGCTAGCGAGGACCCTTCCCTATGATATAAAATTGAAGGATACTTGCAAGTTCATTCTCAGTCCAAGTTTAACTCAAAAGCACGCGACGGGTTAGTTCAACATAAACTCCGCGAATTCTCTCGAGACAGGGAATACAAGTGCGAGAAGGGCCACTAGTGCTGGGTAGCTCTTGCCTTGGTACCACCAGTGTATCCGATGCCGCCCGTTCCAGAAATCGGCCTTCACATTCTTGTTTTGCGTTAGTCGCAGACCTGAAGGCAATCATGGCTTCCTCCTTGCCTTCCAGTGACTGGGCCAGAGCTTTCGCATCCTGCGCTGTCCCCGTCATTCCTCGAAAGTCCCGGGAGAAGCTGACCGACTACCGCGGAAGCCGAATGTTGAGCATGAACATCGATGACCGATGGTTTCGAGTATGGCTTTGTAGACATCGTTTCCCTAGTTCTGGCCCAGTTTCTATCAATTGTCTGTCATAATTAAAGGAAGGCCTAGCACTACTACTTGCCTCGGATTTCACAAAGCTCACACTCCAATCGCTTCGTTGTCAATAAGACGTGTGGTGCCGAGACCTAGAGAGTCAGCATCGCCCATGAACGAGATCAGGATGCAGGTCATTTCCGGGACTGTCCGTGGCTTTCGGGTTTAGGGAGTTGCATCGGTTGGAGAAGTGCTTTTCAAAACATCTCTTTTGTCGCATTGAGCCGTCGCAGGGCCTCTTGAATTGTTACAAATCGTCCGGAGATTCGTGTCCTATATTCCTTCCAAAGTCCGAATGGCTTTTTGGGGTCTCATAATGTATCTTCGGTTGTACTGTAAGAGAAATCGGGTCACCGGCTATCAAATCTTGAATCCGTCGGCCGGAGCAAATGCCCCGAGCATTCTTCTCCAAGCATTCTTCATTCCCGAAGTTCACATTACCTTTGTCGCTGAACGACCTGGCTCATGATGCTGCGCACTGTGGGGTTTTGTGCTACTGCATTTGCAAGGTCTGCCCACCCTCGCATGATGCATACGTCCAGCATCGGCGAAATATTCACCATTCGCCCCCTACCATTATCTCAGCCTTCTTTCCAAGAAGAAAATGAGCAACTTGAGGCGCGAACGAAGGAAATGGCCGACTTTTTCGCGCAACCCCGTTTCAACTCTATCAAAAGGCCATATACACCATCCGCGGTTGCCTTAAAGCAAGGATCACTTCCCGTACTACCACTTCCTGGAACTCTGACTGCGGATAAGCTCTACAGGGTGCTGGGCAAGGCCGCGGATGAGGGAAGGCCTGTACATACCATGGGTGCGATAGATCCGGTGCAGATGACCCAAATGGCCAGGCATCAGGAGGTCGTGTACGTCTCCGGATGGGCGTGCTCTAGCCTTCTGACGACTGGGAACAATGAGGTTGGACCCGATTTCGGGTGTGTTCTTTTGGGGGTTTAACAGAGCCCGGTATTAACCAATGTGACAGAGACTATCCCTACACAACCGTACCCAACCAGGTGCACCGAATCTTCCGCTCTCAGCAGCTCCACGACAGGAAACATTACGATGAGCGTATGTCCGCATCTCCGGAAGAACGCTCCAATATGGAGTATATCGATTACTTGAGACCCATTATAGCCGACGCTGATACTGGGTCAGTATTTGTATGAGTTGGCTGGGTTGAAGCTAATGGAAGCATACCTAGACACGGAGGCCTCTCTGCCGTGATGAAGCTTGTCAAGCTTTTTGCAGAATCTGTGAATATTTATCTTCGCTCTCCAAGTGAAATTCAGCCGTGCTGAGTTTGTCCCCTAGGGCGCTTCGGGTGTACACTTGGAGGACCAGCTGCATGGTGGCAAGAAGGTGAGCATGGATCACCATGGGTAAATGCAACTACAATAACGAGAATGCACCAAGTGCGGACATCTTGGCGGGAAGGTCCTTGTCCCAACTTCGACGCACGTCTCTCGCTTGATTGCTTCGCGCTTCCAACTTGATTTACTCAAGTCCACAATGCTCCTAATCGCTCGGACGGACTCAGAATCAGGCAACCTTCTCTCCTCAAGCATCGACATCGCAGACCACGAATTTATCTTAGGCACCACCACGAAAGGATCTATCTCCTTGGCGCACGCCTTGGCCGACGCGGAGGCAAGGGGTGCAACCGGTATGGAGGTCGACAGACTTGAGCGCGAGTGGGCGCGAGGACACGAAATGTGCACGTTCAACCAGGGTGAGTGCTTCCAACCCGCGTTGTCATTGGTTCTGAAACGTATTACTTTGCGTAAAGCTGTTGAAAAAGCTATCCAGAACAAGACTAGCATTAAAGACAAGGTTTCTGCATACGGGGCTTACCTCGCTGCTGTTGATGGAAAGTCCAACAATGAAGCTCGAGAAATTGCAATTGATATGGTTGGCGAACCCATCTTCTGGGATTGTGATCGTAGGTTCCCAAATATTGACACCTTCATCTTCACCCTCTCTCAACCTCTTCGTCTTAGTTCCCAGGACCAGAGAGGGCTACTACCACTATACTGGTGGTGTCGAGGTAGGCACAAAAGCACCCAAGAACCTCCAAGAAATTACCCTTAAACCAAATATCGTAGGCCGCAATTAAGCGAACCACGATGTTTGCTCCTTATGCCGACCTCTTATGGCTGGAGACAAAGTCACCAGACCTTGCACAAGCTCGTTACTTTGCTCGAAAGATTCGCGAGAAATACCCTGGAAAGTGTGTATCAGTCCTATCCGTCGTCTCTTTTGCGAAGTAATCGTTGAAATCAGGTGGTTCGTTTATAATCTGAGCCCCAGTTTCAACTGGTCGAAACACGGATTTTCTGGTGAGACATTATCGTTTCATTGAACAATATATATATATATATCGATGAAATTAGAAACGGACTTGAAGAACTTCGTCTGGGAACTTGCAAAAGAAGGGTGCGTGCTTCGTGTTATCAAATTTAATTTCCGCGTTCCTTATTTTATTATCTGTTCATTAGCTTTGTCCTCCAGTTGATTTCCCTTGCAGGGTTGCATAGCAATGCCGTTATGACAGGTAAGCCATCCCTAATGACATCCCAGCAGCCCTTTATTGACCGTGATAACAGCCGAACTCGCCGCTCGCTACAAGGAAGAAGGCATGCTTGCATATGTCAACCTCGTTCAGCGTAAGGAGGAGGAGATCAGTTGTGACGTGCTCACCCACCAAAAATGGTATGTGAACATGCATGATTTATGAATGCGAGCAAGGATGAGCGTATACGTTTACAGGAGTGGGGCGAATTACATTGACAAGATCATTTCGACAGTCTCTTCTGGTTCCTCGAGCACGTCAGCTGTTGGGAGAAACTCGACTGAGCACTCATTCTAGGCTGTCGTTATCTGAAGTTATGATTAGTTGGTTAGCTAGAGATCATTGGCTTGGCATTGATGCATGGGCCTGTTTCTATTGTCAGATTTGTTCTATCAAAACAACGGCACACGCCCAAAATGATACACATACCGCATACATTGAAGTTAACAGGAACATTCCACACACATAAGCAGATATGGGACCCTTAGGCAGGGTAGCGTGGTACGTAGTCGATGTGACTGAGGGAAGGTGTACATGAAGTCGATATGGCAAGAGATGTCCGGACGGCCGGTCCACGTGCCGATATGACGTCTGAACTGGGTCTGTGCAACATCACCCAGGCCACATCCCTCAAGATTATTGGGCGCATATACAGACTCACTCTCCGACCACCATCTCTTTACCAGGCATGGACTCTGAGGTCCTGACAGAGCCTATTGACAGGCACCCATTGGTTTCGCTGGTGTCCGCATGTTTCTGGGTCATCCGTGAGTGTTGCTATTATTACTCGTTTGACTTGGTTCTGGTTCTGAGGCTATCGCTTGTGGCATGTCAGTATGGCTTTTGTCATGGACCAAGTCGCTGATTACTTTTGCCACGATTACTATTCCTCGGTTTATCTATGCCGTTCTGTCGTACTCAATGACGCTCACAGTGGGTTTCTTATTGATCGAATTCCTCCATGCTGATTGTGTTGGGCTATCTCATCCATAGTTGGATTTCTGGAACTTCGTGGCAATATTTACGCTCTCTGCGATTGCTATAAACTATTGGATCAGGTTTCGGTACTTGAACGACTATGCACAGCTAAAGGAGCCCCCACTGGTGAAGCCTGATGTGAATGAGTTGCATCCCGACGTGAATACTGGTGAGTTTGCCCTCCCTCGTTGACACTCGAAAACGTTAGCTGACTTCATCGTGCAGCTGAGCCACCGCCAACTTTTCACAACTACCTAGATGATTTCTTGCAAGCTGTTCGCGTCTTTGGATTTGTAGGTGGCATCTGTAAGTTCCCGTTTACAGCTGACTGATACTTATCAGCTTGAAAAACCTGTGCGTACTCAAGAGACGAATGTCTACACATCGTCCTGATGAACTTGCAAGGTGTTCCATGAACTCGCACGACACCTCCAAACAAGACGGCTGATCGCGGGTGATAGCATGTCCCTCGACCAGGACAAGAGCTTTTATTGTGTAATAGATGGCATGGTACAGGTATTTGCTCAGACGGGTTCGTCAAATGCAACACGAGAGTCTTTTTGGGACGATGAAGACATGAACGGATACCAACTATTGAATGAGGTTGGGAGCGGAGGAACGTTGTCGAGTCTCTTCACCATCCTTAGTTTATTCACAGAAGATGTTCATATAAGTTGGCAAGACGATTTTCCAGAAGACGCATCCGCCGCGACTGCAGAAGCTTTACCCACCCCGAGCCTACGACGTGCCAATTCTGACGTTTCGCTGTTTGCCCTTGGCGAGCCTTCTGTCAAACCAAAAGGAAATGGAAGACGTGCATCGGTTTCTTCAGCTGCTTCCACAGTTCATGCTGGAGAATTTGTTACTTCCCCAGATGGCAGCTTCTTGTCACCTGATGTTGTTGGGGGTACCACTCGCTCTCAACCTACATCTACCTCACGAACAAGACCCGTTCGGCCCACGCAGGCTCACCGAGGTGCAATTGCCAGGGCTACAGAGGACTCTACTCTTGCCGTCATTCCGGCAGAAGCGTTCAAGAGATTGACGAAACAGCATCCTAAAGCAACTGGACACATTGTCCAAGGTGAGTTCGAACGGCCCAGGTTCCAGAACCCACAACTCACGCCTGCCACAAATCTAGTGATTCTTACCCGCTTTTCCCGCGTTACGTTCAACGCTGCTCACAGATATCTAGGGCTGACAAGCGAAGTTCTTCGAACAGAGAAGGCCATCAACGACATCGCTTGCCATCCCCTCCCCGACTCATTCTACGAAGGTGGAGGCCTGCAATATCTTCGACATCGCTTTGATGGGGCAGCTTCCGAAGCCTCTGATACTCGGTCGGACTATTTCTCCTACTCTTCAGCCTCCAATGCGACTACTGTATCGAGGACAAGGGAGTCCTCAGCTACTTCTTTGGGGAAAATTTCGGACAACCCTATCCCTGTCAAGAACACCCGAAGCAAGCCTGCCTCGCCGCCATTAAAAACGCCCCGCCACATGGTTCAGGCAGGGGATCTTCTCGTTGCTAGGGGTCTCGCCAGCGAGTATTACCGACCATTAAGCCGTACTTACAGCATTCTAAATACGCCGCGCCCACCACGTCCCTATGAACCTGTCGAAGATGGGAAGGGCCCCCGCTCGAGTCTAGGAAAGGCTTCACCAGAAGATTTTGATCTCCGCGAGGAGGTCATGTCGTGTATTGCCAAGTCGATCGGACTTCTTCAGCCGCCTATCAGTGGAAGTGCTTCAACCAACGGTTCTCCCCACTTGCCACCCCTAGATGCGCGCCGACCCCCCGCCTCAACTAATTTCAATTCACCTTTTAGTTCTCTCTCGCTTCTTGACATAGGCGACGACACTTCGAGTATGACGGGGACTTCTTCTATTCTGTCCACTGGGGATTATATGCGCGGTCTCGACAACGAAGTTGAAATTCTTTATTATCCGGCTGGGTCGACATTGGCCAAAGCTGGAGAAGCGAATGCCGGTGGGTCTGAAAATTTTCTGAATACAAAGAATCAGCTTATCGTTGCACAGGTCTTTTCTACGTCATTGAGGGCTTCCTAGAAATATTACTGCCCGCAGAGTCAAAGGAAAATGACTCGGAACACAGCAAATCGCCAAATGCCACGACCCCAAATATAAATTCCGGTTACGTACGAGATGAACGGTCCAGGCCAAAAGTCCTCTTCACTGTCAAACCTGGTGGTATTGCCGGTTACTTAGGTAAGCTATTATAGCTTGACGTTCAGTTGGAATTCTAGGTCTCAATCAGATTCCCAGCTTCGCTTTGCAACACAGCTTCTTACGTGGATATCAGAGCCAAGACCGATACTTTTGTTGGTTTCCTTCCCAGCCATGCTTTAGAGAGATTACTCGAAAAACGTCCGATTGTCCTGCTGACCCTCGCTAAACGGCTTATATCTTTACTGTCGCCCTTGGGTAAGTGCCATTATTGAGCTCTAGGTTTGAGGGGCTCATTTCTCGTTAGTCTTACACATAGACGCATCCCTTGACTGGATGCAGGTAAATGCAGGGCAGGTGCTCTGGAGGCCTAACGACGTCAGTGATAGTTTCTATATCGTGATCAATGGGCGGCTTCGCGCAATCAGGGAGTCGGAAAGGGGTGGGGTGCACATCGTTGGTGAATATGGCCAGGGGGACACTGTGGGAGAGTTAGACGTTATCACCAGCTCCCCAAGAAGCACCACTGTTCACGCCATTCGTGACACTGAGCTTATCCGTATGCCTCAGACTCTGTTTAACGCGATCTCAGCCAGGTGAATACCTCGATGTCCGCAATGGACTGCATCTACTTATGGTGTCACCTCTCTAGGAACCCTCAGACAACAGCACAGTAAGTGTTATTGACGGTCGTGTGCATATGTGACGGGCTGAACACCTGTGTACAGAATACTGCGCATGATTGCATCTCGAGTTCGCAAAGAGGTTGATTCGTCTTCAAGTTCTCAAGGTCGCAGTAATCCCCCAGAGTTCGGCGCTAATAATACCAACCTGAAAACTGTGGCCATTTTGCCTGTTTCGCGCAACGTTCCCATTGAAACCTTTGCGCGCAAGCTGCAAACTGCTCTGGAGGGTATTGGCGCTTCAACTGCTTACCTTAATCAAGCCATCATCTCAAGCCATCTTGGTCGTCATGCCTTCACAAAAATAGGGAAACTAAAGGTAGGGCTGTGGCCTTGGTACCTCCAGGAAACCTGTTGCTAAGTCATGACCCAGTCTGCAGGATGGTTCGCAGATCAAGAACAGCGTTTTAGAATCGTTTTATATGTGGCAGACTCACCGGTCAACAGTTCATGGACCCAAACTTGCATCCGTCAGGTATGCTAAGCCCTCTACTCTCATGTATAATCCCAACCTGATTGCGAATTATTAGGCCGATTGTGCTATGGTCGTCGGTCTTGGCGATGACCCATCTGTTGGAGAATACGAACGCCTTCTGTTATCCATGAAAACGACAGCGCGAAAGGAGTTAGTTCTCCTGCATCCAGATCGGTCGGTTGTACCTGGTTCGACCCGTGAATGGCTGAAGGTTCTTTTAATTTTTCTTTGCTGTACTGATCTTGACCCGCCACCTAGACTAGGCCATGGGTACACCAGCATATCCACATTGAGGTCCCAGTAAGTAATAAATTTCATGAGGTCTTAAATCCTAGCTCAGATAAAACACTGGTCATCCAGGATGTCGTTACTCCGATTCAGAAGACCGTCCTGCCCAAAGATCCAGATGCTGTCATAGCCCTCAAGAACCTGAAAGAGAGAGTTCAGAGCGGCATTCAAAAGTACACAGGCACTGCAAATACTGCCCGACCACAACGGCTTCCTCACACAAACGATTTCGCAAGATTGGCCCGTCGGATCTGCGGAAAATCCATTGGCTTGGTCCTCGGTGGTGGGGGTGCAAGGGGAATTGCACATCTGGTTTGTGATGACGGCGTGTTTATCTCTCACGTGTGATTGAGATTCTTTGATAGGGACTTATCCGGGCTCTTGAAGAGAGTGGGATTCCGATTGATCATATTGGGGGTTGAGTTGATAATTACACACCATTTTGAAGCTAACTCATGCTCACCAAGGTACAAGCATTGGCGGTTTTATTGGGGGTCTGTATGCGCGAGAAGGCAATCTAATCTCTAGTACCGCTAAAGCTAAACAAATTGCTTCACGGATGGGTAACATCTGGCGGATCCTGTCCGATGTTACATATCCAATCGTTGCTTATACTACTGTGAGTTCCCGTTCCTCGGCCTGCTACGTCTCGTACTAATGCCACACTCAGGGACATGAGTTCAACCGCTCGTTGTACAAGGTTCTCTTTTTCGACGAGGGTATGCGATAGTGTGCGGTTCTGACATGTCAATAGGCATTTTATGATCTTCACATCGAGGACATGTGGCTTCCTTACTTCTGTAACACAACAAACATTATAACATCCAGGATGGAAATTCACGAGACCGGTTACGCCTGGCGGTACATCCGTATGTTGAAATTCCTACGTCCCTATGTGTCTACTGACGTTGTGATATGAAGGCGCGTCGATGACCCTTGTAGGATTACTCCCCCCCTTATGTGACAATGGTCAACTTTTGGTAGACGGCGGCTACAGTGAGTACCGTGCCAGCCATAGTCAATGAGCACCAAAGCTCATTTACCTCTTCAGTCGATAACTTGCCTGTAGGTCTGGAGTACGCCGTACGGGGTAATTTGCTTATCATAACCAGGTTCAAGCGATGTTCTCAATGGGTGCCAACACGGTATTTGCATGTGACGTCGGATCTGTAAGGACTGATAGCAATATTGACATCCAGCTATCCTGACCTGAGGATATCTCTCAACCAGATTGATGATAATTCACCCCGAAACTTTGGAGATACTGTCTCTGGCTGGTGGCTACTAATCAATAGATGGAATCCTTTCTCTAATGCGCGATACGTTCCTGCCATTACGGAAATCCAGAGTCGACTTGCCTAGTGAGCCGTGTTTTTCCTCGACTGCCCTCAAAAGCTGAGGGCTCCTGTGCAGCGTGTCGAGCGTAAACACACTCGAAGATGCCAAGGTTGCGAAAGGCTCTCTCTACATCCAAATGCCGGTTCAAGAGGTTTGTCGCAACTCAACTCTTACACTAACCCCAAAATGTAATTTCCGATTAGTATGGTACCCTTCAGTTCGGGAAATTCGAGGAGATTCAGAAGAAAGGATACCACGCAGCCCTTGGTTTTTTGGACAAATTCGAAGAAGAGGGTAGCCTGCCGCCTGGTCTGCTCCCAGGTTCCGACGCCAAAATACCAGAGACAAGGAAGGGGAAGAGTGCCAGACGTAATTCTATATAACATAACTAGTGGTATTTCGCGGAGAATGTATCATGTCACCAGTCATAGCCTGGCTTCTGTTAACTGCTACTATATAACAGCCTAGCACTTCTTGCCCCCAAGTCGGGGCTTTAAGCCTGCATAGAGCAATACGAATCATCAGTTGTACTTGCCACCAAAAGTCGTGACCAAATTTGCGACTTGAGGGTTCGAGGCCTCACAAGAGAGATGTTGACAGAAGTGGGGTACTGGCTAATCACACAAGGGACGAGTGGCGCGATATTGGAAGATAGGCATTTCAGAGTGTAGGTAATGAGGGAGCTGTTGTTTGGTCCTTTACTTATGTAACGCACCAGACTTTGATGGACTCCTATTCACTTTGAGTGAGGGCCACTCGTCTGACCACCTCTACAAGGCTATTCTCTGACTGAGTATGGCGAATAATGGTACTATGAGTGATTCCGACTCGACTGATATGTTGGACGTGAACGTCCTCAGAGACATAGCCAAGAAATCATTAGTGGATGCCCTAAATTCGGTTCGTCGGACTCCTTGAAATGATTGCAGTGTCGTATTAACCCATGACAGGTGAATGGCACGAAGACATTGGTCCTTGACGCGTCAATAGCTGGGCCTTTGGGTCTCGTTACCGAGGTTTCCCTCCTGAAGGTAGCCGTTACTAGCCTTGGCCAATTGTTTATACTGAACTGCTAGTTTAGCACCATGGCGTTGATAAAATGTTCTGGCTTGAACCGGGTCCACTGACTGCTACGACTACCAATATTGTCTATCTCTCCCGACCGTCGATCAAACACGTCAAGATCATCGCCGGTACGTGCGTCCATATCTAGCATGGCCTCTATCTAATGGCCCTCTGCAAGAACAAATCAAACGACATGGACGTGAATCCCAAAAACACAATTACACTCTGCTTCTCGTTCCTAGGCTATCGAATCTGGTGTCGCGCATTCTTGAAGAGGAAGGAGTATTGGGAGAAGTGACAATGTCAACCTATAACCTCCAATTTATTCCTATAGCCGGTGATGTTATTTCGCTAGAGCGGGACAACACCTTTCGAGAACTTTGGGTGGTGAGGAAGACCCCATATACACTTTAGCTATCCACTGACATGTTGCAGGATGGCGACGAAACAGTGATCTTTGATTCAGCGCAAGCACTCATCACGTTGCAAAATGTTTTTGGGACATTCCCTCGCATCATCGGGAAAGGGGACTATGCTGGTGTAAGTTTTCATCACATAGAGCCGTGTTATTGTTGTTGGCTGACTGCTTGAATGGGCCCAGAAATTAGCGGCGCTTCTGACGAAACCCCGCTCGAAGGCTTCTGGACCCTCGCTCTTGGGCAGTCTTCTAACCCCCCCTATAATTGACTCGCTCCTCATCCTGGACCGACGTGTAGATATGATTACCCCTTTCCTGACCCAGCTGACATATGAAGGCCTTGTCGACGAATTAATCGGAATTAAGAATTGTAGGTTCAAACATAACGCCGCGACCGATATTCATGGCATCCACAGCACATGTTGAACTCCCCGTATCACTCTTGACACCCTCGAATGCTCAAAGCAACACGGCATCTACTTCACAAACGCCAACTGCCCCGATTACCGTGAAAAAGGAAAACAAGAAGAAACACCATCTCACCACAGCGACGGATCCATTGTACGCTGAACTCAGGGATCTAAACTTCTCTGCTGTGGGAAGGAGGCTGAACAGAGTTGCACATCGTTTAGATGAGAATTACAAGGTATGAGATAGACTGATATCTTCGCCGGCTATCTTTATATCATTTGATGCTAGACAAATCTGCAATCGAAGACAGTAGCTCAGCTGCGAGATTTTGTCGGGAAACTCGGCGGCTTGCAAACAGAACACCAGGCTCTCAGATTTCGTACGCTTCTGATGTTGAATTAGCGAAACCTAGACTGACATGTGAGAAGACACAGGACTATCCGAAATGCTACTGCCTCTCACGAGAGCAGAGCAATTCAATAAGTCCCTGGAAGTACAACAGAGCAAGTGACCGCAGAAATGATGCATAGCTTAACTGGTTGACGATATATATCTAGATCTCCTCGCTTCATATGAAGTTAACAGTCAGATTACTGCCATCGAGGAGATGATCGCTCAAGGTGCAGAGCTCCACATAATTCTGCGCCTCCTTTGTCTTGCAAGTATCGTAACTGGAGGAATCAAAGCCAAAGTTCTTGAAAACTTGAAACGGGAGATCCTTCAAGTAGGCGCAGTTCCCTCGTCTCCATTCCCTCTTCTGCTCACCGCTGCACTCATAGAGTTATGGCTATGAATATCTACCTCTTCTGCTATCCCTGGCATCTCCGCCGCTGGCTATCTTACTCCCAGTGCCGTTAGCACCCAATACACCGACAAGCAGTGCATTCAAATATCCTTACACCGCACTCAGGAGATCGCTCCGGCTTCTGATCGACGATAATGCCGAAGCACTGGAAGAGGTTGAGAATGACGTCAGCTACGTATATTCGGGCTATGCGCCGATTACCATCCGTCTAGTCCAATGTGTCGCCCAAAAGGGCGGTGTCTTGAGCAATCCTGCCGAGAAGGAGAAGTCCAGTTCCGAAACCTCCGTTGTGGTTTCGGGAGCGTCCAACAAAGTGCGCGCTCATCCAATAATGGGCTGGAAGGGATTCGAAGACATTATCGACGCAATTCCTGGAGAGACAATAGACGTTCCAAACTGCTCCGAACGTGCTTCTAGCGGCCCACCGGTAGCGAACATCCGTAAGTGAGAGCTTTCCTGTGCCCGACTATTTCTAGACTTATGCGAATGTAACAGTTGACTCTGTTGGGCACACCAACACCACTGTTGTGTTCTTCCTTGGTGGTTGCACCTACACTGAAATTGCGGCTTTACGTTGGGTGGCAAGACAGAATACTGGTAAGGTCCATTCGGTCAAAGTCACGGCCTGGGAACTAAGTGATCCGCTCGTTTTCATTAGGGCGTAAATTCTTGATCGCAACAACTAGCATCGTGAGCGGTGCCAGCATCATCGAAGGCATAGCTGGTATTGGGAAGACGATGGGCTCCAAGTCGAGTGGCGGCATTCAATAAATGCACATGTCAACTTCCCGGGCCAGGAGTGACATGGGATTATACGACCAGTTTTCAGACTTCCCACATCCAGGGAGCACATGGTTGGTTTCCGCCATTTTATGCTGAGAAGGACCAGGTGATAACGTAGGCGGCTTATATTTGTGTATGTCGAAACCGAAAAAGCAACCAGGTTCCTGATTAACTTACGCGACGCGTTTGTTTGTTTTGTGAAATGTTGATATAGGACCTCGAACACTCTGGGATTCGCGAAGGAGTGACCACCAGTGTGCGCGACCCTTCCGACCCCATAATCGCGAATGGGTTTGTTGACGTGTTATGGGCACAACTGGTCGGAGTCGGAAGAATTTGGGTGCGGGGTTTGAGTAAGGGTTGACACACGATGCGTGAATAGGCTTTTAGTTTCATAAATTCACACCTGACGTGGCTCGCATAGGGACCTACTAATAAGGCGGGATGGGGAGCAGACACCAAAGAAACAGGACAGGAAGTGTGGATGATGGTTTGAAATAAGACAAGTCAGCTGTGTGCAGAAAATGATCGAGAAAACCCACAATATGGCGAAGGTGTCGTTCGGGTAAACCTGACTGGTGGGTGATGAGGTGGCCGGGGTCTGGCGGAGCACGATCGAAGTCCTGTCATTTGAATGACCCTTCGTAGGTATAAGTTCCGCCTAGTTGAACCAAAATGCGACTCTTGCCACCTTTCTCCCTTCCGTCCACTGGATACCCGTCCTCGTACGTGCACCTTTATTTATCTCTTATTAGATTCCGAAACTGACCCCTTCTCAGACTGCTAGTTCCTCGGCTTTAGGTTACGCGACAAAAGCGCGTCTTCTGCTTGTTGATCACCCCGCTCCTTGATTGCTCCCCCGACACCCATCCTCCAAGGCGAACACTGTGTTGGCAATGGCACCCACTACTACTACCAAAACCTCAAGCGAGAAGCCCGCAAAGAAGAGTACGTTACCAACACGCTTGCTGTCACCGCCCAGTGGAACGGAGTTGATGTTGATATGATATTTGTCCAGCCAAATCTACTGGTGGTGCGGGAAGAAAGAAGCTGACGCCATTCAACAAGTTCATGGTGTGTCGCAGAACCGTGTGCAGTGGGCTAGATGCTAATCCGCCGTGTTTGATCAGCAAGCGGAGATGCAACGCCTCAAAGAGGACGAACCGACGATTTCGCACAAAGAAAGGTGAGCGGCGGTTTGGGGTGTTTTGGTGCTTTGGGATATAGACTGACACAAGGGTGCTGTAATGCAGGTTCAAGTTGGCGACCGCAAACTGGAAGAACGCGCCTGAGAACCCCAAGAAGGCGGCCTGAGAGTGATTGCCGAATCCGTCCGTTGTATACCACTGGAGTGTAATTCCATCGTCTAGTTTTTGTTCCCTCGTCTGCGCCTGCCGCCATCCGCCATTTCTTGCTGACCTCTCATTTCTTGTTCAGGGAGGTGATCACTTGTGCAGATTACTCTACATTCATTTGAAATACTTTAAATGCTGCTTGCTATCATCCGTAGTTGTTCATGTTCCTCTGTGCTAGTATGGTTTATTACATAAATATAGTACATGTTCTCTCGAAGGAGGGGAGCGAGCATGTCCGAAAGCAGAGACGATGGAGACGGCTGGAGCGAGTCTATATATGGGTGCCAGGCACGGAGAGGCGGGCCTGAGAGATCCGGATTGGCATTGCGTCAGAGCCCAGCACTGTCCGCCAGCCTGCCCATTTCTCTTATCTGCCCTCAGCCCGTCCCATGGTCCCACCATGACCACAGACCATCCCCACCCACATCTACACCCACCCTCCCCAGCTCATCACCCTCATGGCCACCCCACACAGCCTGAGCAGCCAGACATACGCTCCAGGCGTGTCCCAGATCCGGGCGGCAAAGGCAAGGCAGCGACTGGGCCTCTTCCAGTACTCCCCGTAGACATTCTCCATGGCGTCTTCGACGTAACTCCCTCGCCCTCTGCCCCAAGTCCTGCCTGCGTGGGCGCTAGTCCACCCTCTTCTGATTTCAACCCGAGCTCCCCAAGGTTTCACTTGCTCGACAGCACAGAATCCACTACTGTCGACCCTTCCCTTGTACTAGATTTGTATGATAAAGACGAAATGCGCTACACTCTCTCACTCGCATCCGCCAAGGGGAAGGGGAAAGACATTCCTCCTACCTTACCCCCTCTGTCCTTTCCCGACATGGGCCTCGATTATGATCACGACTCCTCATCCTCCTTTGACTCTGCCCCATCCGCCGGCCCCTCCTCTTATGGTTCCGTTGCAGGTCCTGTGCGGAACATCTCGCACTCCACCTCTCCCGAAGAGACAGCCCGGGCCTCATCACCCACCTCTCCGACATCGGCGGGTGGTGTTTACACTGATTCACCAACGAGACACATGCCCTCGCGATGCCAGTCGCTCTCGACCCTATCTGTTCAGTCTACCCCGTCCCTCGCATCCCTGACCATGTCCAAGATCAAAATTAAACTTGGACCTTCCCCTACAGCGCAAGGTAATCTTGCACGTAAATTATTGCTCGGAAGGCGTGGCGATGTAATTGTAGATTCTGGGACCTCCTCAGAAACAACATCGCTTGCTCCAGCCGGAAGCACGTCTCTCACAACATCCTCCTCTTTCTTAGACCCATCCGTGGTCCCATGGTACGCGGCACCTCTTCAATACGATCTTGATACTGTCCTTCCATCATCATTCGTCCGTCCACGCGCGGGCACGGAAAGCAAGCTCAGCGTAAAGCAACCTCGCTTCAGTTTCAAAACTAAAGGCCGCTCCAAATCGTCGCCCGCCCCCTTCTCCGCCTTAGACTTTGTGCCCGTCACATCGACAGATATATTCAAACCCCTCCCTTTACTTCGTCGCAATTATATAGACCAAATTCCGAAAGAGCTGCAAATACAGATTCTCAGATGCTTCGTCCTACTCTTCGAAGAGGACCATATGAACAACATTGTCGAGGGGCGATGGACCATCAGCAAAGCAACTTCGTCAAGACACCAATGTGTTGGTCGAGACCGCGGCATTCGAGAGCTAGTAAAACTGGCCATGGTGAGTTACACACAGCGGCAGTCCCACGAGCTTCGTTCACCTAGGTGCAGGTTTCGCGCTCATGGCAGATGCTTGTCTTTGATGGTCAGCTCTGGACGGATCTGGATTTACGCTCGTTCCCTTACCTCCCCAAATCTACCCTTTTACGCCTTACACGCTCAGGCGGGCCCTTTATTCGAAAGATCAACTTTACTGGTCATTGTCATCTTCAGGCTGCCACACTCACAGACATCGCCAACCATCTCTGCCCCAAGGACACAATATCTTATACTCATCTAACGGCCATTAATCTACAAGGCTGCTCCTCTTTGACTACTCATTCACTACATGATCTCCTAACCCGATGCGTATCCCTACAGAAATTGTGCCTCAAGGGTTTAGCTGCGGTGACCAACACAACCTGTAAACTACTCGCAGCAATTTGCACTCGACTCGAACACTTGGATTTGAACAGGTGCCACAATATGGATGCCGAAGGCCTACGTTGTCTCTTTGGTACGATTTTTGAACATGGGGAACCTTCGCGTTTGACGGAACTAAGAGTTTCGGGGCTAAGGAATATGGACGATGCGACTATGCGGATACTTGGAAAGGCGGCCCCCGATTTGGAAGTCTTGGACCTCAGTTATGTTCGCCAACTACACAATTCCGCATTGGAGGCGTTTGTTGCCGTCGATGACACATTCGGTCATGCAGGGCTAGGAACGGAAGTCGTCCGCCTAAACGCACTACAGATCGGGCGGCAATATTCTCATGATGGATATTACCTCCGCCGCGTCACCAAACTTCGGCACCTCTCTCTGTCGTTTTGCATCCTACTTACCGATATCGCGTGTTCCAATATTGCATACACGGTTCCCCGCTTGGAATACCTGGAGATGGCGGGGATAGGTGCAGACCTGAGGGACGGTGGGCTGGTCCAACTGCTGGACACTACCCCACATATACGTCGTCTCGATTTGGAGGATGCAGTGGAAATTACAGACTCCGTTTTATCATCCATTACCCCCGTCTCAGTCCCCCCTGATCGTAAGCAGGATGATCCACCCCAGCCCGGGCACGCACTTGAATGGCTTGTCGTTTCCCAGGCAGGGGATATCAGTGACGAAGCCTTCCTCACCCTCATTCGTGCATGCCCGAAACTCCGTATTTTAGAGGCAGATAATACGAGGTTGAGTGGAAGGACCCTAAAGGAGTTTATTCATCTGAACCGGCAGCGTAAAGTGCTTGACGCCAAGGTAGTGGCAATTGACTGTCGAAGTGTAGCTGAAGGAGTTGTGAAGGAGCTAGGTGCGAAGGGGGTAATTAGACCAAGATTGGGTGTGAGGGCATTCTGGGCGCGGCAACTTGGCTATGTAGACGGAGAGGACGAGATGTGTGAAGGGGACCTCAAGGTTGGCCAGGATGAATGTGATCGGGGGAGGGTAGTGGTGAAGACTTTCTATTCGTGGCAGACTGTCGATGCTGTTCGAACCGCAAGAGAGAAAAGGAGGAAGGCCGCCTCGAGGAGGGCTGGGAGTCCTGGTTCTGGCTTTTCGGGCGATAGTGACTTTGGAAATGGAGCTGGAAGAGCCAGTGGGCTGACCAGATGGTGGTCTCCGAATGGCAGACCTAGCAGCGGCAGGAACTCGCCCCCCATCATTCCCGACATGAGTAATGACGGGTGTATAATAATGTAAGTTTCTTTTCCGATTCTACAATTCGCTGTCATCGTACCCCCTACCCGACCATTTGTCATGGTTGTATCCCTGCCGTTGTACCTCTCCACACTCACTGCAAACGTACCATTTACCTGTATTATTATTATTCTTTTTTTCTTCGTTCCTTTTTCGACCCTTGCCCCCGCTTAACGGTTGTATAAATATGTTGTGTATCTAACAGTAGTAGCGGAATCTAGCAGATTCGTGATAAATCATATGAGTGCAGGATGGCTTGTGCGCGGTTACTACAATCGGATCTCCGTTAGCGTGTAGGGGCCCGGAGATGAACAAGGGAGGACCGAGACTTGGTAGAGGATCTGTGATCTTCCCGCTGCCAGGTACTCATACTGAATCAGGATGAATCAGACGCAGCTCTTTGCACCTGAAGCGAACAAATGACGAGTTCCATTCAAAGGGAACCACCAGTGCTAACAATCAATCGCTGCTGCAGCTCTCATATCCTCGGACCCGAAATAACGCGAGCTTACAATGTGCTTGGTGTAAACTTTGGCCCGAGGCTTCACATAGGTGTTCACAGTCGGATTGTGTGGGAGAGCTTCGATGAATGCTGCTATATCGTAGATCATAGTAATTGATGGAGCGCGCATCTTTGGAGCTATCTATCATCTAAACAAGGCTACCTGTCTCTTGACAAACTTAAACTAGTCTAGCGCTATAGCATCGCCACCATCATGAAATTACCGGATACGGAAGGTCCCGGAATTGACAGTTTGTGTTGTTGTGGACAAACGAAACTTCTAGCCACGATTTCGGCACCTCGTAGCACGAGTTTATGACTCTCGCTGTTTGAGGTTAGGTGCTGCGACTTTCCGCAAGCTGGGTATGGCGAGGGAAATCCCCATTTCGTAAGGTTCAGCCAGCCAGCCGTGATGGGGTGCAAATGGCTAATTTTGCTTTCCGGGATGAGATTCAGATTCATTGACACTCAAGAGTTTTACACACTGCGTTGGGTATTGGATTCTGACGGACCCGAATAGACAGTGCCTTTGTTGATACGGCGCTCGCTATTGAAATTGACATATCCGGACTGAGGCCAAAAAGAGAAAACTATTCGTAGCTGCTCTCCGAGGCTGAAACCGCTTTTGAGCTTCAGAACTACGCCTGGAAGCACCATCTAAGCAAGCGGCCAGCGCTCTCAAATCATTGTATCCAGCCATAAACACTGGGCTCGCGTTAAGACATCTGCTGAGATGCAAATTTTCGGAGAACAAACGACTCTTTCAAATAGGAAACGGAGAATGCTACATTTCACTTTGGGTTCTAGTGCGATGGCCATACCAATTACATTCTATCGACCCTCGGATCCCCTAGATCAACGGGCTGGTTTCGCTGTTTTGCTTGAAAGGATGGTCAGAATTCTGCCCGTAATCCGCGGAGTGGGGTCCTACCAGATTTTGTTCGGGACGGCGTAATGGGGATCCAGTGTATGAAATTACCTACTTAGGTCCTACTCGGGAAGGACTAGCGCAGTGCCTTCACTTGGGATGGACCGGTTGTGTAGGAATAAGGCTGGGCTTCGCATATAAGGAGGGCGAGAGGATGAGCTCTGCAAACCCCAGCCACACATTACCCTATCCAAAAAAACCTATGTCGAATACACAGCTGGTACGTTCCGCCGCACGCGTGGTCGAAAACCGCTCGGTGTTGACACCTCGTAATAGCCATTGTACACCACAGTTCTCGTCATTGGTGGCGGCCCTGCTGGGGCATACGCTGCTTCAGCCTTGGCGAGGGAGGGCATCGCCACGACCGTTATCGAAGCTGCAAAGTTTCCTCGGTAAGATAGCCTCGATCGCATTGCGCCTATTCTCACTGGACCCTTAAAGGTATCATATCGGCGAGAGTATGCTCCCATCCTTGAGCGCATTTATGCGATTCATCGGTGCTGAAGAGAAGCTAAGAGACCATGGATTCGCCATAAAGGTATGTATGCCATCGGTCAGCTGGTTAATGTAGAGGCTGACCAATCCCTAGCGCGGAGCGGCTGTGAAATTCAACCAACACAAGAAAGAAGGCTGTAAGTGGTCTTGAGATGATCTTCCAAAGCGAAACATGAAACGAAACCATTTAGATACTGATTTTGTCTTGGGCGATATCCGGAATGCAAGTTGGAACGTGGTGCGTATATTGATGTATTTCTTCCCTCAATGCCCTGAGCTGGTTCATAGATCCGTTCAGAATTCGATAACATGCTCCTACGCCATGCTGAGGCGTCGGGAGCTCAAGTATTTGAAGAAACTAGGGTCACAGAGATCAAATTTGCTGAAACCAAGGGCACAGAAATTCGTCCCACCTCCGCAACCTACAGACGTAACAGCGGAGAAGTTGGTCAAATCCGCTTCGACTACCTAGTGGATGCATCGGGTAGAAATGGAATAGTGTCCACCAAGGTATACTGAGTGGTGGTTGTTGCGTGAGAGAAACTGATGTATTATCCACAGTACCTGAAGAACCGTACGATGAACCAGAGTTTGCACAATATCGCATGTTGGGGTTATTGGACTGGTCAGAAGCAATACATGCCTAATACCTATCGCCACAACGCACCGTGGTTCGAATCTTTGACAGGTGGGACCTTTCGTCATCCCGGATTTCGAGGACCTTAATGTGCTTAACCAACGAATAGATGAGAGCGGGTGGGGATGGTTCATACCTTTGCATGATGGCACAGTGGGTCCTCGTCCGCGCTTCGTGGTGGATGCAACCTGATTGTCAAAATTTGATAGGTGTCAGTTGGAATTGTCATGGATAGTTCTATCAGCAGCCAGAAGAAAGCCGAGGCGCGGAAGACGAGCTCAGATCGTGATTATACGCTCAAGGACCACTACCTCGACCAGCTCAAATTTGTGCCCAGTTTAAAAAACTTGCTGGAAGGAGCAACGCTCAAAGAGGATGAAGAATACTATCATATTCGGAGTGCCGCAGACTTCAGTTATGCGGCAGACAAATATGCCGGAGACCATTACAGAATTATCGGCGATGCCTCCGGTAAGCCCCTTACGCCCAGTGCTAGACTGTGACCTGATCCCAGAGTAGCCTTTATCGATCCGTTTTTCTCCAGTGGCGTCCATCTCGCTCTCCTGGGAGGTTTGACTGCAGCGACCTCCATCGCAGCTTCAATCAAGAAGCAATGCACCGAAGAAATGGCATGGAAATTCCATGATGTCAAGGTTGCAACAGCGTATACCAGGTAAGGGAGGTGATGATTCTTTTCAGAGGGGCCCCCCTGACCTCATTTTATAGATTTTTGTTGGTCGTTATGAGTGCATACAAACAGATACGAAATCAGTCAACGGCGGTACTTTCAGATGTCGATGAAGATAACTTCGATCGGGCTTTCGATGTTTTGAGGCCCGGTGTGTATTTCTGGCTCGGGCTTCGTTGCGAACGCTGATTACGTCTCCAGTTATCCAGGGGACAGCGGACGTTGGGAAGAAACTCACAGAGAACGAGCTCCAAAAGACGATAGACTTCTGCAAAGGTGAGCATCAATGTTGCGGGTTGTGACAATGCAACTGATTGTGATCGTTCAGATGTTTTCGCGCCAACAGACCCAGAAATGATTCAAGCGGTTGGTGCTCGCGTTCGTCCTGAGCTACTGGCAGGAAACACCGCCATCTTAACAGAGGAGAAAATCAGCAAAGAGGCTCAGGATGATGAAGAAACCAAGATTGTATTGCGTCGCATGAACGCTCGGAAGCCAGTCAACCAGATGTACCAAGGGCCCGAAAACCTGCGAGTGGGCGATGTGGGTGGATACGTGGCACATCTACAGCATGGTGCACTTGGTCTAGTTAAGGTAGTGTCAGCGTAACTGATCTATTCGTGTACCCGTGGGTAGAATAAAGGCTCTATTTATCCCAGTTCTTGCTTGTCTTTTTCTTTCGTGGCTTACGACTTGAGGAGGCTGCTGCTGCCATAGAATCCACCAATAATCGCGGACAGGGCGTATCATCCTTTGGTTTCCCTGACAATTCTGTCAGATTTGGGGTAGGGATAGCGGGTTTTCAAAAGACTGGCCATTTTGGGGCTCCGGTCGGGGCCTTTTAGCTGAAGGCTCCTTCGTGGTCGCGCAAGCTTCCCCGTGATCTGAATGGATATAAGAGATAAACATGGCGTGAAGCCGGTACGGGTAATCGGTCTTACCAGCAAATAGATCCATGGGGGTCCGCCATCGTTTTGAAGCTTTGGAAGCTACTTGATCCGAGGAGGGGTTTTCCTTCTTGTTGGTTGGAAGGCTGGTGTTTTCTGAGTCATCACTTGAGTCTGAGTCAAGCTCGTCATATACTTCAAGCACATCCTCCTCTCCTTGTTCTTGGCGTTCCTTTTCGAGAGTACGTTCGTATTGGGCCCTTGCAACCATTTTGGTTGTCACTTTTACAGGTACGGATACGGACAGCGGTGGGGGCGTGGATTGTGTGTCTGTCGCTGTTCTTGACATAGCTTGTGTGATGGCATGCTTGATGAATCGTCCGGCGGCATCCTTATCTACTTCGTTTCGTCCTGGGTAGCAGCAGAGCATGGGTTGAGCATGAAGAATGAAATCGCTTTGCTCACTTATGGGTGGGTTCTCTGCATGAGTGATCTTCTCAAAGTATCGACGAACTCTTTCCTGGAGTATTTGTTTAACCTGGGAGGGCCCACTGCGAAAACCACATCTGGCTTACAAGCTCTGATATCACGGTGTGAGTTTTAGGATCAACGCCTTTTGTCTTCAAATATACTGAGGGGGTTCAAGTGTCTGAATTCTTTGTTGGCGTCGGTAACTCACTGAATAGGAGGTCGTAGATGAGGTATGGTAAGACTGTTTGCAGTTTGGCCTGTTGGATGGGCTCAAGGCCCATGGTAGTCTCCGGAAGTGACTGAGCCAGTAGAGGTTCAAGCAACGATTCGAGCTCGCCGAGTGATGCATTCAGGTTCGCCAGCCTCGTCTTGACTTTACTAGTCTCGCCCGCCATTGGGATTCTGGTCAATTCAACTTGCACTGACCCCTCGTGGTTGAAGTCGATCACGTGCATCTTGCCCTCTTTCACTGGTGAAGTAATCAAGCATCAATAAGAGCCTTTCACAATGGTATGTCAAGTCGGCCCAGTTGATTCACGAAATCGTTCATTTTTTGTAGTCTTCAGAACTTCGTTACACGGCTAATACACAGCTGGAGCATCGTATGTCTTCATTCCGTTCTCTGATGCCCGGCTGACACCCCCCTTCCCCCAGTTCATGCTAGATACACAGGGACTGGTGAGTCTGGATTGGTTGTCTTTTTTTTTTTTTTCAAGCTGAGATACCCGTGTAGGGCACGCGGATATTGCAAAATAGTGAGATCTTATTTCTACCATGGCTCACGCCCCAGCCTGACACGGTTCAGTGACTGGGTCACTCACCAACACCGTGATACACTGGCGTCCATCGTCGGTCACCCCACTCTGACTTCCTACCTGGCAATCGCAGACGGGGAGGCTATTGGAAGAGTCAGGTTTGAGATGACGGAGGTGCGTCATCTGTCATCTATAGTTTGGGTTCACTATCAAGCTCAATGCATATTTGTGTAGCGGATGCTCCAACCATGCGGCCCTCCACCACGCAAAGATGATGACTGAATCTAGAGCTTTCTGATACTTGCCGGTTTTCCGGTCGCCTGATGTCAGCATATCTTATTTACCTGTGCGTATTCTTAGGTCTAGCCGAGGTCTTGGGATGATGACTGTTCTCTGTACGGAAATTGCCAAAGAGTAATTCACTGCGTCGAAACTGTTCGTGATGTCTTGTCAGTCGGTTGGACTGATTGGACAGACTTGGCTGGAGAGCCCCCTCTATTCTTGATGTGCTGATGTACTGAGCTTTGGCAGAGGGCGACTGGAGCCGTAACCTGAAACGGGTGACTTGTCTGATGCAGTTCACACAAGATTGTTGTCACTCCTCCATTCCGCTTAGCTATTGATAACCCTGGCCCGGTTAGAGGCTGTCGTGATTTGTGGTGTTCGTGCTTGGCGTCCTCATCTTACAAGCGCTTTAATCATCACTCGGTGTCAACCCATGTTACCCTTTGCTTTCCCTCCACTTACTCCAGCCTGCTCCTCAGAGTCCAAACAGGACTATCCACCAACACTCAAAGGTGGCTGACATTGACGACAATTCTCGGCACCTCTGGTCTGCGACAGGATGGCTACTATAGATCCTCACAGACCTCTCTCCTACCGTCTCCCACCGCCTCCTTGCTCGGCGCACGAAAACCAGCCCGCTCCCAAGCTGAGGCGGCGCCCAACCACCAGTCATTACCGCCCTATATCGCAGTTGTTGTCAAACAAAGCTGACGACCCACAGTCCCACCTCCCAAGAATTTCCAGAAGAAATTCAGTATCATTTTTCATGGCTCTCCCTGATCGTTCGTTATTGGAGATGGTTCACAAGTCAAAGGATAAGGGGAAGGAGAAGGAGGGACGCACGCGCAAAATGTCATCTTACACATCCCCCATTAACGGAGCCAAAGCCCCCGTCGATAAGGAACGAGCTTCGCACCTTCGACCTGGCCTCATGAACAAAACATCGGTGGATTCGTTCAAACACGTAATCGATACTGTCCCTACGGGGCCACATCCCGATAGCGTTATCCATCGTGCCGAGGATGTTTTTGTAAAGAAAAGGTTGTGGCATCGCTATGGGAGTATGCGACTACATCCCTATCCAGGAGATGCCGTCTACATGCAATCTTATGATCCGGTCGTACTTGAAAAGTGAGAGCTAGTGTTTTCGGTCATTCGGTTTGACTGATGAAAATCTGTCAGCGAGAAATACTCGTATCTATTACTCCGGCGTCTGACCTCATCCATTCCGACTTTCAGTGTATCAATGGACAGGCCACCTGCGAATGTATTAGACCTTGGTTGTGGACAAGGGCACTGGATATTGGATGCTTCCAACCATTGGCCTAGCACAGAATTCACTGGGTTTGATTTAGTAGATGTTATGCTACCAGAGGTGCAGGAAAAAGTTAACATACGCTTGGTTCGGGGGAACTTGTGCGTACTCCTTTCCTCCTTCTTGGCTTTTGTCTCAATAACAGACCTCAGTGTCAAATACGTATTGCCGTTCTCGGACAAGAGCTTCGATTTTGTCCGCATGGCAAACCTTTCTCTTGCGATCCCACATGAAAGATGGAGCTTCGTGGTTTCCGAAGCTCGACGAGTCCTGACCGTTGGAGGCCAATTAGAATTGATCGATGATCAGCTTTTCTTCCCTTATGGGCACTCTCCGGTCATCTCCCCCTCATGCTCACAGGATGGCCAGAGATTTCGTGGGCCGAAATATTGCGAGTCTGAGTCCAATCATAGCTCCCCGACATCCAGCAGGTGTAAGATCGCCTCCGACACCGATAATACCCGCACCAACGAGGGAACAACCCAATCCAGGCCTGAACTTCTATGGTCAGCAACAAAGGTTTCCCAACGTCGCTCGATGGAGTACCTTGAACAATGGGTGAACACTTGTCAAATCTGTCATGATGTGGAAGATTCGTTCATAGACATGCTCCGGAAACGCCTTGTCCATCCCTCTCCCAAAGAATTCGTTTCCGACTTGCTGAGGTACACTTTTGGCTGCGGAAATGTCAGCAATACCCGAACGTTTGATATCAAACTCGCCCCTCCATCATCTGCACAGCTACACCGGATAGATTCACCCACCAATAACAGTGCCGATAGCCTTCTCGGTGCCGATCAAGACCCGGTTGACCCTGCCGAAGAGAAGGGTCAGAGGTGGTCGCTGGGAAGTAACGAAGACATGCCTACTCAGCCGGTGCTTCCCCTCCGACACAGCGCGAAAGCGGCGGGTCGCCTGGGTATATCCTACTCCGACCTTGTTGCGGCAACGGTTGCAGCGAGGCGACCAGTAGTTCATGGGAACCAGTCATACGACTACCCGGCCGCCCGTGGACCCCAACAATCTTCTGGAATCATAATTGCGCCTTCGACATTCATTCCCCTCACGGCGATTGAAACTGAGTTTCATGCGTGTAAATGGATTCATACCCTCCTGGGTTGTAGGCCTGCACTCGTCGAATACGTTCGTTCGCGCACCGATGAGACCGGAAAAACTATAGTGGATGACGCTGAGTTGGATGATGCACTTTGGACTTACGAGAGGTACGGTCCCTGACAATCCCTTCCGTACCCACTACTGAAAAATATCATTCAGCTTCCGGCGCCAGAGGTTTCACTGGCCCATAAACGCTGAGCATGATCCCGAGAGTTTCATGTCACCGTGTATCGCCAACGCTCGTAAGCTGGACGTTCACTCCCTCCTTGAAGGTCGTGAAGAACCAGTTCACATCCGCACAATTCACGTATACCACGCAACGAAGACCGAGATGACTTCTCTCACCAGCCTTCTTTTTAGCCCACCTTCCAGTCACTGATGTATTGATACTCACCCTTGCTATTGTACCCCCCCAATCTTGCCGATCAATCCACCACTGCATCATAGCATTTCACCATTCAGAACAGGACTCAACCCCAGGGTTTTACATTTATCTCCAATCATTTTCTCAGTATTTAATATAATGCAAACCTTAATGTCTTTATGTGTGAATGATATACCCCTTACGTTTGATTAGTATGTGGGTCGTTTCCCAGATTCTGACCACCGTGTCGACACAACGCTCGCAGTCATCTTGACCACACCGTTCGTCATGAAGCTCACAGTAGCTACGATGAAAAGAACACTTGGGTTTACTGCCCTCCTTTGTTGGTCCAGTGTGCTGGTCAACGGTCAACACGGACATGAACACTACGGGGCCATAAACCAGAATCCGTTCATACATGGCCCTAGCTTTGTTCACGAGGTGACTCCCAAAGAACCCACTTGGTTAGAAAAGTATGGCCCGCAAATTGATCAACCGTTCTCGGGCCCTTTGTCCTTTTCGCATTTGCCCTACCATCGGTGTTTGGAAAAAGAGGACGTGACCTTCGATATTGCGATTCTTGGTATGCCTCTTGACACAACGGTCAGTTATCGGCCAGGGTGAGCATGCGACTTGATGTAGATATCACACCAGACACTGAGACTGGTGACTTTTTGTGGTCTGAAGGGCGCGATTTGGTCCGTATGCAATTCGTTCCGGAAGTAGGAGGCAGAGGGAGACAAGGGGTTATACGATGTCATGGGGCGTCAATCCGTATGAGCAAGGATTCAAGGTCGTTGACTGTGGCGACGTATGTCTTTCGACTCCCTTCCCTTACCCCAAATCTCAACTCCGGTATTAAATCTAGATCCCTGTCAGTCCCTTCGACAATGCGCTTGCTGTGGACCAGATAGAAATCGCATATTCCTCTTTGCTAGCCAGGAGTCCTGTAAATGTTAGACGGGACACTTCTGCGCACTCTGGTCGCCGTATTCTGGCAAAGGATGGATTAATACATCCAAGAGTCGTTAGGTGGGTCCGTTACCCTACCACGAGAACTTGGAATGACCAATTTGATGAAGTCTTGGAGGAGACCATACAATTGTGCGTATACACCCATGAACGCTAATCTTCTGCTCATGTTCGAGATGGACGCTCTTAGGTTCTACCTATCCTTCGGTCCTTGTACAGAGTCTATGGTCCGATATCTGTAATTCATTTCGATGCGCACTTGGTAACATCATGCTTATGTCATGAACTACAAACTAACATATTCCCTTCTACAGGACACATGGGCTGCGTACCCAGGCCAGACGACTGAACAATCTCGCGTAACTCATGGCACCTTTTTCTACCTCGCCAAAGAAGAAGGTCTTATCGCGAATAACAGCGTTCATGCCGGAATTCGCTGCAAACTCGGCGTACGTCCACATGTTCTAACTTCTTTCTCCTTCTCCGTCCTCATTCAATTTGGGTCAACACATCGGTTATGAATAGGGCCTAGAAGATCTAGAGAATGATGTCAACGTCGGCTTCCAAGTGATTTCAACAGATGATATCGACGATTTCGGCGTGCCTGCCATTATCAAACGCATCCGGGAACGCATAGGTGACAGCCCAGTGTACCTCAGGTACGTACAATTTCGTTTCATCTCTCTCGCGTACGATTGAATACTGGTGCTTACTCATATCTTGCAGTCTAGACATCGATGTCGTGGGTACGTGATAACCAACCTCTGTGCTCCAAAGGCAGCGGCTGAGTCGATTGATGTATATGACAACGAAGATCCAGGATTGGCACCAGGAAGTGAGTCCCTTTCTTCAGTCATTTATACACCAGCCTTGGGCCTTTACGCTTAGGCAGGTGATCATTAGATCACACTGGGTTCAGACTTCATGAATGCATATACTGACCAATCACTTCTCCTGAATGTAGCTGGCACCCCTGAAGCAGGAGGGTGGACCACTCGTGAAGTGAAACGTATACTCCGAGGGCTCGCCGGATTGAACTTTGTGTATGCTGTCGACAATCTTCGATTGGTTCACACTATTGAATGGCTTCAGTGGCGCTGACGTTGTGGAAGTTGCTCCTGGATATGACCACGGTGAGCCAACTTCCCCGCATTCCCCTCACGAAGACATCACTCATTCCCGAACGATAGCCGAGACTACCGGGATAGCGGCTGCAGACTTCGTTCACGACTTCCTCTCTATGTTTTTGACCAACAAACCCCCGAAGTCAAGAAGTTCACTCAAGAACCCAGACCACTACCACTAAATAGATCTAGAGACATGTCAAAGGAATAAACTAAGGCAAACAGAATACGGGAAGATGCTATCGATCAGCTGTATAAAAACAGTTATATATAGAGTCTCTGGTCGGGGGTATCATTTTCCCAAATATGCATTACTCCTACAACGAACCAATAATTAATCACTCAATGATTAATGCTTGCCCCAACGTCCAGTTACACCTGAAGTCCCGGCGTCATATCCGGGGGGTGCATCATCGGTGGCATAAGAGGAACTGTGGGGCTGTGTGGGCGTTGCGTGGCTGCTGGATGATGGTCCTGTTCTTGAGTATGGAAGATAAGGGGAGCTGTTTTCTTCTGGCAGAGGGGGGACAGTGTTGGCGCCGTAGCCATCGCCGCTTAATGTGTATTGCTGTGCGGGTGGTGATCGTGCATTGTACGATGTATATGGATTAGGTGTCGCGGAGTTGTATGGGGTGGATGTGTTCGCAGCGGGTATGGGTGGGCTCGAGGAAGTATTGAGAATGCCGGTGCTATTGTAGATATCCGGGTTGAAGGAGGGCTCGGAATAGTGTGTTGTCTGAGGCTGTGACTGCGATCTGTAATTATTGTACTGATCAGGCTGCGAGTATGAGGAGAGTTGTTGGTTGTGAGATGTCGCAGTGTGATCTAATCCAATAAAATAAGTATGAGGTGGAATAAGAATAAAGGAATGGAGCGTACAAGAAGATCCACCAGCCGTGTGTCCATAGGTAGTGTATGGGTCTTGATAGGCAGCAGCGGATAGGTATTGGCTATTGGCGGGAGGCGGTGAAGTTCTGAGAGGAGCATTCGGGTGAGCGGAAGTTGGCGTATATCCACTGGCTTGCCTATGTGGACCAGGTGAAGGCGAATTTTGGAAATATGTTGAAGGCGAATGAGAGTGCCCACTGGCCTGCCGTGAAGGATGGTGAGGTGGAGGAGGATATGTGTTGCTCGAAGCAGCAGCATTAGAGGTCGGATTATAGTATTCGTCCACCGCACGACTTCCCTGAGGAGCGGGAGCATAACCACCGGAGGTATATCCAGTATTTTGTGGGCGGTGGCTGGTGACCGTGGGTGTAGAAGTATCTGTCGTTTCGTCCTTGTCGGTGTAAATAGAGTCCCCTTCAACCCGACCAGTCAGCGGCACAGTCTCGTAGAAGACGGGAAGACCTCCACCTCCTCCACCCGCGTGTCTGGCCTTCCGTTCTGCTTCAGCTTTAATGGCCTCCATCCTCATTTGCTCAGCGTATGTTGAGTCGGGACCAGCAGTTTCTCGGTCATCCTTTTTACCCCATTTGGATCTTGGCCCTCGCTTCTGAATACAACAACGGCCTAATGTGAAGAAACAGCCGCTGAAGAATAGTAATATCCATGCTGCCAGGGTTAACCAGATGGCGTTTCCCATCGAAGCATGGCCAACGGCGTTGATGCGGGCCTTGGCGATGAAGAAGAGGGCGATGTCAAAGATGAAGGCGATGAGGGTGATGCCGGCAGCGAAACCAGAGACGCAGGTGCTGCAGCAAGCCATCGACATTTCGCGGACGTGAGCAAGGAGGCCAAAGATCGCTGAAATGGCTGCGAGAATGAGACCAACAACGTGAAGGAAGAGGGCGTAGGTTATCCATTTCACGACGACTTGGGGAATCTGGACACTGAATTTGTTGCCAACCAGACCATTGATGTCTGACATCGTATTTGGTTAGTGCAACGAGCGAGAGTGGTAGCGGGCCCATACCCAGTTGGTAGCCGATTGAAGGGCTGGAACATGTTGTTCCATTTGAGAGCTCTAAGCAATACCCGAGAGTGCCAAAGGTTATTGCGCCGTGGTTGCTACCAATATTGATGTCCGCCCGAAGGAAATAGACTGACTTGAAATACGGTACACAGAACGAGACGACTGCGAGGAGTGCGGTTGCGACGAGAGTGACGACAAACCCAGGTGTTGCAGGGCGAATACAGGTCATGTTCCCGGAGTGGAGAACGGCTGCGGCGAATTGGGAGCTGAAGATGAAGGTTAAAGGAAAGAAGTGCTGGATCTGTGGTTCACCGTGACAGCACCGCCTCCGTCTCTGCCTCTTTGGGACAGGTTTGGCCATCAGTACTCAGTACCCGCTGGCACAGCTCATTTCTCGCCTGCTGGCTTCAGCGTAGTCCGGGCCTTGGCGCTGCGGACCTGTCCGCTCTGTTCTGCTGCGTACCCGGTAAAGCATCCATGTGTGAGGGCACCAGCTGCGAAATATCCCGTTGCTATGTTGTCCGTTGTCGCTCGACAAGGCTGTGATGTCGATGGGACACTAACTATATAACAAATGTTGATGGCATGTTCTATACCTAGTTGACCACATCAGTGTTTCTCTATCTCGGAGCGCAATGGCAGGTCGCAACGCTTGTCACTCAGGCTCTTCAAGATTTAAATTCAAGCATATACAGGCTTGACCCTGAAATAGCCAGTTGGGGCTGACATTGGGCGTTCAGCCCATCCAACAACGTCCGTTCTTAGCTGCGGTAGCCATCACTTAGTACTCAGGTATTGATATATCGTCCATGGACACAGCCCGTCGTGTTTAAGCACGCAGTGACTCGTCCTGTCAACGCGTGCTAGTCGCCACCACCCTCACACTCTCTTCTCCCCCATCTCTGTTCCGGCTTTGACAGCCATGAATTCGCACACGTATAGCTATGTTGTTGGGATTGCTGGGTTTCTCTATGGATCCTTTGGCTATGGACTGGTATGTCATACACATCTTTTTTCATGGTTATGCTGGATGCACCCATGACATCTTGACCCTAGAGCATCATCACCTATATCTTTGGAGCTGCACTGCGTCGCTTTTCTCCTGAATCCACGAGACTCTCAACTCCGAAACCTCCAATTATATCACGGGGTCGCCGATCCCTGGAAGTTCCGGCACATAAATTAGGATCTCGGCAGAGTCGAGGTCATTCCAGCCATTCACCCACTCTTGGAGCTTCAAAGTCAAGTGAGGCTGTCGTTCGCGGAACACCGACACCCGATGTCCAGTTACGACGAGTAGCTTCTCTGGATTCCTTCGATCGTCCAAGTTCATTCGTGCTGGTCGCACCGGTCATTACAATCAATCATGTCGAGCGCGTCGACAACATGAGCATCAAGGCCCCCACGATTACCATCCATCCCGGCTTCTGCAGTCTGTCTGAAGAAAAACACAGCTCCAAACGCCCAAGTCTGACTATGGCCGATCAATCATCACTTCCCCTCCTTTCTCCGCTTCCTCATTTCCTGCCGCCGACAGAGGGCCCTCACCCTGGATCTGCATTCCGCTTATCTAGCCTCAAACCCCTGTTGGGGACTGATAAACCGAAGATTCATCGCTCTGCATCGTCGCCCCAGTTGGCCGAGTTCAGCAAGAAGAAAGTGCTTGTGCCGGAGTCGAAGCAAAACAGCAGAAAAGAGAAGACTCCATCATCTAGAGAGAGCAACAAGAAGGCATCACAGCAAGATAAAAGTGCTGATTTTGTCACTCATCAGTGTAAGTCGCCCATCCGAATATGTTAATCTATGTATGACTCAAGCTGAAGCTTAGCCACTCCTTCTAAATTCTTCTCTGCATTTCCGAAGAATGTTGCAAAGAAGCGGTCCCAAACACTGAGGACCCAGCCATATAACGCACCCTATTTCGTGCCGCCCCCAGTACCCCCTATCCCTTCCAGTGTGCGACGTGGGAAGGAGGTAAAGCGCGGTAAAACACTCCCTGCTGAAAAGAGACAGCGTCCGTCCACGGCACCACAAAACTTATCGCTCCGGATGGGAACAACTTGAGCTTGAGACCTCAAAGCATGTCCACCAGTGCTAAGTTTCCAGAGTTAGATCCCCCCGGGGCATTTGTGTCAGAATTTGATTACCCAGTTCCCAGTACCACGGGGAATTGAGGTAGTAAATGTTCCGTTCCGTCAGCATGCTATGGTATAGAGCCCCCTGTACATGTATAGTTGTTAATTCATTTGATTTTTGACAATCCGGGGCTTGCGTGTTACTGGGCGGGTTTCCGGGAAGCTAGGTCTGTCTTTCAATCAATCTAGGGATATCCGAATTTCGAGAACCATGGCGTCTACTTGCCAAAACGAGGTGCTGCTGCGTACACTGTTGCAACCATTGGCCTCTAGTCGACTTCTGACTCTCAACCACTTAATGTGAGATGGGGGTAGAATGTTGCAATCTTATCTTATCTTTGATATGTTCTCACGGTGTTTAAATCTGGAGAGAGCGGACCGGTGACTGAAATTCGAAATTCACCACCAACGACGACAGCCGCGACGAGCATGGCAGAGCGACCTGCGATGAGTTCCGAAGCACTGCCCGGGGCTGGGCCAACGGCGGAAGCTGCTCTTGAGAACACATCAAGCTCGGAGAACAGATCTATTTTGGCCTTGGGAATACACGACGGCGCTTCACTTCCTCTCTTCCACCCGACCCCTACTCCTCTGCCTTTTCCCCTTCCCCAGCCCCTTTCTACTCTTCCTCTCGATCCCGCTCTCGTTCTAGACATGAGGTCCCATACTTCCAAGGCCGGAACACCACTTCCACAGCCTCCAGAGTCAACCCTTGCCCAGGAGATGGGTCGACCCCTCAATGTCACAGACGCACTCAGCTACCTCGACGCCGTGAAGGTTCAGTTCGCAGAGAGGCCGGAGGTCTATAATCAGTTTCTCGATATAATGAAGGATTTCAAGAGCCAAAAGTGAGCTGTCCGGTCTCTTTGTTCGTCATTCTTCATTCAGTATTTTCTCTTCCGCGTCCTTGTTATCCAGCATCGATACTCCAGGCGTCATCAACCGCGTCTCAAAACTCTTCAATGGAAACCCGTACCTCATCCAAGGTTTCAATACTTTCCTACCCGTTGGCTACCGCATTGAGGTCTCCGTCGATCCCTCCGACCCCAACACCATCACTGTAACAACACCACAAGGCACGACGACCCAGACCACAAACGGCATCGTCATTCCGCCCCGGCCCCCACGAGATCTCCAAGGATTACCACCCTCTGGTCACGGTAATCCTCTCCTCTACCCTACAGCCGCACCTCCACCCGCACCCATAGCTAATATACCTGGAGGCACGATATCCCGCTCGCATACCCCGGCGGCATACCACATGACCCCTCACGGTCAAGTATCATTTGACCCTAATGCACCATCTGGTACATTTCCTCCAGGACAACAATCTTCTAGCCAACCTTCACAGCAGAGCACGCAGGTGACAGCGGCTGCGTCATTCCTTGGCAATTTGCATGGACGTCAAGTGCCGCCTCCGGCGAATTCTACTTCCGCGCAGGTGGATAAAGATGGCAATGGCCAATTTAACCACGCTATACAGTACCTCAACAAAATCAAAGCGCGATATAATGATGATCAAGATACGTATAAACAGTTTTTGGATATTTTGCAGACATATAAAAAGGAGGCTGCGTGCGTTTGGTTTTTCTCGACGTCGCGTTAATTAGTCTCATGGCGACTATCACAGGACGGCTGCTCTACAAGCTCAAGTATATCTTCAAGTTCAGCACCTGTTCAAGGATGCACCCGATTTGTTGGCTGAGTTTAAAGTTTTCCTTGGAGAAGTGGCGGGTCCGCAGAATGGGATTGTCATTTTGCCTCAACCGAGCGGTGGTGCTACCTCTCCTTGGATCCCTCCCGATAACACCGCGTCGAGCCCTGCCGTGTCATCCGCGAAAAAACCACAGGCGTCGAAGCGTAAAAAACGTGGTATGGAAAAGGAGCCAACACCGGTCCCACAAGTAAGGTCTGTGCCTTCGAGAGTGAGTATTTTTCTCTATAAGATCGTCTGTTTTGAAGTATCAATAATGTTTCTTATAGGCGAAGAAGGCCAAAACGCATCACCACCCCGCCGACACAGGGTCACCATCCTATTCTCCCTATTTAGGGCCTCAGTCTCCTCAACTTCCTCCTGCTCACACCTATCACTCTGGCTCTCAGCCAAATTCAATGTCTCTGCACCCCCCTCTTCCGCCATCCGCTCAGGTTCGTAGTCCCGGCGGAACGACTTCAGCTGACAAACTCCTATTCTTCGATCGAGCAAAAAAATCCCTCGAGAATCGTGAAGTCTACGAGGAGTTCTTGAAGCTTTTGAGCTTGTTCTCCAAGGAAATCATTGATCTCAAGACCCTCATAGAGCGAACAAAGGTGTTTTTAGGGGATGGTGACCTCATGGCGGAGTTTAAGGACCTTGTGGGTTGGGATGACAAGGCAGAGAATATCGAGAATGGACCCCCCGGGAGTATTCGGACCGGTCCCCCAGAGGCTTTGCTTGCATTACCTGCAGATGATGGCGAAGGGCCGAGTTATAGGAGGTTGCCTGATAGCGTGCGTTTGTAATGGTGTCGGATTCCCGGAAATAGGTGCTAATTAATTTCCTGTAGGAGGTCCGCCTTGCGTGTTCTGGCCGTGACCAGCTTTGCCGTTCAGTCCTGAACGATGAATGGGTCTCCCATCCCACTTGGGCCTCAGAAGAAGCGGGATTCATGACTCACAAAAAGAACTCGTTCGAAGAGGCCCTCCACAAGAGTGAAGAAGAGAGGCACGAGTATCACGTCCTCATCGAGGGACTCGCAAGAACGATCGCGGTGCTAGAGCCTATCTATAACCGGATAGAGGAGATGAACAATGAAGAACGCGTGAACTTCAAGCTCAAAGCAGATCTTGGTGGAACATGCAAAGCCATCTACCAGAGGACGATCAAGAAGATATACGGGAAGGAAAACGTTAACGAATTATGGCAAAACTTGCAAGAGTGTCCCGCAGTTGCTGTGCCCGTTATTCTCACTCGGTTAAAAGCGAAGGATGAAGAGTGGAGGAGATTGCAACGTGAGTTTGCACGCACGTGGAGGGAAGTAGATTCGAAGAATTTTTACAAGTCACTCGACCACCAAGGAATCACATTCAAGCAGAACGACAAGAAGAACATTACGGCTAAATATTTCGTAGGAGATATTGATTCTATCAAAGCGCAGCAATTAGCTTCATGGGAGCGAGAGGGCAAAAGGGCGTTTGCCCATGGGTTCGTTGGACATCAACTGGAGTATTCTTTCCACGATATGGGTGTAATGATGGACTCGCTCAAGATGATCTATTCTTTCCTGGATCACTCTCAAGCTCACTATAGCCCTCAGGAACGGCGCAGCGTCGAGAAGTTCCTAAGGGTGTTTGTTCCCCTGCTATGCATGTATCCGGCGTCAGAGTTCAATACCGCGTGGGGACCCCTGGAAGGTGGAAACGAGGACGATGGAGTGCATGATGTCAGCGGTTTCTCAGAAGCACGGAGCGGCCGACGATCTGCTGGGAGTATGCACTCGAGTTCGATGCATACCAGTGGGGTGCCTGCGAATGATTTGCGGCGGAAGCTGCTGAGAATGGCGAGGGAGAAGGAAAGGGAGAAGGAGAGGGAACGGGAAAAAGCGAATCGGAAGGTGTCAGGGTCTGCGATGGGGTCCCGTGCAGTGTCCCCTGCTCTGGATCGTTCGCCGGCACCCTCCCGTGTTGGTCGTGAGAGTGAGATCTATGATATCTGGATCGAAGAGACGAAAGCCGCGGCAGAAAGTGCAAATGGTGGTGGTGGTGTATCAGAACGACCGTTTTTTACTAATACGACGTTCTATACTTTGGTGCGACTATTGCAGGTGTGTGGTTTATTGTTGTTCTGTTGTTATCCATGTGGTGAACTAATTCTGTCCAATTTGACCCTTAGTTGCTCTATTCCAGACTGTTGATGTGCAAGGAGATTGGTGCAGAACTTGCGGAGCAGAAGCATGCCACACTGCTTGCAAATCGTGTGGCGGTAGAATTGGGGTTGGATGACCCTAACGGACCGGCAGCGGTGCTTGCACAGACAACGGAAATATTGGGGGAACGTGGCACCGCAGAAAACGCAAATGTGGTGTACATGTATCTTGTCCACGCCTGTGATAAATTGTTTGACAATGAGCTGGACCAGGCGACGTTTGAAGAACACATGAGATGGTTCTTCGGAAACAAGGTGGGTTTCAAAAATAATTGAATCCATTCTGGATGCTGAATATAGCGTGTTCTGGGTATTTTTAGGCTTATCTGCTGTTTACATTAGATAAACTAATAACAGCACTTGTGAAACAGGTCAGGGCTAGTGTTGTGATATGAAAATATGGCTGACGGATGGGGCGGAACGGTTACCAGGTGCAGACGATTTGGTCAGACAGTAAATGTCGGGAGCTGTGGTTGCTGTTACAGGCGGCCCAGGCATCGGACACGGTTACTAGACAGGACATTGTAAGGTACCGGCGAGAGGCGGAACGACATGTAGGGCAAGATGACAATCTGTACAAACTGCAATGGGTGAGTTGATATTTCCTGGGGGGCTAATTTAGTCTGAGTGTTGGGCGTTGACGCATGACCAAACTCCAATAGGCGCGTGAAACGAAGAGCATGCGGATTTCTCTTTTGGGAGTGGATGACCCCAGCACAGAGAACAGGGCGTCGGGGAGAGACCGATGGCGAGACTATGTAAACACATTTGTGATGAAGACACCCACGGAATGGGTACCGCCAGCCAGGGGGGGGAGGAGTGTGGTGTTTTTGCGGAGGTGGGTGTCGCTTCCGTGCGATTAGGAGAGGATCAGGTGACTGACGACGGAAATTGGACTAATTTTAGATGCGCACGAGTGGCAGCGGGAACGACAGCCCCGAATAGGGAAAGCGCGATGAAGATCCGGGTTGATGTGCGGACATACAAGCTGGTGTACGAGGGAGGAGGGGAGGAGGTGGTGTGGCGGGGGGTGGAGAAGGAAGAGGAGGTGCTGCGGGAGCGTGCGCGGGTGCGGGAGGAGGAGCGGCGCAAGAGCCAGTGGGTGGCTGGGTAGAATTAGGCAATAGAGTAATTTGTCATCAGATGTCGGTCTGTGCTTGCACTCGCCTCCCACAACCCGCATTCCCGCCGCCAGACTGGGTCTTGGCACAACCCCAGTCCCCTCCTTGCATAATGGCCAAGCCTGCTCGTTCCCGCACCCCACCCTCCCCCGCAGTCCTCTCCCTCCTCGCTGCCATTCTTGCCTCCTCTCCACTCGCCGCCGCCAACCCAACCCCCCCTGCTTTCCTCTGTCCGTCCGTTGACACCCACCCGTCCCCCACCGTCCGACACAGAAGATCGGTGTCCCCACCACCCCCTGCCGTTCATCGTCCCAAGTCACGCCGCTTCGCACCCGATCGCGCATTGCCCTTCAAATTCGAACCTGGCCAAGACGGCGTGTGGAGACGAGTCGAAACCTACACGCTTTACGGATCGACCGTGTGTTCAGTGGTAAGCGTCCCCCCACGTCACCCCGTCGTTGTCTCATGACCGTCGTAGCTGAGCTGCCAACAACCTACCAACGCCATCAGCGCAGACGAAGTTAGCACTAACCCAGACCCTTCCTCGAATACAACACAAAGTATCAAGCTGCACGATACCCTACCTGCAGGATGGTTTCCCGTCCCCGGGCATGATGAAAGTCGGACAACCCTCATTCTCGCCCTCTCCCTTGTTCTCGCTCTTTTCATTTGTTTTTTCATCATTGGCTGTCTATTCTGGCGGAGGACTGTGCGGCGCAGACACAAAGATGGAGACCTGGAGATGAAGACGCGCAGGGCATGTCGATTAAGCGCTGCAATCCCCCCAAATGCTCAGTCCCAGGCCGATACGAGGAAGGAGGCAAAAGGAAAGCAGAAGATATGGGCAAGGGCTACTGCTAGGTGGAAACAAAATGCCCTCTACACCGCTCGAAAACGCAGGGGCAGACGATTTACCACCACACGTTCACAGGCTCTGGATTCATCCTCCACCACCCTCCATCCATCCGTACCCACGGAGACTCCTGATGATGGCGATGCATCGACTGTAATGTCGCGGGCGCACTCCGTCTCACGCAGTGTCTCTCATCGCTCATCCATCGAATCCTCCTTCGATACATCTTCGTCTTCCTCGAATCAGCCCCAAGAAAATAGCGATAACGCCCAAACCCCTCCCTCCGTCACCCTCAGCTCTTCTCCTGGTACCTCATCATCCCCTCCCGCTTACCGACAAGGCACCCTTGTTAACCCGATCATTATCCCCTCTGGCGGCCTTTCGGTGCCTGATGAACACGCTGACTCTGGCTCCCTAGTTCCTCCTAGCCCCCGCCCGTCCCATTTGTCCTTTAATACCTCACCCATCGAGGGGAAATCTTCCATTTCAGTGCAGGGCTCCGACACACCTCAAATTTCCGTTCATGGCGCACATGTCGCTACGGATGACAAAGCTTTACTCGCTCGTCTGGCAGATCTCGCTGAAAGACCTCCTTGGGAGATCCCAGATAATGCGGGGTCATCACATCAAGTTTCAGTTCCTCTATGGGAGGACGAGCAGCTAGAAGACTTCATACGAGCCTCAGAATCCTCGGAAGCCGATACCTCGGGCTCAACACAGCAACCCCTCTTCCCTCCTCCCCCGACAAAAGGCAAAATGGCCGAACCCTCGTTCTATGCCTACCGATGTAGCTTTGAAGAGTTTTCAGAGTCAATCGATCCTGAAATGGGACCTTCTGCGCCGCCCTTCGAGGCGCCTGGTGCACCTGTGCATGGTGATATGGTCATGCTACCCTCGGCACCGCCTCTAACAGAAGATTTTCTTGAGTCGTATCCCAATGCGCCGCAATTCGAGCCAGCTGCAGAAGATGATACTTCACCAGATCCTCTTGAGGTTAACAGTGAAAGAAACGCGGAGCACCCATCAACCGCTATATCGAGGCCTCTCAGCGAGGGCACTTTACCCGGCTATCAACCATAATTCGATTTCGCTTCTTGGACACCTTTCCTCCTGCCGCCGTATTATCCATAGTTGTATTTTTTTCATTTATTCTTTTGACACATTGCATTGTAGCTGACTGCAAGCCTCTGGGAACCTTTTGGTGCTGTATACACAACAAGTAGAATTTTTAGGGCTCTTCACCATTGATCATCAGGCATCGACCATCCACTTGCCAAGAGGCATAGGTCAGAGACGCTGGCATTCTGCTAGCTGTGCGAGATGGGGCGTTCCCGAATGTGTCTCAGGGGTTGACATGACTCAATAACCGCGAATGGAGGAACCTCCGATGCTCGTGGGTGCCAGTGCTTGGATTTAGAGTGGCTCGTGTCATGTGCATACCAATCCGGCGTGCATGTAAAGACCTTGCCCGTTGGGTTGGTTATCTCGGGGCATGCTCGTGGTCATTATTTGCCGCGACATCCTACAATTGACCCTTGTTCTCTCTGAGCTATTCGGGGTCACCCAAACGAGTTTGTTTTCACGTGACTTTCGGTCACCTTCATCTCAAAATTTGAGGTAACTGATAGTCTAATTGCAACAGAACTTCCCTGTCCGATCATGGGCAAGTCTCAGAAAAAAAAGTCCATGCGAAGACATAACCCGATGCGTGTCCCCGATTCACATCTACCAAAGGGACTCGCATCAGCTGCACAATCATCCTCGAAAAATGCAGCAGTCCTGCCTATTCTCCAAAAGGTCTGGAATTCCCTTCTTGTAAGTAGACGGGAGTTGGACCTCAAACCTCTTTTTGGACTTGTAGATGGAGAGTACGGACGCGACGGACAGGAAGTGGGCTTGCGTTGCCGTTTCGAATTTAATCCAAAATGACCCGTCGACGAGGAGATTGTTGCAAGGGAAGAATGTCGTCGGGGCGTTGCTTACCAGACTGACGGACAGTGAGGAGGAGGTTGTGGTTGAGGCTGCTGGTGCTCTGCGGTACGTCGAAGAATCCTTGTTGGCATGTCAGTGGACATGACTGGGATGACAGGAATTTATGCATTGATGGCGGCTACGAAATTTGTGCCGAAATGTACAATAAAAACATCCTCACACCGTTGAAGACATATGTGCCAAAAGTACGTTGAGTAATCAAGCTTTATATGTGCGATGCCTCAAGATATCATAGATCTCATCTGTGCTTGTTGAGTACCTTTCCAACTCGAAATCAGCACCTGAAAATGCGCAAAAATTGGTCTATGAATTCGCCGATAATGTGATTACGGTGTTATGGTGCCTCTCGTGAGTGTCCTCCGAGCGATGCATACTTCTAATTTAACATTCATAGAGAAACGTCGAATAAGGCTCTAAATGCCATCAACGAGATTCATCTAACGCCGTTCTTGATGTCCTTCCTGGCTTCCCGGGATAAACTCCCCTTGGGACCTGTTGTCTCTGCAGGTCTGCGTTCCCGCTTACTTGGCGGCGAGAATTGTCATTGACTGGCAACTATAGCGCAATGCCTTTATGTGCTAACAGATGATAATCCTCCGGCCATTACGGACGTTCGGGCCAACCCAAGTTACCTGTCCTGCTTATTGTCAATCGCACGGCCAGAAAACATTGTTAACGTTGAGGCCAACAAAAACGATCCCCGGCTGGTAACACTCGGTGTTCTTGCTGCAGGTAGTCCAGGCTTGCTTTCGTACACTGACTATCGGAACTCAACTATCGCCCTACTCCAGGTATCCTCCGCAACGTCTGCCCTCTTCCTCCACCCGCCATCGTTTCTCCCCTCGACCTCGACAAGGACATCATTCTTCCCCTCCTCCAGCCCACCATCGCATCCATCTCAATACCCGAAATCTCCAACACCGCACAAGAACTGATCACTACCCAAGCCGATGAACCTCAGATCGAGAAATTGTCACTCAAGCACGCGCCGAAGTCTGACCACAAACCTCCTGCTCATATTGAGTTGGATAAGATTGAAACGCGGCTGAGGACCGTGCAACTAGCGTTAGAGATTTTGACTGGCGCATGCGCGACGCTGCCTGATCCCGAATTTGGGTTGATGGAGGAAGAGGGCGAAGATGAGGATGAAGATTTAGACTTAGGTGAGTCCCCGCAACCACAAACAGGAAAGTGTGCTCCGTATCTGACACTCAAGCAGAACAGGACGAGGCTGGGATGGATACTGAGGTCGATGGTATGGCCGCTGATCAGCCCATCGTACCAGCCTTCATAACGGCTTTGGTCAACCCACTCCTCGCCCTTGTGCAACCTTCGGCTCTATCCTTTCCCCCACTGGCTACTCCATCGCCACACCCGCCTACCACTAGTGCTCTCAGTGCTATTCATTTAAGTGCACTGGAGTGCCTCAACAACGTCTTTTTGTCACTCGCTTCCTCACGGAAACCAGAGGTAGCTGCGGATGTGACCAGTGGTAGGAAGATCTGGAACGATATTTGGTCTGCCTTGGCTGCCGTCGGTACGCAGACCGGCTTGGGACAAGAACGAAGGCAGGAGATGTGGGAGAAGGCTGTAGGGGTGCTTTGGGGTGTCGGCAATGTCTGGAAGGGCTCCCTGGTAAGCTTTGAAGCTTCAACTCCAGTCGCGCGTCTGATAAAAGCTTAGGAGCCAAATGGAGAACAGATATCTCTGCTTATTCAGTTTTGTGACTCTTCACCGGATCCCAAGGTCCAGACACAGTGCATCGGTACCCTAGAATGCCTTGCTCAGTATCCGAAGTCAATAGCGGCTACTCGAGTAAGCGGATAATGCCACACTCAATGTTTACAGCTCTAATCACGTTGAATAGGTGATCTCAGACTACCTTATCTCTCTTTTACCGTCCGGGTCGACGCTTGCCCCAGTAGAAACTGAACCTCTCGTTCAAGCCGTTTCCGCTCTCATCGACATATATTCTGATGAGAATATGCCCTACGACGCCAACTTCCGTCAGGGCCAATACCTTGATCGTCTTACGTCTAGCGTGGAAGGTGTGGGGAAAGCTATACGAAATATTGACCGGCGGACGGAAGGAGGTAGGGAGTTGAGAATGCGGGCAGATGAGGTCCGAGAGAACCTCGTCGGATTCATCAAATACCGAAGAAGGTTAAATTTGTAGGTTGGCCTGTTGGCTGTATATTGTTGTGGTGTAGTATGTGACCGCCATGGTCAAATCATTTTTCCTCGAAGGAGTCCATAGCATCTCATTGGTAGTTCACCGCATTTGTCGTGTCTTCCTAGGGGTCACATGAATCACAGTAGATTGGAACCAAATTCCCACCTCCCGACGCTCACACTCTGCCATGGCTGATCCCACATTGAGGAAGACAGTGTCGGTCCCAGACGCCACACCTCCTTTACCAGTCCTCTGCAAGTTCATCTCCCCTTCGCATGGTGCGGGTCTTGGCTCAAGCCCCTGATTCTTTATACTCTAGCCCAGGCGGTGATTTCCAGGGGTTTTGTATACGTTTCTGGCAACATTGGCTGCGATAAGAACTTTAAAGTAGTCGAAGGTGGTGTTCAAGCAGAGACTGTAAGCCATGTCCCCCCTGGTTGACTACTGGCTGTGGCCAGTGACCGCTGCATCCAGCGTGTGGCAATAGAAAACATCACCAAGGTCTTGGAAGCATCGGGGACGGAGCTTGGAAATGTCGTCAAAGTGAATATTTATCTGGCCAACTTTGACAGAGACTTTGCGTCTATGAACGATATCTATTTCCAGGCAAGCGCCCCTCTGTCTCCAGCTGTGTGATAAGAACTGACCTTGTACGTCGTCTCTTATCCAGTTTTTTGGAAGTGAGAACCCTCCTGCTCGCACATGCGTAGGCGTAGTACGGCTGCCAATGAACGCGAATGTAGAGATCGAATGTATTGCTGCTCTCCCCAATTGAGATTACCTATCATGGCCCTGGATAAATGCGATCTGGTAGAATAGACGGCCGGATATTCGGGGACCTCAACTTTGAGGCTCCTCACGATGGATTCCACGCTTTCGCACTATTGAAAGTCACGGGGGTTTTTTTTAGGAAGTTTGGGTTATATATCAACGTCGCCGGAGGCCCGTGGCCTTTGTGAACTTCCTTTAAGTATGGCAGCTATCAAACAGAAAGTCTTTTCACCCGAAGCAAATCCACCACTTCCTGTGTACTGTATGCGATCAAATGCAATAGCAGCGTGCAATCACTTATATTCCTTTGCAGCACAAGCGATCATTTCAAAGGGGTTTGTCTTCGTAGCTGGAAATGTAGGATGCGACCGAGACTTGAAGCTGATCGATGGCGGAGTGCAGGCCGAGACAGTAAGCGCTATCTCCAGCCCACAACTATCACCACTGAAATGACGGGCGTCGTTAGCGTGCTGCATTGGACAATATCGAGAAAGTACTCAAAGCGGCTGGAACCGCTTTGGATAAAGTCGTCAAAGTAAATGTATTTCTCTCCAATTTTGAGGACTTCCAAGCGATGAATGAAGTTTACAAAGAGGTGAGTCACTCGGCGTTTGCTGGGGGTGGGCTTCGACTGATGGGTATTAATCCCTGGAGTACTTTGATCCACAATCGATGCCTGCACGAACATGCGTTCAGGTAGCTGTGTTGCCGTTGAGGGCAGCTGTTGAGATCGAATGTGTTGCAGCTCTGCCATAATTCCGTATCGGCAAATCGCATAAACTCTACGTCCAGATGTACTGGCTGATGGCGCTCTTTGCACCTACACACTTTAAACAGAGCTGGGCGATGTCTATGACGGACGCTGCGCTACCTCTGGGACAATCGGGAAGGTCACGTGTGTGATTGGTTTCCAAATTGATCTTGTTCATGGCCACAAAGCAGCAGTAGCACTCCAGACACCTCTATGCTCCCTGTTGTACCCTAATCCTATCCGTCCCTCATTTGCATCTCTCCACGAATAATGGCCACACAACAAGCGTATCATGCCTATGCCCAACAGAGCAAAGGGACGTTGATGCCAGGCCAAACCATCTCTGTCAACAAGTATACTGTCCAGGTTGAGCGGTATCTCTCGCAGGGTATATATTACATACGTTCTGTCGACGTCAATGCTGATGCCGCAATAGGTGGTTTTGCACAAGTATATCTGGTTCGAACACAGGCGCCTGTTTACAACACGACACACCATGTACTTAAACATGTTGTCGTTGCCAACGAGTCGATGCTCACAGAGGTGAAGAAGGAGGTTGATGTTATGGTGCATCGTATATGTCCTATCTCCGGGTTTTTGTTTATGTTCTTTCTCAGAGATTGCTCAGGGGCCATTCGAATATTGTCTATTTGATCGATGCGGCATGGGCGAAGATGCCAACCGGTGCGTTTGAGGTGTATATTCTCATGGAGTATTGTCCCGGTACGCCGTGTGTTCCCAACGTTACGGTGGATGCTGACTGTGCTTGAAGGGGGTGGAATAATTGATATGATGAATCGTCGGCTGCGCGAGAGGCTTACCGAAGCTGAAATCCTACAAATCTTCGTTGACGTTTGTGAAGGTGTCGCACACATGCACAATTCTCGTCCTCCTCTTTTACACCGTGACCTCAAAGTCGAGAATATTCTGCAATCGTCATCGACCTCATACAAGCTGTGCGATTTTGGTTCTACCGCCACTGTATCCAAGCCCCCAGCGAACTCGCAGGAGATACGTGCTGTAGAAGCTGATCTAAATCGACACACTACTCTGCAGTACCGCGCGCCGGAGATGATTGATTTACACTCAAGGAGACCAATTGACGAGAAGAGTGATGTCTGGGCTCTGGGAGTACTGTTCTATAAGCTCTGCTACTACACAACTCCTTTTGAGGAACATGGGCCACTTGCCATATTGAATGTTCAATATAGATTTCCTTCTTATCCCATCTACTCCCAGCAAATGATGCATCTTATCAGTACGTTGTCCTTGCTGTTTCTTCGACATAGCAGAAACTTATCCCCTGCCTCCAGGCTCTATGCTTCGAGAACACGGGGCTCAGCGACCCACTGTTTTTGAGGTTCTCGCTCATGTACACGGCCTCAGAGGCACAAAGTCTGCATACAAATACCCACTCCCAACTCCTACGCCATTATCGCCCCGGCATTCCGAATTCAGGTCGAATCCTCTGGATGGTGTTATCACGTACCGCCAACCCGGCCCTCAGTCACATCCACCTAGCCTCCAGCCCTTGTCCAAGGTCCAGCTACCTAAGCCTACTGATTTGGCCCTACCGCCGGAAAGACGCGGTCGACCTAAACCGAGTGTTCGGGAGAATGCATCACCATCCCCCTCCAAATTGTCAACCCATGAGCCTACCGTGGAGAAGGCGAAGCTCATCGACAGTGATTTTGGTACCGATGGCAACACAGCCTGGAGCTCGGCTATTGTTAAGAACACACTTATGGTGTCCCAGGGCAACACCGTTAATGATGACGCCTGGAATATAGATTCAACATCCGGAATTGACAAGGCACCAAGGTCATCACCATTATCTTCTAATGCCGGCTTCAACGATGATTTTGCCAAGAGTTTGTGGATATCCGCAGGCTCGAGCACGAGTAAGCCTCTACTCCCTACTCCGAGTCCCCGACCACAAGCGTATTCCCCTAAAATTGGTCCCTTACCTCGTGCTACACTCGCCCCAGATAGTGGTCTTCACAAAGCCAACCACGAGCCGCAAATACATATCACTAAAGAGAGGGACGCTTTCGAAGGTCTTGGGTTAATGACTCCTGTATCAAAACCAGCACCAACTCTTGGGGAAGCCAGAAAGTTACGCACAGGGTTGGCTATCATGAGCACCAATGCCCATCGACCAATCAGGCCTTCTCCCTCTCCCCGACTCCGACCTAAAACACATACTCCACGTGTTTCCCCAATATCACCGCCGCGTCCATTAGAGCTAGAGGCACCCTGGCCCCCACCAAGGCCGACACTTGAGCGAGCTACCTCATCTGCTGAGACCAGGTTTCCATCGTTGGAGGAGCTGGACGCCACATTCTCGCCTCCCAGCAGCTCTTTCTTGGGAACACCAAGTAAACAAGAGAGTAAACTCGTACATCAGACTTCGGAGCCACCCACTTTACCCCCTCGACCTGTCAAAGTTGGCAACACCGGCTCCGGGACAAGCGTGGGTTTGTTGAAACCGACGTTGATGGGGCAAGGTGCCAATGGAACACGTTCGGAGCAGGTTACAGGTGCTGTGGCAAGAGGGGATTACCTTCGAAGGTCTCAGGATGATTTAGTACCGCCAGGGAAGCGAGACCCGGAGAGAGGCGTCATCCGCGATTCTCCTAGCGCTTCTAAACCAGAAGGCTTTAATATCCCTAGGCAACCGTACCGTAGGGAGAACAAGGATGCACCGCCTGGTGTTGTACCCGTTGGCGGCAGCTCAAATGAGAACAAATATTCTCCGTCTCATAGTCTGATCAATCATGCGGCTCGATCAAAAGACTTATTGACCGGGGACGACGAGCACGAGCTCCCTGTGCGACACTTATTCGATCCCAAGCTTGGTCAGGATATCTTCAAGATACGGGAGTCGCCTAGCAAGCGTGCCTCGGTCATTGAACGAAATGATGTCCTTGAAGGCACAATTCCTCAGCAAGGACACGCTCCGTCACCTCCGGCCAAGGGAGCTCACATTGTTACCCCGAAAACGGCTCCGGCTCCGGTAGTGGAGTCCCCGACAGTATCCAGATTCATGAAAGCATTTCCCGCTCTTGATACGCCCCCGGCCCCCATCAACCATTCTTCTGGTTTAACGGAGGATTGGAGTCCTATAGCAACTACGCATTCTCATGATCTAACGAGGGAGAAGGGCAAGGAAGCTGGTGCTACAGAAGATTCTTCAAGTGAGGAGGACGGGCCAGAGGAGCCTATTGCTCGCTCTTCTGTACCTTCAAAAGCAACTGGCTCTCAGCGGAAACACAAAGGCCGCCAGAGCTCGGTTCATGATCTGGTGGACTTATGGGGAGGTGGTGTTGCCAACATAAAAGAGAAGCAACCCGAGTCTTCTGTACCTCTACCTGCACCTTTCAGACAGAACACGGGAGCTACCAAGTCCAAGGCAGCGTACTTACCACCTCGAACTTCATCTCCGCCCCGAAAATCTTCACCTCTCACTACCGGACCCCAGAGTCATTCGCCATTAACCTCGAGGAACGAGAAATCTCTTCAGGTGTCAGCTGGTATTCTACCTTCACCCTCGCCTAAATCCGGTCGTCCGAGACCTCAATCGTTGTTCATCTTCCCTTCCAAATCCAATGATAGCTCTTCGCCTCCTTCAACCACTCTTCTGCCTCCAGAAGATCCTAAGCCTCGTTCCGGTCGTCGAACATCCATATCTGATATGGTCCAACGCTACGAAGCTATTCAAGCTAATGCTAAAGTATCTGGGAATGCTGCACCTCCTTCACCTGTTAACGTCACCAAGCCCGTTTCTTTAACAGGTCGAGATCACATTCATGACTCTACTGGTCCGCGACCGGCCAAGCCTCCCCTAGACAAGATTGCTACCGCCCTCCCTGGTCTTGGGGCACCTTCAACCGGAGCAGGCGATCCTGTCAAACGCAAGACTTCACTGACTGTACATGCTAGTCGAGCTGCGTTCAGCTCCCAGCGCACGTCTCCTGTTCCCTCTACTGCATCCAAGTCTGTCAGTGGAGTCCAAGCAGATGCTGACATCGAGAACATTCCCCCTCGTTCACGAAACACCTCCGTTATACGACCAGAGCCGGTCAAGCTTCCCATACCAGCTCGCAAACCAGTGTTGTCCATGGAAGAGGTCACCAAACAATCCCAACCTGATCAACTGTTCTCAACGCCGGGTTTAAATCCCGACCGTTCACCATCACCAGACCGACCGTATCAAGGAGTTGGGAAACTGATTGACCAATGGCAACGCAAATCTGCAGAAGCTGAAGCCTCTCGTAATGCTATTCTGAGCAAACGTACCAGCCTTGCGCCGCCGAAGCGAGCTGGCCTCGCACCCAATGCCAAAGGAACATAATTCATGTTTTTGTCCGGGAGATATAGTAATATATACCCAATTCGCCCGCATTGTTTACTCTTTTTCAACCCCAGGACTACACAGCTCACATTGTTATGTACTTAGATATCTTTCCTCGTTACGATTCTGACGACTCGCTCCCTGAGTCCGATCCACCCATGAGAAGGGAATCTTCGCCCGCCTGTTCTTTGTGAGTACTCCCCAGAAGCCCTCGTGTGTCTGATCTCCGCTTGCTCGCCTTGCGTGCTGGGACATTCCCTTGACATGTGCTGTCCTGGACGCACTCTGCATCTCCGCTGATGCCGGGCTGTGAGGCTACTGAGTTGGCGCGTGCTATGTTTGAGTTGCCTGGATGGATAGAGACATTATGGAGTTTCGATTTGGACCGTGGTCGTGTTTTTTGCCCTGTGACTGAGCGGAGAGGATATGTAGAACATTGAGCCTGAGTCTGGGTCAATGAAACCTGGTATTCATCATCGTCTCTGCTAAATGTATCAAAGTGACAGGAGCGAATTAACTATAAGGCTTCATACCTCAATCGGGGAGGCTCATCCCCAGGCCTGCAACACTCAATCAGAAACTGACCTGACGCAAGGCTTGTAACCTATTGTGAAAGCCAAGGTGATTGATCTTCAACAACAGTGGGGTATAGCATGGTCCGCTCACAATAACGATGATTATCCTGAAATAAGAGAAACCTCAGCTCACCGAGACTTCCAGGACCACCAAAGTACATACCCTAGCTGAAATGTCATAGTCGCTAACATATAACATCTGAAAGGCCATCAGTGTTTGTAAGGCATAGAATATGTGGGCAGAACTCACAACCTCAAGAAGGTAACCACCCAGTATAAAACCGTCCTCCACACTACCTTTCCCCACCTGGTACCCGCCAAAAATCGAGGAGCCCAACGTCGTTCAAGGGTATATGAAAGCAATCTACATGTGTTAGGTTGAACTTGACGGGAACGCTTGCTACCTACCTCTCCAAGAGACATAGAAAGGCCAGGAACAGTCCAGCCAAGATGAAGTCCAGGAAGGAGCGGATGACCAGGGGGCGAAAGGGAACGAGCTCGTGGCGGAATGTCCAGTGTAGATGAGGGATGAGGTTCCCAACTCTCCATATTATGGTGTACTTCGTGGTGTAGTTTTAGCGGTTATGGTTTATGGTTGATGTTTATACCGCTCAGGGGCTACGCGAGGCTGTGGGGGGATGAAGTCCATCTTTTTTTCGTTGGGTTGGGCAGGATTGTAGAATTGTGCTTGGGCGGACGAAGGGGGAAAATGGGTAGATCTTCAAGGGGGAGGATCATTTATAACCATGGCCGCGGGGCTCAGCACCCAAGCAAAATAAAGCAACGACAAGAGTTAAATTATATAGACCGCAGATACCGCCCAAGCAAACCAAATGAATCTTCACGATCGTCGAGAGATCACTCTATCACGAAGACCGACCCGGAAACCTCATTCAGCTTTGCCTGCTCACGAAGTTCTTTGGCTTGTTCCTCTCTCCATTCACAATCATCATGATATTCACATGTGCTAGTCGCTGTGGTGAGGCACACGACAATAAAGCCATTCAACGACACTTACTTGCATCTGCGTGCGAGTTCCACTGGCACACCTCTGGGTCTACGCTGGCCTCTCCACCAGGTAAGGGCATCATTTAAGTGAAGGGAAAGAAACTGGGAGTTGTATTGAAAAGTCTTTGTTCCGAGGATTTGGTACTGTCTCTTGCCCAAAGTCCCAAGTTCTGGGACGACGAAAGCAAAGGAGTCGTCTATGTCTGGGGGGTATGATGCACATTCTACGGCATGAGAAAAAGATCCAATTATGCTTACCAACTGCAACGTGAGCCAACACTGGAGATGAATGAGCGAGGATTCTGTCTTTGTTCGTCGTCTGACACGAGTGTTCCCCTGGTGAACTCGCTTCAGCGTATATGGAGGAACCCTTGGGAGGGGTTGGTTCGTTCCTGCATTCTCCGCCGAACTGAAGTCGATAGATCAATTTCAACTGGTCGTCGACGCCAGCTATGTGCAACTGATGTACGAGGTCATGCCAAAGGACCGATAGGTCGGCTAGGGTGAGGACTTGGAAATCACCATTATCCGCTATGAGGCCTGCTTGCTCAAGGAAACGCCAAGACAACTGTCGCTCCGGATCTACGTTAGCCAGCTGCCAGAAAACCATGAAATCAAACGGGGGTTCAGATGACACTAGCCCGGACAGGAGGCGATGATAGAGCATCAGTTGCAATCGCGAGGGAATCATATCTTCGGCTGGAGGTAGTGAAGCGTGTTTTCTGGTTTTCGTGTCGATGATTTGGAGAAGGAATCCCAGAGGATCCGAATAGTTTTCCATCTCAGAAAGGGCAGTGGTGCGCTGATCTTTTGCTCTGGGCTGATAGCCTAATTCATCCTGGGGCAAAGGTTAGGAAAACAAACTTACAAGTCAGTGATGTTAAGCTCACGATTATGCCTACGATGATCTCCCCATCCTCAATCCCAAATACGGGCACTTCACGCTGCAACTAAGTGAGTCCATGCCATCATCAACAGAGTCCGCCTCTTACTGTCATTCCTTCCAACTGCATCCCCTTAAGACATGCCAGCATGTTCACCAACCTAGTGCAAGTGATGGGCACGTACTTCCGCGAGGACGACTCATGAACCCACCGCAATGCCCATTTTTCTTCAACACCTGTGATTTCGACTGTCACTTCTGCAGATTTAACCTCACGCTCCAATGATTTGTGGATGGCCTGCATGCCTCAGTATCTCAAGGTCGCAAGAGCAGGTTTACTTACTTTGCCCCTGCTGGTTATGACATCGTTCTTGACAGCAACTCTGGCATTTGTCTTGATTTCCTTTCCAGAGGCTGACTTGAAGGATCTAGGTCTTTCGCATAATGGCCATGATCGTTTCCCCCGAAGACCATATTCAAATTGTACTTCGCACCTGCATGAACCAGGTCAGAACACGTCTTCATGACCAGGAGAGAAGGACAAATACCAGGAAGGTGATACTAGATCGGTCACAGACAATGTTCCGTACGGGCGAAATAAATCTAGGGGACTATCTCGTGTTTTACGACGCTTGCTCGGTGAAGAGCGACGCGAACCGCGTGCGCCGCTGGGTACTTCATACGCAATGGCCACCTTGGGAAGGTGTTTCCTAGCGATTTCTGCGTCAATCTGTGCAAGGTCTTCTTCGGTAAACTCGGAGAAATCATATGCAGCAAACTCATCAACGTCCGCGCCAGACACTGTGCGCAAGATGTGGGTCATATGTCATAATATCTGCTGGGAATTGACCTCACTCTATATGCTCCTGGGCTAGGAGGTGGTGGGGCTGCTTGCGCGGACGCGTCTCAACATGTGACCATGGACTAATTCGGATCGTGACCAGCGACACCGATGGCCATGCACTTGTTTCTCACAAGAAGCAGCGGATGGCTCCTCTCTCTGCGATGAAATCAGCTCTATGTGAAAAAGAAATAAGAATAGGCAATCAGGCGACAGCAGCAGGCAGTCTACCGTCTCACATGTCCTCATCCACAAGTCCCTCATGACCTCGAAATTGATCATAAAAGCAGTCATAAACGAACAATCTCAAGACCTACAGAATGTCTCGACATCTCTATTCAGGGCTTTCCGCAGTGTTTTTTGGGCTCTATTTCGCTGTGGGTTGGAATGATTCCAAACTGTAGATTCTCGTTGACTTATGGCTCGCAGAATGCGTGGAATAACGGTCTCCAGAAAACTCCAGCTATGGGCTTCAATACGTGGGTTCATCTGAGCACTAACTTTTTTAAGCGCAATCGTCCCTAACAACTCAAATAAAGCTGGAACCGGTTCCACTGTGATATCAACGAAACGTTGATCAGAGAAACAGCCATCCAGATGGAGGATCTTGGATTTCTTGATGCTGGATACACCTTTATCAATATTGACGACTGCTGGCTCACAAAAACCCGCGATGCGAGTGGCAATCTCGTTACGGATCCAGCCAAATTCCCCAGTAAGTTCCAGTTTCACACATGTTCGTTAGTGTTGTCGTAACACCGTTCCAGGTGGGCTTAAGAACCTGACTGATTTTTTGCATGACCTGGGTTTTAAAGCTGGGGTTCGTTTTCATCCTCTTTGTTTGACTCAAATCGACCTTATTATTATAGATATATGTAGGTTTCTCAAAAGCCTTCTTGAAGTTCGGCTCACCCGCTGCAACCCTCAGGAGGATTTGGGTCTGACAACTGTAAGACTTTGAGCGTCGTTTAGCCCATTTTTACTGACCCAGATGTGTCAGTGTGCAGGTTTTTCAGGGAGTCTTAACCACGAGCTCACGGATGCTCGCCTTTTCGTGGATTTAGGTAGGACCGTTATATGAACATGCATGGACAGAAGTTGAAAGACTACCAACTAGGTTTTGATTATGCCAAGGTATTCACTCAACAAGTGCCTATAAATACTGGGGCTCACGCACTTTCCACAGATTGATAACTGCAATAGTGGAAGTTTCTCTGGCACAAACCCAGAACGCTTCCAACGCTGGACTGACGCTCTGGTGCAAGTCCAACAAGAGACCGGGAAGATGCTCTTCTATTCTCTCGTCGAATGGCAAAGCTTTGATGCATGGACATGGGGTCCGGCACTCGCTAATTCCTGGAGGAGTAAGTCTTCCCAGGAGTCTAAATGCCTCCGATACTGAATATCCCAGTATATGATGATATCCAGCCTAACTGGGGAAGGATAACCGCGATCTTGAACAATGCCTCCTTTATCGGCGATTTCTCCAATTTTTGGGGCCACAACGATCTTGGTGAATGTATTCAAGGTGGACCCCACCTCATCATTAACCTTTTTTGTAAAAGACATGTTGGAAAACGGGAATGGTGCCCTCTCTCTCGCCGAACAGCGAAGCCACTTTACCGCATGGGCTCTTGCAAAGTCTCCCCTACTCGTTGGAACTGATGTACGTAGATTTTACGCGTACAAGGCGGTTTTCAATATCTTCGCTGGCCATAGGTTTCGAGGCTATCTTCAGACTCTATCAACATTTTACTCAACTCTGAAATTATTGCGATCAACCAGGACACGGAGTTCGGTGAACCTCTAAAGCCATTCTTTTGGGGTAAGAACCCAGACGGCACATGGGATCCGTAAGCCAACCATTGTTAGATGGGTCCACGTAGCTGATCTGTTGATAGGACATTCCCTGCTCAATACTGGAGGTGAAGCCGCTTATTCTTACGCGTTGCATATTGCTCATTCTACTTGGTGCCACAGCGGATTCTTCAAGGATCAACAGCACACTGCAATAATGTACATCAACTTCAACGATCGCACGGTTGACCTCAACTTCACGTTTTCGCGTTCGCCCCATCTTAAGGCCGGAAAAACGTATGCAGTTCGAGACCTGTGGAAACACGAAGATATTGGCATATCCAGGGACTTTTTCTTTGATGGGGGCATCCCGGCCCACGACGTGCGTGCATATATTTTCACGGAGCAGCCACAATGAAGGGTATACCGGACATGTTGGCACTACTGAAATAAACCCTCTTACCTCCGCAAATTTGACGCCATGTCTAAGTCAGATTATTGTTATAGCTTCACCGGCTTGTGCCACGCCCCATAAAATGCTTCCCTGTTGCTTCGCCGCAGCCAGTGCGGTCCGTAAAGTCCTCGCAATGATGAAGTGATGGGTTCCTTTCTCGCTGGGTCCTCAGAGGACAAAAATTGATGACTTTCTTTGGAAGTAAGGTGTACACGCTCGACATCAATCCGAATGATCAAGCCAATAGAGTAGGTGAGTATCCCCCTCAGTAACGGTTACTCCGTGGATTAACCTTCCGTTTGACATCCTCTTCTCCTTCAGTGAACTGCACGATGGGGGGAGAAAATACGGATCGGCCCGTCTATCCATATCCCGCGCAGTCTACTCACTTCCGCATGATCATAGCATCTCAAGTTGCATGCAGGTTTACTCCATACATTTTATTCTTAGGATGGGACTAGGTGGCTACGTTCCACTTCGAATGGCGCTGGCAATTACTTGTGTGCTGGCCAAGGTTCATTGGGCTTGAAAGAATCCCTGGAACGATATAAAAGCTGTGGTATACCATCCTGAGTCAACCAGAAACTTTAAGACCAGTTTCATTCCTCACAATACTGATTTTTCCAAACATGTACTCCAGCCTCGTCACCCTTGCTCTCGCCGCTGTCAGCTCCGTCGTTGACGGTGGGCACTATTTTGCACCCGCGGAAAAATGGCCCACTAAACGAATTGCCACTAGCTCTCCCGACTGACAATGCTCCAGCCTTGGTCGCACGCGACTGCTCTGCTGAAACCGCCGCGTTCAACCTGGCGCGCGCTGAGAAACGGGGTCTGGACACGCGTTCGATTTGGCTCGGCCTCTTGAACGTAAGTCAAAACAAGCGCGCGAGTATGCCCACTCTTCCTGACCACGCGTTACAGACCACCTGTATCCTTTCCCCCGAGTCATCCAAAGGTACTCCCACTTGCTGAATCCTTGACGCGGTTTGACTGACATTGTTATATCTAGATAACTATATTTCTGGATCGGTAGGCGCATTCTTTTCTCCGAGTCTGACCTTGGGCCTGTGCATTGACTACTTGATAAGCCTCTCCGCTCCGATGTTACTAGTGGGGAAGGGTAAGTCCCTGCTAAGCTATCTCTTGACCCCGAGTCCTCATCCCCCTTGATGGATAGCGGCCTCCCCTTCACACTTGACGTGGGTCTCATGGACGTAACCACCTGCAAGCCGCTTGCGAACGCTATGGTAGAAATCTGGTCGTGTAGGTTATATTTCCTTTTTGCCGCTGAAATGGGCTAATTGTGCCGATCGGTTTGATCAGCCAATGCCGTGGGCGACTATGGCAGCTTCCTCCGTGGCGCGACCTCCTCTGGGTCGACTGGCATTGCTGAATTTCAGACTATCTTCCCCGGATGGTCGGACGGTGCCAACCACGTTAACATCGCTGTCCATACCTCTTCCAGCATTTCCTCTCCCACCGCTCACGTCGGAAAGCTCTACTTCACGGACAGATGGACTGAACTTATCGGCACTACCTCTCCATACGACCAAAATACTCACTCCAGGACTTTAAACCAGGATGATGCGGACTTCACGAACGCTATGGCAAAGGGATACGCTCCTGTTGTTTCGTGAGTCTCGGTGAAGGGAAAAGATCATAGTTCTCTACTGAATCCCGACAGCGTTACTTCTATCCACGACGATTGGCCGGAGGGCGTTGCTGGAATCATTAGTGAGTATGATTTTTGAAGTCTTATTTTTGGAGCACATCTAACCCCCCTTTAGCGGTCGGCCTTAACCCTCATTAAAATGGCCGGACGGCAATCCAAGGTCCAGCCTGTTAAATGCCATGCACCTGTAGCAGTAGAACCTGAAATATATTTGGAATTATGGAACAACCCGCCTGTTATGCTTAAGGATAAATGAGACCATTCTGCCAACTGTGACGTTGGTAAGCTAAGTAAGAGACTCACTCAAGACAGTCAGATTGCGCAGTAAATTGCCAGGAAGTACAATGATACTCTAATAAGACGCATCATATTGGGTGTTCGCTCTCTCTCCTTGTGAGACCGAACATCCTTATTCCCACGCAATCCACCGCCGATTAATGATGGACGACGGCTGATTGACTGCCCTATCATCCCGCCAATTGGTGCTTCGAGCCTCCTCTCATCCCTCTTTCTACTGGGTACGGTAATGTGTAGTCGGGTATTATGTGATCGTTCCTGAGGGATGTCAACATGTTCATTTGAGCGAACTGCACGTTTTAGGGTTTAGGGTCGTTGTGTTGTCGGCCGAATAGCTGGCAAACATGTTCTAATTTTAGGACTGTACACCTTCAACTCCCTTCGTATTCGACCGAGAAATTCACTTTTACCGTGTCTGTACCATCATATGCTCATCATTGAGACAAACTAGGCATAGTCGTCACCTTTTCAAGACTCAGTCTCCTCCTGGGTGGCTCACACACATTCACCAATCAGTCCTGGATAGGCAAGTTGTTCTACACGCTGACTCGACGGTAGTAATACTCGTTTCCCTGAAAGGAAGTGAAGGCTACACGCTGGACTCAATATTGCCGTCATTTTAGTAGAAGAACATGGTTCTCAGCCCACGACTGAGGTTTATATGACATAGGGTACGGAAGAGTACAGGATAAACCGCGGCCGGGTCCCATATTCTTAGTGCGCTTGTTGTACTGTCGCCCTGCAAGAAGAATCTTACGACAGGTTTCTTTGCTGACGTTGCCTCTTCTGGTTGTCGATGCCAAGAAAGTAATTAGCCATGAAAGCCTGGATAAACTTCTTGTTCGCTGTTTTGCCGTGGGGTTTCGGGTCGCATGAACCTCAAAGAGTTGAAGGATGGAAAGGGCTTCTGGAGATGTATAAAACCGCATACTACAATGGTTAGTCCGACAACGTCCTCTCGAAGTTCGAACACTCACTTCTCTTCTACACACAATGCGTTTCCTGACTTTGATTTCTCTCGCTGTTTTCTGCGGCGCAACTGCAGGTACCATCCGACTTCTGAACTGATCACCTACATGGGATTTAACCAATTTTGCAACAGCTCTCCCCACGGATAATGCGAACGCACTTGTCCCGAGGGACTGCTCGGCCCAGATTGGTTCCTTCAACCTTGCTCGAAGGGAAAGGCGAGGTCACGCCAAGAGGGCATCTGACACCAACCTCCAAGCTGTAGGTTGACGGAGGCCACAGGAATATTAACGGCCTAACGATGTGAAATAGCTGACCTGTGTTGCAGCCCCAGAGACACCTCTTGGTATGTACGGATCCACCGTTTGGATTTGATTTCAATATGTTGAAGGAACATCACAGAGGATTATACTAGTCCTGTATGGGTCTATCCTTGAAACTCTGAGTATACTTACGCTAAATTTCCACCAGCCCTTGCGCCAGAATGTGCGAGACGGACAGAGGTGGGTCTCTATTGATTTTCCCCGAGGGTGGTATTTAACAATATTCAAAAGTGGCCTGGAAGTGACTCTCGATGTTGGGGTGGTGGATGTAACGACCTGTCAACCGATGCCGGACGTTATGGTTGAGGTCTGGTCGCGTGAGTATGAGGCAGTCGGCTCTTGTTGTCGGTGTTCAGTTAACCATGGGACTTCCAGCCAACGCCCTCGGAGCCTACGGCAGTTTTTTACGGGGTGCCTTCACGTCCGCCAGTAATGGCGTCGCCGAATTCCAAACTATTTTCCCCGGTTTCACCTCCGACGGGGCAAACCATATCAACCTCATGGTCCATACGTCTGACTCTATGTCTGGTAGTGTTTCGCATGTTGGACAGGTCTTCTTTACCGATCGTTGGACCGATGTCGTTGGGATGACTTCGCCTTATGACCAAAACACCCACACTCGGATTCTGAACGCTCAAGATCCCAACTACGCGACCGCAAGTGGTGGGGGTTACAATGCTATCGTCGAGTAAGTCAAGAGTACTAAATTTGCAATGGGATAGCCCCACTGAGATGCGATGACAGCATCGAGTCTATCCATGACGATTGGCCTGAGGGTGTGATTGGTTATATCAGTACGTCCCGAAGTCGGACATACCTCGACCCAAACCTTACGATATTTTCCAGCCGTTGGCGTGAATCCCGAGAGGAAGGTCAACGTGTGACGGACCCGAGTCTAGTGTACGATGATGCCTAGCTAGTTACTGCCAATACATGGAACCATTTTGTGAGATGACGTAATGGGAAACATCGCTGTCGGCTGTGGTCCAGCTCTGCAGAAACGATGAGCAGCTTGGGTGTCCTTGCTCAGCTGCTCACTCTGCGTCTCTTACCTTCTGCCTCGCACTCTGGCTGACCAGTCCGCTTGGGTCCGCTCTTCCTCACCGACAAGAATGCTACCACACACCCGTCCCTGTAGCACTTTTTCTTTCACGTCCCGCTCCCTCTTCCATTCGCTTCAACAAACGACTGTGACGATCATATTTCGACCCTCTATTCCTTGCCCTTTTCAACGTCTGACGTCGAAAGAAATGTCTTGATCATGCTCTCCGCTCGCGCCGTCGCCTCATTAGGGTTTGGCTTGGTGCGCAAGTCAATTCAGAGCCTCGCCCGGGTACTAATAGACCTTTTAGAGCATTCTTGTCATTTGGCTTCGCTGGCTTGCCTCAATGATTGTCGCCATGCCCACCCCTGTACTAGGATTTGCAACCATGGACAACGAACAGCGTCGCTTTCTTCCTTGTGAGGCCGGAGCCCTGAATTCCACCCAAACATCTCTTCGCGCTGCTGTCCATCTCGGGCTTGGGTCTACTCCGTTTCAGGGCAATCACCGAGACCGTTCTCGTCGCGTGAACTTTGCCGATTCCACCCATTCAGAGGTGGCACAGACAACACGCCGAAATAAGACGCGAGCGCAATCACTCACAACCTCCATATCCACCCTGCCCGACATCGATTTTTTGCACCCATGCCCGTCGGGCTCGGTTTCGCCGCCTCTGACTGTGTCGATGCCGCTGCTGTCGACTCCCACTTTTTCACCCATCTTGACTCTCGATCCAGCGGAGCCCAAAATGGAGCCCCCCCGTAGATCCTGCTCAACGTCTCGCTTGTTTCTCAAGGTGAAATCCCCCTTTCAAGTCAAAAGAAATCGTTTTTCTTTGCCGTCCACGTTACCTGAAGAATGTTCCGGTTAGTAATGTTACTCTGGGCCTGTGCAATATGAACTTATATCACTCCAAGCTCTGGATACGACAACTACGAATACGATGACCATCGCGACGACACCAAAGAAAAAAGCAGCTAGAACTTTTATCCCGCCCTGGCGTCCCTCTTCACGTTCGAATTCGATTACGACAAGTGATACCGAGATTCATACTTGGCATGCTAAATCCCCGTCTCGACCCTTTCCTTCTCGGTTTTCTCGGCCACCTTGTACAGAGTCTCAATCTTCAAGTCCAACGGCTAGCAACCATCGTTCTCTGGGCTCTTCCCTTTTTGCTCGGAAGCTATCGGATCCATCGAATTATACTCCCAGGCTTCGTACATCACCATATGACGCACCCTACTTTGCTTGTCCTCCCATTCCACCTGGGGTGGGATGCTCTGGGTCACGGTCGTCCATAGACCAGGCCCTTACTCCTTCATCGAGGAGCGGAAGGAGCGGAAGGGAGCTCAAGAGTTAGCAAGGCCAGGATGCATGGGTTGGTATCATATCTACCAGGTCAAAATCAGGGTAGCCTATGTACACAGATATAATTATTGCAGCTATTGTGAGCCCACCTCCGTTATTTCCAGCAATGAGTTACTCATGTTTCTCCAGTATCATGGGAACAGTAGCGTATCTTGGATGCTATAGTCTTTTATTACTACAGATCATGTGATTACTCCTCAAATGTGTAATTCAGGTCTCAGGACCGCCATGCTAATGTCTTCCACGCAAGATCAGTCTACCTCTTGCAACAATACGTTGCCGACCATCACAGTCGAACCAAGTGACTATGTCCCGGCCTTGGTCGTCATTGATATGCAGAACGACTTCGTATCCGGGTCGCTCGCCGTTCCCGAAGCGGAGGCAATTATCCCTACCGTCAATGCTCTGATAGATTTACCTTTCAAATCCAAGATTGCGACAAAAGACTTCCACCCCAATAACCACATCTCATTCGCAAAGACGCACCAGATGTCGGAGTTTACGACTATAAGCATCTATCACCCCGAGGATGAGGTGAAGGCACTGGGGATAGAGCAAACCTTGTGGCCCATCCACTGCGTCGCGCATACTGAAGGCGCGGATTTCGCCCCCGGTGTGCTATCAGATAAGTTCGACATAACTGTCCATAAAGGCACACACCCGAGTATCGAATCGTACTCGGCGTTTCGTGACATATGGGGAAGAGGCGAGACAGAGCTGTCGACGTTGTTGAAAGAGGTCGGAGCGACTGATGTCTACTTTTGCGGACTTGCGGGCGATTTTTGCGTCAAGTATACGGCCAAGGATTCCATAGATTATGGGTACAAAACCTGGGTCGTCACAGATGCTGTCAAGAGTATATCGTCGGGTACCCTGGCTTGGGAAGAGATGGAGAGAAAAGGCGTCAAGTTCACGAGGCTGGAGGAGGTGAAGGCAGAGCTTCAAGGATATCCTAGGGATCGAACGTGAGTGCTTCGCGTCTAGTTTGTAGGGGCGGCTGAAAGTGTGCTAGTAATACAACACATGCGTGGACGTGAGGGTCGGGCGGGCGGCTATTAATAGGTCTATCGATATGTATTAGACTCGCCTCAACGACTACATCAGGAACTCAACACTCCTATTTTATACGCTGTTGTACCTGTCTGTATTAGCCATGTCAGATACGATCGTTTTGAAGAAACAGCTGCTGTCTGGTGGTGTTAGATTGTTGGCGCACTCGACCACTTATATCCAGTGATTTAGGTGTGTAGGCGGAGCCACTTGCCTTGCCCACCGAGTGAAGATCCAACGGGAGGGGGATACAGGGTGTTGTGCTCTCAATGCTCTGGTTTTTCCCATCGCTCAAACCTTCAGCGCCTCAACGCCTGTCGTCAGTGGTGAAGCGACCGTGTACATGTCAAAGTGGCAGATCAGCCTGACGATAGGGGGTACCTTCTTTGTATCTTTGGGTGACATCTCGGCGGCAATGACCCTCACGGAAACGAAGTCTCTAAATCGCAATCTCAAACAACCTCAAAACTACAATTGTAGTCTTTCAGTCGGAGTATCCATTCTATAGACTCAATCCATGTACTCTAATCCTGCCCAGGCATTCCGTCCTGAGCAAGGAGGTTGAGCATTGCCTGTATTACAGGGTGGTTCTGAGTTTCGCTAAGGCTGGAACCATCTTCGATGCAGGAGGTCAACAAGAGGTCAAGGAGTTGTCTATCACACGACGATCAGAACAAGTTTGCCTTGAGTAGTATTTGCATACCGTAGTTGATTAACCAATACCCCGATCCGTGGCCATGATTTTAGCCTGACAAACATTTCTTTTTTCCCAATAGTCAACCCTCCTTTAACGTGGTCGACGGATATAGGACCGCCAAACAATAGTAGTGCGTACATGGGCACCTAAAATAAGTCAGAAGCTATTAGGTTTTCTGGGCCCTGAGCCTCACTTCGGTGGCATCCTTTAGGAAGACCTTGGAGCTTTGGTATTTGTGGAAGTAGACCAAGAAAGGTGATTTCCAGGATGCACATCCGAACATCACGCTGCCAGGATGAATGAACACCCTTGCCTCTCTCAAGTCAAACATCTTGAACTCTTTGGCAGTGTTATGCCTTTGAATGGTCCCAGCCTGTATTTTGTCGAATTTGATGGCTGATTTCGGTAAATGCACACGCGCCACACGAGGCCATAGTCCACCTAGCATAATAGCTTTCAAGAGGTTGAGGTTCTCGCTATTTGTGTTCATGGTAGTGTCCATAGGATCGCATTGAGGAGGGATAAATCCTCGGTCTTCTAGCGCTGCACAGAATTCTCTGCGCAAGGCGAGAATCTCCTGCAGAGCGGTCATGGATATGAAGTTCTGAGAGGTATTCATCAGCTTCCTTGCCCTGAGTGGTTCTTGCAGTTGTGTTTACCTCTCTGCAGAAGGACTTCAAGTTGTTGCCCTGACCCCTGAGTATTTGGCATTGCTTGAAGGCTTCAAGACAAGTCAATAGATCACTGTTTTGGGTAATGAACTTCTCCCTTGCACTGTAAATGCGCCTACTGAGAACGCTGGAGATTTGTATGTGTGGATGACGGACCGTAGCGCCTCATCTCGTTTGTCTGGGTCCGTGCTCAAGAAAAGAGGTCTGGAGGACAACAGGCTGGTAATGCTCAGAATAGGATTCAAGCAATGGAAAATAGTTCCAAGAACAAGCATCTGTTGCCCCATTTGAGCTACTGGCAACCTATGCTGATCAGAGTCATTCATACCTTCGCAAGTCGAAGATCGAGGGGGATCATTGCCTACAGCAGGATGAACGCCTATCTAGAACAGAGAAAGAACGGCCCACCATATGCCTTCCTAGAGGCGTCAACTTATCTTGTGAGTCAATTGCACCTAGGTCTTGTAGTGATTGCCACGCCCTGTCGACAGTCTCAAATTCAGGAGGGTCAATAACTTGTTTCAAGAGTTGCTGAATGACATGAAATTAATTAACGTAGGTGGTGGTGCAGGTCGGAGATGAAGCTTACTTTGACATCTCCTTCCTCGTCCATTACCTTGGCCGATAGTAACACTTGTTCAAGTGGAACACGCAGGATCTCTGGTTTTGGGAACTCTTCCATAGTCACCTTCTCCGTGTGTCTCGTGTACAGTTTATAGCAAAACCCAGGCTGCATACGCCCTGCTCGACCCCTCCGTTGTCTCGCCGCAGCGCGTGTGACTAATACCTCTTCTAGACGGGTAAGGTCCGTTTCCGGTACATATCGAGTTTCCTTAACTCTGCCGGAATCGATAACGTAGACGATGTCCTCGATCGTCACTGAAGTCTGCAGTGTATCTAGGTACGGGAGGCGAAACTGAAATCGGAGGGACCCACCTCGGCCACGTTCGTAGCGGCAATGATCTTCCATTTCGATGTTTTATTGAAGACACGATTCTGGTCTTCGATGGGCAAATTGGCATGTAGAGGAAGAACTTCGGCTATTTCGGCGCTCAAACAAGAGCTGATGGCATCCATACAACGCCTTATTTCATTGATGCCCGGAAGGAATACCAGGATCCCAGCCGTCTTGTGTTTTTCAACGATATAGGCTACTAGAGAAGCAATAAGCTAAGGAGATGATCAGTGCCCCATAGTCAGCATTTAGGAATGACAGTGGAAGAACCTGGTAATCGATGTTTCCAGAACTTGCTACGCTATGGACAGCAGCCAGTGAGTTCTCGTTCAAGTCGTTCCCATAATAAGATCGCAACTTCTCCAATCTTTGGATTTGTTTATCGTCTAGTTGTTTCTGCTGATTGAGGGGAGCCGGGGTGTAACCAATGGTTGGGATAACATCTTCGAGATATCTGATTGAAATCGTGGTTTGTCACCCGGACCACACTTTCACAAGACTTACCTGTCTGTGACGGGATGTGTGATACCTTGAATCGTCAGAACAGGCGCCCCATCGAAGTACATAGCAAACACTTCGTGGTTGATTGTCGCGGACATCAGAACAATCTTGAGCTTGGAATGATTCCGCAAAAGTTGTTTGAGAGCAAGTAGAAGAAAATCGCCATCAAGTGAACGTTCATGTACCTGAAGGATATATTAGCTTTTAATCGCTCTAGGTATCGAAGGATTCACCTCGTCGACGACAACATGAGATACATTTTGCAGTCGATCACCGTTACTCAAACGTCGGAGGATAACACCAGTTGTACAGAAAAGGAGCCGTGTCGATTTCTCTTGTTTGCTTTTCCCCCTGACGGCGTAGCCCACGGTCCCGTCGTTTCCTCGCTCGCAAGAGACGCGATTTGCTACGGAAATGGCGGAGATCCGTCGAGGTTGGGTGACGACAATATAAGGAGCTTGGGTTTGCTGTGTGGATTCTTCAAAGGACTCGAGAATATATTGTGGCACTGGTTAACGATTAGGAAGATTCACTAATGCAAAGGGTGGCGCACGTTGAGTAGTTTTTCCACTACCTGTAGACAATGAGAAAACTGACTCCGCGTAGGGAAGGAAACCATACCAGTTTCTCCAACGACAACAACGGCCCTGTTCTTTGACAAGATATCGAGAAAATTCGTCCTTGCCTTGAAGGCGGGTAATAGCCTACGTCCTTCGCTGATCAGAGTAGGTATGTTCTGAAATAAGTTAGTACAGTAGTTCGGGTTGCTTAATTTTACTAGCCGACCTTGGGTTTTTGCTTTGGCATATTGGTCAGTAAGTTGGGCGAAGGTCGGGTTATCAACCTGGGCTCCTTCTCCGCTTTCCTGGGTCGCACCGTCGCCGGCACATCGATTTTTTTGTGTTCTGGTAAGATTCCGGCCATCACAGTAGATATATCGGGCGGCCCATCATCTTCAAAGCGTGCCCACTCCTCGTCCATAATCCTCAATAGGATCAATCCGAAGGTTTCCTCTGGCTCTTTTGAGTCTGGGATACGGTTGAGCGCTGACAGGATGCAAGACAGGATGTGCAGGCGCACATAGGGCGCTGCACTCTTGGATGCGATAAACATGGGTACAAAATAAGGGCGGGGATATCGTTTAGAACAATTGAAGAAGATGTGGAGAGTCAAAGGGGCCATGAGCGACGGTAAGACATAATGCCCAACATCTTGAAGTTTCGCGCCTAGGCATCGAAGTTCGTCCTCATTCAAGACGAACGGCTGTAAGTCCTGACCTAAATCCTTGGATTCGATACCAGTAAGTCTCTCTCCCAGCTTCACCATTAGCAAAGGCCAGTCGTCCAAAACAGCAGGATCTCTGGTGAACTCTTGGACAATATGAATTGGCCAACCGGCCTCTTTGACGGCTTTATCTTCAATCCACCTCTTCTTTACATCACTTGTCCCAGAATGAGTAGAGGAGATAAATGGGCTGGAAGAATTAGCGGCCGGAAGAAATCGGGAGGGCAAATCACACTCGGGAACATGGAGAAGAAGATATTCTGTTGCTGCCTTCGGAGCGGGTAACGTTTCCAGGAGTTTTCCTAGTAAAGGCGACGGCTGGGATAGGAATGAGGCCGCCTTCTTAATATGAGACTCCTTAAAGCCGAGAGCTGCAAGCTGAGCTAATGCTTGCGAAATCGCTTGCTCTTCTGGAACCAAGGTTGCATCATCACCGTACAAAGCAAACCCCTTGCGGTGAATCGGTATCTTGCATAGGTGCTGAAGCAATTAATGAACTCACCTCCTTGATCGCTTCTTCGACCCTTTCCCTGAGCATGGTAGCCATTTTAACTTCTGGGCTGTCATTATACAGGTTGGAAACCGAACTAGACTTGTTTTTGTGGGGCCGATTGGCAGCCTCTCGCTTCTGGGCAGCTTTTTGCTGGCGCTCCTTGACTTCTTGCACAGCAGCAAACGGATCGGCTGCATACATCCAAAGTAGATGTTCAGGAGCGGCTTTTTGTTCAGCAGCTAACACATTCCAGTAATCTCTAGGTCCAGGCGGTAGAACGAGGTTAAGCTGAATCCCATTGCAGAACTAGTAGAATGCACATCTTGAATATCGAGACCTGATGATCGAAAGGCACCGTCACGAACGCGGTAAAGAGCATATGTTGCACCCCAATGTCGTGCTTCTAAAACTGATGGTCGACAGTAGGGTGGATGTGGTGAGAGTCGTACTGTCTCCCGTTCCGACGTCTTCTTATTGATCTTCGCGAGAGTCACCACGAAAGAATACCCTTGCTCTCCATGGCGTGGCTGGTCGAGAGTGTGAGTTTCGAAAATCGACAGAACAAACAAAGAGGTACGGTCTCAACAACTGGCTTGTCCCAATCTTGTTTCTGGCATCTTCGGAAGATGACATAGCATCTTTAGAAAATTTCGTCATCATAAATGACCATACCTCTCGTGGAGTAAATTGAGAGGATATTTTGATCCCGGTGGAAACAGGGGTTTTTCGCTTTCGGCTTTTGGCCCACTTAGTTCCGTGGGTTTTTGAGCTTTTGACGAGTTCCCTGCGTTTCCGGATTTGACGATGCCTCGCCTTGGTGGCATGTCACAGGAGTGCAAGAGAAAACCAGAAGCACAGCCATCTCGGAGGCCCTGTTGCTGACGTAATCAATGATTCAGCATAGTCTTCGCGTTTGGGAGGTTACTGAGTTAACTCCTCCCACTATGGCCAACGATGACCTCTACAATTTGGAATTTCTCTCCTTAGTCGCCAAAATCAGCCAGGAGCTCGTGAACCACCTTAACCTTGACGATAAGGTACTCGCTGAGTTCCTCATTGCCCTGCACGAAGGATGCAACGGGAATTTGTCAATCTTCAAGGAAAAGCTGCAGGAATTGGAGGCCCGGTTTTCGGATTCCTTTGTGGAGAACGTGGATCGGCTCATTCTCAGCATGCATCCGAAGTACAAGAAACGAAAGAAGTCGTCTAAAGCGAACGGCAAGGCGAAGGACAACCTACAGCTAGACGAGGCGGAGCGCAAAAAGCGTATGTTCCCTGGTCTCGCCTTAAAAAACCAGGATCCCCCAGCGGCGGTACCAGACGATGTATTCCTGAAGGAACTGGGGGATATTGTGAATGGGGTCAAAAGACCGAGCACAACGGAAGACGAACCACCCCCGAAAAGGCGAAGACGTTCACCATCGCCCAGACACCGAAGTCCGAGTCCCATACGGGAGAGGAGATATGATGATAGGCGAGGGCGTTCTGGTGGTCGCAGCCTGGATGAACGACCAGTCTTGTACAAGATTTATGATGGGAAGGTGGTTGGCTTAAAAGATTTTGGGGCATTCGTTGCGTTAGAAGGTGTTGTTGGGCGAGTTGAAGGTGAGGATTTCCTCTCTCCCTTTGGGCGATGCACTGACAGTCCCTCAGGTTTGGTGCACGTCTCAAGTATTCAGGCTGGTGCAAGGGCCAATTCTGCCAGTGATTTGCTGAGTCGGGGACAACCTGTCAAAGTCAAAGTCCTGAGTGTAGCTGCCAGTCGAATCGGCCTCTCCATGAAGGATGTTGACCAGGTGACCGGGCGTGACCTGACGCCCTATCTTCGCATCAAGTCAGAAGCCGAACTCGAGGAAGAAGAGCGAGCTCGTGGCGCTCGTCTGTCTTCAGGTGCCAATAATGTTCCGCTGCGGTCGAGAGATGAAGTACCCGTTAGGTCTGCGAAACGGCTCACCTCTCCGGAACGCTGGGAGCTCAAACAACTCATATCCTCCGGTGCGATAGACCCATCCGAGTATCCTGAACTTGATGAGGAGATGAATAATCCCTTGGCACATACTGAGGTGGAGGAGGAATTAGATATAGAAATTCGAGAGGAGGAACCGCCTTTCCTCGCAGGACAAACGAAACGGACCCTCGAGCTCAGTCCAGTCAAGATCGTCAAGGCGCCTGACGGGTCGCTCAATAGGGCTGCCCTCAATGGTGCATCATTGGCTAAGGAACGTCGGGAATTACGGCAGCAGGAGGCGAACGAGGAAGCTGATTCGCAAGCACGAGATTTCAGCCAGCCATGGTTGGATCCTATGTCAAAAGACTCAGAAAAGGTTTTTGCGCAGGACCTCCGTGGAAGTCTAAAGAGCCAAAAGGTCGGGGAGGTGCCGAGATGGAAAGAACAGAGTTTTAACAAGGCGACGACTTTCGGTGAAATCACGAGTCTCAGCATACAGGACCAGCGCAAGAGCTTGCCTATATATAAGCTTCGGGATCAGCTGTTACAAGCTATTGGAGATGTACGTTTTACCAACTATCCGACTGGAGCCTTCTATCTTATCCATATTCCCACAGCATCAAGTCTTAATCGTCGTTGGTGATACTGGCTCAGGAAAAACCACCCAAATGGTCCAGTATATGGCCGAGACTGGCTACGCCGACAAAGGAAGGATCGGGTGTACACAGCCGCGTCGTGTGGCTGCTATGTCCGTTGCCAAACGTGTTGCGGAAGAAGTGGGTTGTCGCCTTGGCCAGGAAGTTGGCTACACCATCCGTTTTGAGGACTGTACCAGCCCTGAAACTCGTATCAAGTACATGACAGATGGTATGCTACAGCGTGAATGCCTCATCGACCCGCTATGTAGTACCTACTCGGTTATCATGTTGGATGAAGCCCACGAACGAACCATTGCCACCGATGTCCTATTTGGTCTTCTTAAAAGTAAGCTTTACTCTCACATCTCATGAACGCCTTCTAACAGATGTCTCAGAGGCTGTAAAACGTCGCCCTGACCTCAAACTCATTGTAACATCTGCAACGCTCGACGCTGAGAAGTTCTCCAAGTACTTCTTCGGTTGCCCTATCTTCACGATCCCGGGGCGAGCCTATCCGGTCGAAGTTCTGTATACCAAGGATCCGGAAACCGATTATCTTGAAGCATCCCTGATCACTATCATGCAAATTCATCTTTCTGAGCCACCTGGTGACATCCTATTATTCCTGACCGGCCAAGAAGAAATCGACACGGCTTGCGAGATTCTTTATGAGCGGATGAAGGCCTTAGGCCCCAAAGTTCCCGAACTCATCATCCTACCCATCTATTCTGCCCTGCCATCTGAAGTACAATCGCGTGTATTTGAACCCACTCCACCTGGTGCACGCAAGGTTGTCATTGCTACCAACGTCGCTGAAACGAGTTTGACCATACCAGGCATCTACTACGTCGTGGATCCGGGCTTCTCGAAGCAGAATGCGTATGACCCTCGCTTGGGTATGGATTCGCTCGTTGTCATGCCCATTTCACAAGCCCAGGCTCGTCAACGTGCTGGACGTGCCGGACGTACCGGTCCGGGAAAATGCTACCGTCTCTACACGGAGGCGGCTTACCGGAATGAGATGCTTCCTAACTCTATACCCGACATTCAGCGCACTAACCTCTCCTCAACGATTTTACAACTCAAAGCTATGGGTATCAATGACCTCCTTAGTTTCGACTTCATGGATCCGCCACCTGCTCAGACTATGTTGACAGCGTTGGAGAACCTATATGCTCTCTCCGCGTTGGATGACGAAGGTCTGCTGACACGCCTGGGCCGCAAAATGGCCGACTTTCCTATGGAACCCCCCCTCGCAAAGATGGTCATAGCTTCGGTTGATCTTGGGTGCTCGGAAGATATTCTATCTGTTGTCGCGATGCTTTCGGTGCAGACTGTGTTCTATCGCCCAAAAGAGAAACAGACACAAGCGGATTCGAAGAAGGCGAAGTTCCATCAACCTGAAGGTGATCATCTCACATTGTTGGCGGTTTATAATGGTTGGAAGGCAGCCAATTTCTCGAACCCTTGGTGTTATGAGAATTTTATCCAAGCAAGAAGTATGCGAAGAGCACAAGATGTAAGAAAGCAATTGCTTGGTATTATGGACCGGTACGTTGTATCCTTGTCTCTAGGGGACAGAACTCATTGAGCCTTGGCAGGTACAAACATGACGTTGTTTCCGCTGGGCGCGATTACAATCGTGTTCGCAAGGCCATTTGCTCAGGTTTCTTCCGACATGCCGCAAAGAAAGATCCATCAGAAGGGTACAAAACACTCGTTGAAGGTACACCTGTCTACATTCATCCATCCTCCGCGTTGTTCAACAAAAACCCCGAGTGGCTCGTTTACCACGAGTTGATCTTGACCACACGCGAGTATTGCCACAACGTGACCGTGATTGAACCAAAGTGGCTGGTGGAGTTTGCGCCGCAATTCTTCAAGGTCGCAGATGCTAATAAGATCAGCAAACGGAAGAAACAAGAGAAAATAGAGCCTTTGTACAACAAATATGAGAAACCAGACGAATGGCGGTTGTCGAAGGTTAGACGGAGTGCGAGATCTGTGAGTCCTAGTTCACCGCTTTGGTATGGGCCTGTGTTAATGTCCATTTTAGTCTCAAACATTCGGTTAAACTCAAAATGAACTCGGTGTATACCCTCGTCTCGATCCATGTAATCTTCGTTGTCACATAACATCAACGTACTAATCAATCGTCTGCCATGTGCTGATGTCTACATATAAGTACACACCACGCTACTTGCACCATGAATCATCATTCAGCAATAACCTTGGCATTTGTAGTTTAAAGAGACTCCTTGTCCTATGAGTTGACTGCCAAAATGCCGGATGAAAAGGATCCCAGGAGCCTCGGTAAGACTGGTGCGATCATACATTGGGGAGCATCGAGGGAAGAACGACAGTGCCCCGCCCCCCCCTTACGGTCGCCCAGATGGACACCATCTAAGTCTCGTCATTTATATCTACATGACTTGTATCTGGGGCCTTGGAGCCCTGTGACTTACTATTCGTAACCTTATATCTTTTCTTCACATTATCTTACCGACGCTGGTGTTTGGGCCTTCCGCAATTTGAAGGCCGACAGAAACCACGGACGGTCTTGTGTGTGCTTGTCTGCCGATATTACCATCGAAGTTATGCCATATCCATCTGTGTGCCCGGCCGGGCAACTGCCAGATGTCCTCCGCTCTCAGAGCGTTCGACGTATCCGTGGAGTCTTTCATATACGAAGTTTTGGTCAATGGAGGAGAGCTGTTTACGACGGACAAGATTAGTGAGAAAGTAATAAGCATGGCTTATTCTATCCATGTTCAACAGTACGTCAGTAAATCTATGATCAGAACCTAAGCTCCCCCTACAATTTGGCTGTTTCCTCAGCAGGGACTTCATGTTCATGTACTGTATCGATAACCGATGACCGATGATCCTCAGACTCCAGATATACAAATATCAATATTCCTCAGCGAGCCTGGACAGATTTTCAGATACCATGTGCTTCAAGTTGACCACCACCAGTATTATTACTGAGAATAATTTACTACTTTATTGTGCAACTCGGTGGGAATGTGGGCCCGAAAAAAGCAGAGCGCTGTCAGTCGGCCGTGAATTGCCCAAAGACTGTAAATAATTGTTGTGACCATAAACAAAGCAATCTCGAAAAGACAGGACCGGATCTACGAAACTTTCATCAAAGTTAGACCGTGTCTGGCTGGGCGACCGTATCCCTGGATATATTATGACAGTGGGTGAAACTTCAGGCCTCGTCTATGTAAATACTTCTGATCGATCCCTTACCCAACGAACCTCAATGAATCTGCACTAACATAATACTTGGCGACTTCACCCGGTTTGATGACAGCGCTAGTGTCTGGGACGAGCATGAAAGTTTGAGAAAAGACTCGAGGGTGTCCCTCAACAGTCTTTGCAGGGGTGTTTGGAGGATTTCCACTTGGACCACGGCCATGGGTGACGTTTCCCGAGACAATAACGAGGAGAGAAGGCGGGGAGGTCCCTGCATAGCGTAGATAAGGACCACATTGTGTGAAAGTGAAGGTAAGGTTTACCAGGGACAGGCTGACAGTCGAAAGACTGAATGTCATGTTTAGTCATCGGCATGTTCTGGATCAGTTGCCGAAGATCATCAAGCCCTTGAAATGGTTTCCCGTTCCATAGCAAAGATGAAGACTGGCGATAGAATTTGGGTAGATCCACGAGCCGGGTGTCCGAGTCATAAGCGGCGTAGTAGAGTCGAGTGAAGTGGTCTGCGGCTCGAGTAGCAATCTCGATGCTGTCAAGGGCTTGGCCTCAGTGGAGTGCGACTTTATGAAACGTTTGCAGGCTTACTCCTGGCGCACAAGCGGTGCGGACGGAGTATGCGTATTCGATGAAGTTGAAGTCATGTCTGATTGAATGTTGCTAGCGCCCATAAGCCTAAATACGATCACACGTGATTCACAAGAATCATACCAGCCAATTCGGGTGCGGTGCTAAGAGAACCTTAGAATACATAAGACGACCAAGTGCTTGGTGATAAAATGGGCACGTTTAGTTCGACTTTGCATTAAATCCTCGTTGGACTTTCCCCTGCAATGGCAACAGTTGGAAATATTTTGATCGAAGTTTGCGTCGATTCTGTCGAGTCTGCGATCAAGTGAGGGTCGCCTATCGCACTCAATTCCGAAATGTGGAGGTATTAACCATGTTACAGCGCTGTCGAAGGAGGTGCCGATAGATTAGAATTGTGCGCCAACCTCGGAGCAGGTGGAGGAACTACACCCAGTCTGGGGCTTCTGAAACTGGTTAAGCAGGCAGTAAAGGAAGTACCTATCATGGTGAGTCTGATGCATCCCGTTCTATGGATAATAACGCGACTTTTTGCCGGTAGGTGATGATCCGACCAAGAGTTGGGGATTTTTTGTACTCTGATTTTGAGCTGGAAGTTATGTTGGAGGATATTCGCACTCTCAGGGACCAGGATGTCCGTGGTTTTGTTGTCGGTGTACTCACTAGGGACGGACGTGTGGACGTTGAGCGAATGAGAAGGTCAGCAGAATTAGCTGCTCTTCGACACTATGCAAACTTGCGTCGGACAGGATCGTGGATGAGATTCTCCCTTTAGAAGGTGAGTTACCCCCACTAATGGGGGACGCGGCTGACCCGAAAGTGGAAACTGGCATCTAGTGTGCTTTCATAGAGCCTTCGACATGGCAAAGGATGGAGAAGCAGGTACGCAGAATTTTCCTCGCGGTCATTTCGGTGAGAGTAAATCACGGATGTATTTCTAGCTCTGCGTGACATCATGGAAATAGGGGGCATATCTCGGATCCTGACAAGGTGAGCCGATGGCACTACGATCACTGATTCCGTTTTCATTGGAGTGTCAATACAAGTGGCCAGGAGACCGCGGTTGTGCAAGCCCTGTCAAGAATTGAATCGTTGTTCAACCTATCGAAAAGCTTGACGAACCATGAAGTATGGGGTTTGACCATTCTTCCAGGTTCAGGGATCAATGCGAAGACCGTGCCAGAAATCCTCACGAGGTTATTACCACTGGGACTCAGAGAAATCCACTTGAGTGGAGGGCGATGGGTGGCCAACGGGATGGCTTTCAAGCGGCAAAACATGGGGATGGGACTCGGGGGCGAAAGCGATTGGGGGGTTTGGCGAACACAGACGGACAGGGTGGGAGAGGTGCGGAGGATAGTGGACAGTGGACTGGAGGAATTTATGCGCAAAAGGGTCGCAATGTAGGGAATGTAGTTTCTGTCGAGATCACAGTGCGTTCTCAATTTAATTGGGTATTTGGATTGACATCCGGGGAAGAGGCCCCAGAGACCTGATCGAAGCAGAGCCCGTCAGAAGAAGCAACGGCAACCGTCTCCTACTTTTGTGACCGTCTTTTCAGTCTGCCAACCTATAAATTTGCGCCATGGCCATCCTCTCCCTTCCCCCAGACCGCCATCACTTCCATGTCTGCCCAAAAGCCAAAAGCTAAAATCTGGTGGTCCAACGTCACCTTTTTCTTAGGCACCCACCTCGCTGCGTTCCTCGGCGCCTACTACTGCCCAGTTTATGCGCAACCGCGTGCAACAATCTGGCTCACTCTTGCTTCATGGCAGTTGTCGTGTTATGGGTGAATTTCTATCCCACCTTATTTTCACAGCTCCTACTCACACCACCCCAACCCGTAGTATTACAATAGGCTACCATCGTCTATATTCCCACAAGTCTTTCAGGGCCTCCCTTGGTCTTCGTATCGTGTTAGCGGCGCTGGGTACCGCTGCTCACCAAGGCTCTATTCGAGTAAGCCTCTCACCACCGCCTTTTCGAGCCAGTGCTGAACACTCTACGAAAGTGGTGGTAGGTGAATATCCAGATGGGGTGAAAAACCTTTCTCATTTTCCCAAGGTGTCTCCGCCACCGGCTCCACCATGTACGTGTCTGATTGTGTTCCCAAGCACACAAGGCACTGATCCCGACGAATACGCAACCCAGAGGTTCACGGATGATCCCATTCATGACCCGTCAGTAGCCGAAACACTTTTCTATTGAAACGGGATCTAAGAAATGCAGATACGCTGCGACACGCGGGCTATTGTACTCCCACGTTGGGTGGATTTTTTTCAAGCCTAGTTACGGCAAACTCAATCTGGTCGAAACAGATGACTTGGATAAAGATCCTGGTATTCGGTATCCCCCTTCGAAATAGCATTTACTGATGATTATCCCACAGTCGTTCGCATACAACATCAATACTACCGTTTGTCATGAATTAGGTCTCTTCAGGACCAAGCTACTGAAAAGTAACCCTAGATACCTTGGCCATCCTCCTTGGTTTCGTTCTACCCACGGCTGTAGGTTCGCTCTGGGGGGACTCCCTTGGCGGCTTCATTTGGGGAGGTCTTGTTGCTCGCATTCTTAGTAGGTCATGGTCCCACCAGCTCTACCTTGAAACCGACATCTTGACTCTACAGTCTGGCACTGCACGTTCTTTGTTAATTCGTGAGGCTCCTCGGCGTCGCTTAGCTTCACCTTGGTAATATTCTGGTACCGTAGCCTTGCTCATTGGAATGGACTGCAACCGTATTCCGACGAGAACACCTCAAGGGGAAACCTGGTAGGATGTTACGTTGATCCGATAGCCAGCACTGACCATTGGTTTAGATATTAGCACTTTTGACGTGCGGAGAAGGGAATCATAATTTCGTAAGTACCCAGTTTCCCAGAACTACATTCTTGTGGAACTCAAAACATGGGCGTAGCACGTCAGTTTCCTGATAACTAATGCAAGACCTGCTAACCAACTGGCTATCACTTAGCACGCTTTTCCTCATGACTTTCGATCTGGACCCTCTCTCACTGACTGGGATCCATCAAAGTGGGCTATCCTCGTTTTCCACTGCTTTGGGTGGGTGACCAAGCTCCGCCGAGCCAAATACGACGATATCAAAGACGGGCTAGAGTATATGCGACTCAAAGATCAGGGAATATTGCCCCCCGATCAACGAGATAACGTCTCAGCCTGGACGCGGGACGAGCTTGAGCAACACGTCCGCAATGATTGTCGCTGTTTACTTCTCCTTGATGGGTATATCGTCGATGTGACGTCGTACCTTTCGGAACATGTAGGTGTCTCAACACTCCCCCGAAATATAGTGACTTATGCGGTATAACACAGCCGGGGGGTTCTAGAATCATTCGTGATTACGCTCTCAGAAACGCAACAATCTGCACCGAAGCGCACAGTGCCTGGCCTGATGCCTCTGTTGCATTTCACGGTGGAATGAATTTTCATTCCTGGGCCGCCAGTCAACAGATGAAAAGATTGCGCGTTGCCAAATTCACTTGTTAGAATTGTTGAAATGGTATTACATAGATGAATAGACAACTGTTGTCCCTTACAACTATGATGAAGTGAAAGTAGGCGGCGAGGACGCCACAAATTTCAACAAACGCACTGTCACGTGATATAATGACCCAATGGTTAGGGACTTGGGTTGGGTCCAATAACGGGTATTGGACGGCATAACCCCACAAGTCTTCGGACACCTTCCCTCCGTATTCTGATATCAGGAAGAACAGAGTAGCGAGCGAGATAGAAGATGTCGAAGAGAGAGCTCAGCGGGCTGATTGGGACGGCTGACGTCGAGGGATCACGACCCAAGCGTCGCAGAGACGCTACAGCTCTTCCCAACTCATCCCCCCACGTTGATGTCGTAATGTCAGAGGCAACAGTGGAGATGCGGCAGAACGGAAACAATGGCGAAGTGGGTGTTTCGGTGACAGAACAGGGGCTGGAGCTTTGGCTAACTGTAAAGGAGGCAAAAAGCACAGAGTGAGTTTTGTCGCTCTACTCCTGCCTTATTCGACTCTGATGGATCTATCTCCGTTGTCTCTTCACATCTTTCTCTACGGGCCTCTCTTTCCGTCGTCCGTCACCTAGTGGACGCCCGCTTTCCGTAGTTTTCCTGACAAAACCCCCAAGAAAGGTGTATCCGGATTATTACCAGATCATACAGAGGCCCATCGCATTAGACGACATCAAGAAGCGCTTAGACACGAATGCATATCCTTCGATGCAGGTCGTACGCGCAGACTTTGAGCTCCTTTTCAATAATGCACTGGAGTACAACATGAAGGATAGTGTGATATGGAAGGACGCGAAGGATATGTTGGTACGTACCTAGGCACTCTACTTACAAACGGAACACCTACCAGGATTACTTCTTAGAAACTTGTACACAGGACATACGAGAAGCTCGTTCCTACCGTGGAAGGCGATGACGGTTCAGACGACGATGAGAGGAAGGGCAAATCCAAAACACCCAACCTCAGCCGGATGATCAAGTCAAGACTGCAGAAGCTGATCGAGAAGACAGACAAAGAGTACGTGCCGCACAGTGCCCGAGACCACTTGAGTATTTAAATGTCATATTTTCAGCGGGCGTGTCATGTCGACAGAATTCATGGAATTGCCGAACAAAAAGCAATGGGCAATCTATTACAAGCAGATTAAGAAACCACAATGCCTTGAGAATATTTTTGTGCGTTCATCGTGCTGCGAGGTGACCAGTTTGGCTGAACATCTCTCAGAGGCGAATCAAACGAAAGGAATATCATACTGTCGCGGCTTTTGTGGGAGATGTCGAACTAGTTTTCTCCAATGCCATGGCTTTCAATCAGGATCATACGCTCATCTGGGAGGACGCTCTAGCCCTTCGTGTATGTTGCACGCAACTGTCTTTCAAACATCATGATTAACATTCCTCAGGATTACTTTAGGCAATTAATGTCAGACCTTCCTCCACCTCATAACGTACCAGAATATTCAAATAAGGTTACCAACAAAATTAAAATCAAGCCCCCAGTCGCACCCTCAAATACACACCATGACGCTACAGCCTCTAAAACCGAGCATTCATCCTCCACTTTGCGTCTCCGCGTCCCAGCAGCGAGCTTCGCGGCGAAAGCCTCTCGACCCGCTACGACATCCCCAGCAGTCGAAATAAAACCCCTACCTCATTCTATGACACCCGCAACATCATCAACCCCCAATTCCTCTGCTACATCAACGGCAATTACCCCACTGAAAGCACCTGTGGCACCACAGCTGCAACCCCCAGCCCAGCAACCATCAACGTCAATAACCCAACCCTCGGCAAAGTCGACATCTGCAACTCCACAGCCTGTTGCCGCAGTTCAACAAAACACCTTCACGTATTCGCACTATACACATTCATACCAGCCCGTTCCTCCACCAGCACCGGTACCTTCAGTCACTCCTGCTATTAAGACCGCTCCAGCAGCATCGAATTCGCCGGCACCCGTATCTGTACATCCCAACCACCGGATTAGATTCGTGAAAGTAAGGATCCAACCACAGGGTCGACTCCTCTGGCTAGACCACCGGGAGGGCGTGAAGACGTGGGCCTTGAGGTTGTCACCCGGCGAGACTGGAGTGAACGTCGATGAACTAGTCTTTGTGGGTGACGAGGACGATGAAGGGATCAGCGACGAAGAAGAAGAGGAGGACTTCAAGCAGGAAGAGGAAGAGGACGATATGGATGTCGATGGTTCGGCGTCACCAACCAAGAACGGCAGAATACGGAAAGGGAAAATGGCGGTGAGACGCTCGCAGAGAGCCGCCCCCGCCGTAACCACGAGGACTACTCGATCCGCGGCTGCGGTAGCAAAGAATAAGGTCCAAGAAAAGAAGAAGGAGCCCGAGAAGGTGGAGGAGGTGCAGCTCAAGCTTAATGGTGTTGTAGTGAAGGAAAAGGAAGACACCGCACGACAGTGGGGCGTAAATTTACCCGTTGGTTCACACATTCTAGAAGTTGGGGAGAAGGGTGGGCTAATGTGGAAGGTTTATATTGAACGAATAGCTGATTAATTTCATCTTTCCCTTTTATGTTCCTCGTTCCCTCTGGTGTTGGGTGAGTCCTGCTAATGCTGCTTTGGTATCCGGTATCGCACTTTGTGGTGTATGTATTTTATTCTACAAGGCAGCCCTACACCAGCGTTGCCGTCCTTTTAATTCTAGCGTACATCGGCATCCTCAATAGATACGCTCTGTGCTAAGCCGCAACGCAAGATTGATAAGATATGTTTTTGATCAGAACCCTCTTTTCGCACTTTGGGTAAGCACCGTGACATACCTTCTCAAAGAAGACTCTGCCACCGACTGGTGCAGGGATCAACTTCGCCTGTGCTTAACTCCTAACCATTACCACCGTCTCTCTTCGACGAAAAAGCACTTACCACTGCGCAGCTTTCTCAGTTTCAAAAAGACCCCATTTTCTCATACCCCCAACAACTATCCTTCCGCGAACTCACTAAGCACTGACGGCCCCACAGCTAGCGCGCTCTCTCGTACACCTCACGAAACTATCTTTGAGAAAGACCGAAACGGTGACATAATGACTTCAGCTCCATTTCAGGCGAATGCCGAAGATGGGAGCAGTGTTGGGATTACCCAGAAGCAAAAATGTGCTGCCGCGGGTATTGCCAATGGTGAACATAACCAGGACAATGACAGTGGTGTTGTTGGTGCAGAACAGAGTGACGAGGAGAATGAACCTGGTGAAGGCGGCGTTGGTGGTTCGTACCGCTTCGTCCAGGCTATAATATCGCCTTCCCTCGAATGCCTTAAAGTACTGATTTTTTTTCTCTCAGGCGAAGGGAAGAAGAAGAAGAAGAAGAAGAAGGCCAAGAAGAAGAAGGCTCAGCAGAGCGAACCGCCCCGCGTTGGGCTTTCCAAGTTGTTCCCTGATGGCAAATATCCCGAAGGAGAGATTCAAGAATATAAAAACGAGTGCGTGCCCTTGGTTCGTGTGCAAAATACTGGCTAACAGCTTCGTGGTAAGCAACTCCTGGCGTATGACCTCAGAGGAAAAACGTTATCTTGATCGAATGGCTCTTGAGGATCCTGATGAGACTTACAACGATATCAGACGTGCTGCCGAGGTACACAGGCAGGTGCGGCAATATGCACGTCGAAATATAAGGCCGGGCATGTCCATGACAGAGATTGTGAATATGATAGAGGACGGAACCCGTGCGCTAGTGGAAGAAACAGGTCTGGACTCTGGTGTTGGTTTCCCGACCGGCGTTAGTTTGAATAATTGTGCGGCACATTATACGCCTAACGCGGGTGATACTATCGGTGAGTGAGGCAGTGTTTCCTGCTTTGCACTGTAATTAATCTCATTTATGCAGTGCTCCAACAGGGGGATGTATTAAAGGTGGACATTGGTGTCCATGTCAAGGGGAGAATCTGTGATTCGGCATTCACCCTCAACTTCGAGCCCACATATGATACCCTACTGGAAGCAGTCAAGGCCGCTACCGATACCGGTGTGAGGGTACGTCATATACGATACGCATAGATGTTTCGGGCTCCTCACGGTTTACCCAGGAAGCCGGTATTGATGTCAGGTTGGGAGAGCTTGCGGGTTACATCCAGGAGACCATGGAATCATACGAAGTTGAAGTGAATGGAAAGATTTTTCCTGGTAAGATTCTTCCGCTATTATTCCGTTCCGATACGATTATTCACGTGCTGGTAGTCAAGCCGATTGAAAATCTGAGTGGCCATTCCATCAATAGATATCAAATTCATGGAGGGAAGTCGGTGTTACTCGTCAAAAACGAAGACCCAACCAAGATGGAGGAAGGTGAATATTTTGCTATCGAGACCTTCGGATCGACAGGACGGGGGCGCATTGTCGAAGGTGTAAGTGAGTCAAAGTCATGAATAGGGGTAAGACTTACTATTGCGGGGCAGGGTGAATGCTCTCACTATGCTCGAATGGTGAATGCGCCTCATGTGCCTCTGAGGTGGGTTATCATCGATCAAGCACGTGTTACAATGCTACTATTTATCCTCAATGAAAACAGGCTATCTACTGCGAAATCACTACTGAAAACGATTAACAATAACTTCGGAACACTGCCTTTCTGCCGAAGATATTTGGACAGAATTGGAGAGAGCAAATATTTATTGGCGGTCAGAGTCCAGATTTGTCGCACATGCTCCGGGTGCTGATGGGTCATCTCTGCAGCTGAACCATTTGGTCAACCAGGGCATCGTCCAAGACTATCCTCCTCTGTGCGATCAGAAGGGGGCTATGACAGCACAATTCGTAAGTTTATGTCCATCTCCAACTGTGTGCCGTGTCTAAAGCGGAGCACAGGAACACACGATTCTTCTACGGCCAACAGTGAAAGAGGTCGTCAGCCGAGGAGACGACTATTGAAGTGATGCAATGATCGGGCCGGAAGTGATCGGCGATCATGCTCCATGGGGTAAGCCCAATTAGGCTGTTCCGTCGTTGCCGTCCCTCTCGCGACCTGTACTTTACAATCCAAATCTGCAGACCAATGAAACTTGTCCTTTTCTCCACCCATGACATGATCCCTGAACCATGAACTCCCTCCTCATGAATGTCATCCTTCCTCCATGGCTTACTCCCCAGCGCCCAGTAGCCTGCAGTGCAAGGGAGCAGCCCTCTAGACAGTCTCCTACTCAGTCGCTGAAATACTATAGCACCCCCGGTGTATCTCCACCCTCAGCCAGGGTGGACCCCAAGCTAAAGCGCCAACCTCGCCGTCCACTACATCTATGGGAATACTGGAAATATGCCGCGTTTCTTGCAGTCAAAGGTGAAGTGATCGATGGGTGCTATCTGTTTTTGTGCTCTGAATTGGGTTACACGACAGCCACAGAATTGACCACCGATGTGCTCTCGCACCAGATATGGGGTCCTCGCAAAAAGTCTTGGGGCATCGAAATGACTATTGCCACCAGCCTTGTCCGGGGAACTGGTCGGCATACTGGCCTCGTCGACATTGTTCGTTCCAGACTTCTGCATGGTTTGGCGATAGATTAATTTCCTATATTCAGGGCACGATACGCATGCTCATGAACATCGGTGGGCTTGTACCATTGCCTTCGGATGCACTGGCTACTCCCGTAACATTTCGTGTAAGGAAACGAAATTTACGGGGAATCCTTGCCCCCTTCGACGCCACTGAGACGGGCTTTCGCGAACTCTCTGGGGAATGGGTTGTTGGAAAAAAGACTTGGCAACGTTTACAAAGCGAATGGAAGTTCACTGCCACCAACCCTCCAGAGAAGTTTCCCCTTCCAACGAAAGAGCGGATTGTCTTCTACATACATGGAGGTGTGAATTAACTCCCTAGATTTCCTTCGAATCAGTCACTGAGGCATGTACCACAGGAGCATATTATCTCTCGAGTGCTGCTGCTCAACGCATGGTCTCTATACCATTGGCAAGATTCGCAGATGCGAGGATTTTTGGTGAACCATCCCTGAAATAGTCTTTGCCTGGCGCTCATGTCTAATCTTAGCTATTGATTATCGCCTGGCACCAGAGACACAGTTTCCTGGGCCCCTTCACGATGTAGTCTCGGCTTATCTCCGGTTAGTAGAGGACCTACACATTCCCCCAGACAATATCGTTGTCTGTGGCGACAGTGCTGGCGGTGGGCTCACGCTCGCCCTCCTCATGTATCTGCGGGATAATGACTACCTGCTACCTTCGGGAGCAATCCTCATGTCACCATGGGTGGACCTCACGCTCAGCTGTGAGTCCTGGGAAAGTAACGCCATGTATGATGTGGTCCCATTCCCGCTCATGGATAGCCATATGAACCCTATCGCGTTGTATCTCGGGGAGCAAACCGAAAAGTACCTCACACATCCTTATGCGAGCCCATTATTTGGTTCTTTTGAGGATCTTCCACCTCTTCTATTACAGGCGGGCGATGCAGAAGTGTTGCGGGACGAGATAGCTCTGCTAGCACACAAAGCTAGCCTAGCTGGTGTCCTAGTGAGACACGAAGTCTATGATGATGCGGTAAGGGGTTTTCTTTACTCTTCTTTCCTAACAAGCGCCTTAAGTGCACACACAGGTTCATGTTTTTCAAGCATGGCCTGCTCTCTCCGCTACACGCCGAGCCTTTGAGTCAATGCGGAACTTTATGCATAATGTTTTGCCCAGATACCAGTCTGGTTCATTACAGTTCCTTGGGGATACCGCGGAAAGGGGCATGGAAGCTGAAATTGGGAATGAGAAGGCTGTTGTGGTCGGCCGGGACGGAATCGAGATGGATATGAAAGACGGCAGTGCGAAGCAGAGGTTCAGCGACGAACCAGATTTGTCGCTTGCACCGAGTCCTTCGTCTTCACCTGCACTACCGGACGACGTGGATGGATCCAGAAGTGAGGGTTATTGGGAAGTGGAAGATGTATGGGAGGAGGACAACTGGTTGAGAGGTGACGGAGAAGACGGCATGGAATTTCTCAGTTCTAAGCGCGGAATAATCTCCCGTCGGTCTGCAGATTTCCTAAGGTTTAAGTTATCGGAGGATGATATCAACACCAAAAACGTCCCGAACGATCTAGTGCCTCTCGGGATTACTCTGCCATCGTTCTCTTCCCCGAGCACACCAGTCCCTTCAACTCCTCGCCGTGGGCTTCCTGATGCCCAAGACGATGGCTATTTCCTGAATATTCTCGGCGCCCCAAGGCGCACCAAGTCTGCGACCAATCTACTGAATGCACTGGGAGGTGCCCCCAGTCGGAGTTTTAGTAGCTCAAAATCGCTTGTTGCCACACCCTCTCCGTCGTCGTCTTTGGCACCAACCCCAACAACATCTGGGGTATTCATGTCACCATCCACACCCAACGGAGACGTCGATTCACCACTGGCATCTCGCCTATATGCTCTTCCTAGCTGGGTGTCGACGCCAGGCGATGGAGACAGGTACAAATTGGCGCGATTGAAGAGTCGTATCGTGTCGATGTCATAGCATGCGGAAGCGGCACTGGAGACGACAGGAGCCTGGATGTGCGCAGGCGTTTCTATGCACTAATGAGTTTGTTGACACCATTTCGAAATTATTTACCACTTTCAATGTTTTACTGTTGTATTTTAGACTTACCTTTGATATCACACAGAAAATGCGATTGTAATCGCACATATCAGAAGCTATGGCTGGAAGGCAGCCGGGCCTGTCCCCGGTACCATATCACCCCGCCCCGACTGTTCTTTCCCTTCCACGGATAAAATCTCATGTAATGTAATCCGCGCGAATGCGTTCTATCTTAGGCCAGCGAGCGCACGAAGAACACAGGGTTCGAAAGACACTGACGGTCTGAAAAGCAGCTGGCCCGTCCCTATGGGGACCTCGTAAGTATTTCGGCGTCGAGTCACTCGGGCAACAATATCCCTAGACGACGACATTATACATACCCCTGACACCCGAGTACTGAGTACTGAGCCTTGGGTCTTCCTCGTTTTCGTCGTCGCGGAAGATAATCATATAAAATCTGTAACCAGGTCCATTACACAACCCTCGCACAGGTTCTGTAGCCTTGGTGCATCACGCTGAACCCTGTCAGTGAGCCTGGGAATGAATAGCGAGGGCGTTTGGGAGAGACGTGAGTCGAGAGGTTGAGCAGTAAACTGGGGATCGATTTCTGATGATCTACTTGTACTTTCAAGTTGTTATTTCTACGGGAATCAACAATGGGAAATACAAAACAATTGTAGTTAAGAGAAAGTGGTACGACGTGTCAGGATAATGAGTAGGGGCAAATGGAAGAAAATAGAGGGACCCATTCGGTTGTGCTTGGGAGCAATGTTATTGACGCTGGCTCTGCGTAGCCGCGTTCCAACCCTTACACTTCCTCTTATTTTTATATTCTGCCACAGCCATTAGTCCGAGTCAGCTAGGCACGTTCTGGGTGATAATTCAGCTTGAGTTAAGTGTCGTGAAGAGGACTTCGATTTACCGAACTCTTGCCAATTTGCGAACAAATATTCAGGTGCCAAGTGAAAAGAACACCGATTTACGAGGATCCTAACCAGATTCGTCATCCACGAAGAGTGTTGGGTAATTTACAAGGTGACAGAGGCATTTGTAAACTAGATGCAGGTTCCGCAAACAAAGGGTATACAACACTGGGAGCCAGCACTGAAAAAGTGCGCAGGAATGAAGATGGCTAGGTTGGACTTCTTGAACCGGCCTGGATATCTAAGCCCTTCTGGTATATATCTAATTCCTCGATAACATTTAAGAGGGCATTACGCTCCCAATTACCGTACAGGAATCCTTCGTACAGCATTGTGGTACCAGTCCACGAGAGGAAGACTGTGAATAGGATGAATATCGGGTTTAGCCACGAATATCGAAGCCAGACTGTGCCTATGGAAATGCCAACAAGGAGGGCTAAACACAATACGAACATGAGTAATTCTCGTCTAGAACGTTGGCGAGAAAAACGGTAGCAGTCCGTAAGCGCCTTCATGATAGTCATAATGGCTTCTCTGGACAGCTCTGTTTGGTCATCGGTAGAGCCGTCTCGATATGTGCCTGAAGTCTCCGTTTGGTCTGAGCCGAGCTGGATGTCAAGAGTTGCTTCTAAACCAAAATGATCGGAATACGAAAAATCGTATCCAGGGACCTTGTCGGTGAGGACAACGCTGCATTCTGAAGCTCGGAGTCGAGGGTAATGTTGGCCTCGTGGCTGGCGATACAGGACGTAATCGAGTCGTTTGCCTAAAAACGTGGAGGCGAGGTAGGATTTACTTGCGGACCAAGTGTTGACGGGTGAGTCTGCAGTGATGCCATGCTTGATAATGGCGTCCGGCGGATTCGAAGGAGCGACACTCTCGTTATCGGGGTGGGCAATTGCCCAAGAGTCATGTAAAGCGGCGTGATCACGGATTATTGTCATCGGTAGGGTGGTGGGTATACTATTGAAATCGCCCAGCTGATTGCAGGGTTGAGAAGGAAGGTTGTTTCGAAGAATGAGCGACGCACTCCAATGACATAGTGGCCAAGCTCTGCAGCTTGCCTCGTAAGTTTGGCATACTCCCAGGCACCCACAAGGCGATGTGCTCTCTTGTACTCTGGGCCATCCTCACCACCTTTCGCATAAAGCTACAATTGCATTGAATATCAAATCAGGGCATGAATAGTGAATACACACATGAGTATTAAAGATCTGGACTCTTCCGAGAATCGGGTGAAGAATGACAACGCTGGCTGCGGCCTTGCCGACGAACCAATCCCCGCCAATGACATCAATTGGCTCTCCGTCCAGCGCATACGGATGCACAGAAGTTTCAATGAACGGGAAACGCGAGAATATGGCAAGACCTGCGCCTAAAGCACCGCTGCCATGAGACAACAAAACGGTAACGTGCGGGTAAGTTGCTGTACAGGCAACATCGAAGCAGGAGGATGATGATGCACCTGTAGAAGAATTTGGCGTGGGGAAGACGGTGTTGGACTGCTGACCTGACTTTGTTGTAGTCGGCGTAGACCCAGATTTCTTGCAGGGTGACGATGTCATAGGCAGACCGAGCGAGGAAGTCTGTGATAGCGTTTATACGTTCGACGCGATTCTTGGAAACATATTTGAGGCCCCTAGGTTCTGTGAGTCGTGTTCTGGGGTGAATGTTGTTGGGATTACCAGCAGTTGAGAGTGAGAAGCCGTAGCTGGGACTCAGAAGACATGGTGGTTGGAAGACGCTGTGACGTGTGACGCAGGCTCTTGCCCTTGGACTGTCAGGTCCAATGGACCCGCCCACCCGATGCAAGGTAGCTCTTTCTCCATTTCCCACAAAATATCTCACCCTCCCCAAGTTCTTCGAGGACGATGGAACTCCCATTGGGTCTGGCTGCCGTTTTGGCGATGCAAAATGTCGTTTCATTCATCCAAACAACCCCATCTGGAACTCTACCATGTCCCACAAGGCACGCCTTTGCCTCTCAGCTTTTGTTCTGAACTCATGTCCTTCAAGGGTCATAGAACCTCTCCCCGTTTCCATCGTCGGTCGGCCACCGAACCTGAGTATCCCGGGCGGACCTCCTCTCGCAGCCAGCGCCGCGGCTCCCAGTCGTACACCCAAAACGATTCAGGGAAGACATCTTATCTTGGCAGTGAGCGGCCAAAGAAAAGACACAGAAGACACAACTCGAACAGTTCTCTCTCGAATGCTACCGCGGAGGCGGCCACCTGGAGCTGGGGCGATTCTTCAAACGAACCAGGGCCATCGAGAAGTAAACAATCAGAAATTCGACCACCCTCAACGAATAACTCGATGGGTAGTTTAGGAGCAGGTTGGAGCTTGGGCAGTTGGGGAGATTCCACGGAGGGCTCGCCTTGGGGCGGCGGTTTGGACGCCGGAGGTGCGTCCACATGGAATGAGAATCCGTGGCGGGCTCAGCTGGCCTGGGGTGAAGACACAAGTATGTCCCATTTACTAAAGTGTTCCGAAGCTCAAGGAGAACCACCGCTTCTCAGAGCAGAATAACATTAAAACGGCCGAGCCCAAGTCTACGTTCTCGGATGGCCACCCCCCGACAACGAACTCGCCATCGATTCTACATGCAAGCCCTACATTATCGCGGGTTCCAATCCATGATGACGGATCACACAAATTAACAAGTCAAGCAATCTCATCGTCATCCACTCAGGAACTCGATATGAGGCATGGCGCTCATACGACTTCCTCTGCTTCTGCTTCTCTCACGGCCTCCAAGAGAATACCACTTCCAACGAGGCGGCCATTGCTGCCCACGAGGGTTAAGCAATCTTCGACCACATCTTCCATTCGCGAGTCAACCGATAATGAACTACTACCAGCCTCACCAGCCGTTCCTTCGCAGGACTGGAGTGGAATTCCTTTGTCCTCATCGATAACTCGACGCGTCCACCAAGACGATATGGCAAGTGATGCGTCAGGACCAATTTCCCATCTCGCACGCCACGATCCAAAGGAACTACACGCGAAACTCATAAAGTGAGTGGTTCAGTCTATCTCACGCCAAAATCACTTATATGATTGCTATTAGAGAGATGATTAATGTAGTAGTGACACGCTGCAGACTCCTCAAAGCCGAAGAGACAAAGATGAAATGGCGTGAAGCGCGCCAATCTTTATGCTACCATCACTCGACCCCTGCTGCACAAAAGATACTTGAAAGCACCAACCACCAGTTCAGTGAAGCGCTGGGGAAGCTGAATAAACAACTGAATTCATCGTTGAAGAGAGTCATCCAGTCCTCCGATGCCCTGGATACACACAAAGATCTGGTCGCCAAACGCCTTGACTGGCAGAAGATATTGTCATATACAGATGAGCTTCGGGACTGGATCGCGAGTACGGAATTGCCCCGTAGGATACTTGCTACGAAGGTACTCATACAACGAGAGAACGAGGAAAAAGAAGCGTTCAGGAGGCGCAAACGAGAGGAAGGCATGTGCCAAGCGTACTTGATGATCAGAAACAACTCTGATATTTCTTGAATAGTGGAGGTCCTCAAAAACGCCATAAATGAATTGGAACTCAGGGCATCAAATATCTGGGATGATTTCTGTCATATTCAGTATGTCCAGCCTGAACACTTTAGAGAAGAGCTTATTGCCACAGAGAAGTCCATGGGGGGGGAGGACGTTGATGCAATGCTGAACCTGGAGAAAATATTTGCAGATATGGGTGTTGGGATTAATGTATTCGAAACGGTCGAAGAGGGAGCCAACGTGTTGGACCGAAGCGTAGACAACCATATGTCCAAAGCTGAAGAACTCCAAGAGGAAATCAGAGTTCTAGAGGAAGAGGTTCTCGGGTTGAGGCAGATGGATCAAGAAATAAATGAATTCCGTCAAGAAGTAAAGTCACCAGTTCTTTTTCTGAAGCTGATCTAACCTTAACCGAAACACAGGCTCATGTCAAACTGAGGGGGATGGAGCTATGGAAGATGGACGACAGACGAAGATTGAACCAAATGTCTCAAGAGATTGAGAGCCTGCACAAAATCTCTCGTCCCAGAACGGATTCAGCCGCAATAGTCATAGCCAGAGCGGAAGGCCTTGCACCCTACGTCAATCAGCTCGTTACGGCATACGTTGCAAAAGAGATCAAGCCTGCATTGGATGCAATCGCTGAGGCTTGCGAAAGAAACAACCAACTTGTTAAGGCCGACTTTGATAAACTAGTAAAACAAGTGGTGATGAAGACTCATGACCTCGTTCAAATGGCATTGAAGACAAATGGATTAGTACCCCAAATCGTTCCACAACATTCATGAGGGGCCAACGTGCCTAGTACATTCATACAGCATTCTCTTAGAGACTTTCTTGCAGTGGCAATGTATTATAAATCATTACCGCATTATATGTTGCATGTACACTACAGTTTCCATCATGTAATATGATATAGTCACCCTTGAGACCGAGTATCACCTATGCTAACTGGGCTATCATCAAGAATATCCTCACCCTCCGAGTCTGACTGTGGGATATATCGTATATATCGATCGTAGTCCTCGCCAACGCTCGAAAGATACTGTTTCAGCATCTGTTCTCTCGACACTGACCTTACTTCATAACCTTCCGAGCCCCTCCTTACCCTCATGCCTTTATCGCGCATGGTACCCAGTGGTATATCTTCGTCGTCTTCCATCTCGCCGTCGGAGCTCACTAGACTGTCTTCGTCGTCTCCTGCTTCATAATTTTCGCCTCTGGAGTAATCTGGGTGATATGGGGGTACTTTATTGTGTGGTATACAGGAGTCGCGGCTTTTAATGCCTATGCGACGACGGGGACCACCAGTCGGTTGGAGTGTAGGGTTGAATGTATCGTTGCCATATGTCCATGGGGAAGAAGTTTGCAGGCGGTCATGATTCTCGGATTTATAGGTGTCTGGGTCGCGCGGCGGCCAATTGACAGAATCATCTAGGTAGGCCAAAGGTAATGTTAGGACGGCACTATTGCGTTTGTGCAGTATAACAGGACGAACAAGATCGGATTCATGGGCTCGAGGTATGAAATGGACAAGGAAGAGGGGACGCCTCTTTTAGACAAACTTCGATGCCTCGTCCGGCGCCCGATTCACGGCGGAAAGTTCGTTCCACTCACCGTCTCGGCCAGACAACTCGTATTTCAGGCCTGAGGCTGGTGTGCGGGTTGGGCAGCACCACATAAGAGGGTTTTTCCCAAGGACAGCTTCTATATTACGCCTTCGGCCAAGATTCTATGAAGGAGTTAGGGGATCGAAATAGTTCTTGAGTAGTTGATGATGCTCACGTAGGGAAATCTGACCTGCAGGTTGATCAGTGATAGTTAGGCCGACACGCCATTCAACACACCTCGCTGATTTTGCCTTTTCTAACCATTGTTGCTGCTTTGTCTTTTTCCCATCTCTCAATCGTCGTAGTATTTCCGAACAACGCGTTAAAGTGGTAGATACTACCCCATGTGAGAGGATGAGCTCCTGGGGAGTTCGTCCGGCCACTCACCTGAAGCCACCGACGGAGAGAAGGACTGGTATGCAAGTAACGTAATTGAGGACGATGAAAATAAACTCGGTACTGGAAGGACCATCCTAAGGAGTCGTGTCAGAGGAATGCAAAGAATAATGGGGGTATATTCACCCAGTACGGGGTGTTCATGGCATCCATAACCCTTCGGGTGACCATTATCGCATGATATGAACAAGCGATGTCCACGAAAAACAAGAAACGGATGAAATGGCCATGGTTGAAGTGCCCAACGCAGTTGTTGATCCATGGACAATGGTGATCTTTCACTAGTGAGCATCGTCTTCCGAAATCGCATACAAATACATACCCATGCGAAGCACACATCTATGCATAGACTGAGATATCGTGTGTGAGTTGGTGGTGGGTATGCTCACCTATTGCACTGCCGACAGTGGTGGGAACGAGGAGGCTTGTATTTCTGGCACGCGCGACAATAGCGGGGTGAACCAGTCAGTTTCTTCACTTCATATCCCTCTGTGTGTGTGTCTGGTCTCTGTGCAGGGTTGCAGACCTGAATTTTAGCGGGAAGAGCAGGCGTTCATCACGTACCCATGAGTCTGGTACGGTGCCGGGATCCGTGTTCACGCAAAGGTAATAGTTCCATAACAGCAAGCCGACGAAAACACTGCAAACTGGGTGAGTTTACGGAGCGCATGGACGCGCAAACTCACTTGAAGGGAATGAGAAGCGTGACGAGCTCCACGGACAGCTCACTCCCGTACCACGGCCAGACGATGAAGATCTGGGAGGAATATGCAATGAAGGCGATGAGAGAAAGGACAAAGTTGACGAACAGCAGCCCAGCAATGCGCCCCATGCCTTGAGACGGATGAGAAGAGCGACTGTCCCAAAAAGGCAATCACCCCCTTCCGTTCCCCCCCAATGCTCCACCGCCTCGCAGCTCGTTTCTCATCCTCAACCGCCACACATGCTGGTATGTCTACCCCGACACGTACCAACAGCCAACTCACCTTTTACCAGTCACCACCCCCCGGGCTAACCGCCATGACCCCGCTCTCGAGCAACGCAGAGCGGCGCGTCTAGCCAGGGAGTCTCTTCGCGCAAAACAATCAGAAGCAGCAACGAGGGGGATAGCAAAGAACAGGCACAGCCCGAACAGCGATATGATGGAGGCGACCGCTGCTGTCCTCTCTGGACCTCCAAAGCCCAAAGACCACAACAAAACCCGTCCGCGCAAGCCGTCGAGGAGAGACCAAACGAGATCATCTCAGTCGCATAGAGGTACCGAAACCTCGCGCATCTCCAAACCCGGAGCTGCCGAAGCAATACTGGCTTTCTCTCAGCGTGGGGTTGCAAAGACGGTCCAGTCCTCCGGTAAAGATGGCGAACACACCGTCGACCCCCCACAGTTCACCACTCCGGAGCCCATTTCCTCCAACCTCGCTGCCAGCCTTGACACCGTCCCAAATCTTGTCTCGTCCCTCCCTCTTCTCCCAGCAGCTCAGAAATTGCGGAAAACATCTGCGAGATGGGTAAAGGCTGTATACGGCGGTGACTATTCCCAATACCAGTTGGATACACAACACTACCTGAAGGGCGCTCGAGGTCCGAGATCAACCTACGCCAAAATCATCCTTCAGCGCAACCCTACCATATCGTTGGGCTCTCAGCAGCAGCTGATTCACGTTATCCGGACGGTAACCCGGGAACTTACGGCTACTCCCAGCGCTTGAGCACGCCCGTAATGCTACAACGCAAGGAGTGATGGCGGGTGAGAGGAAACTCTGGTTTCTTTCTGGGTATACCGAGTGCTTATTGTGCGGCTGTAGTACAGACATGTTCGTAGCTGGGATAGTACTAAAACCCCTGGAAATTGACTCTATTCAATCCAGTCGAAGATTCTGTTCCGGTGGATGACACCGACATACCCTTACGTTTCTGTAGCAATCTGACGTCAATGCCATGATTGTTAAACAAGGCAGTCTTTCAAGTGGCAGGCTGACGCCCGAAAAATGGAAGTCACAAAAGCAATGAAATCATTATCTCTACATAGACCAAGCATACAACCCGTTAACTAGCATAATGCACTCCATATTCACAAACAATCTTCGAAAGGGATAGGGTCAGAAAAGTAGCAATCCCACGCCCTAGCTCTTGATTCCACTACCACCTACAAGCTGATAGTCATAATGACTATACTTCTTCAGCTCCTCCTCGGGCAAGTACTCATCTGGCAGCCAGAAATCATAAGGATCACTGATCTCCTCTGGAACCTTCACCCCAAACGCGATTTGATGCCTTGCCGTCTGCCTCACACTTCCCCTAATCCCAGCAATTAGCACCAAACTCTGTGTGCGCATCAATTGGCCCGTATCGGGTGACCGGTATTCAATCTCTTTACTCCGATTTTGGGGACCGCGTCGTCTAGGACCTGCTGATGGGACGGTAACCGCTGAGATAGACGTCGCCCCTCGTACTGCTCGCGCCGAAATGGTCATTGACGACGGAAAAGGAGCCGATATGGATACTGAAGATGCCTCCAACGGAGGAACATACTCAGAGACGGTAGGCGAAAGGGTAATGGGTATGGGTGAGGGCGACGCTGGATGGGGTGGACTGGCTGTCGCTATAGGTTCACCGTTCGGTAAAAGCGGCTCTTCGACGACCACTGGAGGAAAAATGAGCTCAGATGTTGATTCATGCTCGGGTTCAGTGAGCTGTACTGGCGAGGGACTTGGTGGTGGACGCGGGGACATCCGATTTTTGGATGGTGAGGGCCTGTGCCGTGTTTTTAGGCGTTTGGCAGCCGGTGTTGACGCAGTAATTGAATGCACTGCATTGGCGAGTTCTAATAGTCTTGAACCCTCCTCTGCACGCTTGGCTGCCCCCGAAACATGGTGGGGAGACATGGATTCTACTTCCATTAGCACGGGCGACGGAGGAGCATTCTGGAAAGTTTCAATCGGTGGGGGTTGAGGATAGTGGTGTCTAAATACTGGTGCGTGTGCAGGAGACGGTTGAAGTGAGGGCTCTTCGCTGGTGCGAATCTGGGAATCCTGCGCAGTTTTTTCTTCGGGAGGAAGAGGCGTTGGCAGTTCAGTACTTTCTTCGAGAGGTCTCTCCTGTCCAAGGAGTGCAGGATTAACCTCCGGGGCTGGAGCAGGTCTTGTATCGGGTAGAGGCGATTGCTTTTGAGGAGGGGTCGGAGGATGAGGGCTGAGGCCGCTGCTGACATGGGAGCGTTGGACTGCCTCTATTTCAAACTTGCGGTCTGAGCTGGTGGAGCGGCGCCGTTCCGAAGGCGGGCAAACCAATTCTTCCTCAGATTCTGGACCCAGCTCTTCTCTAGGTTGTTCAACCTCAATACGTGGAGACGGAAGCGGTTCAGAACCCGGATATGTGTCGAGTTGAGATGACTCCACGGGTTGTGAAGGAGATGTGGGGAGGGATGGGGAACGTCCAACACGCGACCTTCTTCTCCTACCTGGTCTGTGGGCGATAGCAGGACTTGCCCTGCCCGAACGTTTGGAAGTCCGTGAGGCAGTCGTCGGTGCAGGTGAGTGTGAGGCTGAAGCGCCTCCAGTCAACCTGAGCTTGATTTTGACCCTTTCCTGTCGCCGGAGATAGCTGTCGTCAATGAAGATCAGGTCCTCCCTTTCGGACATGTCTAAATCAGAGACGTCGCGTCGAGAGGGTGCCGAGATAGCGACTGGTCCAGGGGTGGGAAATGGCGTTGGAGTTACGTTTTCACGCATTGTAGGCTGAGTTTGTGACCTGCGCAATCTGTCGGGTGGTAATAGTACCCTGAAACGTTCTTCCAGAGAGAGGGCAATGTCTAACATCTCCTTCCGCCGTCTTTCTCCTTCGTTGTAGACGGCTGCACCGTTGATATGTGCACCGGGAAGATTTGCAAGTGTATTTTCGAGATCCTCTTCAGAGACACCAGGGGCTGGAGAAAAGTCGGATGCGGGTAGGGCGAGGAAGGCAGATGCGTCCATGACGCGCAGCTGTTCTATGCGCTCCTTGAGTTTGTATTGTTCGTGTTTGAGCTTTTCCTTCTCCCGGAGCCGCTGGCGCTTTTCAAAGCTCTCGTATTTGCGATGTCGACGTTCGTACGCGGCATCCGAAGTGTCGATCTGGGCCTATGTATGTGAGCCCTGGTGAGAGGATGAAGAGGTGGGGAAGGCTTACATCCTCTGGACCGCGTGGTCTGAATCTGGCAACACCGAGATTATCCTTAACATTGCGGTAGGATGGTGTTTGGATGGTGAGCTGCTCTCTGTACGCCCTGAGGACGTCAGGGCGGTCGAAATACCGCTCGCTGGTGACGGTAGTGACGGATGCGTGGGCGGGGTCCCCGGTGTCGGGAAAGAGCTTTGTGTCTGTGGTGAGGAGGAAGGGGGTTGTGGGAGGGATGATGGCGTCTGTTTCGACTGTTTGGATGAGCAGAGATGGGGACGGAAGAAGAGAGAGGGGCGTACACCTGCGCTTCTGGTGCTCGAGGATCATGAGGTCTGTGTCGCAGCTGCCGACGCCGGGGCCACCTCTGCGGGTGCGAGAGGGCAGGACGCGTTTCTGGCGGCCGTTGGGGGCGGGGAGCATGGAGGTGGGAGGGAGAGAGATGGGCAGCCAATCAGATTACAGGACTACAGGCGTGCTACTCGACTCTTCCCGGCGCCCTGCACAAACACCCAGCCGTCCCGCTCCAGCGCCGCCACCGCCTCGCCCGCCATTGCCCGTGCCACAAGCACATAGTCCGTGTTCCTGGTCCCCTCAGCTGCGTCCCCAAGCGTCGGGCACCACTCACCATGTCGACACCGCGAATATCGGCACCTTCGCCTCTTTCAGTGCCCCCGTCAGCTCCGCCAGAATCCCTGTCAAGTCTGTCTGCCTCAGCCGGTGCCGCCCCGCCGCCGACAGCCACTCACTGTGCTCCATCGGCCCGAGAATCCTGATGCACTTCCACGCACACTGCTCCTCGTATTTCTGTGGCATCCGCTTGTACGCCTCTCCCACTATCGACACCTCCTCCTTCGTCCGCGTCACTGAAAAAAACCCACCCGTCCCCCCCGTCAGCTCCCTCACTATGCACGGCGCCATCTCCTCGCTCGACCCCAGCTGCACAACAAAGAACGGCTCCGTAAGTACCTGCAGGTGTAGCGCTGCACTCGATGATGGAGGTGGCATATCTCTACCCGTGCTCCGTCAGTCTCCGCGAAACTAGCCTTAAATACTCGGTCCACAGACGACGCCTGTGCTGCAATTTCCTGATCAAGTGTGTATTCGCGGAATGTAGTCCTCACGGAGTGAATGCGGCGTTAAAACACACTATCTGCTACACTCTCCTCATGTATGGAAACACACATCAAACGCCTACGATCACTAGTGTGTAATCCTGACTGTGCGAACTCCCGGTGAAGACATCAAACACCGTCGTCCCGCTCGGAATCCCGTCGCTTGTGAAGCTCGACGATCCCCCAGATGCCAACAACAAGGAACCCCCAGACGAGACCTTAAGCGGATGAGGCTGTCAACAATCATCCGTCACCCTTCACAAAGTACCACTTACCGCAGAGAACGTCGTCAATGAGACACCACTCCCACAGCTGAACACCCCTCCGCTCACTCCGCAATTACCTTTCGACGACGTCATCGTGAACCCTGAAGCCGATCCAGAGAGCGTAAAAGTCGCCAGTGTCTGCGTCGACCATGTTCCGTGTGAAAGGAGTCCACCCAGTTGAGACCCGGAGTGGATCGCGTGGATGGTCGCTCTTGCTGGGAGTGACCCGGGAGTCTAGAACACCTAGAGTTATCAACCACGCTCTCCGCGCCAGGCTTTTCCGTAACTCACTCCCGTGGGACCTGACTGCTCGTTTCCACCTTTCTATCAGCGATCTTAATCAGCTCAATGGACTGCCAAGCTCACCGAAGTGGTCTAATTAACCCGGGTAAGCTGCTTAGACTCGATCTCCATTCAACCAAAAGCTTCAACTCACCGTTGGTGTTCCAGATTTAGGCGGATACCTGATGCCCGAAGAAGGGCACGACCCAGACTCCGGGGCGTCTATCATAACATCAGCCTATCAACCTCTCCTTACGTCCACCAACGTACTTATAGGTACGAAAACACCATCAATAACCGACCCCTTCAAGTTGAAGTACCACGAAATTGCGTTCAGGGTACTTCCATTGCAATCTAATGCGGGCGTCACGCCGGATGCGCTCCTCAGAGCCGAAGTGAGGGTTGAGAGACTGAATGTTTTGGACGTGCTGGGAAGGATCCCTGCATTCGACAGCCAGGTGTAGGTAGGTAGTGTCTGTCCTTGTAGGTAAGTAATCATAGACTTAAATTTTTGGCTCCTCTCACCTTGAACAACCTGACAACAGTCTGGAAGAATGCAACTGCCTATAACAGATTGGTCAAGCACCTCGATATATCACCAGAATCCGACCATACCTCTGCGCCTTTCGGACTTCCACTCGGTAAGCAAGATGTTTCCAAGGTGCTCATGCAGGTTCCGTGCGTCGACCATTCATGCTTCCTTGTTGATGAGCCTTTTTCTTAATCTGTAACCAAATTCATACCTCCCAGAATTGCTCATTATTTCCGTTGATGTCAACCCAATGCTGCAGGAGGTTAGCCCTCGTCAGGGGGATGGCGGTCCAAAGCTCACTGTCTGCATAAAGGACAATGTATCGCTCGCTCCCTGTTGGGAAAGCAACTGTGTTGACACGGACGTTAGCCTGCTGGATATGCCTAGACCAATGGTACGATGCTTACCGAGCCGATGCCGGTATACGCACGCGATGGGTCACAGTTCTCCTCGAAGGTCGTGTCGCAACTTGATGGATCGAATGTGAGATTTTATGACACTCGCTTTGACTAGCTTAATGCTCACTTGTCGGGCCATAGACCTACCGCAGATGTTAGTCTCTGCGACGGTGATGGCAAATTTGACGCGCTCACCATGGATTGTCCAACTATCAGTCGGGCCGGTCGACGGATTCGTGTCCCAGAACTAACATGCACTCAGTTCAACCTTTCCACTCGGTACTCAATACACCCACCTGGGTTTGCAGCAAAAGTCCCTATTGAACCAATTTTAAAACATCTCCGGAATATCAGAACGTGAGACGAAGCACATACCCCAGGACTCTCGAAACAACAAAGGTTAGAGACCGGCGAAGTGTTGTGACAAGACACAGGTCCACTCGTCGAACATCCCGAGGAAATAGCCGTGCCTCTACCGAAGAGACTGGTATATTCGGTCGGAGACTGAAGAGGGGACGCTACGACGGAGGAGGCACAAACACTCAAAACAATGGCACCTATGCTCAACATTCTGACGAATTCGGGGGGGGACGATACTCAACCTAGGGCGAAGTTCTTGATCATAATATACCCATAGATAAGGCAAGAGCTTGGATCTGCGCATCAAGCACGTTCTATTCCTGTGACAAACACCTCACCTCAATTACCTTAATGAATGGCCTCGTTTCTAAGAAACCCACTGGTCTGTCCAGGCAGAGACCAGTAGCATGCTGGATTGGCGTGAGATCACAATAGCTGCTATCAGGTGCGAGCGGAAACACGTTTCCCGTCCACATTGATCCTTCTATACACACGCATCAGGAAGTTAGACCCGCATTTGATCAACAACAATACTTCAAGCATGTGCGCAGACTGGAACGAAGCACATGGTATCTAGCCACCCAATATTTACAGCCTTATCTACTTGCGGTGGGTTACCATGCTTATGTGTCAGTTGGCATGATACACGTCGTAACAGAAGGTGCAGTTTGTATTGAGAGCATAAAAATAGCTTTTTCCCCCTTATTCTCATATCATGAACGCATGGATAATCATTTTACGGCCCACGCACAGAAGTCTCTACCCGCGAAGCTGGAGATCCCCACAATACTCGAACGGGTTCAGTCCGACCGCGTTAGTGAAGGGAAGTATTCAATGCACAGTATAAATTTTGTACAAACGGTCAATGCTCGATCAGCACTCAACACTCTCGGTTCCCGGAATCCCGACACTCAGATGGCTTCACAGCTGAGGCGGCTAATGCTGGAAGTTCGCAGCCGGACTTCATGAGACAGCTGGAGGAGCACAACGTCAACACGATCGTATCTCAGATGTAGGCTCAAGTGCTTCAACGAATTACATGTTGTGACAGTCCTATCATTGACCAGCTCGGCTTGGGGTCCCAAGGTAACCCACCTCTGGATCTGATGTCCCGCTCTACACTATCCAGCTATTGTGTGATTTATAATCCCGTGATGATTACGACAGTTCAGACACTAACAACGGAAAGCGTGTAGTCTTTCGACCCACCCGATGTCAACAGAAGATCGCTTCCAGAAGTGATCTCGAGTGAAGATACCATTTTGAAACTCAGCGAACATGTGATTGGCCGTCCACACGGATGGCTGAGAACGAGGTGAGAGCTGGCGACACCGAAGCCCCTAGCGAATGCGCCACCACTGATGCCACGATTACCTTTGGACGAGGTCATGGCGGGGCTGGAAGCGGCCCGAGAGAGCCCGGAAGTTGCTGAGGCCTGGACCATGTTCCAAGCGAAAGTATTCCACCGATCTTGAAGCTGGGTCGAGGGGCGTTAGTGCTCGCGTTCACGGCCCCCGGATGTCTACGTAGGCATGTGAAATATACAGAAGTGGTCTAATATAAAGCAGACTAGGTTGCATCATGTTATTTTTAGGAAAAGGAAGTACATACGATTGTGGTCGTAAATGATGCCGCCGTGAGTGCATCTAATTTCCAAATCAAAGACGATTTTAGTAGTCGAGACTGTTGGCATACTGATGGGCACAAAAGTACCATCAATGATAGATCTTTTGAGACTGAAGTAGCACAAAGCGAGCTGCAGGCGAGCAGAACAAAAATCCAGGGCAGGAGGTTTCTTCGCTGTCAGAGCAAGAGCGCGTTGTTGAAATTGGAGAAGCCGACGCGCCCCAGAATGTGGTCCCAGGACTAAAAGGTCGTAGGCTTCTGAAGTGGTTATGGTGATACCAGCGTTTGCGAGCCAGGTATATGTAGGGCTCTCCCAATGGATCCACACAAACACTGTACGTAAGTATGTCTTGAGGGCCCGTCCGGGACTTCAAAACAGCATAGAGAACAGCGAAGGTGTTCTGGCAGGGTACGGGTCCACCAGTAGCACTTCTAGGTGAGGTTATAGAAACAATCTTGGACCATCCGTCACGAGCCAGCATCACGGCGAACGCGGATGGTTGTATTCCGTCTCCTAAATGAATTTCACTGGCAGTTTATTAACTGGAACATTGGTGAGATGAGATGGGAAATGAACAGCAGGGGATATCTAGTGATACAAATGTCCACGTTCCCCGACGGAACTGAAAGGTGGCATGGTCGACGACCATGAGTTACCCGCACAACCTGGGTGATCGCAACGTGGAAACCGGAAGGAAAAACGTGCATGGGTAACGTGTACGGGTAAGGGTTCCACCTGCACCCCGACGGATCACTGCTCTAATGCAAGGCCCATAACTTAGCTCTCCGTGGTTGAACCTGACATTATTGTAGATATAAAGTGATTTTAAGAAGTACGCTCCTCCTGCTTCGGTGTGGTAGTGTCCGCTGCAGGGTCGAACCATTGTTCCACCCGGTCTTGTGCCACGGTCCGTGCTGACATCGAACCTGGTGGTTCTTGCGTGCATGATGGGGCAGTAGGTGCCACTTGCAAACCAAATGCAGATGCAAAGCGGGGATTTATGTGAGGTTGCACGAACGTGGGAGGTTGGTGATAGGCTGAACCTGGGAACACATATGACTGGTTTTGATTTTGCAATTGACCGAACGCTTGATTAGGGTAACCCCATGAAGGATTTACGCCTGTATTTGTGGCTGGTGGATAGTTAGCTGCGTAATTATCCTGGTTTTGCAGATACGGAGAAGGCAATGATTCGTGGGCCATCCGGGGATCATACTCTTCCACCTCCGCGCCAGACAGGGGACGATGGTTATCTCTGCCGAAGGATCCACGCATCATTGCGTTGCCTCGTTTTCCTCTTCCCCGGCCTCTTCCACGAGGGCGACCATCACCCGACTGGGAAGAACTCCTGTCCCTGGAAGTGAAAGACTTTGGGCGTTCGCTCTTTGAATGAAAGCGCGACAGTTCTGTGTATGCTTCGGACTTGACTGTGTTGTGTGTGTCCAAACGGGGATCATCATAAGGCTGAGGGGTTGGACGAGAAGGACCAGCGCCATAATCCAAATCATAGGGCCCATGTTCATCAAAGGCGGTCTTGTTCAAGATTGACTCGTTCATCATGTCTTGGTCACGCATCTGAGATGGTGCGGGCGTGGATCGTCTTGAAGAAGAAACGGAACGTGCGCGGGCATCGGCGCGCCTGTTTTTATTAGATTATCAACTGGAACGTGAAGGGAACAGTACGGTCATACTTTCGCTTGTGACGGCTACGGTGCGCTGCCTCTGCCTCGTCATCCGAGAATTCTAGTTCGTCCTCGGCGGGTTCTTCGTCGTGCACATTGCTAGCATCACTGCCCCTAAGTTGTTTAAGTTGATTGACAAAGACAAAATGACTCCGCCTGGGTATGTGAAAGACTGCTTGCCCAATTTGGACTTTTTCTGGGTTGAGGGGATATACCTGATTGAATTTGACTTGATAGAAGGGCTGCGAAGTCGGACCAAACGTTTCGTATATCTACCTGGGTTTGTATCAACGAAAAATATTAAACGGATGGCGATGATGCGCACATAACCCATGACTTGGCGGTCTCCAAATACGAGCAGGGTATCAGAGTCGAGAGCTTTCTCGGAGCCTCGATTTACGTATTCTGCCAGTAAACCCCGGACGATGACAACATTGTCGACAATAGACATCACGTCCCCAACCTTTTCTAGTTGCTCGTGAGCGCCTACTTCTTCCAAATCTGGGATTGTGATGGCTGCCCCGAAAATTTCATTTTTCGTCTGTGGATGCATACCAGAGCTGGGATGAACTGCGTCCTCATCGTCATCGGAGTCTGATGCGAGCGCCTTTTGTTTTCCTGCTCGTAGATTTTCTTCGGCTTCTGACTCTGATTCTGAAGTTGAGGAATCTGAGCCCAAACCTGAATCCGATGGTCTCGAAAGACGTAATCAGTGGACGGAAGGTTGATCATGAAGTCCAAAGGAGCTTACAAAGATTCTCCGTCACCTTCATCGTCCTCGTCTGGCAGAGCCGTCAAATCTTTCTCAATTTCTTCTTCACTATCATCGTCGCGGCCTGAGCTCGCAATATCATCGTCGTCATCCTCTTTTGGAACGGTTGGTGGCCGTGGTCGTTGCTCTAGTACGTCCACGAACTCGCTGATGAGTAAAATGTCCTGCGGCAGCGCCTGGGGAACCTTGAAGGTGGCCATGGATCGGGCTAAGTGTGGTTGAACGGATACAGTCGACTGACGTCGTTTGGCTGCTGGAAACCCGGGCCGGGGTCCGCGGTCACGAAATTTTGTCATGCATCCGACTCGATCAACGAAACCACCAGCCGCGTCCGCCATGTCCAGCGTCCGCCGCCTCCAGTCTACCAGAGTCGCTCTGCATTGCTTCTCCACTCAGCAGCCAGGCAAGGCATCGGTAAAGCTCGTCGCAGAACTGCGCAAGCTCACTGAGGTTTCTATTTCAAAAGCCCGAGAGGCACTCGCAGCGGCGAACAACGACGTGAATACCGCACTGGAATGGCTCGAGAAGGATCTCATTACCTCTGGAGCCAAGAAGGCGGCGAAGGTCCAGGGCAGAAGTACAAACCAAGGTCTCATCAGTGTTTCCGTGCTCTCGGACGGAGCTGGTGGAAAGACCGGGATAGGTCATGGCGGTGTTCGTGCTGCGATGGTCGAGCTCAACTGCGAGACTGACTTTGTGGGACGCAACGCGATATTTGGTCGACTGGCAGCAGACATTGCTCACACAGCAGCATACATTTCGGACACTCCGGGTTCGAAAGCTGCTTTCCAACCATACTTCCTCGATCTCCTCCAGGATGCGCCCCTGCTATCCAAAGCCGATCCTAGTGCTGCATCAATTGGGACAGTAGGCAACGCTATCCGAGATGCCATCGCTAAACTTGGAGAGAACATCACTCTACGACGAGCTGTCACTGTCATCGAAAATTCACCTCAACGTACCGACCTTGGTCTTCGACTCGCCTCGTACGTCCATGGTTCTATCAACGATCCCAACCAAGGTCGTATTGGTGCTCTCGCATTACTCGTATTGAAATCCAAGGCACTTTCAGAACTCGTCGTTTCCGAGCCATTCCGAGATGACCTAGGTCGGCTTGAGCGTGCTCTTGCGCGGCAAATAGTTGGGTTTGAGACTCACAGTATTAAAGGAGATGGCGAAAGCGCCCTGTATAACCAACCCTTCATGATGATGGGTGGTGACACCCCAGATGTCCTTGTCCGAGACGCTCTCGTCTCATGGTCCCGACAAAAGGGGCTGATTTTGCAGTCGGGTGCGGACGAAGGAGTCGCAGTGCTGGACTTCGGGAAGTGGACGGTGGGAGAGCCTATTACAATGGCATCCGAACCCCAAGCCTGAAACTATAATGCTAATCTTACGAGGGACTGCAACTACCAGAACACTATCTATGCTCACTAGATCAATTATGTCATATTAATCTTCCTTTGATTGTACACGTTCGATGTGAGGAAGGCCATAGTCCCAGCCCACCCTGTAACCCGCCGGGTCGTCCTTGACGCAAAGAGTGCTGCCAGAAATCAGTCTTTGGCGGGGATAATCAATGCAACGGCGTACGCGTCTACAACAAAGTCAGCATTGGAAGGGATAGTGGGGCGGAGTATGCTCACATTGAATTCCGACAAACTTGTAATAGGTCCCAGCGCCCTAGAAGCACTGATCGATAAATAGTTTCTCCGAAAGATGAAATGGCTCACAGTGAACACATGCCACCAGGAATGTCCTAGGGGTACATCAACAGAGGTTTGTCTAACTCCAACACACCACGCACCTTCGAGGAGAAAAGCAAACGGCCATCCGACGGACAGCTTTCGGGTTATTAAGAAATCACAGAAAATATTATCCATATTCCAAATAAAAAATCCAAAGCCAAAGAGTAAGGCGCCAGTGCCGATGAGCTTCGTGATAGTGCGTTTTTTTGGTGTTGGTATCTGGTCAGCTGCGTCAGACCATTTGAGGATATATGTGATCCGTCCAGCGGTAATGAATATAATCATGGCGAACACAACCTGATGGTATACTGGGTTTCGGTAAACATAGCTGTAAGCGAGAGATTAGGTAGGTGTGGCCAGTAGTTGGAGCCTTATCATGCTTACTAGCTCCCGGTGAAGAGGACATCGAACAGCAGAACGAGGGCGATCAAGACTTTACTCCGCGGGGACTTTACGCCGTACCCCGGTTTATCGTCGAAGGTGATGAACAGGCTCATAGAAGCAACATATATCATCGGAAGTTCGTCGGCCAACTGAGCTTCGTAGAGTAACGTGGCATGGAATAAGAAGCTGCCGATGCCAACGAGAGCGACGCCCTGAATCCAAGTCTGAGCGACGGAAGCGGGTGACTGGAACTGGCCAGGTGCACCCAAACCCACCAGAAATCCCAAGGCATACCGCTGTGGTAGCACTTGCTTTACGATGCTCAAATAACCAATCAGAGAAATAGTGATAGTGTACAGGTTCGAGAATGAATTGGCCATCTCTGCAATGTAGGGAGAAAATTGGTAGTTTGCCTGTCAGCAGCCCGGTGATCGACGTTTTATTCCAGGCTGGCGGTGGTCTACACATACCTCGCACCAATCGAGTGTGGCCGTAACGGGTCCGTAGTAGCCAACCTTATTGAGCCACGGTGCTACAGTGGAGAAGCCGGGCATGATGAACAAGGTTGAAGGGAAGGGAAGGGAGGGTCAGGTTCACCAGAGACACAGGTGCTTTTGATGGACATACTATTCTCCGAAGAGGCCGACTTCCCCGCACCGCTCTTCTGACAGTTGTCAACTCATGTATCAGAGGGAAAAACGAATCCGTACGCCTGAAAAGCAAAGAGTATACATAAGAACAAAGGATGGACAATATCGTGGCAACTGGAAAAAAAGTCCCAAGGGTGATTCGAACACCCGACCCTGCGATAGCGTGCCTGAATCCATCACCGGCAGTACTGCAATCGCATGCTATAACCACTTAGCTATTGGGACTTGCTTTTTTCTAGGGCAAACTGAAGAAATTGTGGGTCTTGTTTACGCAATGGCGGAGCTGATTTCTCGCCACCTACGGCTCGTCCCAGCCAACGACTTAGGCACGATGCGCAACGCCAATGCCGCCCTTCTTCGCCATGGCCGTTTGCCAGCCAGACTCAGGAATGGTCGTTCATATACCACAGAGGCTGCAGAACCATCAGTGAAGATCACGACACTCCCCAACAAGATTCGGGTTGCGACAGAGGCAACGCCTGGCCACTTCTCCTCTGTTGGTCTGTACGTAGATGCAGGTTCGCGGTATGAATGGCCAGAGGTGTCTGGTGTCAGCCACTTTTTGGATAGAATGGCTTTCAAGGTATTCTTTTTCTTCTGAATTCCTCGCAATGGGTTTCTCAAAATCATGTACCAGAGCACACGGACCCGCACAGGCGAGGAAATGTCGACCGCAGTCCATTCGCTGGGAGGACAAATCATGTGTTCATCTTCCCGTGAATCTATCATGTATCAGTCGTCCCACTTCCACCAAGCGACACCCCTCGCTCTTTCACTCATTGCAGACACAGTACTCAATCCCTCATTCCACCCCGAAGAAATAGAAGCCCAACGGGATGCTGCCTTTTACGAAGTACGGGAAATCCAAAACAAGCCCGACATGTTTCTTCCCGAAATCCTTCACAGTGCTGCCTATGGCGAGAGGGGACTTGGCAATGCCCTCCTGTGTCCTGAGGACCGGGTCAATCTCATTGACGAGCTCACACTTCGTACTGCAATGAACGCATGGTATCGACCAGAGTGCATGGTAATTGCAGGCGCAGGCATGCACCACGACGAACTTGTTGAGCTTACAGACAAATTCTTTGCCTCACTCGAACCACCTTCTGCATCTCAGACAAGCGGCTCCCGTATTAACTCCAACAATCCCTCAATACCAACCCACCTTCTCAATCCCTCTTCTCCCTCAGTTGCCAAGTCCCTGACACGAGCGGCATCCTATCTCTTTCCTAACTCCGCCTCTCCCACGACACCCAAGAGTCCTACGTCGACTTACACAGGCGGGCACCGCTTTATACACGATCCCAAGGCCGAGTTCAATCACCTCTATGTTGCATATGAGGGTGTCGGGATCCATGATGACGATATATATGCCCTTGCTACTATGCAGGTACTTCTCGGAGGAGGCGGCAGTTTCTCTGCAGGTAAGATTCGCCTCATACATGTACGTGCACACTTCTCATCATGTCCCCTTCCCAGGTGGTCCCGGAAAGGGAATGTACTCTCGACTCTATACCCATATCCTCAACCACTACCCACAAATTGACCACTGTGCATCCTTCCACCACATTTATACTGACTCGTCCCTCTTTGGCCTTTTTGGCTCTTTCCTCCCTGCTGCGTCCGGTCTAAGGAGCGGGAATACACCTAGTCAAATTTTACCCCACCTTGTACATCAATTAAGCTTGCTGCTCTACACTGCCATTCCTTCCGTCGAGCTAAATAGGGCCAAGAATCAGCTCAAGTCGAGTCTAATGATGGCCTTGGAGAGTCGGGCCGTCGAGGTTGAAGACTTGGGTAGACAGGTGCATCATCATGCGACATCCTTTTGTTCTTCAAAGCTGATGTGCTTGAATAGATCCTGGTGCATGGGCGTAAGGTTCCCATTACCGAAATGACAGACAAGATTGATCAAGTCGACAGCAACACCATCCGTCGTGTTGCAGCGAGGGTCTTTGGTCCTAGTTCCGGCAGCAAGCCAACTGTAGTTTGCATGGGTCATGAAGACACTGGAGATTACAACGAGGTCTTCCAGAAGTATGGTCTGGCTACGGTTAATTAGATTATCTATGTGCTTGGTTATTTATGCTATTACTTAATAGACTAGACACCTAAAACTTTCCGGGAGACAGCTGAGATTAAATGAAGCGAGCGAGGTGTACACCATCAGGCACAAAGTCGCTGTCTCCTGAGCACATCGCTCACCCTGTTTACCACATGCTACTCTGCCATACACCGAAAGAGATATTATGAGTTGTGAATATACAGCAGCCACTCAAAATACGACTGAACAATTGAACAATGTAGGCAATGAGAACGGTTTGGATTAACGATTTTTAAGCTTGTGCCACTTTGTTGAGCGCGTCGTGGCGAGAAAGATTTGTGAATTGGGTGCGTTCCCCATCCATGCTCCCTGTTGTTGAGGAATCAGGTTGGTGATCTGCGTTGGCTATGTAAGTTCCACGATCATATTCTAGAATACCACCATACCAAAAACCGACTACCAGCTTCAATAGTCCCGATTTTAGCTCCTTCAGATAATGTCAAGCTCAATACGTCCCAGACTGTGAGCTGAGCATATCTATTCGCAGGCCTGCGGCACGTTTGCGAGTCTTCTACGGCAACGACTCGGAAGCTGCGAACGTCTCTTGGGGGACATGTTGCCTTTGTGTGTAGTCACAATAAGTGTCTGGATCGACGCAGAGGAACCCAAAGTTACCTCAAGGTCTCTCTCAATAGCGTCTCCAATGCGCTTGCGTTCCACTTCCATACACTGCCGAATGTGTTTCGCAAGCCAGGCCGCATCATGCGGGGTAATGCGACTCAACAAACCCATTGCATCATCGTGCTCCTCCAACTGATCGTAAAGGTTCTCAATGTGATCCGGCGGTTCATCTGCGATTGTAGTTTAGTCTTCTCCGAAAACTGCTAAAACGGATCAGCATACCGTCGGAACATCGGCGCAAGGTATTTCCCGCTCGTCGCTCCAGTTTGTCGATGTACGATTGATATCTTGATACCTTGTTTTCGAAGTCTGTATGGAGTTTTGAGGATTCATGTTCGCGCCTTTTCTAGAGTCATGTTTCAGAACACGGCATCGTGCGTGCCATTGAATACCAGAAATATCAGACCTTCCATTCTTCGTTGATTTTCATCTCTTCAGCTTCGCCTCTGGGTCCTTCTCTCCGTTTTCGTCCACTGGAATCTACAGTAAATTCGATAAATGCAACGGCGTGAGACTGATGTATGATGAGCACGTGTACCAAACATCATCATTTGTGGGACTTTACCTTCACTACAACAAGGTCCATAGCGGCGATGGGACCACCGTCTGGTGTTAAACTATGCATAGTGGACACACACGGCCCCTTCATGAAACCTAGTTTGGCGTCCCAAGGAAGTAAATGTGTCGAGTTTCCACTCAGCACCAATTTCACACTGTTATATGCGCCTAGGATTTCTTGCGGTTCTTTGCGTCCCGAGTCAAGCTAGAGACCTGGTTAGTGGGATCAGAGAGGAAACGTAACCCTTACCCTCGCTCCGGCAACACCTATTTTCCTCCCAACACGGATTACACCCCTTTTCACTGCTCTAACCATGGGGACATCAACCTTTGCCTTGAGGCGATACCATCCATCCGTGACTTCAAGTTCGGGATAAGTAACCCCTGGTGCATCCTCAGATTCCGACCAGAGTATATTTGATACACACAAAGCCATTGGAAATGCGGCCGGTGCATCTTGTGTGGAGATAAGGCGTAGCGCAGGCCGTTTGGCTTGGTTTAATTCTCGTTCATATCTGTATGGGATGAGCATGTTGAGGAGGGAAAGTGAAAGACGATCTCACCGATACAATAGCTGCCGTTTGGCTTCTGCCCAGCACCATCGCTTTGTTTTTGTGTTACTCTCACTCTCTGGATCCAAAGCGACCATCCCAGCGAGTTTCCATAGTATTAGACCCCAATGGTTGTCGACCCAAGCTTTTGTAGCTAGACTACATCCCAGATTGTGAAGCTCCTCCAGGGCAGCTGTAGGGCCCAGTAATTGTGGCGGTTCATCTGTTTGTGACGGTGGAAGGGTTGACGCAGTATGAAAGGAGTAGTATGCAGCGAGTGCAGGGGTTATCTGTTGAAGATCGAGTATATTTCTGTGCGTATAGTCATGAGTTTGTCCAGGACTGCAGTGGAAGCCACACACATCTCCATGGACTCAAAGTCTTCCTGCGTGAAGCGTTGTGGGCGCAACCCAGAAGTAATAAGAGTCTTCCGGTTAGGTGGAGGGCCTGGACTTTGACCGTGAGCGTACACTTGACATACTCGTAAAAGTGCACGCACATAAGTCGAAGAATGATTTGTGTTGTTTGAGAGTGAGCTGACGGGAGATGTTGTGAGGCCGTGATATTGGGGTTTGAGGCGCACTCTGCGGTCCTCCTTTCCGTACTGATTCCTGGAGTTTTACCCATCCACGTTCTCCAGGGCGCATTCCGGGTTTGAAAGGGGTGACAAAGGGAGCAGGTGTAGTTCGCGGGGGGCTTGCAGGGGCGGGGACTGGTGTTGAAAGTCTCAGTGTGGTGCTTGTGAGCCGAAGAGGTGTTGTGGGCATTGTGGAAGCCGTTGGGCGCTGTGATGAGATATTTGTAGCCGATGATGAAGCTGTCTGAGCTTGCGGATTGAGAGGAGAGCCGATGAACCCTTTGCTTTGGGTATTTCTGGTTAAAGGTGATCGGAACGGTTTCCTCAGGTGACCGACTACAGGTGATTTTCCTGAAAGAGCAGGACGTGAAAATCCAGAGGGTGAAGGGGTGCTAGGTGTTTGGAAGCTGTTATCCATAGTGCGGAGGGCGGGGCGGTGGAACGCAGGCTGGGCATGAATTGGTGCGGGTACGTTAACTTCTGATGGATTGCTATTCTCTGTATCCTCCGGGTTTTCATCCCAGATTTTGAATTGCTCCCGAGCCTTGGCAAGTGCTGCAGCGGAAGGGGCCTTGATCGATTTTGGTCCGAGGCTAACGAAACCAGTAGGTTGAGAGGTCAAAGATGATGCAGAGGCGAAGGAAGGGCTGTGGAAGCCAACCGGAAGGATCTCTGTGGAGGGTCCAAACCATGCATCGTAGTCCTGTTCTTCGGGCGGAGAGCGTTCTCGAGATGGAGTGTGAACATCCTTTATTGAGGAAGCAGACGCAAAGCCGAAACTTCGGGGGACCGAAGAGTGTGGGGGGTGCTGACTGGTAAAAGGGTTGTCTGGGTCATCGCCGAGATTGGGGGAGCGAGCCACGTCTATGGGGAGCAGTGTGGTGGCCTTTGCGAAGCTGAGTGGGGGCTGGGCATGGGAGGGGGTCTGAACAAGGTTTTCTGGCGAGGATAGTCTGGGTCTCTTTTTGACTGGAGAGCTGGGTGGTGTGTGTTCTTGGAGCTGGAGGTCAGAATATGTGTGTGTTGCGGGACAATTACACACCAGCAGGCATCATGGACGTCGATCACAAGAGCAGACGCGCCAGACGCGCTTGTCACGTTACCAATGTCGGCGTGACAGCGGGCGATGACGTGACGGCTGCCCTCCAATGGCCAGGTACCATGTCGCTCGACCCGCTGCCCAGACCCCCGTGTCCTGCGTGGGTGCCTGCTGGAGGGATACAGCCATGCGCATCCTCTGATGTGGCCAGTGGAGGATCAATGACGGAATGGAGCTTGCTGACGCATGCGGTGCCTTGGAGTCTAGATAGTACTCAGTAGACGGGGCTGGAATATAGATGCAGTGTGCTGTGGAAAGCTGAGCTGGTTTCGAGCTCAGAGGTGGTGGTTTGCCATTTGCACAATGGTTTTCCGTTTATGCCAACTTGAGCACAAACACCTGCACAGTGGTGACTAAATACACAACGCATCTTGTTCCTGCACACGCAAGTGTCATCGACAATTTATCCCCTGGCCATCGCCAAGCGCGACGTCCAGCCTGCTTCCAAACTGTCCACATGAACGGAACAACTGCTAGCCAGACTCCCCCAAGCGCGTCTACTAGACTGGCTAAACCTCCACCCCCAGGCCCTGCGCCTCCCGCCCCCGCATCGGCTCCCCCAGCTCCTCCAACATCTACACAACCCCCAGCTCGCACACCTACCACCCCACAACCAGCCTCCACCCCTATAAACGGCACACAGAACACAAAGGGCAAGAAGCGGAATGATCCACCCGCTGACCCCGCAAGCATGTACGAAAGCGTCAAGAACAGAATAGCCGCGCTGGAAGAGGAGGAAGTGCTTGAAGAAGAAGAGGAAAGAAGATTTGGTGTGTCCACTCCTTTCCCCCAGACGTTGAAGCAATTTGACCGGTGGCACATGCAGCTGAGGAGGCGCAGATATCTATCAAAGGCATGGAGGAGAATGCCATCCACGCCAAATACTTTGAATTGGTCAGGAGTCCCCTTTATAGAATTACCCAATTATTCAAACGAGAAGAATTCAGTTTGCAGAATTCAAGCGCGCCGAACGAGATCATGCAAAGGAGAAACAGAAGTTGACCAAGGACAAGGACGCAGGTTCGCGGAGCGTAATCACAGCAGTATACATACCTCATTCCTCATCTAGCCAAATCACAATTGACAAAGGCGAATCAAAGCAAAGCTAAGATTGAGGGGCTCGCCCGTGAGCTGCAGAAAGTGCGACTGATCATTCTCTTGACTTGGGTTTCTCTCATTTTCAATCTAGGAGAACAAACGTCTGCGAGTGCGTACAGCGGCCTCATCCGATGTCCTATGCTCATATTGCGCAGGAGGACCACAAAATTTTGAAACAGGAGGTCGACGACCAGCAAAATGAAGTATGCCATCCCGGCCTCAATTCCTTTGTTTTGTTGACACTCCACCCAGCTCCTACAAGCGCGGAATAGTCTCGCCAAGCAAGACGACAAGGCAAAGCTCCAGGACACCAAGTACCGAGAAATGCCCGACATCGTCATCAAGGTCGTCTGTCGTTACCGCGCCGAACTCTTCTTCAGGATCTCTCGGAAAACCAAATTCTCTCGCTTGTTCAGCGCGTTTACAGACCGGATGGAAGACCCAGGAAAGAAGGTCGACGGCAGCAGCGCTGTCCCCAGAGTAGAAGCTACGAAAGAGCAAGCCTCGGCAGGCAAACCCAACATTCAATTTATCTTTACTCATAATGGTCGGTCACTTGATGAAGACCAGACACCAGAGGACGTGAGCATGGAGGACCAGGATGAAATTCTGGCCGTGGAGTTGATGGATCTCACTGAGAATGCGGAAGACGTCGGGGAATGGGTGCGTGAAGTCAAGTCATCGTTCTTCCTGTCTAGAAACCAGAACACCAAACACCCAATATCGTTGATACACAGGAAGACCATGTGGAGCCACGACAGGAACGACTCAAGAAGAATTGGAACGACGATCCACAGGAGTAAGTCGTAATATTTATTAGATCACTGCGTCGCTGACTCCTGTAGGGCGAGAAAGACGCTGGAGGACATCTTTGACGGCGTGTAAGTTCTGAAATTTTGCATGTATACTGGTGTATATCTTTATTTTAATTTCGATCCGCAGCGTCCGTGAACGATTGAAGGATGTCCTTCGACAATATGAACTGCGGGAAAGGCATTTCGAATGCGTTATACGTTCGAAAGAACTCGAAGTTCTATTATCTCGGGCCCGCACAGCAGAATCAAAACAACTGCTACAGAACGAGCGGAATCGGGCGGATAAACTGGACGAAGAGGTGGCCTACCTTTCTCTCTGCATTCATTTCGTGCATTGCTCAATTTATCTCTTTCCCCGCTTCGTTTTGACAATTTTGCCAACCCTTATCGGTCCCATCCACATTTTGGTGCTGTCGACCGCCCGGAGACAGGCCCAACAGCTCAAGAAAGAAGTGGAAGAAGTTCAAGCCGAGAAGAACATAATCATCGACAAACTTCTAATTTGCTGTAAAGAAGTCAGCACTTTCCTCTTTTTACCACTGTGTTCGCCCAACTCATCGGGGTTTGGCCCACTTTGGGCGTAGTTAAAACAAAAGCCTACCGCAGAACGGGCTCAACGGCAATTCGCAGCTCTCAAAGAGGAATTGGAGAAGTTGGAAAAGAAGATACCCAGAGTCAAGAAGAGCATCGATGGTGCTGGGTAGATCTTGAATATCATGATATTTGCTGTCCATGGTGATTCATTGTCCGACAAGCATACTCTGGTTGACAAACTCGGCAAAACTTATGGAACATATGATTTGAAGGTCTTGGATAGGTAACAGTGCAACGACAACCTACGAACACGAACTCTAGTCCATGGATACTTCTGCTTTACGTTCCTAAGTCATTATAGTGCCCTTATACAATTGTCCAATGGGAGGTCCGAATGCAAAACAACCACTTTTTGTGTCTAGACCAAAACCTCCAGCTCCTCTGCGGATTCAACCATACCCGACTTGGTGAACGTCTTGCCCTTTACACTCTGCAAACCCTCGCCAGCGTAGGTGACGAGAGGCGAAATTTCAATGGTGACACCTTGCTTGACGCTCGCACCAGCGCCCTCTAAGAAACGTTGGTGCTGACGAAGCAGGTCGTGGCGACTAGTGCCAGAATCATCTGAACCGGTACCAGGAGCGTTTTTCAGGGGGCTAAATTCTTCGTGCCTCTCGACTTCCAGGACAGCGAAGCGTTCAGTGAAGGGGAAGACGTCGAAAACAAACATCTCGAGCTTCATCCCGTTGGGCTTGCTTGGCTTGACGGTCTGACCGGACTCGAGGTCGACGTGGGTAATCTTTTTACGAGCAATGTGGAACGCCAGCTCATCTTCGAAGCTCTCCACACGTTTTAGGAAAGCAGTAGTGTAGAAGTGATTAGCGATATTCCCAGCTCGGAAGGCGAGGTCGCCGGTCTCTGGATCTCGCCGTTCAGCCTGTTCTGCAGAGATTTCCGAGTATTCGACGACGCCATATTTGTTGTTACGGCGGGCAACGACACCAACAGATTCTGTAGGCGACGCTTTGGGAACAACCTTGGCAGCGCAATCGGCTTGTTTCTGAATACCGTAGCCGAGGAAAACGGGATCAGCCACACGAACTAGGCAGTTATCCACACAATAGGTGTGAACATAGAGGATGCCACGTTTTTCCATGTCGGAGAGGACTGAATCAGTTTTGTGGGAGGAGAGGGAAGCCCTAGTAGCAGCATATACTCCACCGTTGCCATCAGGAGCAACGGCGACACGAGAAGGGGTTTCGAGAAGAACCTTCCCTTCCATTGTTAGACAGGGGAGAATACCTGCGCAATCAGGTATTGATACGGAGACACACCGGATAATAAAGGGAAATACCTTGTTCAAAGAAAATGACATTAGCAGGCTTCAAACCAAAATACGAGTTTCGAGTGAAGAAATCCTCGGTATCACGGCGAGTCGGACCACTCGTCATGACGTACCAAGGTATTATTATCGACCCGGCTTGCTTGTTATTCTCTTGTTCTGCGACACGCTGCAAGCGAGCGATCCGCTCGGCCTGGTATTGAAATAAAGACTTATGGGATGGAAGTCCAATGTCATAACACCCCTTAGGTGCACTGCTGCCTAGGCGAGTACCCTGGCCACCGGCCAGGAGTAGAACACCGACCTGGCCACGAGAAATGGCATCGAGACCGATCCGTCGCCATTCCTGCTGTTTCGCAGGGTTACCTCCAACGGAGTCGGTGGCATCCTTTGGAATAGGCTCGATAGCCCCAGCCTGAATTGTGGGGTCGCTTAGGGCGGCTTCACCAACGATAGCCTTCTTGTAGATGCGATTGATGCGCTCGATGTCGAGGGCCTCGAGTTGGGCGGTGAGTGCTTTCTGGCCAGCGGGAGAGAGGCTGTCCCAGAACTTGAGAAGGTGGCCTTGTCCTGCAGCCTCGTAACGTTTCTTGAGATTATCGATAGACATGATGGACGTGCGAGATGAACAAGTGACAAAGGGAATGGTATGTAATTATATGCAGCGAGTTAGAGTTCGGTGTTTGCCGCTGCGCGACGAGCAGTGCCAGGCTGGCGACGGGCGCCCGTATCACGGACCTGTTGCTGATATCCCTGCGCCCCACACTGCTTTTCTCGTTTTACCTACTCCGTCCGGCTAGAGTCGACAAATTTCACGCATGTCTGCCACAATCACCGTTTATGTCGTGCGCCTCGTGTTTATGATTCCTCCAGCTTAATTACCGCCTTGCCAGTGCGTACCCAAAAACGACTGAGAGGGGTTGGTGCTGTGGTCCAAGGAGGTGTGGGGTTCTCGGCTCGTTCTGATGCAGACATCCGGTCAAAGCCTTGGCTTCTTTTCCATTGCCGTCCCACTTCCATACTTCCGGCCTAGCGGCGAACAACGTGCTCAAATTTGGGAACATAACCAAAGGGGATATTATAGGGCGTCTGCGTCGTTTTACAGCAAATCCTCACAAATCCTCCCCTGGCTTCTGGGTCACTCGTCCTCAGAAATGATCCACCCTCGCGTTCGCGACTATAAATGAATTGATTATTCTCAACTGACTGGTCTGATGGTGCCAACCATAGCGATCCAGTTGACATGAGCCAATTACATTAGGGCTCCAAGACCTAAAGTGTCTTGAAGATGGTTCTTCAAGCCTGATACCGAACAATCGTATGGCAACACATCATTCTAACACCCGCTTGTCCGTGCCGGTTCCTCGAGTCGACTATTATAGACCCTCAGATTCGATATATAAACACTGTGACACATCAAGACATGCACAAGCTTCTGCAGTCATGGTGTCCCTACGCACTTTCTTCATCGCAGTTGTTGGTCTTGCCTCTTCACCTCTAGGTCATGCTATCAACCCCAGCTTCCCTTACGGCAGCCAGAAAGTTCGGGGTGTCAACTTAGGTGGTTGGCTCGTTCTCGAGGTGAGTAAAGGTCTAGCTCATTTTTCTCAGCCAGTCCTCACCTACCCCAGCCATGGATCACACCATCAATCTTTGACAATACGGGCGATTCTCGGGTTATCGACGAATGGACTTTTGGTCAATTTGTAGATCGAGCCACAGCGACCACGGTCCTCAATGATCACTGGAATACCTGGATCACAGAAAGTGATTTCGCACAGATTGCCGCTGCCGGGTATGGCAAAACAACTGGCGATCCTGGATTTTGAGCTAATAAATCACCAGGCTCAACCACGTTCGCATCCCTATCGGATATTGGGCTTTTGAAGTCGCGGACGACGAACCTTACAATCAAGGGCAGTTGCCATTTTTGCAGAAGGCGGTCGCTTGGGCACAGAATCACAACCTCAAAGTTATCGTTGACTTACACGGTACGTCCCTCAGCTTCGATCGCATCTCTTCTATTGATCGCATCTGGTTGCCGATAGGTGCGCCAGGGAGTCAGAACGGGTGAGCATCGATCCGGCACCATGCGCGCTAACCGCACTCGTGATTCCTTTCGTCTGTTCTTCATCCGCTTATCCCCATGACCTCCCAACAGGTTTGACAATTCTGGGCAAAAGAAACCCTTCCCGTCAGTAGACATATCCATCAGCGATCCTCGTCCTGATCAATTTGCCATGTAGGGAGTGGCACACAAGGTCAGACTACATCAGTCGAACAAATGCCATCATCGAGACGATCGCATCAATGTACAAGAATATGGCCGACGTCGTTTCCGTCATTGCGCCATTGAATGAGTGAGATCAGGCCCCAACATATTTATCAGAACTTGTGGTTGACTCGGTACCAAGGCCAGCAGGCTTTGACGGTGATGCAATCTTGAGTGTCACGAAGCAAGTGAGTCTCATGTCATTCACTGTCTGCTTGGGATTCACGTGATGGTGCCCAGTATTGGTTTGATAGCTATGGGAACATCAGGTGAGTCGTCTCTTGCTTTCTGGGTATTTCAATTGGCTGAGAGTGTCAGGTTTCCGTTTGGCACCTCTCAACAAAGTGATACCATAGTTATGATCCATGATGCCTTCCAGCCTCTCACCTTCTGGAATGGTTTCATGCAACCGCCGGACTGGCAAGGCGTCATCCTTGACACCCACCTCTATCAGATGTTCTCGGATGCCGTGAGCCCACTTTTGGCCCTGGCCCCACCCTTACTGATGCCCCTGTAGGACAACCACATGTCCCAGCAAGAACATATCCAGACTGCCTGTGATAAAGCATCTGGGCTGTCGACAGCCCCTCTTTGGGCCGTTGTAGGTGAATGGACACCTGCGGCCAACGATTGTGCCAGGTACCTCAACGGGCGTGGTATTGGCTCCCGTTACGATGGCTCCTTCTCTGGTTCGACGCGGGTTGGGAGCTGCACCGGCCTTACCGGTAAGGCTTCGACGTTCAGCTCAAGCTACAAGACTTTCCTTCGACAGTTCTGGGAAGCCCAGACTATCTCTTATGAGAAAGGCCAAGGTTGGATTCAGTGGACTTGGAAGACGGAAATCACGGATGAGTGGTCGTACCAAGCAGGCCTGGCCAATGGTTGGATTCCCCAGAATCCGACCAACCGCCAGTTCCCTAATATCTGTGGCTGATCTATTTTTGCAACTAACGTTATACCTATGTATGTAATCACTCGGTTCTTGCACGCTTGCTTGACGATTGACACCCTGAAATCGTCGCTTGTGCGTGTATTTACACGCCTTTCCCGCTACCGTAAGGTTTCGCAGCGTTTCTCTCGCAAATTAAAATCGACACGAGGATTCTTGCAGGGCCGTTTGGACCCGAATCCAAAAATAGCCACGTCTCATATTTGTTCTCCGCTCCGAACTGATGGTTGGAATTAGTGTGCCATCTACCATTCTGTGTACAACCCACATCTTTTGGATTTGCAAATCATGTGCGGTATTGTACTTGTCTTGTAAGATTCTTGAGCTCAGAGTGAACCGTTTCGGCGAATCTGGCATAATCTTCTTTCAGAGCTTCCAACACATACCAGAGGATCAGATCGTTGAACGCGGCGGAAGCGTTCTTGAAAATGAAAATTTGGTTTGAACCTTTCAAACGCCTTGGCTGCAGCCGTCTATCTGGGACGGGATGCCTGACATTTATAAACACAAGCCGAACTAGCTACATTCATACCGTCAAACGCCGGTACTAGTGCTAGAAGTACCACGCCCAGCATATAAAACGGGTTTTTGTCCCACTACCTCTACTTTGTTTCCTTCTGTCATCCAACTATTCCACACTCCTTTTGAAATATGGGGCATTCCTTTGGTCTGCGCATGCTCCTAACGACTATACTCGGCTTCTCTGTGGCTCCTGCGGTTCTCGGTCTTACTTTTGGGTTCCCCTACGGCCGGGAAAAGGTGCGCGGTGTCAACCTTGGTGGTTGGTTGGTGCTTTTTTTTTTTTTTTTTTTTTTTTTTTAAATCAGCAATTTATATAGCGGTGCTCGATCGCAGTCCGCGCGTACATACATACAAATGCATACTCGTACAAAGTGTTCAGAGAGGGGAAAGTAAGCTAACCCTGCGAGACTCGACGCCATCTAGCGCGTACACTAGAGCGATGTTTGGTACCAGTGCTGCTCCGAGAGAGAGTGAGAGAGAGAAGAGAGACAGAAAAGAGAACTATCTACTCGCAATCACAAGGGGGAACAGCGAACGGTACTAGCGTGTGGGGAGGCTCTCGGCCCCGCACCACGGGAATGATGAAGGTGGAAAGAAGACTAGATAAAAACTATGCTAGCGAGGGAGGGAGATAGAGAAATGGAGTGAAGCCCATAACCGTGAGAGCGAAAGGAAAAAGAGAGAGAGAAAGGAATCAAACCGGAGCCGACCCAAACCTCTGACGGACTTGATGACGACGTGGCGGGGGGATTGACCCGGCACGGATACGAGGGCGCTCAACCTCGGGGGGGAAGGCGAACGCGGAGGGGTTGCGGCGCAAGAAGTTGGTGAACATCTTGATAGTATCGACGCCGAGGTGGTGGTCGAAGCTCTGACACCGATATAGGATGTGCGACCTGGTTTGAACCATCTGGTTGTCGCAGTGGTGGCATGCCAAGTCCTCATTGGGGAAGAACCGTAGGCGGTACTCCCCAATCGGGGCATGGCAGAGTATGGCGCGACAAGCCCTCGCGAAGAGCTGTGGCTGGTGTCCGCATTCTCGTATCCAGGGACCGGACTTGATGTGCGACGGTAGGGCGGGGGCTCCATTCGCTCGGACCGGAAGGTGGAGGAAGGAGTTCCCGCTGTAGGACTTGAACCCGAACAAGGCCTGCCATGTGTGAATGGCGCGCTCGGCGGACTTTTTCCGGAGGTAGTCGATTGAGTTGGGAACCCGGTGACCACGACAGGTTGGTTGGTTGGTGCTTGAAGTGGGTAAATGCTTTTTAAAAATTTATTCTTGTGTGTTTCGGGAACGAAGAGCCACTGCTGACCGCGATTTTTCCTAGCCTTGGATCACGCCGTCCCTCTTTGATGGTACCGGAGATGGCCGCATCATCGATGAGTATACCTTTGGTCAATATATGGACAAGGACGATGGTCGTCAGATTCTCCAAAATCACTGGGACAAATGGATTACTGAGAAGGATTTCGAGGCTATCGCTCGTGCCGGGTAGGTTGTCTTTGGTTTGGTTGAATGCTATTCTAACCGTGTGTGCTTTGCTTGACAGGCTGAACCATGTTAGGTTACCCATTGGTTTCTGGGCGTTTGAGACCCAAGGCGGTGAACCTTATATCCAAGGACAACTACCATATTTGAAAAAAGCTTTCAACTGGGCTTCCAAGTACAACCTGAAGGTCATTGTTGATTTACACGGTTAGTTCTCGCTTCGTGTTGCGGGACGTATTATGTTGATTATGTTCACTTACTACTTAGGCGCCCCTGGCAGTCAGAATGGGTGCATATATTATGCGTTCCAGTGAATGTTAAAAAGCTGACGTCGAAGGAGTATAGTTTTGACAATTCTGGACAGAAGATGGATTTTCCGTGAGTCTGCTGGGGGGCTTGCTAATCTTTGACTCATTGTATCACTCCAGGCAGTGGCATACTAAGTCTGAATATGTTGCTCGCACAAATGCTGTCATCAAGAGAATTGCTTCAAAGGTTAAGGATATGACTGGTATAGCTCCCATCATTGCTCCCCTCAATGAGTGAGTGACAAACCAAATCATGTGTATCAGACCCACTCAGACCCAACGAGGCCCGCTGGATTTGACGGCGAAGATATCTTGCGCGTCACAAAGCAGTACTGGAAAGATAGCTACCAGAACATACGGTATGCCCTTTCACTTCTCAGTTGTTATTACTTTTGAAAGGGGTGAAAGCTATCCTTATGGTAATGGTAGTAAGAAGGAGAGTAACATCGTTGTTATGATCCACGATGCCTTCCAGCCTCTTAACACTTGGACTGGCTTCATGCCACCGCCTCAATATGAAGGTGTTATCCTCGATACGCATATTTACCAAGTTTTTGATGATGGGGTAAGCGTCATTATTACATGGATGTTTGAACGTGTCACTGATACTGACCACTTTTCAGATGAACGGATGGTCGGAGCAACAGCATATTCAAGCAGCTTGTGACAGTGCTTCTGGCCTTGGCGCCTCTGGTCTCTGGACTGTTGTTGGTGAATGGTCCCCTGCTTCTACCGACTGTGCGAGATACCTTAATGGACGTTTTGTTGGCGCACGGTACGATGGGACCAAGTACAACAAACCGATCGCGGGTCGTATTTGTGCCACGAAGACTGGTAGTGGTGCGAACTTCACTCCCGCGTATAAAACCTTTTTGCGCCAGTTCTGGGAGGCTCAGACCATTAGCTACGAGAAAGCCCAGGGGTGGATTCAATGGACCTGGAAGGTTGAGGAGGCAGACGAATGGTCGTACCAGGCCGGTTTGGAGTATGGTTGGATTCCTCAGGACCCAACTGATCATAAATACCCTGACATTTGCAACTAGTCAACTTTCTTGGGGACTGGACTTTTTTCGTTGTTATTTTGGATTTGTATTTCTCAGCATCCTGCGAAGTACATTAGTGAGGGATCTAATATTTACCTTCCTGTCCCTACGTGTTGTATGTATGTGTCATTTGGTCTGTGAGCTTTATTATTCCCTACGCTCTGAGTGATTCAAAAACGTGGCCCGGTATGAGCATTGCCAATAGAAATCAAGGTAGATGTGATATACTATATCAACGGGAATGTTCAGGTGATATTCATGAATGCCCATCGCGAGTCTTCATGTAGAAGCCCATGATTAGATCGTTTGCAGTGAGTGTAATGATACTAGCAAAGCAGTTAGTTTTATTTCACTTCAAGATAAAGATGCGCCTACGTGTGGGGGGCTATACGCATGAAGTGAGCAGTCGAACCTGTAAGTGGATTCTTAGGTCAGTTGCTCACAAGCTTTGCTGAAAAATACCTTTGTACAATCCGCGGATACCCTCTATCCGGAATGTCTTCCAGAGACAGTCTATAGGATTTTTGTATAGTGTTCCTCTCATCCTTCCATCGGGCCCCCGCACCGTCGGTTGATTATACATGCGTGTAAGAGCGGTATCGGCTGGTTGCATGGCTACGCACTATCGAAACCGGTATACATCATTTCAGGCCACGCGTGAGGAGTAACTACACTTACCACACAGGCACCAGACACGGTACTACTTAAAAGAAAAGTCCATGTGCTATCAGCGGGGAGGATTCCGTGCTTGACCAGTTGGCTTTTTGTAAAGTTGTAACTTGGTAATTGGACAGAAGAGCCCGTTGCTGTCCGGAGGATTGCAGCATCAATACCGCGAACGAGACCGCGTGGGCCTTCAGCTCGGAAGATTGTACGGAGGGCATCGAAGGAGCTTTTGTAGTGATGTTGCGCGCCAACCGGAAGTGCCGGTGAGTATGCCTAGGGAATTTTAGGGTATGTGATATGTAGTTTGGGTTTGCGAGCTCCTACCTGCATGCGAGCTTTGATAAGGAATAAAGGGTTCCCCAACGAGGCTATATTCCAAAAGTTTAATGAAAGTTTGGAACCGAAGTGCACACCGCTTGAACCCACCGCCAACTGCACCACTCACTGCTCCTGCCAGCATTGCAGTGAATGGCACGACCTCTTCAGGGTTCCAACCCAAGAACTGGTTGAAATTTCTGCGAAAGGGTTCGTAGAAACCTATGATCTAGTGAGCACGTGTGATCATGAAGGTCAATGACATATTCGTACCAAGTCGTGAACCATTTAATAGAATCTTATGTGAGTGTTAGCGGGACTGGGAGTCGAATGGAATGGAAAAAGTTTTACTTGGTAGGCGTACTGCATGATGACTGTCAGCACTGCGCACCAAACGACACTTGTAACGCTACTCACGGCAGGAGCGAGACCCCGTTGCACACCCCGAATACCCTCGTTCCTCCAGGTTTTCGCCCAGACGTCGAGGGTATTCTTGTACACCTTCTTTCCCCCACCTTTTGCGAGCTCACCCTGCAGCTGTAGTCGTGTCTTGGCAACTTCCGCAGGATTAGAAACAGTAACCTGAGTGCAAGGCAAAATATACGCGTGTCAGTATAGGCAGACGAACTGAGGGAAGGAGGCCGTGCATACGGCGGTGCAGGCGGCAATTGCGCCACAGATGAAGCCCTCTGTGGTAGAAAGTGAACTGGGTGTCGGTGGCTTGGGGGTGGTCATGTTGATGGCGGGGGAGGGAGGGGACGCGTTAAAAGTTGCGAGAGGATCGAGATCTCGCCACGTGACTGCAAGCGGTTTATGATTGACGGTAGGTGGTAGGTGGTGAGGAGATGACCAACCACCTCAGCGTCCGTGCCGTCGTCTTCGTCGCTGTTCTCGCCATCACCCTCCCCCTCCTCTCGCGACTCGCTGCGTCGCCGCTCCTCCTACTCATCCTCTCTCCTTTCATCCTCCTCTTCCTTGCTACCACATTCCTCATCCTCACCGTACTCCTCAATCACCACCTCGACTCGAAACGACAGTCCCAACGCGGACACGTCTACCAAGCTGCGCGTCCATTTGCTTTCTCTACTCCCGCAGCATGGCAGGCCGTACTCACTAGGTCCCAATGGTCTCAGAACACCGCACAACCTCTGCCGCCTCTGTACCCCCAGTCACCCGAAATTTCTGCAGCATTGAATGATATACTCAACAAAATCATCCGGGACTTCATCTGGACCTGGTACAGCGACATCTCATCATCCCCGTCCTTCCCCACCGCGGTCTCGTCACTCCTTCATACCTCACTCGCCCACTTATTGCACAGGGCATCAAATATCGACCTTGCAGCGTTCATCGTCAGGCGCATCATCCCCAAAGTCACCTCACATATCGATCAATTCCGACAGTCCGAGATGGCACTACGTGGTGCCGGCTTGGAACGTAAGCTAACACAATCCGAGGAACTTGATCTATTGCTCGCCAGCCGTTATGCAGGAAAAGGTGCTGCGAAACTTCACCCTGCGATTGATAATCTCTCTACGACATTCACCAAGCAGAATGAGGAAATGCACCTTAGACACCTCATTGATCGTGTGCTCCCCTATATCCTTCCGGAAACAGAGGCGCAGAGCAGAGCACTCAGGATAATGGCCAGAGAGATTGCTTCATGCACCGTTCTATATCCTGTGATGGACATGGTTTCTGATCCTGACTTCTGGAACAGAATGATTGATCAAGTGGTGCGTTCCAATGTTCTGCCACCTGCAGTGCTCACTCTCGTTTTTAGGCAGGTGCTGCTATTCACCAACAGTGAGTGTTATCACCGGTTTTAAACACTTTCCTTTGAACTGTATATTCAGAAAGCTGATCACAAAAGTTCGAAACATATTGGAAGCCCAGTCCCCGCGGTTTTCTAGTCCCCATCCATCTGCCCAGCCCAATGTACCCCCGACATCGGAAACCATCACGATCAGAACTGACATCCGCAAATTCGAGTCGTTTCTGCGGAGTATCAATCGTTGTTCGTCCCTTCTGGATGCCAGACGGCTGAAAAATGATATTGTGGGTGAAATCCGGCGAACCCGTATGCTACTCGGTAGGTTGTCAATATCACCACCACCTATGTCATCAGTACCTCATTGTTCTTCGTAGCCAATCACGAAAAGGATGACTGGATAAACGGGGAGAAAACAGAAGATGTCGTTGCGTTTTTGGATCGACTATATACTGCGAAACGGAAAGTCGAGGAACGTATCGTTCTTCTCGGCGGTGAAGACGGTTCCAAACAACCAGCGCTTCAAGATACCGGTAGCAAACCGCGGGTATCCCTGCGCGATGTACTCAGAAATCCTAGCTCCCTCTCCTACTTGATGGAATTTATGGATCGCAGACACCGTTCACTCCCAGTCCAATTCTGGCTCACGGTAGAAAGTTTCAAGAACCCTTTGGAAACCATCGATTCGGACTCATCCGGTTCAGAGGACGATCTTCAGGACATATCCATCTCACCCACTCTAAGAGAGGACATTTCTATGCTTCATGATCTATACTTCTCCAGTGCCGCGGTAGCTCCCGCACTCTCTTCAATATCCAAGAAACATGTTGACATCATACGTGACTTTGTACGCAACGGTGTCGACCCTTCACAGGCTGCACAACGGCGCGTTCGACGCAGCGTTTTACTCGCCCAGCGGCAGGTAGAAAAGGACATGGAGCAGGACTTTGAAGAGTTCGAGCGCTCAGATCTATGGTTCCGTGTCCTCAGTGACACAGACTTTTCTATTCCAGAATCACGAGATGCCAGTAGTCGTCTTTCCACAGCTTCGCTTCCTTCGCCCCTCACAAAGAAACCAGAACACAACATACTTTCACACAACATCTCAGACGGTCCAAGCTCTGCCCTAAGTTCCACATTCACGATGCAAAGGACTGCCAGCTCAGGCTCTGGTCTTTCTTCGAATCGAGTACCTGCGAACAATATTGAAGTGCTGATGTCACCCATATCGTCTGGGACTGACACTGACTCGACGCGGGCACCGTTGTTTAATGACCCAGAGGACGAGATGCAGCGAGCAGAAGAGAAACGCATGGAAGCTATTCATGCGGCCCTCACGGACATCATGGCGTTAGAGAATGAACAACCCGAACCCTTACTTTTTGCGGACGACTCGGTGGATATCGAAAAGCCGTTTAAGGCGGCCAATATCCTGGATAAAGGGAAGCGGAGAGTTGTTTTCGACGATCCTGAGCCGGAAGAAGGGGATGAAGGTGGTCTGGAGAACTCGATCACTGAGGACAACCTCCCTTACCGACCAGCAGGACCTGGAGATCTGCAGCTTTCGCACGAGATTGCTCGCCTAAGCGATAAGGTCACCCACTTGGAAGCGCAGGAAGCGATGCTGGATAACCTAATACGCAAAGCCGAATTGACGGGTGACATGCAAGAACTCAAATTGCTCAACAAATCCAAATCGTCCATGAACCGAGAACTACGGGAATTGCAATTTCAAAAAACGCAATATGAGCAACAGGAGTCCGTTAATCGACTCATTTCCGATCGGACGAAGGTGTCGATCGTGAGCTCGGCTGTAAGCGAGGAGGATGGGAAATCAGTTGTGAGATACCTAGTCGAGGTGCAGCAGTTGGCTCCGGATGGAAGTTTTGCATCAGGGTGGGTAGTTGCAAGAAGGTATAACGAGTTTTTCAACATGCACAATCGTTTAAGAGAGAAGTATGCGCTGGTGAAGAACCTGGACTTCCCTGGGAAAAGGCTTGTGACAACTTTGTCGGGGAGTTTTGTAGATATGAGGAAGACTGCCTTGGAAAAGTATTTACAGGTAAGCCGCCCTACTAGACTTTGGGATGGTTGTGATTTTTGACATGATCTAGAGCGTGATTGCTGTCCCCGTCGTCTGCGAGAGTAACGAACTTCGAGCTTTCCTCTCACGGGACTCTCCTTTCGTTGCTGGAAATCCAGACCCCCTATCCAAACCCTTTTCTGGTACAGACCTCGTCAAGAACGTCTACAAACATGTTACAGAAAGCATTGATGACATGTTCTTTGGACCCTCGATGTTAGACGTCATGATCCAGCGCCTCACGCGTCAGGCAGCCGAATTTGCAGGCATCGTTGGTTCGGGAAGTAACGATGAAGATCTCGTCGCGCAAGCTCTGAATGCTTCGGGAAAGACAGCGACCGAAGCGACCTTGATGAGAATTTCGGGCGATTTGAAACTGTTAGAGGGGGAGACTGCAACGTTCACGGCGCCGATTTGCGATTTGATTTTGGCAGTATTTGAGCTGAATAAGAAGAACAATTGGTTGAGGAGGCAAGCGACTCTAATTATTTTGCAGCAGGTACTAGGGGGGACGATTGAGAGGTGTGCTCGGTTTCTGTCATCCCCTCCTTGGTAAATTGACTTGGTGTAGGAAAATTAGGGATACTGTGAAGGGGCTTGTGGAGGAGCCAAAAGTTATGAGCTATTTGGATATGTTGAGAGATAATCTCTGGCCCGGTGGTAAGCTTAAGGCACCTGAACCTCCTCGAACAGCGGAAGAAAGATTGCGCACGAGAGATGAAGCAAACCGCAAGCTTTCCTCACTTGTACCCGGTAAGTCTGTTTCAAAATTATCCGAAGGCCGGAGATCCTATAATGGTTTCTACTAGATCTTGCCGCAAATATGATCGGAAGAACAAACGCCAGACGGGGGGCGCGTCGGATATTTGCAGTACTGCAAAACCGTCGATTGAACCAGCATATAGCATATACCATCGTCGACGAGGTACGGACGTCCTTAACGACTAAAGAACTTCGCTTGGTCTGACATCACATCCTCGCAGATTTTTATCGTACTCTTTCCAGAATCTAATATCCCGGCATCATCCTAGCCGTCTATTTATCCCTCCGCCGGCAACTATCTGGCCTCCCCATTTTAAACCGAGTTACTGTACCATCTGTATAGCAAATTTATGAGTGTTACGAAGGGACATCACATTGTCGTATCTCATGCACCATAGTCATTAATGCATCATAGCGGCGTTGCCACCGTCGACGTTTCCAGTCACATCCATCTCGACTCCTCCGCCTGATGGAGGAAGCAGCGCTATTGAAGAACTTCTGCCTGAGATTGGTGTGACTGAGCCTTCAGCACTGGTTTTGGGTTTTTTATTTCGGTGTTTATAAAGCTTTGTGTACGAAATACCCGGGTCATCATGCCTATGAGACAAAGCAACCATCAGACTTTCACAGAACATGATTTTTCAGACACAACGTACACTCTGATTGCGTGCAGTAGATAGCCACCAGACCCCGACATATTCATAAGAGGGTGTGTCCGGCCAGGAAGCACCTGATAACAGCGTAGCCATGACTCGGTAAGGCTTGGGGATAGCCATTCAGGGATATTTCGTAGTTTTGTCTGGAGGTCAGCTAGGATTTGTGGGTGTGGACTGTACACAACTAGGTTGGCTGAGCTGCCTAGATATTGAGCGTATTTTTCGATAATGGAGTAAGGGTCGTATTGTGTTGCAAGTATCAATCTAATATCTCAGAGGTCAGCTTGCAGCTGAAAGACTGGAGAGTACTCGTACCCGTCGAATTCTCCATCAAATAGTTCCTGCCGTGTCGAGTAGAGGTGGTTCGTCGAGGCTTTCCGTTTATTTAAACGGGATTTTTGACGTTCGGATCTAACGTCTGGCTGCGAAACCTCGCTCGGAGGGAGAACTGGCGTATAATCCTCGTCAGCCGTAGCCCAATTCAGGGATGATAAGATGTTCGTGATTTCGGGGGAAAAGTTCATACTGGTCATGACAGGATATGGTGGAGGTGACTCAGAGTCATGGATGGTTATTAACCGTCCTTCACCTGGTTCCGAATGAGTAAAAGTTGTTAAAAAAGAGGGTACATACCTCCCATTCGTTCCAGCATAGCAGATACTACCACCCCAGAAGCATCATCCACGACTATGTATTTGCCTTCGGGTCTTATATTGCCCAAGCTCAGCAACTGCGATAGTGTGTCCACGCGGATATCCCTTAGCCGTGTTTTATCTTTTTCAAACCAGTATTCGCAAACGTTGTAAAGGCTCGGCGTGAGAGTCGTGAATGTTTTGGCGTATCTTTCTGATGGGTTAGAAGGGTAATCGACAGGGAGTAAAATACTTTACATACTTCACTTCCTTGCGCTTTTTATATTTTTCTTTGCTGTACTCCGTTTTGAGAGAATAATTCGAATGCTGCTCGATCTGTTTCTTGATGATATCCTGGGAGTAGTGTCAGTATCCAAGTGATCGAATGACTGAACTATCTACATTGGCATGAACCCCAGCTTGTTTTAGTGTTTGGATCTCTGTTATTGTGAGGGGCTGCACAAACTCCCCATCGTTAATGTATTCGTTGGTTGCATCTGTATCCTCTGTGAGGGAACATAAGAACGGGGGAGGTTGACGGTACGGCGCCTCCTACCTACTTCCTGCAGAGTACGAGGCGGGAGCGCTCTCAAATTTTTACCCTGAATTTCATAAGTGGTTCCATATAACTGCCCTACGAGCTCGTTGGCGTAGAAAGACCCAAATTTATTGATAGAGGCGGTTCTAAATCCCTGTAAATCCTTGGACGCCAACAGAGAAATGACAGCGCACGAATCAAGATCAACTTTTACACTGCGGATACCACCGCTTGCCAGTTGAACGAGGACGTTGTCGCCAGCTTGGATGACAGTATCTCTAAGATTTGAGTCGCGTTGAACGGCGTCTTTGCGTTGTTTTAGTTTTGGGGTCATGCCGAAGGAGGAGAAGGTCGCAAATTTTGGAAGAGTGACCGTGTTCGGAAGAGCAATCGTGATCTCAGCTTCGGACCACGACTGTCCTGCATCCATGCTCCATACCACCCTTCACGCATAATGGTTGATCAGGCAGCACAGGTCGACGAAAAGGCCTTAGATGCACTCATCAAGAAATCACAGACGGCAGATTTACCCGCATTCTCATCCTCCGACATCCAGTCCCTCGTACAGGCATTAGCATATCCCAGCGCTTCGATCATCCGTTCCAAAGCCTATGTCCTACTTTCTGTCATACGCCAGAAGGCTTATGGAAAGCACGGAACACCAACAGATGCCAAAGGAAACGAGAAATTGGTCGACCTGTTTAGCTCCCATGTGGTAAATTCGTTAACAGAGACGAATGACTCTTCGTTACGGATGGGCATCTGCACGCTATATGCCTTATTTCAAGTCGACTGGGAAGCCGCTGCAGCTATTATCTCTGAAGGCGGCATCATGGAGAACATCATGGAGGGCATCGATCTGTCTCGCTCTCCGCAATTGTTTGAGGACGTTGCACATCTTTTGGGACAGGTTTTTGTTCATAAACGCAGCAGAGAACTCGTCCCAACACAGGCCGTGCGGTGGTTAGAGGCTAAATCACAAGAGTCCTCGAACCATACACTACGAGCCGCAGCTGCAGTTGCATTGGTCAAATACTTCAGAGGAGCGGCTCCCGATGCCACAGAAGCTGCCACTTCTGAGGACGTCAGCCAGGAAGTTCGACTTGCGGATATGATGAAGGGGTTAATCATCAGCAGAGGGCAGCGAGATTCGCTTACTGATGCAGTGGAAGGGCTCGCTTATCTTAGTACCAGGCCCGAAGTCAAGGAGATACTATCCTCTGATTCAATTTTTCTCCGCCAGCTTTTCTCTATCATTCCACAAAAAAAATTGCTAGTGCCTTCTACGGATCGGACCGTGGAATCGGCGCTCGTATATGGTATACTCGTCATCGTCTCTAATACATGCGCGTATCGACCACGACTTACTGAGGAGCAGGCCCAATTGGAGAAACTGAAGAAGATGGCACAGGCCGCAAAGAAGGATCAGAAGGCAATTGAGCCATCACCTCTGGAATCGGACGAACGAGTCAGGATACGCGTCCGCCGACTGGTAGATGCCGGAGCTCTAGGCGCGATTGGGGCTGCCCTGCCGGTTAGCGATAGCCTGGCTATCAGGCTACAACTCGGGAAGGCCCTATTTAACTTCGTAGAAGATAAGGAAAACAGGGGGAAAGTACTACAAAGCGGGGGGCCCAAGACGCTTTCAATACTCATCAAATATGCCCTGGCCACGCTAACCTCAAAAGACCAGATTCTCGATGCGGCATATCTAGAGACCATTCAGACTTTAGCCAAACTCGCTATCACATCGTCACCTCTTCAGGTCTTTGGGCCCAACATTGGCGTAATATTTGATGCAATTCGACCTTTTTCAATTTTACTTCAAAACCCATCGTCAACACTCTTACAGAAATTCGAGGCCAACATGGCCCTAACGAATCTATCATCGTACCAGCCTGAAGTTGCGGAACGCATCGCCAATGCCGATGGTCTTCTGAGCAGAGTTGACCTCCTCATGCTCGAGGACCACGTCCTCGTACGACGCTCCGCTGTTGAACTCACCTGCAACTTAATAGCGGGTTCAGACGATGTATTCGAGCGCTACGGCGGTGCGCCCCACTCGCTTAGTGCTCAGTCCAAACTCCAGATTCTGGTGGCATTGGCGGACGTTGATGACTTAGCGACGGCGCTGGCTGCGTCAGGTGCCCTTGCTACATTGACGAGTTCACCATACGCTTGCGGAACCCTGGCAAAACTGCAGCAAGAGCGCGGGAGGGTACTCCCAGTATTGACACAACTCATCGACCCGTCTGTGGTCGTGTTCCCCAACGAAGAAGACATTGAAGATGCGCGCACCACCCACGAGGACTCGGGTCTCGTTCACCGTGGCGTCGCTTGTGCCCGGAACCTTTTTAGCGGCATTGACGATGTTACCATACGGAAAGCATTGGGGAAGGATGCGCAATCGGTAGGCCTCGTGAAAGCGCTCGGGCGTCTTATCAAAGGTGAAGGTCTAACCAGAGAACAAATGATATTGGTCCCCGCAGTAGAAGTTCTGCAAATCATGGTCAAGGACGGGGTTCAAATTTAAAATAACAGTTGTTGATTACATATACTCGGAGTTGAAGAAATAGTCATGATTTTAGGCAGTGTCCTATAATTAAAATAGGAACGGGAAAAGCCGACATAGGGTAATCTTGCCATTATTCCAATCACTTACTTTGACTTCATATTTCGTCACCCGTCTTCCCCCCATACCCAGCTGCTCCATTCCGCCGCCCTAAGATTGATCTACCAGCGAAATTAGTACCCCTCGGGTTCGCGAAATCGTTCTACAGACTATGGTAAGTCAAATTGACGTTCACAAGAGGACAGCAGCCAATGATTGCGTGCGTAGGCTATATCCAAGAAGGCAGGGAAGAAGGTAGCACCTTCGAAGCAATCTGGGGTCAAGGCGAAAGTCGCGAAGGTAAGGGCCCAATCTCAGTATGTGACGTTGAAGAAGGACAGCATTCATTTTGCCTAGGCCGACTGGAAGGAGGGCTTCAAGAAGAAACAGGTCGGAGTATCCGATATGACTCTGCTGACCACCATCAGCAACGAGAGCATCAACGAGAACCTGGATAAACGGTGGAAGAGCGGAGACATCTACACATATATTGGAGCGGTCTTGATCTCAGTAAACCCATTTCGAGGTGAGCTTCCAATACAATATCATCAATCGTAACAATTTCGTAATTGTAAACGTAGATCTCGGGATATATACTGAGGAGGTCCTACAGCGTTATCGAGGAAAGAACAGGCTCGAAGTACCGCCACATGTGTTCAGCATCGCAGAGGGCGCTTATTACCAGATGAATGCATATCACGAGAATCAATGCGTCATCATCTCTGGTGAATCCGGTGCCGGAAAGACAGAGGCGGCCAAGCGTATCATGCAGTATATCGCTGCTGTTTCTGGTGGCCGTGATAGCAGTATTCAAGAGATCAAGGACATGGTGCTAGCGACGAACCCGCTCTTGGAGAGTTTTGGCTGTGCCAAAACACTTCGTAACAACAACTCTAGTCGACATGTAGGTAGAACAGTGGACATACTTAGATGCAGATTGACTTGTCCAACAGGGTAAATACCTAGAAATCATGTTCAATACCCACGGGGAGCCTGTTGGTGCTCAAATCACGAATTATCTGCTGGAGAAGGGTCGCGTTGTGGGACAGGTAGAGAATGAGCGTAATTTTCACATTTTCTATCAGTTCACGAAGGGCTCTTCCAGTGAGCAAAGAGGTTGGTCGTTGATTCTTGTTGTCTCATACAAATGCTAAATGTTATCACCCAGAGGCGTTCGGTCTCCAGGGTCCCGAAGCTTATGCGTATACCAGCGTGAGCAATTGCCTGGAGGTCCAAGATATAGACGATGTCAAGGACTACGCTGATACAATTGTGCGTCTCATTCCTACCTCTCACCCGACATGAGTTAATTTTGGCAAAAAGAAAGCTATGGACGTTATAGGATTGAGCGAGGAAGAGCGGAACGAGATTTTCAAAATGCTGGCGATCATTCTCTGGCTGGGAAATGTGCAGTTTGAGGAGATGGACGATGGAAACGCGAAGGTCTCGGATTCGGCAGTGACTGATTTCGTTGCGTACCTATTGGAGGTTGATGGTGCCTTAGTCCAGAAAGTCCTAACGCAAAGGGTCGTGGAAACACAGAGGGGAGGTCGCCGGGGATCTGTTTACGACGTCCCTCTAAATCCCTCGCAAGCCTCCGCGGGACGAGACGCTCTGTCCAAGGCAATTTATAACAATTTGTTTGAATGGATCGTTTCTAGAATCAACGTTTCTATGAAGACACGAGCAGCGTCTGCTCATATTATTGGTATTTTGGATATCTTTGGTTTCGAAATATTCGAGGTATGGCGAGTACTTTATTCTCTTGTCTGTTCTCTGACCACCCCCACTCGCAGGACAATTCATTTGAACAATTATGCATTAATTACGTCAACGAGAAGCTTCAGCAAATCTTCATTGAACTCACCCTGAAGACAGAGCAAGAAGAATACGTTCGTGAGCAGATTCAATGGACACCCATCAATTTCTTCAACAACAAGATTGTCTGCGAGTTGATTGAAGAACGTCGTCCACCCGGAATTTTTGCTGCTTTGAACGATGCTTGCGCCACTGCACACGCAGATCCTGCTGCTGCTGACAACAGTTTCATCCAGCGTACTTCCATGCTGGCAAGCAATCCACATTTCGAAGCTCGTGGCGCGCAGTTTTTGGTCCGTCACTATGCCGGAGATGTGATGTATAACGTGGCTGGTATGACGGACAAGAACAAGGACTCGTTGATCAAGGACCTTTTGGATCTGATTGGTAGCAGTGGCAATGGGTTCCTCCAAACACTGTTCCCTGACCGTCCAGACCCCAATAGCAAGAAGCGCCCGCCCACAGCTGGTGACAGAATCAAGGTTTGTTCCAGACTCCATGAGCAGTGTTACCATGGCTAACCTTTATCTTCAGCAATCGGCTAGTGCTCTCGTTGATAACCTCATGAAGGCACAACCTTCCTATATTAGGACAATCAAGCCCAACCAGAACCGCAGTGCGGCGGAATATGATACTAAAGCAGTTCTCCATCAAATCAAATACCTTGGCCTTCAGGAGAATATTCGTGTCCGCAGGGCAGGCTTTGCGTACAGGAACACTTTCGAAAAGGTAATTGAGCGATTCTACTTGCTGTCGCCTAAGACATCATACGCCGGGGAATATATATGGACTGGTGATGCGAAGTCGGGGTGTGAGCAAATTCTGAAGGATGTAGGCATTGCGAAGGAGGAGTGGCAAATGGGTGTTACCAAAGCCTTCATCAAGAACCCGGAAACAGTATGTCTAGTCCCCATAGCATCCTTACATTTCGATTCATATTTCTCCCAGTTGTTCGCTCTGGAAACTATGAGGGACCGGTACTGGCACAATATGGCCGCTAGAATCCAGCGTGCTTGGCGCAACTACATGCGGTACAAGCATGAATGTGCCCGCAGGATCCAGCGTTTCTGGAAAAACAACAAGGAGGGCATCGTGTATGCGCAAATCCGTGACTATGGCCACCAAATTCTGGCCGGGAGAAAAGAGCGTCGCCGTTTCAGCCTCCTCAGCTATCGACGCTTCCACGGAGATTACCTTGGAGTCAACACTAAAGATTCTTTGGGAGCCGAGCTTGCATCTGTTTGTGGGATAACGGGTGGGCCCGACCACTGGGATAGTCGTTCCGAAGTTACTGAATACCTGTTTAGGGGAGAAAGTTACCTATAGTGGGAAGTGTCATGTTCTAGTGTCCAAGTTGGGCCGTTCAAGTAGACCAAGTCCTCGGTTCATTATTCTGGTTTGTGCTATCAGGGGAAGTGAAGTTCCAGGTACTAATCTGCTGATAGACACCCAAAGCTATCTACATCCTTATTACTACCGCAAAGGAAGGTATTCCTGTGACAACTGTAGAACGCAAGATTCCCCTAGTGACGATCAAGAGCATCGGCATGTCGAACCTCAGAGATGACTGGATGGTGAGCTGACAGTTATTCTATGGTGATCGATGATTTCATAGCCTCCTAGACCTTTAACACCAATGTGCCGTCGGAGGAAGGAGACCCTATTATCAACTGCGATTTCAAGACTGAGTTCACCACCCACCTAATGCAACTCACCCAGGCCTCAATCAGTGTTGTGATAGGGCCCACGTACGTAGGGTTGCCGCTCCATTGGCCATATTTCTGACTTGAACTCAGTGTCGAGTACGTAAAGAAGAAAGACAAAAAGGCCGAGATTAAGTTTGTGAAGGACGAGACGATCCAGCGAGGCGACATTTACAAGAGTCATACTGTTCGAGTGCCTTCAGGAGAACCTCCAAGCAGCGTATCTCGACCACCTGCCAAGAGGAAGCCGGGTGCTGTTAGGCCCATTACACAAGGCAAGCTCCTCCGAGCAGGTGGCCCTTCTGTGGGTTTTAGGACCACGTCTTCGGTTGACGTTGACTAATATCATACACAGAAACCCGCGACTGCGGCCGTGTCAAGACGCAAGCCTGCAGCTCAGCCGCTTCCGGGGAAGTCCATACCTGCCACTGCGCCGCAAACCGTTGTCAAGTTAACACCGGCACCCGTGGTGAAACCTGCCGCCTCAACTCCAAGCTCGACAGGAAACCGGGCGCCTCCGCCACCACCACGGGCTGTTGCCCCTCCTCCTCCGCCTACAGAGCCTGAAAAGCCTATTTACAAAGCCAAATATGCTTTTGAAGGCCAGGAGGGCGAGATGTCGCTTCAGAAGGACGACGTGGTCGAGCTCGTACAAAAGGACGACAATGGTTGGTGGTTGGTAAGGAAGGGCGACGTCGAAGGTTGGGCACCGAACAATTATCTAGAGCTTGTCCCACCCAAAGTCCCACACGCCGCTCCTCCGCCGCCGCCAAGAAATCGACCTATGCCAACACCCGCTACCAAAACTGCACCGACGGCTATCACTGCTGACGCTTCTGCAAAGCCAGTTTCAGTGTTCCCGGGAATGGCAGCCGCCAATGGGTCTGCAGCGCCATGGAAGAAACCGGGGACTCCTGTATCAGACGTTTCTGGTAGGTCAACTCCGACAGGTGCCAAGGTACCTCCTCCTGTAGCTTCCAAACCTAAGCCACCGATTGTTGCTGCGAAACCTGCTGCACCCAAGCCATCTGTTGCTGGTCCCAAGCCTGGCGCTGCCAAGCCACCTGTTCCGGTAGCAGCCAGACCTACGCCAGTTGTGTCGAACAAGCCCGGAAATACTGTGAAGCCGGCTGTGTTTGGTGGACAAATGGATCTTGCTGCGGCCGTAAGTTCAACATTCTGAATTGTAGCTGTTTTGCTGCTAACCTTGCCCTTCTTTTTCGTAAAGTTGGCGAAACGAGCGCAACGCGCAGCAGATGATTGATTTATCTTTAGGTGTTGTTCTAATTTGATTGGTGATGTTAATCACCTGTTCCATGAAATTGATTTCCTCGACTACGAACTGGGAGTGAATACAATATAGATGGATTTAGATATTAAAGTAGATGCAACAGCGCAAACGAAGGATGAAAGAGCGTGAAATTCCGGGGTAACATAAGGAAGAAAATGCTGGTTGGAGCAGAGATGTATGTGCGGGAGAGGGTATCAAGTCATTTAGTGGAATAGAAAATATCTACAAACTATCCTTGCGTGTCTATGGTGACTCGGTGATGAGAATGGGCGGGGGCCTAGGGCTCGATAGACCTGGGGATGGGGATGGTGATGGGATATTCGAATTTCTGAGACCAAGGCCTGCAACACCGCCATTACGGGTTGCTGGCTGAGGTGTCGGGCTATGACTCCTTGGGCGAGTGGAATTATCGTCGTCGTCGAAACCATTATCCAGTCTATCCAGATGACTCCCAGAGTCGGAAAGGCAGTCGATACCCAGGTCACCAGCTGAGTCCCTCCAAGTCTCGACTTCTTCCGCCGTCAACACTTTAGTGCCACCCTTTGCCTCCATATAATCCTCCTTGGTCTTCTCGAGCGCTCTCCTCCCTGAATCCAATAGGTTCTCGAGCATAAGCTTGATCCTTGCATAGGTCTCGTGGCTCTTTCCTTTCGCGCCAACCCCAGGACCAGGGTCGTCGTCGTCACCGGAGGAAGATTCGATGTCCTCTTCGTCGTCTCCGATTTCTTCGGGGTCCAGAGAGGATTTGACGGCCTCATAAGCACGCGGTGGGAGTATAAGACGTGATTCGCGGAGTTTGCGTTTGAGTTCACGGATTTCTTTGGCTTGTCTGTCTTTTGTTTTTTCGAGAGAAGCGTTGATGGACAGCAGGGAACGGTTTGTGATCTCCAAGTCTGCGATCTGTAGATAATTTTATGTTAAATGAGGTGTAAATGATGTGGGAAAGACATACCTTTCGATTAGACTTGGCTTCAGCTCTGACTTTTCGTTCTTCATCCTGTTCTGTCGTCATTCCATTCGGACCGTCATCAAGCATTAAATCCTCCTCTCTCGCGGAAGCGTATGCGTGGAGTGTATCCAGTGTATCCCTAAGACTCTGCCTCTGGGGACTCGCATCTCTTCTTTTCTTCAGATTGAAATTGAATGAAACCGAACTCTCTGGGCTAGTCGCAGACACAGAGGAGTGGGAAGATACTGAAAGAGAGGAGGCTGGTGGGGATTGAGGTGGTAACGGGATGTTAGCCGGGTCATCTATCGTTTTTGTGTTTCCTCCGGAGGAACCCGTACAAGAGTACCCATTCGAAATGGAGTTCGCAGCCGAGTGAGAACTTGGTGATGGGGAGAAAATAGACGTTTTAGCAAACGGTCGAAATTCATCGGATTGTTGTTGGGGTGTGTATTTGGGTGAAGAAGGGGAAGAGAAATTTGAACGAAAGACACTTGTAGTAGGACTTGCCCTTGCGGTGGGATATCGATGTGGATTAGCAGCAGGGGTGGCTGTGGTGATAGGATACGCTGCTGCTGTCGTGGGGATTGGATGTGGTGGTGAAGCCGGGTTATTGGTCGTGGCTGTATACGACACGTTGGATGATACTGAGACTGCTCTTACACGGGCCGTTACGGGTCTTGTGATAAGTGTTGAAGGTGCTGGTTCGGGTGCAGGGAGAGTATCGCTGAGATTCCTCGCCACAGATGACACTTTCGAGCGGATCTTGATAGGCTGCGTCGCGTAAACTCCGCCATCCGTGTTAATTTCAGCCGCATCGGAGGGAGGACTGGGTTCAATTTGAGCAACGCGTGGGCCACCAGTTCTCATTAGTGTACTTGGTGAGGGCGAAGGCGATCGAGGTTGGAGAGAGGAGGAGGATACTGCGTGATGGAGAACTGCAGCTGCACTTCCTTGTCTTTTACGCGAGTCCGGCTGAGGTCTGAGAGCATCGGATGAAGCTGTAAGTGACCGGTTACGAAGTTCTGGGGAGGACGACTTCAGTTTCGAACTTGTGCCTGAGGATACGCTTGGACTAGGCTTCACCCGGACTACGGTGGGCTTCCTATTCGCGACGCCGACAGCAGAGGCTGGCTGGGAGAGTGCGCCATCGCGTATTCGGGATGTGGCTGCACTGGTGAATTTGACGGGCGAAGGTGGTCTGTTGTGGTTTACGGGGCTGTCGAGTTGGGCGGTGGTTGTGGCTGAACTCGGAGTTCTTCGTATTGCGCTACTGTTGACTTTTGCCTTTGGCCGGGCAGCGAGGGGTGAGCTTGTAGACACGAACGACTTTGTTGGGGAGGCTGGACGAGAGGAGGGCCGGGACGAGGCTGGAGACACGTCGGTGTAAGTCGATGCTAGCCTCGCAACAGTGACCTAACGCCGGGTCAGCATCTAGTCACCAGTATTTCTGAGAGAGGACCTTGCGCTTGGTGGTTGGGCCATCCATTCCAACAGCCTTCGTGGGCCAAGTTGCTGGTGGCGGGCGAGGATGGTGGAGGAGATCAAATGGGAGCTTTATTGACCCTGAGATTAGATAGTCTACATATTTACTGCTTCACCAATCCCTTCTTCACCAACACATCCTCGACCACTTTCTCAACCAGCCCACGCAGTCGACTCGAGGACGCATCACCGAGTGCAGCAAGCACACTCTTCTCAACGTATTTGCCAACCATGTCAACCTCAATGTTCACTTTGGCGCCAGTGGGTTTCTTGCCGAGTGTGATCTTCTGTTGGGTGTGTTGGATGAGCATGATGCTAAACGTGCGATCTGCATCGTTGACGCCGGTGATGGTCAGAGAGGCACCGTCGATAGTGACGTAGCCCTTTGGGATCAGGTATGGGAGAAGGGGTGTGTTCTCGGGGAGTTGGAACACCAGTCGGAGAGAGTCGCCGTCAGGGACCCGATTGACTACTGTTGCGGTTGAGTCTACATGGGCCTGTGGACAGACTGAGAATAACAAAGGTGGGGTAGTGGAGTGTGGCTTGCCTGGACAAAGTGGCCGCCAAAGCGGATATGGGCAGCCATAGCCCGTTCGAGGTTTAGCTGATCGCCAACGTTGCGCTCGCCTGCGCAAAAGACATGAGTTTGCCGCCGAGAACAACCAAGAAGACAGACCTAGGTCAGTCCTCTGAAGGGTCTCGTTTGCGAGCCAGACCTTGAACGAACCTCCGTCGTTGAGAGGATCGAACTCGGTCACGGTGAGGCAGGCGCCATTGACGGCAATGGAGTCGCCGACATGACAATCGCGAAGAATGGGGGCGGAGTTTGCAATGGTGAGGGCACAGCCGTTCGGGTCGACGAGGATGGCGGAGACGGTGCCCTGGTGCTCTATCTGTGCAGTGGTTAGGAGATGTGCAGACGGAGACTGGAGACGTACGAGACCGGTGAACATGGGGAGAGGAGGGTCGCTGGCACGTGAGCATCCCACCTTGACCATGGCCACCCAACAGCGCTCCGTCTACGCCCGCTCTCTGGCCCAGTCCTGGCTCGGTCAGTCGCCACCATCCAGACGAGTGCACTGCTGACGACGGCCACAGCGCTGCCCCCCAAAACACGTCTCTTTCTCTCTCTCGGCGTGTGCTTCATCGGTGCAGCAGGCATTCTGGCCTCCGATCACCTCGAGAAAAAGTACCCCACGTTGGAGGAAAAGAAATAGGTTCATTGTGAGTTCCGTGCGCCGTGACCCATCACAGCTGCCAACATGCTACAGGAAAGTGTACATTACGAATAATACAAATCTAGTCGTGTCTATTCTTCTAAGGTCTACGAGCCACAGGGTCGAAATCAGCTTTCGGCGAGACAGAAACACCAGGTTGCACGGGCACCAGCTCGATTGCTCTCTTGCCCTGTCCGTCAGTGATATCCGCCAGGGAGGACATAGTAGGGTACCGATGGCCATCTTCGTTTGCAAGCTTGAGCTCCCAGTCGCGTGTTTCCCAGTCGGGGACCATGTTCTCTTCGCCTTGAAGTCTACGCCGCTTCTTCCCGCAGCCACAGAGCAGATCACAGACAAAGTTCCACCAGGCGTCGAAAAAGATGATGGAAAGGATGACAGTTGCGATGAGTCCGACAGTGATGATTCCTATCCCGATCACCTTCCATTGCGTTGCTTCCTCGGGGGCCGTTGGGGGCACTTCTGGCAGATCGAGCGAGAGTGTTGGTGTTGGTGTTGGGGCTGGCGTCGGCAAGTTGAGTGCAGTCGCGACAACGGTGACAAGGGCTGATGACGTGGATCCCGTGCTGGTGGATGTATGCGCCGTGATCTTTGACGTTGTCCCGGCTGATGTTGATGTGGTACCGAGATCGTGGGTGAGTTGATTGCCAAAGAGCCCAGCGAGGTCGCGCGGTGGGAGAGCAAGAACGAGGGAGGGGCCAAAGAAGAAACCAGGGAGACGCATGGTGGCTGGAGGTGTGGTCAGCAGGTGCGGAGAAGGACAAGGAGGAGGAAGAGAGGGCGTCACACCTGTCACACCTCGTCATGCACCCAACACCGCTTCCCGTCCGTCCACCCTCTCTCTCTCCCCCCACCATGTCCTCCCGCGATCCCATGTGGTATTGCCACCAGGTCCGTCGCGAGCCCTCCACCCGCCCTCGCCCCAGTGCTCATCGTCTTCCCACAGTGCCACGCAGAGATGCGTCCTTTGATGGTCCCCTTGTCCATCTCCTCCCATCCCCACCTTGCTCACCACCTCTCCATCTAGGTTCCAGACCCAGTATGCGCTTCTTGTCAGAGCTCCTTTGTCGAAAAAGTCTGATCATTTCTTTTGCCCGTGATCTCGTTCTCACCCGTTGACTCCAGATTGAGGATCCCGCCAACGATCCTCGCGAATTCGCCGCTGGAGGCGGCCCAGGAGATGCAGGCGATGACGATGGTCTGGACAACTTCCTAGGTCCGTCTATCCCACCCTTCACCCCCTGCCAGGATCACCGAGTCTCCCTGTTCAGTTGCACTCCAGACCCTCATGAATCGGGGAATGCACCAGCACAACCCAACAGAACAGCCTTCTCACCGCCAACAGGTCGGTCCCCGTGTACTCACCATTTCCTATCTTGACACCCTCGTGCAGCCTGGTTCAAGGGTGACCCTCCAGTTCAGGAGTAGCTCAGGGGGCCCCCGACAGACAACTTTCACATGGGGAAGTGCTTCACCTCCTTCCCGTTCACCAAACCCCGGTGCAGTCCCTACCATGTCCGAGTGAGGCCATTCCACCGCCGTGATCGGCCTGCACTAACACCACAATTAGGTTTGTCCGCAGTGCCCCCAACCCTTCTACCACAAACGACGCCCACAACAATCGGGATGGTCCACAGATCAGCGGCCCGTTGTTTGCCCAATACTTGATGTCTCTGCTTGGACAGACCAATCATCCGCTAATGCCTTTGTTCATGAATGGAATGCCGGAGAGTGGAAGAATGGGTGATTATGTTTTCAGTCAAGAAGGTCCGTAAATCCCATGAAACTTCCAGTAAATTCTCCCTTACTTACATCTATATATAGCATTGGACCAGATTATCACACAGATCATGGAAAGCACCAATGCCAACAGACCTGTCCCAGCAACGGAAGAGATCATCGAAAAACTTGCTCGCCAAGTTTTGGAATCAGGAAGTACGTCTATCTCTTCATAATATATATCTTTCAATAACTCCCACTCTCCCAGGTCCCCTTTTGACCAAAGACTGCGCAGTGTGTAAAGACCAGTTCCAACTGGGGACTGACGATCCAGAGGAGCAGATTATCATCACTCTCCCGTGCAAACACCCATTCCACCAGCCGTGTATTCTTCCGTGGTTGAAGTCCTCCGGCACATGTCCGGTCTGTCGGCATGCACTTGTGCCACAACCTGACCAGCACACAACGCCGGGTAACGGTGATCCCTCCTCGTCCCCGCCACCCTTCACACCATCTTCATCTACAATGTTCTCCACCTCGCCATCATCTTCATCATCATCACGACCCAACAACAGCGGCCCATATAGCAGCTCCTTCAATAGCTCGAATCAGCGTTCGCGCGCGAGGTCCCAATCACCTTTCCGTCAGTCATCAAGATCAGGATCAGAGTCGTTCCCTAATCCAGGGATCTTTGCTTCGCTCTTTGGAAATTTGGCTGGGCACCATAGACATGCTCACCGCCCCTCAAACTCAGATCCCACATCTCCCCAGTCACAACAACCACCACCACCACCTTCGTCATCTACGTTCCGGTCGAGTCAGCAGAGTCAAACCCCTGGACCAGAGTCCCGGAATCACAGTTCCCAGCACGGACAAGGTGGGCGGCCGCATCTTCCAGGACAGTGGACAGATGACACCATGGATCTGGACTGACACCGCCGTGTATTGCGTTACATTGAGCCCTGTGCAGCGCGCCTCCTTGGTATCGGGTCGTCTTTGCCTGGCATGCCCAAATAGTGTATTATTACGTTGTATAGCTTTTCTCTCCCCTACTTTACCACCGGATTTTACCTCATAGACACAGTATCATGTTATCCACCCGTGTTTTTCTTTCGAATGTAATTATGGTTCCAGAAGGCGTCCCAGGTGGGCTTCCAAAAGTGATTATGGGAAATGTCCTTATTGGGCGGTCCTATCTGATATGTTGATCAGTCCTGTTGACATCATTATGACTTCCGTCAGAGCCACCATCGTTGAATGACGCGAAGATGACGGAAGAAACCAAAGATCCATCTTCTGGCACGGCACACTACGAAAGTACTTACCAAACCTCAGTCTAGGAACAATTACGAATCAACTCCAAGGGCCTTGGAGAGAAGTGGGCTTACCTGCTCTTGAACTACCTCCCAACAGACAAGTCATGACCATTGTTATTACTGAGACGGTTGAAAGAATTTCGATACCAGCGTTTGACAAAGAACTCGACCCGAGTTAATTCCAACCCTGAAATCTTGAAGGATTTGTGATGCTCAGCATGTTGTACCGAGCCCGTATTCTTGGACCTCGTGCTAACAATCGACAACATCAATCCTGGTATATCACGGCCGTAGAACTTGGGAACGATGTGTTCGCAAAACGCGTTCTTCTAGGAATGTAATTCACCACGTCCTCTAGTGTGGAACCAGCGTATTATACATTGGCTGTTTGAAGTAGATGGTATGGTGGAATAAATCTAGCAATGGAATAGACTATGGTGGCTTTAAATAATATCTCGCCATCGTACTACCAACCAGGGCCAAGCAGCATCCCCGCATATGGTCAGGCCCGAACCAATTAATTACTGTAATCTTTCCAAGCTATGAATGGCGATCCTAGCCCAATAAGGGGGTTTCGATTCAGTAAACCATGTGCAAATGATCGTGGACATTTCCAACGGCGATGAACCCCTAGAGTTTTCCCATTCCTGTGAAACGACGGATCCAAGCCTTAGTGTTCGACTGACCCTAGTTTGGGCGATGATTTAGATAGCAATAATGGTCCAACTATTGGTGATAAGGATTTACTCTCAGTTTTATTCTGAAAGTCACATAATGTTATATACTCATAATGAAACTACGCAGGCCTCCAGTGGATTCCCATAAGTCAGGCATCAAGGACTTAGTTGGTTGTGGCGGTTGTGAAGGGAGTGGTAGCAAATCCGACACGGTGGTTAGCAGTGTCAAAGACGGAGTAGAAGCGCTCGAGGAAGCCATAACCGTTGATGAAATCCAAACCTTCACCGCTGAAAGTACCAATGTCGCCAACAATCAGGTAGATACTGCTAGAGCTGCCTCCGATAGCGGTGTTGAGTGCACGGGGCCAAATTTGGGCGTTGGGTGTCAATTCATATGAAACCTGCATCCAATGGTTGGTTCGTAAAAAGCTCTGATTCTGTCTCAAGAAAAGACTTACACCCCCAGTAGTGAAGAATAAACTCTCCAGGTTCGCAAATTGGTTTTGAGTGATCCGGAGAAGACCAGTGTTATTGTCCAGGACAGCACCAGTCAATTCCTGGTAACTCTCGATGGCATCGCTGGCAAGGAGGACGAGAGTTGTGCCTGGTTTGATTGTGATATTGACATGTGAACGCATGCAAAAGGCTCATGGAACTTACCTGTATCAACAATTCCGGCAGTAGTCGGCAGTATAGTTGTACCACCATAGCGAACAGATTGGTTGATACCCCAGAAGAAACTTGCTGGTTCGACGGAAGTGACGGGACTAAACGTAAATCATGTCAATACCAGGATCTTCAATACAAAGACGACAGGCATACGTGAAATGGACGCTTCCAGTAAACTTAGTAGAGTCAGTGCCACCTAGAATGGATGTTGATGTTGGTCAGTATTGAGGCAGACAACAAATCACGGAGCCTACCCCATGTGATCTCTCCATTTACGACTTCAATACTATCTGTCGGCTCGAACGAAACACCGATTTCGTTGGCGTTGATCAGGCCTCTGGAAAAGAGGTTGTCGGTGACGGTGGGGATGAGGGACCCAGTTGCCGGGGAAAGTGTTCCTTTTCATCCCAATATTAGCCCTAGATGGATCTGCATAGAAAACACTGCTTGCCTTGTGTAAGCTCAACGGGGCCTATACTGTTAAATAAATCTGTAAGTGCACATTTGCTCAGCGGCTGGGGGCCACACATACCCCAAGATACCATCGACCCCGTCGAAGCCACTAGACTAGATTGGACATGAATACATCGGCAGCAAAATCAAGAAAAGCTACACTAACCCTGGTTGCAACACCGATAGATTGCTGGGGTATGGAGAGGCTACCAAGGGTGACGGTATCTGTAAACTCAATGCCTGGGCCACACCAGTTAGCCAAAATCCCAAGAATTTCAAGTACTTGCTATGCACACCTGAGAATGATCCCGAGCCGTATGTTACCGACTTTATGGAATGAAGTCAACGGGCGATCATCGTAAAGGACCAAAAATACATACCACGCGGTTATTGGTCTCAACGCTAGTAGAGGTCTCTTCGTATGGCGTTCCCGCACCGACCCAAGTGTTAGAGCTACATATCAGATGATGATGCTTATTTTTAAGTGACATCAAAATTAATTAACCAGGAAGCACACCTTCCAGTGTCAACAATGAGCTCGTCTGGACGTGCGACATTAACGCCATCATAGCGCTGCAAGAAAGGGGGAAGGCTCACATGTCGTGGGGGGGGAGCCAACGCCGACAGATGCGATGTAGCTCACGGCTTGGTTATCAAGAGGTTCGTTAACAATGGCGGTCTCCTCAAAGGTAAGGTCATGACCGAGCATAGCCTTTGCACGAGCCTTCAATGCCTTTGCTCTCCGAACGTCATGTTGGACCAGGTTGTGAACGCTGGTCGTGTTGACCCGCCTCGATAGAGGAAGTGTGATGGGAGAGTTGCGGACCTGAACGAGCGGAGTGGCCGCCACAGAAAGCGCGAGTAAGAGAGTGGTCAAAAGGCTTGCAGGGAACATTTTGCACTGGAGCTGCCTGACAGAGGGCTGACTTTCCTATGGCTTTTTATCCTCAAGACGAACTGTAGTGTCCACATGGTCCTCGTTCAGCTGCCTCTGCATGAGAGAACAGAACGCAATGTCTTTTTCCTCCTGAAATGTGATAATCGGGACCACCTGCTCAAAATTCAGAATGGTACATCAACAGGCCACTCCCAAAAAGCGAAATGACCACAACTACGGGTATTCTGATGAAAGCTGGTGGGACATAGAAGCGTCGCTTCAGCGATAAGGACTCGGCACCACACTCACGTTGCACTTCGATCCCAAAAATAGACCAGAGAGTCTGGATGGAAGGAGGTATGAACACAGTATGGCTTTGTTGGGCAGTGGAGCAAGTATTGCTATACACCTGGGAACTGATGGACTGTTGAAAGCAGAGCCCGAGGCAAGTTAGGTTTTATCCGGGTCTCTGACCTGAGAAACCATGGCCATATCCATTCATCCGATACCCATAAGCTGTCGAAGGACTCTGTATATGAATCTGCAACTGAAATGACATTGCTATACGCGATACGAAGGGGAATTGTGGTACCTTGGTTCGTGGGTGATCCTCAAAAGGCGTCGAACGACCGTACCAGGATCGCTTAGTTGGTGTATGCAAGGTGTATGTCGCAAGACATGCTACAAGTTTGCAGCGAGGTCGTTGCCACACATCATGTATTGGCACACAGCTAACCTGGCCTGCCGATGTCATCGTTCTGAAAATAGATGGACTTTTTTTTAGCCCCGCAGCCTTCCTTCGAACACACTCTCGATCCTCACACGCGTCTGGACAGGAAAAGATCCCGCAAGTTGAATGGAGTTTCCATTTTTGACGCGGGGAGGGAAGAATGAAATGTGAAATTCGGTGTCAACGTTGTCGACAATTCACACTTCAATTTGTAAAACAGCCAACGTGACCAAAATCTGACAGGAACACAAGCTACAACACAGATACAATACAAAATCGACCTTCTAATGATACAGACGGCACATGGTCGCGCTTAAGCGGCTGACGTCCTACGCAAACCGAACTTTTTCTCCTGGACGACCATCTGACAGAAGCACAACGGCCTGGAGGATGTTAGTCAGCGTTCATATCGACACCATACGGGAGGGTTCAGTACGTACATATTTGCCGCTAATCTTCCAACCAGGTTCCGTTTGGTCAAGGTTCTCTGCCATTTCATCCCCGTCAGAGCCCAAGCCAACTACGACATCGCTCTTAATGGTCCGCAAACTGGCGACTCTGGGGGCACCTGCCGCGTTCGCCATGGGGCCAATAGCGATGTCAAATGGTGTGCTTGCGGGGGCAGCACAATCATACGTCAGTTTGCGATGATTGAGATCCCCTTTGAAAATGACGAGATCTGATCGTGACAGGTGGAGGAACAAATCAGGAGCTTCCGAATGTAAATCCCAGTAGGTATATCCAGTACACCAGAATGGGTGCTGCTCATAGACCCATTTGCCTTCTTTTTCATATTGCTGTGAGAATAACCATGGTCAGTGTCTCGCAACCCCTTCTCATTCATGCTAGAAGCACCTTCCACCGGGATCCCAAACGACGTAGAGATTCCAGTTCCTCCTCACTCGCTTTGGGGAACAACTGGCCGTAGACCATAGTGTTCAGCAGCCAGTTCCAGTCTTTTCTAGTCGTGTCTGAGACGAACCAGGGAAACCGCTTTCCGTGAAAGCGAACCTGGTTTGCCAGGCCGCTCTGCAAGAGGAAATCGGCTGATGAAGATCGTAATCAGTATTGAGCAACCAGGGTACGTGGATTGTGCACATACCAAATACCATATCACAATACAGCTCAAATCCTGCGTTATCGAGGACGAAGTCGATACGCCCACCGGTTTTTTCACGCAATTCCTTCACAGTTTCCCATAAGCGACCGAGATCATTGCCAAGGATGTTCTTTTCTGTGGCAGCCAGATGGTCTCCTCCAGTCGACTGCAGCGCTTTGATCTGCTCCTCTGTCATATTAATGAGGAGTGAAAGGTCCGTCGAGTTTCCCCAAAGGCAAACTCAAAGCGTGTCAATGGCATCGCTAAGAGGTGATGTCGAGCTAGCCTTACCTTGTGTCAGCTCAAGGAACATAAGGCGTTCCGCCTCTAGCTTCTCCCCATCGGTTAGACCTTCTGCAATCTTGAATGGCTCAGCGAAACGCATAGATAACTCAAGCACGGCATCGGCTGAGCGAGAGAAGGTATCGCACTTGATTAGCTGGTGAGCAACGGGAGTGACTACTGCAAGCGAATGAATCAAGTACTTTTTGTCGATAGAAGACGTCATAGTGTTTCCAAAATTTGCTGATGCTGAAGCACTCGTGCAGGCGGCGATATTTATATGCCTCTGCAAACAACCAAGGCGCGTTCATGAAATCCTTTCCTGAGTGAATTTGAATCAGGGTGGAATTGTCGGAGCACCGTTTTCAAACCGAACTAACCTTGGAAATATTTTGCGATTTCTTTGTTCCAAAGGGCAACATCTGCCTCTCCATCATCGATGATTGGTCGCAGCTTTGCATTTCCGCTCAAGTCTGTCATGAGCTCCCCCATACGTTCAATACTTTCCAAGAGATCAACGACCTGCTCCTCTTCGGCCTGTTCATTCAGGGTGCGAATAGCGTCTTCGATAGCTTTTCCCAGGATGGTGGGAAGTCTTGATTGCATGGTTGCATGAGCGAATGAATATTCATGATATCCACGGTAAGCGGGCCAGGGAGGGTTGTTGGGATCGACCTGAAGCAGGACCAACTAGATGAGTACAGGAGACTGGATCGGGTACGGATATACCGACCCTGGTGGGAGTTCTGGGCCAGGGAGCCTTGATATCTGTTTTTTTGGGCAAATGGCCGAGGTGGAGGGTCACCCGAGAGGGTGCACCAGTCATCGGTGGAGGTGCTTCTGTGATCGACATTGTTTGTCACGGGCTACGGATGAGAGCGGTTGCAGACCAGCTGCAGGAGGAAGGTAGTCAGGGCTTGCACGTGGAAGGCAGGGATTTTATAGAGTACCTGGGTTGAACGGTAGTGATGGTGATGGAGGGCAAGGTGATACGGGGATTGGAGGTGTTGGGAGGAGGCTTTATACGCGAATGTTTCAGAGTTCTCGCGATGACGACGCAAGCAAATTCATCTCACAATAGGCAGGCGATGGGCTATCGTGGCGAATCCCTCGTGCTCTCCTGGGAAACACGGACGTTTCTGCCAGCAAAACTCCAATAGGGTTCGTGCGTTGGCGGAAGACCACCTACCGACAGAGATCTGAATGGAAAACCGCCACACTGCAACATCAAATATGCTTCGTCATTTGATTAACTCCCGTAATAGCTCTCTCGCGGCCTTCCATGTTTGCAAAAATGGGGTCGAAAACCTCGTCGAGTTGTCGTATACTGCAGGTTGGGGTGGGTGACGTCACTGCACCTGTCGATGAAAAATGAATTGTAAGGCCGAGGTTTGCTCTTGATTAGCCCACCCCAGCTCCACTCCCACTTGTGCTGGACCCGGCAGGGCAGGGAACTCCTAGGTGGGTGCCCTCCGAGACAACCCCTTGCTCAGAAGCAGTGATTTCATGTGCCCGCCATAGCCCTATAGATGGGCTTTGGCTTCCACACACTTCATATCGCCTCAGAAAGAAGGCGGCATTCATTGGCCAGAACATTCTTTGAGACTACGGTAAGATTGGTCGGCTCATTTATTCATGTAAACTACTGCGGTACGAGTGCAGGGAACGTAAAATCGGAGTTATCGGCAAAGCCAAGACTTTGTCGTCCAAGCGAAACCAGGTCAGGATCTCAACTGACGGGAACATCACGTGTCAAGCTCACAATCCTGTCACGTGTCCCATCGCGCGACCGTGTTCCAAACAGCGCTGAAGGTGTCTGTTTGTATCCCGCCAAATCTTCGTTTGGAGTCATTGTCTTAAGCCTGTTTCATCACAGAGCAGGCGATCATGTCGCTATGGAAGATCGGAGCGGATGATGTATCTCAAGAAGCTCAGAATTTCAAAGACAAGCTTGCGAGTAAAGGTATGTACTCTTTTTATGCCCCCGAATACGGGTTAACTGTACCGGATTTAGATGGGCAAATTGCTGGCCAACAGGCCAGACTCGTCAAACAGGCCCAGGAACTGGAGGAACTAAAGGCATCACTAAATGAGGCCATTCAGAAGGTCCGTATATGACTGCACGGTCCATCGGCTATCCAGTTCTCAATCATCATGGAAGTTGGCCGAGGAGAGCGAACGCGCAATGCGCCTACAGAATGATTTGACGCAATCTAAAGAAGATCTGCGCAATGTGAAAGACACTTCACGCAACATAGAAGCATCCCTCCAAGCCGCAAACACCAAACTCAAGGAAAAGGACATCGAGACGCGAGATCTGGAAACTACCATTGACCGCCTCTCAGCAACATCCAACGAGTATAACACTCGCAGCACTAAGTTGGAACGCGAGAAGTCTGTCCTCGAGACACGGATACGTGAACTCGAATCGAATGTTCGGCAATTGCAGTCGGCAACAGTCGCCGCCAGCCGCCGCGTCCCGTCTAGGACGTCGTCAGCTCAATTCAATGATCTTAGGATCATAGGACTGGAAAGGGACGCGGGAGAACTGCGGGAAAAGCTGACGGAGAAAGAGAAGGAGTTGATAGATCTTCAGGGCAAAGTCTCTCATATCCAAAATGAGGCCCTGCGCTTGGAAAACGAGAGCTTGGCGAAGGACGCGAGGATCAAGTCTGAATTCGATGGAATGCGGTCTCTTCTGCAGGAGAAGAACGAGGAATTGGATTACTACAGGAGCCAAGAAGGGGGTGGTGGGAGGGAGGAGGAACTGTTGCAGAGGATTGAAGAGGACGAGGCCAAGATTTCTGCTCTCGAAGCTGTCCTTGCGGAATCTGACGACGTGAAAGGGTTGAAAGAGAAACTTCGAAATATGGAGCGACAGTTGAAAGCTGGAGTCGAGAAGATGGTGAGCCTGGAATCGCGGAACACCGACCTCATTCGGGAACGGGATGATGCATTAAGGGGACTCGGCGATATGCATAATCAACTCTATGCTTTGGAGAATCATATACAGACGAAGCAGAAAGATATTGACAGTCTGATGGAGGAGCGGTATATATTGTTCTATCTTGTGATTCCATTGGAGGCTCATTTCCCCCTAGAAAACGTTTGGAGTCTGCTATCAGCGAACCAGAAGAGTCCCTGCGCCTACCTGGCGATGTCGACCCTGTTAAACCTGCTGACGACATAGATGTCGTTCAAGTTGCAAAAATTCTCAATGCAATTGCACGAATAAGAGGAGAACGTGATGAATTACGTCGCAGCTTGGAGTTTTTGGAGACGGAGCATAAGTTTACGGTCGAGGCTCTCGAGAAACGCATGACTGAGGCTCCTCCCCCTTCCCCTCTCCACAATCAGCCCAAACCAGGATCGTCAGCCGCTCAGCTTGCTTCTTTTTCTGCAAACATGCAGCTAAAGGACGGAGGGCCGCAATCCCTACCATATTCGGCCGCCGCATACGCCATCCTTCTCTTACATTCCCAAACTGAACTCGAACGATGTGATACGCTGCTTTCTGAGAGCATCGAACGCGAAAACTGCGCTCAGGATAACGTAGAGGTCGAAATACGGAAGCGTTCAGTCCTCGAAGAGGAGGTTAATCGTCTCGCGTGTCAGTTGAAGGAGTCGGAAAAGAAAGTGGAGGATTTTCAATCTAAATATGAGGCCACAATTCGCGATCTTGAGATAGTGGCCAGCCAGCGGGATGAACTAATTTCGCAGCTGGGTTCCAAGGATGCTGATTGGGAAGATATGAAAATCAAGCGAAAGGGTATGCAAGACAGGTTGGAGGAGGTTGAAGCACACCTCGAGGAGGTGTCGAGAACCCTAGAAGTTATCGAGTCTGAACGCGATTCCCTGGCCCTTCAAGTCACCAACTTGACGGATGACCTTGAAATCGCTCAAGATGAGCTAACTAGCGCTGAAAGCCGGTACAGCACTCTTCAATTCCACCAGCTTTCCAGTATGACCTCAAGTGAAGCTACGCAGACCCTCCGCAAACAAATCGAGGAGCTCGAGGGCCGTGTCATGCGCCGTACCGAGCAAATCGGGATCCATCAGCACGATATCCGCCGCCTCGAAACCAACCTCAGGCTACAGGAAGAGCGTTTGGGCGAGATGACAATGGAATTGGAGACTCTTGCGACCCAGAAGGAAGCTATGTTGGAGGATTGTGCTGATGCGAGGGAAGCCAGGGATGAGGCACTGGCGCAGATCGAGGCGCTGGAGGAGGATCTGGAAATACTGGAGTCTAAATTCGCCTGCAGCGAACGTACCCTCAACACTTTGATTTGTCTACTTATTCAGACAATGGGCCAGAACAAGTCATGGCAAGGACGATCACGAACTTATGTCACAAAGCTCGAAGTAGAAGTCAAGGAATCCCAAGCCATCCGCGACGCCCTAGAAGCGAATATCGTTGATATCCAAGCCTCTCATACCCACGATTCCCGACAAGCGGCGATCGTACTCGCGATGGTTCAGTTACACTGCAACAAGGTCGTCAACCGCGCTCGAAGCCTGGTCGTTGAAAAAGATCGTCTTATCTGTAATCTTACCCTCGCCAATGAGCGCATAGAAGAACAGGAAGATGTCGACAGGCGGCTAGAGGATGAGTGTAACACCTTATACCACGGTTCTCCCCCGTCTGTTGCCGAACTTGCCGCTAGATCGTTTGAGTACCAGGTTGAGATCGACAGCCTCAAGAAGATTGTCTCCGAGGCTAAAGCCGAGAACGCGGTTTCACAGAAAATGCTTACACACTCGGCAGCTGAGCTGGAAGAATGTCAGAAGGAATGGGAAAAGGCCCAGTCCAACCTTATTCAAGAGACTGAGGGGCTACGAAATGAACTATCAATGGCGGCTGCGACACTAGAGCAGGAACGCACGAATAGAGCTATCTCGGAAAAACAGCATACAGAGGCATTGTTGCTGGCTCAGGGCAGGGTTGACGAGCTTGGGAAGCGTGCGGAGGTTCTTAGCAAGGATATTTCACAGGTATCCTTGTCACGAGAAAAGCTCCAAACGGAGAAAGAAAAGGCACAGCAAGAGGCTGAATCTCTTCATGCCGAGCTTGAGGTTTCGTTGACGGAGCGAGCGAGGATGGAAAAAGATCAGTATGATCTGATAATGACCAACGAGCGACTTTCCGAGGAGGTTTTGCAGCTGCGGAAGGAGCTGGAGGCAATGGTACTAGATGCAAAGTTCCACGCCGGACAAGAACTAGAGACTCAGACGACTGACCTCCAATCTAAAATTGACGAGTTGATGTGCACAACGGAGGATCAGGCGCAGGCGGTGCAGCAGCTTTCTCGGGAACTCGACCAAGAACGACAGCGTTTGTGGGACGGCGATGATAAGCATAATGCGGTGATGATGACGTTGACCCAAGAGCTGGAGACTACCAAGACAAAACTTTCTGCCTTGCAACAAGAGGCCCTCAGGCTTCAGAGCGCGATTGAACGCAGTGAAGAATTATTGGCTAAGAGTGAGGGAGAGAAGGACCATTTGCATGAGAATATTACGGGTTTGGAAGCCCAGATCCAAAAATCATTGTCGTACACTCACTCTCTTGAGTGTCAGATTCAAGATGGGTAAGTGCCTTCATTATCCTATGCTATGAAAGCCAACCTTATTATGATCTTCTAGGGAACGTGCCTTGGAGGCACTCAAGACAAATTTCAGCGAGACAAAAGTGGAGCTTTCTCGTGCAGAAGTCAGCCTCAGCCTTCAGAGCGCTCAGTTCAAACGTGAACTCAGCAAGCTTCAAGACCAGATCTTAGCACTTGAACCACGTCGCGATCTGGAAGAGACACTCGCAAACCTCGAGGAGAGGAATAACGAGATGGAGGAGTTGCTCAGAGCCAAATGTGTCGAGATTGAGGAAAACGATGACCGCGCCTTAGAGTGAGTATTTTTTTTAAAGCACTTTCTAGCGATGGCTGACGATCTGCAGGATGTTGAAGGAGAATAAGAAGCTGTCAAGCAAGGTGGAGGCATTAACACGGAAGGCCCATAACCTCCAGACCAAGCTTGTCGCAGCAAAGGCAGCAACTGCCGACCTCAAGGCCACTGCTGAGGCAGCACCAGCACCAGTGAAGCCTTCGCCTAAGCCACCTAAAGTAGTTGAACCGCATGACCTCCAAACTCAGACCGTCCGTCGCCGGTCATCACGCCAATCCACAGGCACTACCACATCTTTGCCCTCTGAGAGAACAGTAAACGTGTCGGTTTCGAGGCCATCGCCCCGGGCTACTTCTGGTCCACCTAGCAGCACCTTACGACCGAAGACTCCTGAACAACGACTCGCTCTTACCCCCGTCTTCAAACACCCCACGCCAGAACCATCACAAATGCGCACTGCGGAGCCACCAGCTTCGATCGTTGGTGTGAAAAGACGCGCACCAGATGACTTCGAAGTTTGTGAGAGTGTCCCTCCACAAGGCTTCACAGCAGATAGCCTTCCCAGTAGGGAGAATGAAAGCACTACTCCCCGGGCACGCAGAATGTTCAGCAATCTACAATCCGGCTTCACACCAATACGTAACAAGATCCTTTCCTCTCCGAAACGCCAGTCCGTCGCAGTCCGCTCAACCCCACTTATTCAAGACGTAACAAATAGCCCGCGGAACAGCGTGCCCCTCGACTCGGCAAAGCAGTCAAAACGGAGTTGGCTGGGGAAAATACGTGGTACGGCGTCACAGGGTGCAGCCAAACCTGCATCTCGACAAGTCTTCACACCCATGGGTGAGGCATAATAGCCAACCCAATTTTTTGGCCGTTGCAGTTCTGATGTTAATTCTACGCGTCTAGTATCTCCGCATTGTACAGTAATACATCGTCCTCGGTTACTCACGCACTACTTGTAATTTATTCCAACATAGAATATGATGGCGTCCGCGATCGTCTCCTGTGGGGTGTTGCTGCAATGTGATCGAACTTGCACCAAACCGAAAGTGGTTCATTGGTGTCATCAGCTGTTTTGGGTCCCCTACTCTCTGTGCTCCACCACAAGAAATCATGTTCCTCAAGCACGATGACCGTGTCGAATACGCCGACCTGTCAATGTCTGTGCGGGACTCGACCGATTGGAAGATCGGGACCCTGAGAGAGTTTGAGTTCCCCCTTGATATCACCTCTGTCGCTTTCGACCCAGTTTCTCGCCTCTTCGCCATCGGTAGATCTCATCCACCCTCGTGCTGCAAGTGACTGCATCTGAATTCTTTGGAAGGTACAAGTAGAGGTGTAATTCACATTCGCGGTGGACCGGGTGTGGAGTCGAAACTCCTACTCCCGGAAGCTGTCTCTGTACGGTTCCTTCAGTTCGGGTTGTTAACGGAGAGATTGGTGTGCCTCGGTAACAGTCCCATTAACCCCAGTCGTTGCACACTGATCTTTTCAACCGCAGATAATGGTAATTTCATGCACATCTGGGATCTTTCATCACTGGGGAGCCCAAAACATCTTGCTACAGTCCGCTGGGATTCGGTCATGTACGGCCAAGTTTTTCTTTCTCTCGTTCTGGTCTTGATCTTTGGCCGCTCAGGTCTATGATTCTTTCTCCGTCTCACAATCATGTCAGTACCCAATTTGTCACACAAGGCCAGATAACGAATGAACAAGCCAGGTATTTCTTGCTATGGGCAGCGGTGAACTGAGGACCTACGACCTTGCCTGTATGCGGAAGTCACCCTATGCCACTCCTAACATGTGGCGGCTCTATGAAGAACAAATGCTGAACTCGGGATCATCCCTAGTGTCCTCTCAGCACTCGTTCGTGCTGAGCATATGTTTAGCTCTCCAGAACTTACTGACGCAAGACTAGGAGACATCACGCTATAGAGATATTGCCTCACCCTCGGGACCTGAACCTTGTATTCGTTGCTTATGAAGGTGAGAATTCAAAATGCGGAATCCCCATTCAATGATTCAATTTCACTGAAGATGGTGTCGTGTTACTGGACTTGGTAAATAACATCAGGTACCAAGCGTTGAGCTTGCTGAAGAATGTATATCTAGAAAGAACGTAGTACCGCCCGCGCTTACGAACTGGTACTCCCTCCCGGCGCTCCTGGTGGCACGGATTATGGCTCTCGGGTAAGACTAGAATGCATAGTTATCGCGTTTCACTGATTTAGCGCTCAGGATATCCTAATGCCTCGGCGGCTGTCCGTAACTAGCATAGCTATTCATCCTGCCGGTCACTTCTTTGCTACTGGGTACACCGATGGGGCTATCGCTTTCTGGGCGGTTGAAGATGCAGATCAGCCAATCCTCGTACAAACTTTGGAAGATTTGGACGTGAACATGGTGGATGCCGAGATGCTTGAGGCACACCTTAGCAACGCAACGACTATTGTTCACTCGTCCTCTCGGGAACCAATATTCAAACTTGCCTGGAGTGGGTTCTCAAACTCGAAGGATCCTCGTGGGGGAGAGACAGCGTTGACGATATTGGGTGGCTTCAAACCGGATGACGGATTTGGGTTAACCGTCTTATGGTTCCCCGCTTTTAATCCAGGAGAACCCCCTGCAACTTCTCCACCAGCAGTTCAAGACCGTCTTCATCCTCTCATGGTCACCGCGATCCGTCAATGTCTCACAGGACAACGTTCCTTTGTCTACTCGGCAAATACGCCTGTGCAAGATTTTTACCTCCTCCCCCGTGGTAGTCCTCACTTCAATTACAGTTATGATCCTTGTGCCATCTTGATACTAGTAGAGGCTGGCCGCGAAGAGCGGATACTGGAGTCGCGAGAGTTTCCTCCACGTTCTTTTATTTCCCCAGAACAGCAACCGACGCAAGCGAAGACAACAGGGTCTGATGGGGATGGTCTGGATGATCTGGATGTTGCACTTGAATCATTGTCAATGTCGGCGTCTACGCAGTCTGTCGGTCTACCATTCGAAATTTGTGGAAGCAACCTTAGTGCAGATGCCTATCGGATGTGTATCCTTTCGAAAGAGATATACATCAAGGATTCTCACTCATCGAACAAGAAGCCCAGGATCCAGTCATTGGGTGGTTCCGCGCTTATGGAATCTTCCCTAGAAACCAAACGCAAAGTAAATGACGCCTTTATAACCCAAGTATCTACCTTCTTACCATGTTCTTCACCAGTATCAACCACACCGTATCCTCATCTGCCCCTGCCGGGACCTGACTGTCAGCTTTTATGACATCAGCGACCAACTTCTTCAAGAGCCTGGTGGCAATCCACTCCAGCACGATTTCCCGGAAACCATAGATGCGCTTGAAATTGATCTTCGGCCTGTTTTGGATCTCACTGATAGTGAACTGGAACTACATCCTCATGAAGAACGCAACCCAGCAAGGTCCATTACTACTACCCACCTTGCAACTGGATCCCTGGAGTGTGCCATTGCCCTGAATACTGGAGAGCTTCTTGTTTATCGTTCTAAACCAGCCGGGGTGTCTCAAAGGGTTAACGAGATTCAAGACAAGGAGTTAAGGTCGCTAAGACACATCTCAGTAGAGCCCTGGAGGAATCTCGTCCCTTATTTTGCACTTCTAGGAACAGTGCATGGTCCCATCCAAACCGTTGCTCTCTCGGAAATTGGTAAGCGAACTTTTTGTGTGGCTAGAAAGGCTACTGACCACCACTCTCAAAGGATTTCTCGCTGTCTCTTTTATTGACGGATCGTTATTTATCGTCGACATGCGGGGACCAACTGTATTACACAGACCTACACAATCAGCAAGGAGATCCTCACGATCTTCGAAGCACTCCTTCGGCTTCCAGCACTATACCGATACTAGCACGGAGGCTGCCAGTATCACCTGTCTTACTTGGACCATCAGCAGGATAGACGATGGTAGAGACATTCTCAGTTCTTGCCTGAGCTTGAATTCACCCCTTCAAATAGACCCGAAAGCGTGCATACGGTTGATTGCTATGCAAACTTGTGGGAACATGGAACTCTACACAGTCACCCGTTCTCGTTCAGGATTTGGTATTGAGGGCCCAATATCTCTGACTAAAGTTATATCTGAACCCCTCCGCGACGGGACATTCGTGATCAGCAGCAAAAACGGGACGCCGTGTAAAGCTGACAGCGGCCGTTTTGCGGAAATGCAGCATTCGAATAACCAAGGGGCTGAACCCGTGATCCTTATCACTGCTGGTGCGAAGGGCGTCCGAAGCTTTGCTAATATCACTGGCGAACGCGTTGGGAAGGCGGACTGGAGTAGCAAGTATGGAGAGGTTATTGGTGTGCAAATCATTGAGCGACTGGGTGGGTCGGCAAACCTTTATCTAGTGACTCGGAAGATGCTGAAGCCTCTTACAGGGTCAAGAGCTTTCGTTGCCTATACTGACAAGAATGCTCTTCATGTGTACTCGCTGCCTCAACTGGAGCATGTACACACCATCTCAACACTCGCCAAGCCCTTCAGGTAATCTTTGGCATGGTTTCGCTTGAAGGGTGCTGATGAGTCGGGTCATCAGTTCTATCTGTATAGACGAGAGTGGCGACTTTATCAGTTTTAAATCCCACCCCTCTGGGCTGGTGCAATCGGCGACATACGGCACGCTGTTTAACTTCCGTCGCGCATATGAGCTGCCGCTTGTCGACCTTGTCAGTAAAAAAGGTTCAATTCCTACACAGCCACAGCCGGTTCTTATAGGTCCCTCGCCTTACCTCTCTTGGTTCAAGTTCAATCAGACGATGTCAGGTCAACAAGTCGATGAGCTGTGTGGGTGTTATTGTTTCTTCAAATTGATATGGTTTCCTTGATACAGCGATGCTAGTGGCCGGACCAGATAGACCAGCACCAGTCAAACGGGCTCGCGATCTGGTGTCTAAAAGGGATGAAGAGGCAACAGCTGGAGCACGCTCTGTTACGGCTTCGGCCGCAGCAGTGCAATCTAGCATGTACAATCGATTGACTTCCGCTCTCAACGAACGAGGGTTCGTGCTTTCCTCCCTATACTCTATCCCAAGTTGACAATATACTAAGGCAAATGTTGGGAGATCTCGAAGACAATTTCAAGTCCCTAGAACAGGGAAGTAAAGATATGGTTGCACAGGTACGGAGTTGAATCTCCGTCGTAGATTTGACCCTAAACTCTGTATTTCAGGCAAAAAGATTGGCTACACAGAATACTGCCAAATCTTGGTTTGGATTATGAACATAGCCAGACATGTAATCTAACTCTTTGTTCCAACCAACATGTCGGTCAAACTGGCTGTTAACTTCTTCCGTTCTTCGTTCAGCATTCCCAGGAAACCGTCTGCCTTCGAAGTAGTCCTCTGGTGATTCCACTCTTCAACATGACTCTTGATCTTCTTATCATTGTCAAGAGTGAGAGTGAGAAGCGAATTGAGTGTCTGGCATTGAGGGATGAGAATAACGGATGCCCTTGAAAGGCAGACCACGAACCTTGATGGGACTGGACTTTGGGTCGCGGTAATATGACACATCCTGATCAATCAAAATAATGTTCTGCGGGACCGTCGATGGGTTTTCCAGAATTCTAAATTTTGGTATGTCCGCGTGAGGAAATATCTGTCGGGAAATGAGAAACAAGACTTCCCAAACCAGATCGACTTGCCTTTGCCAGACCAATGAACTGCGCTTCGATAGATTTCGGTCCTTTCGCAATTCCTACTGGATCATGAAAAACGGCATCATTGGCGTATACACCAAAGGTGCTCTACCAGAAACCTGAATGAGGCGGGATGAGGTACTTCAAAAACATGGCCCTACCTCCTTTGGTGAGCAGCTGTACATCTAGCCAAACCATTAGCATACATAGGAGGAGGGTCGCGTGAGCACACTTCTTTGAGTGCCATTATGACAGGCTGTTCGTGTGGTTGCATGGAACGCTCGTTGAGGCCCTTGGATTCTGCTGGTTTAAGGCCAGATGCATTTGTCGACATGGTGCGGATACAAGTGGAGGTGAAAGAGAGAGCTGCAGTTGATGGAGTATAGACCCATGGTTATATGCGGGCAGACAAGTGCGTCATCAGTGCAGTAGATCGAGGTATGAGATCTGAGGATGAGCTGTGGGAACATTATCACGTGCTTTCTAATGCGGCCATGCTCATTGCCCACTGCGCAAGCGCAAGCTCCTTCAATCGCTATGGCCACGTACGACAGACTACATAGACAGTGTCGGACACTGGAAAATCTTTTTGACTCAAAACTCACAACATATGCCCAACTGGCGGCCGCCATTGCACAACAGACCCAGGATGTAGAAGCTTCAGGGTCAAGTAACCGTTGGAAGGACCTGGAACAGGAGTTGGAGGATTTGCTATCCAAAGTATGGTCCTGTACTGGTCCTGTTGGATAGACGTTAACAATATACGATAGCTAGAAGAAATCAACGAGCAACTGTCGACGTTAGCCAGTAACCCTGATACACTGTCGAATTCAATGCTTCGAACGATCCAACGACACCGAGAGTTGTTCCAGGATAGCTCGCGAGAACTTAACAGAACAAAGGTCAGGACTCTATTCTGTACTCCCATCTGACTTTAAAGCTTCGCTTGCCAGACGAATGTTCACACCGCCTTGGATAAAGCTAATCTACTGAGTGGAGTGCGGAATGACATCGAGTGCGTCGTCTTCTCTGTACTACTGGTACCGTAGCTTAACATGATCATTTAGTGCCTATAAATCATCTGCCGCGGATTCACTACTAGCAGAGAGAGGGAGGATAGACAATTCACACAGGATGACGGATGACATTCTGGCGTACGTTCTGTGCCTTTCATACTCTCTTGCTGATGTTTATTTTTCGCAGTCAGGCGTATGAAACGCGCTCCGAATTTACGCGTCAGAGAACGAGCATTACCAATATGAATTCCCGAATGGTAGGGGTGCTAAGTAGGTGTACTTGTCGGCAAGTCATCCTGAATTACTTAAAATATGCCCTATAGGTAAAATGCCTGGGATCAACAACCTTGTAGCTATGATTAAATCCAGGCGACGTCGAGATTCAATCATTCTGGGCGTCCTAATTGGAGTTTGTACTCTTATTGTTCTCTCGTATCTCTGGAACTAGCTAGGCTTATCCGTTCATACTCAACATTGGACCTTTTCCATCGTTGAGTGTTCTTGGTTGACCGGCCTAGTAACTGTGCATCGGCAGATATGTGCCCAAGCTCTTCCATAGGGAACAGCCGGAAAGTGTACGCTCCGGTTCAATTGACCATTTATGTGGTACTGTAACGGTCATTTACGCTGTAATCCACATGACGGGTGGACTAAAATTCGGGTTGACCTTCCTCTCTGCGTTTAGCTACTCTGTGGCTTGCAGCAGGCATGTGATTACCGTCGCGAAACTTCTGCCAGTTCCGCTCGAGGTATCGGACGGCACCCCACTCCTTATCATTGCAAAAGTTTAGCCAGGTCGTTTCAATCTTCCATTTTTTGATTCTGGCTACAACCTTCAACATCTCCCAGGTTTGTGGGGTGCTCATGCGTATGTCATTGTAATCCGATTCGACCAAGATTCGGTTGTCCGAGCAAACCTCAACGAGTGCCTTGTACGTTGAGTGCCTCTCGTTGATGACCTTTGAAAGTGAGAGAAAGACGTTGCTATGTTTTTTCTAGTCTATCAGTGAGTCACTTTGTCTGTAGGGCTCTATTTTGCAGTTACCTCAATGGCGCGCCATGTTTCCGGGCTAAGACCACAGCTGTGCATGTCAATACTGATGCGATGAAATAAGTCACCGTGCTTGTTGTGTAACCGACTCAGAAGTTCGACAGTTGCTTGCTGTGACTTGACGCTATGAACACTTATGTTGCGACCAAGTTCGACAGCGAGGTCCATCTGAGCCTCAAGGATAGTCAGCTGGTGGTCAAGAGGAACGGCGAATGGTGTGAGTTTGCGTGGTGTTGCTTCACAGTCGTAGGGAACGTGAAATGAACGATCGAGTCCGACTTCGCCGAGCATGGCGTCCGGAAAGGTACTGAGATTTCGACGCAACTCCTCCAAAATCTGGTTTAGAGGTCGCGGGAGTGGAAGATAAGGTAAAAGTGCCCTAAAGGTATCTTGATGCTCTGTTGTGATTGCTTTCTGACAACCCAAGAAGAGACGACTGTAGTGATCTTCCTTGGACATCGTCGGATCGATCGTAATGAAGTGAGAGAACCACGGATGGTAGCCTACGATGTATTGTATCCATGCGTTCAGAAGATTATACACGTAGATACATGGGCGCCGTTATCAGTTCCGGTGTTTGAAATTGAAGGTTCACTAGGAGAGCATACCGAAACAAGGAACTATCTTTGAAGGGTAGGCGATTGCCAGATCCCGTACGAGAGATTGATCTGATTCACGACTCGCCATTGCACAGACGGTGATCTGGAGTCGGTCCATTGATTCCGACGAGATGTGTGATGCGTCTGTTGGATGGCAATGCACGTCAACGACATGCCGTAGCACGTCGTTTGGTGGTAGATCAGCCATCGGTGCTGAAATCAATGGCGCGGTAGTAAGGGTAGTTCGATGATGGGTGGGACCGTGGGTTGAAACCCGAGGCCTGAGGTTTAGATTCGAGGGTGACTTCCGCAAGTGATGGTAGCTGATGATGAAGCGAAACGAGAAGGGTCGGAAAAGCTCAGTAAGGATGAGGGCACTGGTATATTCGTCCTCAGTCCTCGTACAGCAGCAGGCTGGCTCGTAAAAGAGGTTAAGTATATTTGTTTTCAAGCACAAAGCCAAACATTCGCTGCAGCCCCTGCAATTCTCATGAACAGGTTGACGGATGTTCGGTCTGTGCTTCCTCAGACCTCTCGTATCCTCTCCGGCCTCGGCATTCCGTCCAATGTCCTCTCACGCGTTCCTTGATCCATCTCCTCCCGCTTATAATGGACCTCGAGACAAACTCGACAGATCGGCGTTTCGCAAAACGCTCTCCGTGCTCTCCGCACGCGTACCTCCCAATAAAACAGGCCAGTTTTTAAAGGCCCAGCCCCTCAAAGGGTGCGTTGTTAAGTGCGAATGTTGTGTTGGCGCTTCTTATTTCTCACAGGGCTCTTATGGATTTGCCAAAGATACGAAGCGTTGCTTCGGATCCAGAGAATCCCAGTGGGGATCGTTTGGTTCTCCTGAGGATGTCCAAGAGATGTGCGTCTCAAACATTGGATGAAATTGGGTACGGGGCTGATCTTTTGTAAGCCAGCTGAAATTCCTTGTGAGGCACGAGAATATCTCGAGAAAGAGTCTCACGGACTCGTTGACTACAAGATTGAGTTAGATTATGACTATTGGGCGGCTGGTTGGTTAAACAACCTTCAAGTCCTTCAGATCTGAATGGTCAAATCCTAGATGATATCATGCAAATCGCTCTGCCGCCTGAGCTGCGAGAGGGTGCTCCAAGCGGCTTCGCGATGACAGGCCATATAGGTGGGTGGTACATGCCCTTCAGAGACTCGATCTTAATCAGTTCCTACAGCGCATGTCAATCTCTTGGAGGAATATTTGCCATTCAAGCACCTGATCGGCCAACTGATTCTTGATGTAGGATGCTTACTTCCTTCGGGCCTCATAACTTACATCATCAACAGAAAAACAAGAAAGTTAGAACAGTTGTCAATAAGTTGGACTCTATTGACAGCCAGTTCCGTGTATTCAATATGGAGGTCATCGCTGGGGAGCATGATTATGTTGTTGAACATGTAAGCTTGCACCTTCTGGCACATTGTATTGGTTGACTATTCCACGCGTCAGCATGAATCCGACTGTCGATTTACCTTCGACTTTTCTCAAGTATATTGGAATTCACGGCTCCATACAGAGCATGAACGCCTTGTCCGGATGTTTAGGCCTGGGGATGTAGTAGCCGATGTATTCGCGGGTGTTGGTCCCTTTGCAATACCTGCAGCTCGGAAGGGATGTGCGGTTCTTGCCAACGATTTGAATCCCACAAGTCACAAGTACCTCGAACGGAATGTTTATGATAATCGGGTTTGTCCATATGGCGACTTCTTCGATAGTCATACTGAATCCTGATTTAGGTAGTCGACCTAGTTCGTACGTTCTGTGAAGACGGACGGAAATTTGTTCAAACGATTGCAAAACGTGTACATGATAATCCGCTTCCGCCGTTCACCGGACCCCCGTTGAGTAGGACCCAACAAGATAAAGAAAGGCGCAGGGCCCGCGCACTTCAACAGACAACCTGCGCCTTGCCTAAAGCCGACCCGCAACATCGCAAGCGTATCAGCCATTTTGTTATGAACCTACCGGAAACTGCCATCCTGTTTCTGAGTGCGTTCCGTGGTATACTGGCGCCGGACGAGGACGGCGGCATGTCGGCCACGTACGAGGTCATGCCCATGGTGCATTGCCACTGTTTCACGCGCGAGTTAGATCCACAGAAGGCTGAAGCAGACATACGCCAGGTACGGAATGCGCTGAGGTCATACGTTTTATCGACGCTAATGCATTTCCGACAGCGGGTGCAAGAGCAGTTGGGTGCCCCGCTAGAGGAGGATGTATCTCTTCATCTGGTTCGCTCGGTGGCGCCGAATAAGGAGATGTATTGTATTAGCTTCCGTCTACCTCGTGCAGTGGGGATTGGTAGTAGTGATAGTCGTCAGATTTAATGTAGGAGATGCCATCAGTCCTCGATCTCTCCGGGAACCAAGTCCGGACGGGGTAATCCCGGAATGCCGAATAAGGGAGCCAACCTTTTGGTTAACCCCGCACCAGAAAACTTCACGCCGACGACAGCGAGCAGGCTAACTCAACACATCTACCCTGTATACCCTCCCTTCAGCTACGCCTCCCTCCATACCCTCGTCTCTTCATCCATGATTCCAGACTCCCAGATTGTCCCCACCGCCCATTGTGACGCCCCCGAATCCAAAAAGTCGGTTCTCTCCTCGGCTCTCAAAACGGTCCGCACAGCCGTCGCTGTTCCCGAGAGCGAGCTCAGGCGCTGGAGGAGAACTTTCGAAGCTAATGCAAAAGCTGTCAATGGCGAAAGGTGAGGTCTCAACACTTCTCGCAAATATGGTCACATGTCGCAGGGAGGTTCTTGTTCTCACAGGTCCTTGAATTATAGGTTTCTCGATCCAGAGAGCTTCGTCAATGCAATTGCACCAAAAGGCGATCTTACCAAAATCGACCGTGCCCAGTTTTCCATTCTCTTCCGCGTTGCTGACACGTCCCGGCGCGGCCTCGTCTCCTGGGAGGACTTCACGGTGTTTGAGACGTTGTTGAAGAGACCTGATGCAGAATATTGGATTGCATTCCAATACTTTGATGTGTGAGTATTGTACCGTCATTTAGTTTCAACCCTGACCCTGGTCATTGGAAATTTCAGGGATAACTCTGGATACATTAGCTTCGACGAGTTCAAAACAGTCTTTTCTGCGAACATTGGACCGGATGCCATTCCTTTCGACTTTGACTGGTGCGTTTTGTGTATGGTCGGGCATTCCAGTATACGCTAATCATCCATGCCAGTGATTGGGTAAAGCTATACCTAGGAAAGAAAAACGGGACACATGTACTGGGCTGTTCGTTTCCTCGTGTTCTTAACAAGAGGCGGTGCCCTGACCCTATGTTTAGATAATGAATTCACCCAATTGATGAAGGGCCTTCAAGGGGAACGACTTCGTCAGGCCTTTCGATACCTAGACAAGGACCAAGACGGATATATCACCCCCGAACAATTCAAACGTATCATTCTAGTACGTTGTGCTCCTTCAGAGACTTGCATTTCTCTAATATGTACTCAGGAAATTGCCGGACATAAGCTATCTAATGCCGTCATAGACCGACTACCTACACTATGCACTTTAACACCAGGACAACGTATATCCTATTCGGAGGTCATCGCCTTCCATAATGTCATTAGAGGTTTGTATTTTCTGAGTGCCATATTGATAGCCATACTGACCGACCGATGCAGAGATGGACATGGTTGAAAGGTGGCCAAATTGCATTCTATTCTTCGAAAATAAGCTGATTTTGTATAGGATCATCCGCGAAGCCACGGCGAAGAGCAAGGATGGTCGTATTGATCAATCCGATTTTTTGAACCACTCCGCCTCCAGTTCTCGCTATTCCCTATTCACACCTATGGAAGCCTCTATCATCTTCCATTTCGCAGGTCGTGGACTCGCTAACCAGCGGTTAGCCCTCATTGACTTCGCCCAGCTCTTGGATCCAAGATGGAAAGCGCCACACGTAGAATCTGAGCACCATATCAAAACAACTAAATTCTCTTTCTTTAACTCCCTCTTGCATTCGACCTACAACTTCGTTCAAGGCGGTATGTCCAGTCGCCAATTCCGTCGTACTAGATATTGAGGTTCTCTAGGCGTTGCTGGTGCCTTCGGCGCAACCATTGTCTATCCTATTGATATGGGTGAGTTTATCGAGGTCTCAGCTTGAAACCCTTCTGATACGCCATGCTCGCAGTCAAGACTCGGTATGCTCGGGTTGGACTCTGTTCGCTCTCGTTGTTGACCGTTTTGCCTGATCAGCATGCAAAACCAACGCTCAACCGTCGTGGGCCAGCTGTTATACAAGAACAGCATAGATTGTGCTCGCAAGATACTCCGCAATGAAGGCTTCCTTGGTTTCTATCGCGGTCTTGGCCCCCAACTTGTTGTATGTAGTGATCTCGCCTAAGTCACCCCTAGAACAAAGACCTACCGGATGGTTGTAGGGTGTTGCCCCCGAGAAGGCGATCAAGTTGACCGTTAATGATCTCATTCGTTCCCGAACAATGGACCCTGAAACAGGTCGGATCAAGCTTATCTGGGAATTAGTTGCTGGCGGTATGGCCGGGGGTTGCCAAGTGGTACGCAATTTTTCAAGTCATCTGTCAACTCGGCACTGACTTAGGCCTCGGCAGATCTTCACCAACCCACTGGAAATCGTGTAGGTATTGAACGCCCGCATTGCATATTCCTGGGCTCACTATTGGTTTGTAGTAAGATTCGTCTCCAGATCCAGGGCGAGGCCGCCAAAGTGGAGGGTCTCCAGCCCAAAGGCGCTATTCATATCATTCGACAATTAGGTCTTCTTGGTCTCTATAGGGGCGCAAGTGCATGCTTGCTCCGCGATATTCCCTTTTCCGCCATCTATTTCCCCGCATACGCGCACCTCAAAAAGGACCTATTCCACGAGGGCTATAACGGCAAGAAACTGTCATTCCTCGAGACATTGGCAGCCGCAGCGATTGCGTACGTTCCAAGAAACACTGATGGGGGCTACTGACGTGAACATTTTGGCAGTGGAATGCCAGCTGCGTACCTTACCACACCGGCCGGTAGGCTCTATCCGTTGATCTGGACTATATTCAATATTTTGACGGGTTGTTCTAGACGTCGTGAAAACTCGTTTGCAGGTCGAATCCCGCAAGGGCCAAACTCACTACAAAGGCCTGAACGACGCCTTCGTGAAGATTTGTACGTCCTGTGTTAAAAGGAAACAACGTGAGACAGGTTGCTGAGTTACATATAGACCGCGAGGAAGGCTTTCGTGCTTTATTCAAAGGTGGACCTGCTCGGGTCATTCGGAGCAGCCCTCAGTTTGGATTTACATTGTTAGGTAACTTTGTCTCCCTGGGTTTCTCCCATCATGGAATCTCACAACTCTGCAGGATATGAAACGCTAAAAACAGCGGTGCGTGACCATGTCACTTCTATCATGATACTCGTTTTCAATAGGTTCTCTCGGCTCTTCAGTTTCCTGTGAGTTGATGTGAACTGTCTGATTAATGATGAGCTGACACAGCTTTCAGTATCCTTGGCAAGATGCTCCTCCACAAGTTAGCACAGCTCTCACAAGTCGCGCTGATGAGCTGGCACAAGTTAGAGCAAGGAATGCCCTCAAGATTTTACTCGACGTTCATGGTGACTTCGGTAGGCGTGCAAGTACTTCGGGGGCACCCCTGTCACTGTCGCACCCGAGGCTGTCCTCCTAGCAGATAGATGCGAATGTATAGAGGTAACATGTGTTTAAATAGAACTACTGTATGGGGCACATTCGCAACGGTGAAGCAAGTGATGGACCAATAGGATAGCGGCAGACGTATGTGGTCCATGGAGACACATCTGAGACGGTTTGGTGGGAGAAATGATGAGACTTGATGCAAATGTCAGTGGTTGCGAGGTCAAAGACCGATCAGATGGCCAGACCTTCAAATACCTCCACCCCAGCTCTTTCCCTCACCCTTCTCCCTCTTCGTTCGTCTTCGTTTTCCTCCTTTCGTTTTCTTTCCGCGGTGAGCTTCTATTTCTCATCATGCGTGTTGCCAATTCATCCTGAACCCAGAACGTCCCGGGTCGCTGCCCACTTCATTTCTACTGCAAGACAGTGTTTACGCAAGCGTAGACCGCTTTACAAGTTTCGACTTCGCTCCCTCGATATTTTATTTTTGCACCCCACTTTCCTTACATCATGAAGTCAATTTTCTTTGGTCTCTCACTCGTCAGCGCAGCTGCTGCTCAAATCGTCAATGGTGTTTCTTCGGTCCCAGTCACCACCCCTGCACCCTCTTCTGCAGCAGCCACTCCCGCGAGTGGTTCTGCGAGTGCACCTGCAACAGTGACCCCCGCCCCCAGCCCAGCACAGCTCAACCAAAGTAGTGCCCCTGGCCCTGCCTCCCCGGCTCAGTATACGGCACCACCACCACCTGGACAGGACTTTTATCAATACATGCCGTACAACAACTGGAACAGCGGAGGTTACAAACAATTGCAGTGCGGCTATGGTTACCAGAAGCAGGCCGATGGGCTTTGCATGCCATACTCTTGGGTGAGTGATTGATTGATACCCGTTTATTTTTAGCCGGAGTATTTACAACATTCCAGTACCAACCCCAAATCCAAGGTTGTTACGCAACAATCATCATCAACCAGTTAGTGCTTTCCCTGTAGCCTCAGCTCGCTTTTAATTTGCTTCAGGGAGTCGAACTACTGTAACAACTATGCTCAGACCGTTACTGTTACTAACCATGTCACCGAGGTATTCAACAAGCTAGCCTCTACCCTTCCCTCATTGACATGATAATCTGTAGACGAAGGTGCAAGTCGTTCCCACCACTATTACCGTCCATGAGACGGCGACCCAGTTCAAGACCGACTTCAAGACTGCAACCGAAATCTACACCTCCGTACAAGTCGTCCCCACCACACGCGTCTGGGTCTCCACCGAAATCATTGACAAGACCAAAGTTATCGAGCACACAATGACTGCGACCGACACCAAGACTCAGACCAACACATACACTCGCACGGATACCATGACCGACACCGCGACCGAGACTATCAAACAAACTGATACCGCTACGGTCACTCAGACTGATGTGAAGACTGTCATCCAGCCGACTACCTACATCAAGACTTACGTCGCCACCAAGGTCATTGACAACGTGAGTTTTCATGCCGATGCTCAGACGACCGACCATCTCATATTCTTTACAGACCAAGACTGTCGTTGAGACTGCTACCTCGACGATGACCGACAAGGTCACCTACTTACAGACAGCCACCGAGACGCAGACCATGACCGACTTCATGACCGTCACTGCAGTTAGCACTGTTCTCCAGCCCACAACTTACGTCAAGACTTGGGTACAAACCGAGACCATGGACGAGGTACGTCTGATTGCAGAGTTTTCCTGAGATTTAGCGTACTCATCCCCCCACAGACGAAGACGGTTCTTAATACTCTCACCTCTACTGTCACTGACAACCAAACCTACTTGCAAACTGTGACTTACCTCTCCACTGCTACTGCCACTGCCACTGCCACAGAGACTCAGGTCGTCAAAGAGACCGCTCTCTCCGACTGTCTTGGCAAGGTATGTCGCCCTGCTTCCCTTGCGTTGATCCAAGTTGACATACTCGGCAATCATAGTGCAAATCCATGTGGAATCTCACTCCTGGAAACAGCAACAGCTGGAACACCTATGCTCAGCCCCAAGTCACTTCTGTGACCATCGTTGGCTCTAGTGGTTCCTATGGAAGCTCTCAGTGGGGCTCTTCGGGCTCCTACGGCTCAAGCGGCTCCTACGGCTCAAGCGGCTCCTACGGCTCAAGCGGCTCCTACGGCTCAAGCGGCTCCTCTGGTTCAAGCGGCTCCTCTGGCTCAAGCGGCTCCTATGGCAGCTCGGGTTCTTACTAAACATGTAGTGGTTTGAATTGTGGGTTGTGCGTATTAGTCACGTCTTAATTCATGTCCTCAAGTAGATTTTGCATTCATCAGCCACGGGACTCTCGACTGCCGACGAACGTTTTGATATCGTTTTAGCTTGATTTCATGCATTTATATTTAGGGTGCCATAATATTTCTATTTACTCTCCGCCCCAGGAAACCTGGGTCGACTCCTTGCAGTAGTCTTGATCGTAGCTGTCGCTTGCAATCAAAAAACTCATCGATCACTGTGGCGATTGATGTGTCACAGGATAAATCGGACGTCCGACGTGAGCGATGGGGTACACCTCCTTGCGTCATCATGATGACCCGGAGGTTGATACCGAGCCAAGCTCATAAGCTGGCATCCAGCATTAATCCACCCCCTTCCCAGCACCGATTCACAATACGCCATAACGACATGCCCCTGAACATCGCGGACGCTGGTTCTATAGGCCCTCACGCGCTCTTGACTGTACCTGAAAAATTCTTGATTTTCTACTCTTCACCAGTCAATGGTGAGCTATGGTGTCCGGTACTTCGTGTCCTTCTTCATCAGTCCTCACATGCTGATGGTGGGACACAGGACTGCCGTAAGGTCGAGCAGCTTGTCAAGGACACCTTCAGCAATCAGTATGCACCCGACGCTCTAATCGTTTATGTAGGGGATAGATCTCAGTGAGCTGGTTACAGTCCAGAGATCATCGATTGTCGGCCAATTCTGATCTATGTGCCGATGTTAGATGGAAAGCTGCTCACAACCCCTTTCGCAAGGATCCTTGGAAGTTGCAGAGTATCCCAACGATCGTCAAATTAGAGAATGTAAGTGTACTACCCTTGGCATCATTACAAGCACGAGCCTCGTCATTTCTCCCAGGGAAAGGAAGCCAAAAGGCTGGTTGATAGGGAAATCTCAAAACATCTGGCGTCCCTTGTAGCAAAGTAGGGCTGCTGGATTTACCGCTCATGTAGGACGCAGGAATGTCGTTATCGCATTACTATACTAGTGTTCTGCTGAAATCCCCGCTCCTTCCACCAGCCTTTTTGCTGACGATAATTTCCCCGATCTCCATTTCCTTCCCAGCAACGGCTTTTAACATATCCCACACTGTTACCAAACCGACGGAAACGGCAGTCAACGCTTCCATTTCAACGCCCGTCTTTCCTTCGCAGGTTACGGTTGCTGTACAGAGTACACTGTACCTGTTCTTTTGTCGAGGTGCGCTCGTGGAAGCCTCTGAACCGATTTCCGGAATTAGTTTGACGTCCACTTTTGATAAAGTTAGTGGATGACATAGAGGGATTAAGTCTGCAGTTCGCTTTGCGCCCATGATCCCCGCAAGTTGTGCTGTAGTCAGCACATCGCCCTTTCTCCTTACTTTCTTCATAGCCTCGCTCACTTGTGTGTTCTGCGGATAGGTGGATGTGATAAGATCATAAGCAGGCTTGGTTATGTAAATGCGTCCTATTGCAGTAGCTGTTCGTTGCGTGGGTACCTTGTCGGAGACATCTACCATGGAAGCGTGACCATGTTCGTCAAGGTGAGTCAGTTTGGCTTTGGTGTGGTATGCACGCTGCTGGGTAGCCGTATAGTTGAGTGAAGGAGAGGGTAAGAATCTCAAGGAATGTGTTGAGCATCTCGCAGGGGGCTTTGAAAGACAGTGACCTGAGCAGTAGGGAATGTGTATCAGGTAGGTGTATTGTATATGTAGACAAGGGATCAAAGCTTTATCCACCTATAAGTATCATTGGTCGGTTTGTGATGACATCAATATCCTCCATGCCTGCATGCTTTTCTTTCTTGCCAAGTACCGCTTGGTGTATAATTCGTTGCAACTCATCGTCAGAAGCGCCGGATCGCATAATGTCGCGCAATGAGATCTCCTTTGGATCAAAAAGGCATACCTGTAGGGTGTAAGGCAAGAAGGCTCCAGGGGCTTAGAGGCGACTCACTTTAATCTGGCCATCCGCAGTGAGTCGCAGTCGGTTGCACGTGCCGCAGAAGTGATCTGACATGCTACTGATAAACCCGAAACTACCTTTGAATCCAGGTATATACCACGAACGCGCGGTGTCGTTCAGCTCATCTGAAGCCCTTTGAATGGTTTGGTACTGGGCTTTAATGCGTTCGAGGAGCTCTGAAGATGGCACCATCTTTTTCTTGTCCCATTTATTACCTGTTCCGATTGGTCAGGTAATGTTAACTATTGCCACGGAAGGACGAACCTGTGAAGGGCATGAACTCGATGAATCGGACAGATATGGGTTTATCCTCGGTAAGCTTGACGAAGTCTACGACCTCGGCGTCGTTCAAGCCTTTGATGACAACGACGTTGAGTTTAATGGATTCAATGGGTAAACCGAGAGCAGTGTCAAGCGCCCTAAGAACAGCATCGTGACCCCTCCTGCGGGTGATGATCTCAAATTTGAAAGGGTCAAGAGTGTCCAGACTGAGATTGAGATGGGTTAGTCCGTCCTCTACCAGGGCGGGTAGTCGTCGATGTAGAGCTATCCCATTGGTTGTCATAGCGAGGGATTGGAGCCCATGTTTCTTGAGCTGGTTGAATTCGCCTGTTAAATTTTCAGCCCGGGGCAGTATTTAATAACGTTTCCAGCGTACCCATGAGTTCCATTACTCCCTTGCGGACGGTCGGCTCGCCACCGGTCAACCGGATCTTCGTGATCCCATTCCTTACAAAGAGCGTCGCCAGCCGTATGACCTCGTCATTCGTCAAGAGATTTCCATCTGGTGAAAGCTCTACTCCCTCGCTGGGCATGCAGTAGAAGCCTAGAATAGTCTAATGGGAATCCTGGCACCGCGACTCGACGAAAGCACCACCCACATCGCAAATTACACCTCTCGGTTAGTGATATCCGGAGGTAGTTGTGTTTTCGGCTGAAAGTATCGATAAACTGGCCTGTGAATGGCCTTGTGGAGTCAATAATGTCTATTTGTTCCTGCTCATGGTTAGCCTCAAGATCGGGTGCAGATTCTAGTCCAAACCTTACCTTCGCTCGGGTATGTGCCAGCGCGGATAGAGCGCGCGCACGAAACAGCTGAGGGATGCGCCTACGAAGCATCGAGTTCAGAAAGTAAGGTGGAAAAAGAACGAGGTAATATTGTCAGCACCATCAAGACCGAGACCGGGGCGATGGCAGGTGCGACTGATGTGTCCGACATATAGACCAGTGTGACATGCTCGCGTGACTAAGCGTGACAGACGACGCGTCATATCTCGACGCGCAACACCCTTTTGCCATCTCTCACCAGCATCGCCAACATGGTAAGCAGTATATTCGGACTCGGTGTCTCCATTCACCATTCTCCCAGTCAATTATGGAATATAACGGTGGCTCCGTCATAGCCATGGTAGGCAAAGACTGCGTAGCCATTGCCTCGGACTTGCGTCTCGGAAACCAGGCTCTTGGCATCTCATCCAATTTCCAGAGGGTATGGCATAGCTTGAATCTAATTGTCAAATAGCTCAAATCTTGAATGAAGGTCTTCTCGGTAACAGACCGTATATATCTCGGGTTACCCGGCCTGGCTACTGATGTGACAACGTTGTACGTCGTACGCTGCTCGACCGACAGGAGGCACATTGACTTGATGAGCAGACGAGAGCGATTTCGCTTCCGAGTCAACATGTATACTATCAAGGAAGAGCGAGAGATCGAACCAGATGCCTTCACGCACCTTGTATCCTCAACATTATACGAGCATCGGTTCGGACCCTACTTTATCGAGCCCGTGATCGCTGGAATATCAAGAACGCCAACGGGAGGCATCAAGCCGTTCATTGCTGCAACGGACCTGATTGGCTGTATCAACTTTGCGAAGGACTTTGTGGTAGCTGGGACAGCGAGTGCAAAATTATTTGGTGTTGCTGAGGGTCTATGGGAGCCAGATTTGGAGCCAGAAGATCTTTTTGAGACGATTTCACAAACCTTGTTGAATGCAGTGGATCGCGATGCGTTCTCAGGTTGGGGTGCTGTTGTGCATGTAATGTGAGCATATCTGCCTTGGCTTGGTTCCGCTTACTATTGTGCTGATAAACCGCTCAGTACAAAGGATCAGGTTATCACTCGCAAGTTGAAGGCAAGAATGGATTAAGTAGACCTATTGGTTGTTACATATCGCTCTGCATGTTTCTTCGTATCAACTGTATACCATTAAGTTAGGCAAATCCCTGTGACAGCGCTAATTTCACGCGTGATTCTTACCCCTGGTTTCTCCCTATCAACACCCATGCGTCGTGCTCTATCCTGGTTGATCCACGCTTCTGTGTTGGCTTCCTTCTTGGCCTATTATATTGTCGATCTGGAGCACCCCCACCCGTCTCGGGTACCAAAACTTGACGCCCAAATCTCATGGAGGGCAACCTACGTGACTACTGCCGACCAAGATCTGTACAACAAACCTGAACTTGAATTTTCACAGCCTCCGGACACGACGGCTGTGATACTCAACTGGTCTCGCCTATCAAATGTCGTTCAATTGGTCAAGGTTATGTGCAATTCACTACGGGACACTATTGCCCAAGTCTTTGTTTGGAATAATAATCCTCACCCACTGAACCCCGAGGTCAGTTGAAGAAACTGGTTTTAATAGGTTAGCTGACATTGATCAGGATTTCGCAGAAGCCCAATGCCCTAACTACATGCTCAGGATCTATAATTCTCCAGAGAATGTATACTTCCAAGCTCGCTTTCTTGCGTGCGCATGGGCGAACACCCGTTATTGTTTCATCCAGGTGGACTCCCTAGTCTACTTTTCTCCTTGGGGCAAGCTAACCCATATCATTCTTCTCTAGGACGATGACTATTTTATACAGACACCGATAATTCGTGCAATGCGGGCGCGAATGGTAGAAATACATGATGCCTCGTTACATTTGCTTCCACCACACGAGATACTCTACTCACGATTCAGTACAATTAAGGCAAAACCAATCGTTCATACGCTGTTCGCATGGCTCGGTTATGGCTCTATGGTGGAGCGTTTGCAAGTTCGGAGTTTCCTGGATCTTCTTCGTACCATCAATGCCACGAACGACGTCTTTAAAATGGCGGATAACTATTTCACGATTTTATCCAACAGGTTGCCAGAACTCTGGTTTGATCAAAATCATGAATTTGGAGGAGGTGCACCATTTACTGTTGGGATCCTTGGTGAGGAACGGAACAATAGACACATCGTGAGAGCCATTGAATGTCTACGTCAGAAGTATCCTAATTACTTTACGAGGTGGACGCAGGCCTTTTGCTTGACTCCTTTGTTCATAGATTCTCCCAAGATCCTACCTGGGGATACCCCTATACTTCTCTCCCTGCGCCTCCTTCGTTGAAAGCCCCGACTGTTCGAGCGGCTTGTATTTCGTTCCCTTGCGTGATGGAGACGAATATAACATTACTACCGGAGTCGCTCGGTGAAACAGTGTCTTCAGCTTCAGAGATTGTTGGCCACGTCGCCAAACAGCTCGCTGCGCTGGACAAGGACGCTATAGAGCGCTATATTCAATTCTCACCTTCGTCTGCCGTCGATGCCAACCCGACGACCAGTTTCCAGAGTATGGGTGGTGAGTAAAAGCCGGTAGGTACAGGAGATCACTAAACAGTTGAAGTCAAGATGCCACGAAGGGCGACTGGATTGCTCTGGACTGGATGAGAGCCGAATTTGACCAACAGGAACTCGAACTCGCTCTCTTGGTCAATCTGCAGACTGAAGCCATCCTGAAAAACAGCCGTTTCGAAAGCTCCAAGGATGGGCAATTTTGGGTAAGGTCTCCCAGCTCCGGCACGGTTCTTTTAACACCATCACACCAGGACAAGTTGCCCAGTGAATTTGTATGTTCCATAGCAGGGGACGATATGCTCTTGGAGTGTAGCATTGGGCTGGGCAGAGATGTATCGAGGAGTGTGCGGATATTACTGGAGAAGAATGTCCCGTGTAGGTGGGCTGTTCACGAGATGTGGTTGCGGGAGAGGTCTGTGTAGATAGGTGTGCGATTACGTCACTTGACGCGGACCGCACTGGCGCCGCTCGGAAGTGTTGGGTTCAGCCCATCACCATCATCTACTCGTTGTCGTCCCTTGCCCACTTCAGCTCGAATATGTTCAATACTGTCGTTCGTCGTTCTGCATCCTCAACTTCTGCTGCATCTATTGCAAAAAGATCCATATCCGTGCAGGTCGGTTTGAACGGCGCCGCATCGGGGACAGCGGCCGTATTGATTGACATTGGCACTGTAGTCGTTACTCCATGGTTCCCCAGAGGCAAAGAAGGCAGGAGAAATAGAAACCCTGCAGCATTCAAGGTTGATTGGAAGGGGAAAGTACATCCATGCTTTTGAAAGTGCGTACCATTGTGGTCTCGTAGGTTATAGATGCTTTGACACTTGTTTTCAGCTCATCATGTGAAGCCGGACAGGATAGACGAGTACAAGAAGGTTGCGTGAGTAGTTGACATCTGTCCCCCTCCCCCTCTCATTCCCCGTGCATCAGAGAGACCTATTACAGGGGACTCCTTGACGATCCTCGCCTGCAGATAAAACTCACAGGCAACTGGGAAACGTCCATCGGTGAACTAGACAAATTTATCCATATTCTCGAGTACGAAAATTATGCTGGGTTTGACAAGGCTACTCAGATAATCAGAACGTCTGAAGTAAGTGAAAAATCCCGCATAGGTGCCTGTGAGCTGAAGTGATTACCAGCACCTGGCTGCGTATCGCGCCATGCTTCCATACTTAAATTCGCGTGCAACACAGCTCAACCAAGAATTCGCTTTCTTCCCAACCGCCCCTCCCCATGCCCAGGGCGGATTGTTTGAGCTGAGGACTTACCAGCTCATGCCGGGTGCACTCCTTGAATGGGAAAACGTTTGGTACATATCCGAAAACCTCGGCTTTGGGTACACTCATAGGATCCCGCTTGTTTAGGCGGCGAGGAATTGAAGCCCGCCGAAAATTCGTTGCACCCGTCGGCGCTTGGTTCTCGCAAGTTGGTCGACTCCATCAAGTTCACCACATGTGGCAATATCCGTGCGTTTGACATCACGGCTCCTCATCGTTGCTCGAATAACAGTTATACAGGAGTCTCCACGAGCGCAAGGAAAAGCGCGAGCAAGCTTGGCAAATAGATGGTTGGGCGGAAACTGTCTCCAAGGCTCGCCTCCGTTTTGGTCAAATTGTTCTTCCAGTGACTGACATCTTTTCAGACCGCGAAGCTTGCCAAGTATATGGATTCCTTCATTCTCACGCCTCTCTCTTTCAGTCCTCTCAAATGAATCTGGATTTTTGTATAGTGGCAACTAGCATCTATCGCTTTCTTATTGTGCAATTTGATGTATTTTTTATTATTCGATGGACCAGTGCTTCTAGTACGTGCGCCGTACTGTTGATGTGAAGCAAATATCATGTCAGATGACTGGGCTTCCAGAGGAGAAATTGATGGAGGACAGACATACCGAAGACTTCGATGTATAAGTATCACTGTGCTTGTCAAAAGGTGCTTCTCGGCTTGCTTCTTTGCCCCGCCGGGAAGATGGGAGACAGTGGGTGTTTTTGCTTTCTTTTAACGTCTGGACAGTGGGCAGTGTCTATTAGCGGTATTTTAGGGTGAAGGAGACGAAGAACAAGAAAGCGAGTGTCCAAGCAAGGCGCAGCGACGGAGTCCAAGATTCGGGCAGCCAGGTACAAGAAGTTGATCGGTCGTGTGGCAGGGCTCATTTATGGCGTCGTGTCACGTGCTCCCGAGCAGAGTCTCAGAGTCTTTCCAATCCTTACATATCGTTCCTTGTCTGTTACACCTACCTCCCCACTCTGGATCCCATATCCCCCTCCCCAACCATGGACTGGAGAGACTCAGAAGCCTCAGATGACGAAAACGGCCACGATCACCAGGCTACCTCTCGCAAGCGCAGTAGTCGAGGCTCGTCCTTCCCACCGACTCTCCAATGATGCCTGTCTCTCATCAGTCTACTTATCCATCTACTTATCCAGCATGCGATCAGTGCCGGAAAACCAAGAGCAAATGTGAACGGCCTTCAGGGGATGCAACTCAGTGTAAGAGTTGTGCACTGGCAGGAACTCGTAAGCGGTTACACGCACCATCCTACCTGGTATCACTCAGTTTCCCTATTACAGCTTGCACCTTCCTAGGTATGGGAAACCCCTTTTCCCGACCGCAATTATGCTCATGTCCCGTGTAAGGTCCTAGCTACAAGCGGGGTCCACCGAAGGGCTACATCCATGCAATAGAACAGCGTTGGCATCAAGTTGAATCTTTACTAGGAGCTATTCTCCAGTGTTCAGATACACGAGTACAGGACTTTGTGAACGACCTGAAACAGGACGACTTGGCTCGTGAGATCATTGACAGAGTTGATATGGGTCCATATGTGAGTAACATTACCCTCAGACAGCAATTAACTCAGCCCCTCTTCGTATTCAGGGTCCTGCTGGTCGGCGGAGTCACCCCGCAGGTGCTACTAAAGAAGACTTCTTCGCTTCTATCCTACGAAGCAACGGATCGAACGGTCGAGATACTTCCCGCTCTCGAAGACAGTCAAGAGTGTCCCGTGAAATTGTTTCATCAGCGCAAGGCGAGTCATTAATTAACGAGTCATTTGCAAGCCCCACATTAATACGATCATCCCACATTTTGCAGACCACGGACTTTCCGTCGTCCCGACCAAAGAATGGCAGGATAATCTCTCACGGCGCCTTGCAGCCTCACCTCGAAGCACGATTGTTCCGGGTCCCGCTTATAATGGCTTCTCCGCACCAAGCTCTGAGAGTGTACCAGCGGCGCAACGACGACGGCTGAACGATACATCCTACACACCCGATTGGAATGGGATGTATACATTCAATCAAGAAGGTAGGTGGTGTTCCCGGATGTTCCTCCTCCAATCACTCATCATGTGTAGAATTTCTCGAGTCCGATGATGCCAAAGATGCGACGGAAAGCATGGGCATATTGTCTCTAGACGAGAACCAGGAGGTTTGTCTCTCCTTCAAGGCTAGCATCTACGTCACTGAAGGTCGTACTAGATACGATATCATGGCCGTATTAGTGGTTTATCTTTATTAGGCCGCAATACCCGAACAGATGATCGCATCGAGGGTGGGATATGGTATACTCTTAATGCTCCATTCGCAAGAATGCCTTTGACCATTCAATCTTTAGGCGGTTACCCATGGCCAGGGTCTGGCCCCCTGCTCGCTACGGGCTAGCTTCGCCTCCGCTTGGAGAGATGGAAGCACAGTTGCCACCATGGGATGTCCAGGATCGCTTGCTTGAACTTTATTTCACTTATATCCACCCTGTTTTCCCTGTGATTCATAAAAACCGCTTTCTTTCTGAATATCATTACAAGTAAGTAGCATCACTTGTCCTCTGTGAGAACCATCATTGACATGAGGTTGAAGAAGGCATGGGTGCGTTTGATCAGGTCAACGGCACTTTTTGTTCCCTCTGACGGCTCTTGATAGGACGAGACGTCAGTCCCCCAAAAATCATCAGCAGTCCCCAAGGCCAGAACCAACACAAGAAGTGACCCCGCTTCTCCTGCTCTCTATATTTGCAATCGCTGCCCGTTTTTGCGAGGACGAAATGCCCCTTCCGCCGGTGGGCAAGATGTGGGAAGCTGGATGTGGATATCTTGATATCGCACGCGGATTGCTGGGTAGGTCAGGTGGTCTTTCGTGCTGGGCTTTCCGCTTACCAAAGTACAGCGAAGGTCTTCCATATCTCTCGACCCTCGACAGTGCAAGCACTATTACTACTCGGTTATCGAGAATTCGGGATAGGTACGACTTGCATCGTTCGGAACTCCGTTTCTGACAGCCTCCTAGGCTCGATGGAGCAAGGTTGGATTTTCATTGGTTAGTTGCATCTCCCTGTGACAACAATGACATTGATCCAAGAAAATCAGGGATGGCTATCAGAATGGTAACTATAGACTTTTTCGGGTTTAAGTCCGAACTTGAGCACTCTCGTTACAGGCCTTTGATCTAGGACTAAACTGCGACTCTTCAAAGTGGAAACTACATGGCCATGATCTCTTTTCTTCAGAGGAAACCCAGACAAGACGACAGATCTGGTGGGCATGTGTTCTAGCAGACCGGTATGTCCATTTGGTCATATCTTTCCGGGTGTTATTGTGCCGATGCCATGTCTCGCAGTTATGGCTCTATCTATATGGGGCGCCCGACAATGATCAAAGATAGCGACAGTGATATGCCATTGCCATGTATTGACCCTGTTGGTGTCTTATGTTTCGGCTGCGAGGCTACTCATTTAATCGATTATATTTCAGGACGAAGATGCTGCACTATGGCAGCCATTATCCATCCATGGAATCCCTTACACTCCAGCTCCGGGACGAATTATGAGCAGCTTCTCCGCTTTGTCACGCTTGTGTAAGTATGAACATCCGTGGCTGTTTGGCCTACTCTTATATCGACGTCACGTAGCCGTTATTGCTGGTACTATTATTAACAAGATCTATCCTGTGCAAGGAATTAGTCGAACAGCAAAGCAAGCGATCTTGGCTGAGTGTGAAGCCCAGTTGGATCAGTGGTATCTCGGTTTACCCGACTACCTGCGGTGTGATCCAAGTAGTCGGCGTACCTCTTCATCCCCTCAAATCATATTTCTTCATATTCGCTACTGGGGCTGTGTCCTGCTTCTCTATCGTGCATTGTAAGTTAAGTCAGCTCGCCTTCTTACTTTTTCACTCAAAGCCCTGTCTCGCAGCATTCCTAACTGGAAGAGGTCTGGATTTAGTATTATTAACCAAATATGGCACTCACGCACCTGTAGTAGTGAGGAAGTAGCGCGTAATTCTCCCATAGGATCCAAAGCCCTCGACCTTGCTCAGAGTGCAGCCAGTCACATCAGTTCACTAGGTAGGCCCTATCTATTTGAAGTCCTCCCGAGCTCACCTCCTCCAGTGACCACGTACCGAGAAATCTTCACGCTCAAGAGAACCTCACCATTCCTGACAGCATATCTCTTAAGTGCTTCGTGAGCTTGCTCATTGCTACTATTATTCCACCCTATTCATCATCCTCCAGTATAATGCACATCGTGACTCGTAAGTTCTTTAAACAGTTACTTTTCTTCTTTCTAACAGCGGTTCAGTATCACTCCGCTCCACACGCGTTGAAGCGACATTGGGCTTGCAACAATGTATGCTGGCCCTCAAAGATATGGAGGTTTGAGCTTGTCCAAGCTATTTTCGCAACCCTCCCTAAGCACCTACTTGATAGGTTCTATGGCCTAGTGCTGCCCGAGCCTGGGATCTCCTGAATGGGGTCAAGTTGTCGGACGGCATCCATGCGGTGCAACTATCGCAAGCTCATGGACAGCCTCCCGAGAGGCAAAAGCGGTTAGCCGATGATGCATTTGGTCAGGAGAAGGACCTTGAATATTCCCAAAGAGAGGATTATGACGAGCGACAAAATGTTGCCGTCAACCAAGGCGGATTCGAGAACCAGAACGGTGTCCACGACCTGAGTACACGCATCATGGCCCATATGCTTGGGCTAGATATCCCGGGCGTTGAACCATCGACTTCGTATTATCCTGGATATCAGTGGTGGTCACGGACATCCGGGCAAGGCGACTCGTCGACGCAGCCCACGTCTCAACCTATATCTCCGCCTATGCCAGGACCGAGTCAATTAAGTGGCCTCACCGTCGGACCACAGGGCGCCATGGGCGTTCCCGTGAACGGCAACAACCTCGACAATTGGACTTATCCGCCGGTGCAGCCTAGCCGCATTCCCGAAAGCTATTCCTATGATTTCAGCCAGTTCGGGCCCTAAGGCGTGGCTGATATCGTGGCGTTTCTCCTGCCTATTTATTCATTTGTTGTTTACTGTTGGTGCATACATAATTGTGTAATTGTTCGCGTACGATTTTGTCTTCTTTGGTCAGTACGATGGGGTATGATGGGTACCATTTAGGTCAACAACGCATGGCCTGACCCCATAATCTGGGTGGCTGAACATCATGTGTCCTGTGACCTGATGGCTGATTGAGTCAGCATCATCAATCAATCGGCTGCGGTGAAGGGTCCCATGTTGGGGCCAGTGTATTTCTTTGTCCTGTCAACAGATGCAGTCCAGAAGGGTCCGTGTAGCTGTGGCCTCTGGCGTTTTGTGGTTCAACAAAGAATTACACTATCCAACCGCTGTGGTTTCAATTGTAATTGGCGGCACCGAGGCGTGTGGGAGAGCATATCACCCACATCTTGGGGTATACCCTAGAATTCTGGAAAACTCAGGCTAGATTGATTTGTTAGGGGACGCATTTGTGACAGTTTGAAATTCAGTGTCCGATAGATTAGAAGACCGGCCGAGGAACACGAGGCAGATACTTGCGATCTACCTTGGGTTTTTGCGAGGGGGTGTAGTGGGAGAGTTGGCTGGGGTGCGCACGATACTCAGTGTGGAAGAGGACCGGTGTTGTGGATGGTCCACAAACTCGATGATGAGAGGAACACGAGGATCTGCAGTGAAAAACAACTGCCGTGCATATACAAGCACACACACAGATTTGAGATTCAGACGTTTGTGGGTCCTTTACATAATCTAACCAGTTGCTAAGTATAGAGTAACCCCCGACTTTATATCTTGCGGTCTCCCGTCAAACCACCCGCTTGTTCTTGTGTGGGTAGCATCAACGACGCACCCCTCTGCGTTATTGATGTCCAGTCTTGTCAGCATCCTCAACCCGGATAATGATCAAAGCCCTTCAGACAAGTTTGTTTCCCCTTCTCCACTTCTTTCCCATTGTTCATCACAATCCACTCCCAGTTTGGTCGTAAGCATGGAACACCAGTCGTCAGTAGAGCCCTCGTCACCGTCCTCCAATGGTCCTGCCACCGTTGATCTTCAAGAGGATACCTCAAAACACGAACACAGAATGCACCCCGATTGTCCAGACACACTAGATTGCCTCCCAGACACCGATGGTCGCCCACAGCACACTCTTCCTGTTATCCTCCGATGCGCAATTCTCGGCAGTCCCAAAAAACGTCTTACGATTCGCGAAATTTATGCTGCCATGGAGGCCAAATATCCTTATTACCGAACAGCTGGCCCTACATGGAAGGTAGTTTCATCCCTTTGTTCCCCTTCAGAATTAGCACTTATGCACACTGCTGGATAGCAATCGGTTCGTCATCACCTCTCTCTCAATCGCCTCTTCGAAAGGCAACCCCGTCCCGTAACAGACCCAGGCTTCGGTTCGTACTGGACCGTCAACCTCGCCGCGCCCCCTGGAACCAAGCGGCCTCGTAAACGGGGCCGTACCTCAAAGGCAGAGACCAGTGGCACTAAGAGGCGTGGCAGGCCACGCAAATCGTCTCCTGCTTCACCTCCAGAAACCGAGATTCAGTCGGACGACGATGACGATGACAATGAGGAGGACATGAAATCGACTCAGGATGAAACTAGCGACGACTCTTCTTACGAAAGTGAGGAGGAGATGACTGCGGGGCGACACGATCGACGGCCCAATACAGTTGCAAGTAGCAGTTACATACCGTCAACGATGCAGTCCTATGCATTACCGCCCTTTGCAAGTCTTGACAAAAACTCAGAAAGCCTGATTGAACGTATGCAAATGGAGATAGGAAGCTTGCGCCGACAGTCCGCCGAAGCAGTGTCGGTCTCTCTCAGGTTGTCTGAGCAGCTGGCTCAGGCACAAGCAGATGCATCTAGGACGCGTTCATTGCTTAGGGAAACAGAGGTTCTTCTAGAGCATGAACGACGTAGAAGACGCGAGGCAGAGAGAGCGGTCGATGACGAACTAGCGAGGAGGAGAAATGCCGAGGATGCACTCAGGAGTTCCCACCCGCAATATTCACGACATCCCTCATAATCCGTCCATTATTTACTCCATCTTCTGTGCCCAATATTCACACTTTTGTGCATTCACACGGTCGCAAGGGATTTATGCGACCTGTGTCATACGTTTCGCGATGCTAGGTTTTGGATCGATGGATTACCCCTTACCCAGAATGCATAGACATATACGACTATGGATCACCCACCCCCAACTGCTCAGTTTTATGTAGATCTTGTATGTGCATTATACCTAGTTACACTGATACGACCAAATAACAACAAACACAGTTTTTACGGTTTGATACATCCTTTGATTTTTGATCATGGCTCCTGGACAGGCGCGACCATTGCTCAAAGCCGCGTAAGTCTTCGAAGAGTAAATACTCCATTGTCATCTGATGTCTGCAGTTTCAAGAATGTGCGATCACTGCGTCCAATCTATACATCTGGTCCGACAACTTTTACACCTGACGGGTCGAGAATCGTAACCTGTGTTGGAGAGGATGTTCTGTTGACCAGCATCGAAACTGGTTCTGAGATCTGTAGGTTTTTATGCGTGAGTGTTGGTTATATTTGCTCTTTAGTGCTCTCGCTTATGATAAGTAAAGGACTCTCAAACGATCCATTCGTTATGTGTGACTCCGAAAGGCACTCACCTCGTTGCATTTTCTGCCTCTTTATCTCTTCAACTTTACGGGATACCTCCTACCTCTTCAGTGTCGAACAAACGGGTTCAACCCATTCGAACAATCGCGCGAGCCCACGATTCTCCTGTCCACGTCTGCCAAGTGGACCCTACCTCGACTTATCTTGCCTCTGGTTCCGCCGATGGTGTTGTAAAGGTCTGGGATGTGCACCGCGGATTCGTCACGCACGTATTCAAAGGTCATGGGGGTGTAGTCAGCGCTTTGGCTTTCCATTTTCCGAATGACTCGTCTTCCCTCGAAACCCCGACTATGCGACTTATCACTGCTTCAGTCGATACTCACATTCGGATATTCAACCTGAGCAGCGGTGCTTCGACTTCTTCTACTGGCGGAAAGCCTGAGGCGGTGCTTGAGGGGCATGTTTCTGTTCCCCGAGGGCTTGATCTCTCTCAGGACGGGCGTTGGCTGATCTCTGCTGGACGAGATTCCGTTGCTATGCTTTGGGACCTGTCTGCAAAAGCCTCGTCAAGTCGCTCCTCAAAAAAAAAGTCGGCTACACCTGCAATGTGTCCTGTGCTTGTAAAGACAATACCCCTGCTAGAACGTGCCGAGGCTGCAGGTTTTTTACCTGCCGAACAAAAAATCCCTATATCTGACAGGAAGGCAACCAGCCTCCGTTTCTATACTGGGGGTTCAAAGGGTGTGATGAAGATTTGGGATGGACAAAGTGGAGAGGTCTTATGGCGATCGGGTAGGGAATGTGACGACCACGAGGACCAGCGGCAAATCACTGATGTGCTGTAAGCTTTTGAGGTGATCTGGTTTTGGGAGTATTCTGAATCATCCTTCGCAGATATGTGCCTGCGACATCTACCCTTGCTTCCGTCCACGCAGACCAGAACATACTTTGTTATTCGTTGCCGACTGGTAAACTCACGCGACATCTCGTCGGCTACAATGACGAAATCATCGATGCCACGTTCCTCTCCTCTCCTTCGTCCACTGGAGTGTCGCAAAGCCCCTATCTTGCACTTGCTACCAACTCCTCGTTGATCCGTGTATATGACACCAAAGATTTTGACGCTCGATTACTGGAGGGTCATTCGGAAATTGTTTTAGCTGTCACCAGCTCTGCTGATGGCAAATTACTAGCGAGTGGTAGTAAGGATAAAACGGCCCGCATATGGGCAACTTCGACATCGGAGGACCTTGAGGGATGGGGTTATTCTTGCATTGGTGTTTGCGAAGGGCATGCCGAGAGCGTTGGTGCTATTGCAATGCCTCGTCAACGCCAGGAGGACTCAGGGTCATTGTCGTTTATGTTTACTGGCAGCCAGGATCGCACCATTAAGATGTGGGATCTGGTTGCTCTCGGAGGACAGCTGGAGGCTTCGTCAAATCAGAAGGCAGCTCGGTGTCATAGCCTGACCACATTCAAAGCGCACGACAAAGACATCAACTCGCTTGATGTCGCTCCCAATAACCGACTTCTGGTATCTGGCTCACAGGATCGGACAGCCAAGATCTATGCAATTATTTACACCCCTGAATCCAAGAATTCGGCAGCCCGGGGAGAATTGAAGCTCCTGGGTACATGCAAAGGTCACAAACGGGGTATTTGGACCGTAAAGTTCAGCCCGACTGACCGGCTCGTTGCTACTGGCAGTGGAGACAAGATGGTCAAGCTGTGGAATTTAGATGACTTCACATGTATCAAAACCTTTGAAGGCCACACAAACTCGGTGCTGCGGGTGGATTTTTTGACGGTGGGACTACAACTCGTGACTTCCGCATCGGACGGCCTTGTAAAGGTCTGGAATATCCAAGATGAAGAGTGCATCACGACACTTGACAACCACGAAGATAAGGCGGGTCTCGGTTCACCACCTTTCTGACCGCGTAGACTGAACCAGATCCTAGGTTTGGGCACTGGCAATCAGTCCAGATGATAGAACGATTGTTTCTGGTAGTGCGGACTCTGTGGTCACCTTTTGGGAAGACTCAACGGAGGTAGAGGCTGCGGAGAAAGAGAGCAGGCGAACTGAGATGGTTGCCAAGTAAGTGCCAAGAATCAGCAACCCTTTGATGTGGTTACTAAATGAGGGTAAAGGGATCAAGACTTCTTGAACTACGTCGCGCTAAGGGACTACAGGAAGGCACTGGAGCTTGCTCTAGCGACGAATCAGCCTGGCAGGTTGTATTCCGTTTTCAAAGACATAGCATTGTCTAGTCCTGAAGAAGCTCCCTTGGGGAGTTACACGGGGAACGCTCTCGTTGACGAAGTCATTCGTACACTTGCGACTCCGGACCTTGCACGTCTCCTCTCCTTCGTGCGTAATTGGAACTCAAACGCGAAAACGAGTGACGTTGCTCAAAGGATACTCTTCGCCGTTGTCAAACTTCGGTCCGCGGATGATGTTATGCGACTCTTCGAAGACGAGGTAGCAGTCAAATCGTTTGCTGACATGAAGGAGGTATCGTCAATCATTGGAAAACCTGGAATGGCGGCGATGAAGGAATTAATCGAAGCAATTATTCCATATACCGAACGACATCTATCTAAAGTGGATCGACTATTGCAGGAGAGCTATGTTATCGATTACATTCTAGGAGAGATGGACGATGGCATGTTTGATGCGGATGATGCAGATTACAGGATAGAAGTAGAAGCCTACTGAGCGGCTTGTCCGGCTAAATAAATCTTTCCCAGTCGACAACCCTGGGCTCCATTACACAACAGAACGTATTCCCCGTCCTTCACATCACCCTTGACAATTGTATCGTTCTGGTCCTCGTCAACGAGGCCTTGCGTAAGAAGGAACCTCCGAAATACACCTGGAAGACACCCATATTTGGCGTGGGGTGTCACCCATCGCCCTGACCGTCGGAATGCAACGTTATATATACTGGACTCGAGTATATGATTGTCCTTATCCCTCAGGAGGACCTCAAAGCCAGGGCCTTGAGGTGATGTCGTGGCTGGGATGCCACTTCGAGTACGAGCTTCTTCGTAATGACCTCGAACTGTGGTCTTAGTCCTGGTAAAGAGCGAAGGTATGGTTGGTGCTGGGTCAAGTCGAACTTCTATCACATTGCTCGGGGGGTTGCTCGAAGGGTCCCCGTGTGCCAGAAGACTCGGGTCTGTGGTAAAAGGAGGGACTGGCGTACACGTGGGCTGGAAAACGCCATGGCGGTTGATTGCAACTCGCAACTGTGCAGAATTAAGCCCAAGTCCCAGTTCAAGAGGATATGAGTAAAACCTACCCTAAGAGCTTTCCCTTCAACATTATTTGACGCCTTGTAATCCTCAACAGTATTTATACAGAGGGATTTGAAGTTGTCGTATTCTTGCAGAGCTTTCTGAGCCTCTGGCCATTCATGGTCCCGAGTTGCGTTAACGAGGCGTTGAAAGTGATACGGGAGGAGAAGAAAGGCACAGGATCCACTGTCGTCGTTATTCCACGACAACTTAGCCAGGCCCTCGTCATGTCTCGTAGTTGTAAAGAGGCTGTACTCTTTGCCCTCAGCCATTGGAATGAGATAAGTTGAGAAAGAGTAGTTCGTTCATTACGCGGGTTCGATCGATCAAATATACCCAAGTTAAGCTGACGTCATAGAAACAGATCTACGAAAATTGCATCTACCACCACCAACATTATTCCACAAGCCCCAACCTGGGGCTTTCTATACCTGGCCCGGGGGATAGATTGTATCATTGGGGGAGTATTTCCTATCGATACTGGCATCATCTGTGATGGTTTCCTTCTGAACTTGAATGGATTGGACAGACATCCCTGCCCCGGCTAAAGTTTGGCTATGATTCTGGAGCCGGTACGTGTTCTGGTCATCTCATTAGATCTTTCCCCATTCAATATTACGAGGACTACTTACGCCACTGTCAGCATCCATGGTACCGCCAGCATTCTGCTTGAGGTCCATGCGGGCATTCAACGTGTCCAACAAGGTCTTGAACAAAGCTCAGCTTGGGGTATTGAACATCAAGTCGGATATTGTCAACTCACGTTGGTGTAGATACGGCCGATGGGGTAAGCGAACATAGCATACAAGTTTGTGTCCCTGTGGAGTACAAAACTGAACAAGTCCGCCAGTGCAAAGATGGAGGCGAAAAGTCCAGTTTGGATGGCTCCTCGAATAAGACGGTTGATAATCGTGTCGGTCTTACGGAAACCAGTCCGGGAACGAGATAGGACGTAGGTCAGGACACCTGAGGACAGATTTCAATGGCCACTCTAATGGATAGAGCATATTACACACCAGTGATCAATAGATCTGCGCTAGTCTGGAACCCAAGCCAGCAGATAACAAATGGCTCCAAAGGCTGGAATAGGCGGACACTATAGCCCCACGTGAGCACTAAGATTCCACCAAACATTTTACGTATACATACTCATTGATAATTCCAGAGCGAATACCAGCGTATACTCCGAATATGAACCCGAGGAAGCTTAGAATGCCAATGACACCACAAATGATCTTGCTCTTTGTCAACAGAAGAACACTTGGATGTTTGTCAGTGAGTTATCCAAGCGAGAGAACCACCATGTGCACTTACCGATGACAAAGGAAGTACTGGGTGAAGATGGCCGCAATAGCAGTCGCGACAGCAGTGAACGGGATGGTCCATCCAACAACTAAGAAATCATATAAGTTAATTCCAGATGTGGATGCGGATGTTCCTCACAGAGCAACGCCTCGGGTCGGTTGTAATTGGTGACGCTATTGACCAAGGGGCCTCGCTAAGTGACCAGGCCATTGACGAGATAACTTAATCACTTACCACATCTGCCATCCGGCGTAGATTGCTCTGTGAAAGATAAGTATCCTCTCCACGAGAACGCATAACCTGATTATTACTTACACTCCACTGTGCAACGTGTCGGTCACGAAAAGTAAAGCCACGATAGTCCTGTGATTCAACAGTTAGACGCAGAATATCCAAGCTGGTGTCTATTCGTACCTGATCCACAGTGGGTCGTTGAACTCTGCAGCGTGCAAAGTCAGCCAGATAAAATTGGATACATCAGCGCATAACCTACTTGTATTCTTGTAGACCAAGAACTGGTACGTCACAAGACCATAGAGATATGTGTTCACTGATGTGAAATCAGATCAGGGAGAAGGCGAACCGGCCAAAAAGGTCTCACAGAACAGTCCAAGCAGTAGAACACCTAATAGGGTTTGATCAGCCAGGAGCCTGCGTAACAATACCGAATTCACCGACCAACAGTCTTGTCAAAATCGCCCATTTCGAAACTTAGGAGACTGGGGGAGGTTGGGGAATGCTGGGGAATGCTGGAACGGCAGCTCTGCCAGTCTTTATACAGTAGAAACGTTCAGGGTTTATGGCATTTATGCTATTTTCCATAACTGATCAGGACACTCTCCACCCTAAGGTTCGAACTCAGAGGGGAAAAAATTCAACATTCTTTCAGTGGTGCCCGCTGACCCTAAAATTTGTACCGTAAGGGGTTTGTAAAGATTTGTTAGTTTTCTGTAGAAAGCTGATGTTGGCCCTTATTAGCCATCTCCTGACAGGTCAAAAATTCACATGCTGTTTACGGGATGTTTCTGACTCTACATACAAGTCGTTCACGCATTCGGCAAAGTCCATACTAAAGGTTTTCCACTTGTGACTTCATTACGTCTTTTAGTGGCTCCAAATTACTGGGCTAGTACCTGAAGAAGAGGCTTACCCATAACAGTTAGATCCGCTCACACCAATCTATATTGAGTTGTTGATTCCTGTGGGTGGCCCGGACTTTTTTTTTTAGCAGTTGCCCTGGCCCCAAGCTCTTATCCTGACGTATTGACCATTTTAATTGATCACAGGTTTCACAGTTGAATCTCTATCAACCTATCGACCGAAAGCCTCCGCGATAGTCCCCAGTTCTCAGTCTTCACCGTTATGTGAATAGCTTAACCCAGCGCTCTTCAATTTTTTTGCCTACCAATTCCGGTGAGCTAGTCACGCCCAATACGAAATCGGCGTTGCATCGTTTGCCCTTGTGATATAGCCAACATCAATGTACAAGTACACCTCCTCAGATATGGTGACCAAGGGAAGCCCACAGTGAGCCTTGATAATTTGATTGCGACCATCATATCAATGTCATTCACAGAGGATTGGAACATCTCCATGGTGCCCCTATTTCTAGCCCTGTATCACATTGCTGCCGCAAATTGTCGATGTATCCTTCTACTCATGCTGTTGCACCGTGAACCAAGGGATATTGGTATCGTCACGCCCTAATTTGGTCGTAGCTCCACGTGATTGTGGGTGACTTCATATCATGTCTCATTGGCTGTGACTGCTGCGGGTACTGCGTTCTTTCACCATCCACCTAGTTCCAGCAGAGACCCCATCGTTTGGAGCACGGGGATGTTCACAGTCAAAGCGACGTATAGAGGCGAGACTCGCAAACTTTTGTTTTCGACCGACACATTCCCAACCTTCGAGCAGTTGTGTAACCAGGTAAGTGCTTGGCCCCAGCCTCGCCTAAGCTCAAGCGCTAATTGCGAATGCACAGCTATATCGTGTCTTTCCTATCAGTCATAACTACTACCTCTGCAAGCTCTTATTTTCCCCAAACGCAACCCATGGAGGGCGGATTCTCATCGGTAGAGAGGTTCACACTCTGGAAGATTATGAGAAGAGTATTGGGCCATATAAAGAGCGGGTGTGGCCCCTCGGTCATTTGAGGTTTTCTGTATACGACGAAACTCCCCACAAATCTTCGAACACATCCCAGGATCCCATCACACCCAAGTCCCGCCCTTGGCCCCCTCACACGCCAGTGGCCGGATCATCAAGTGTGGTAATTCCGGTCTCTACGTCTCCTATTCCACCGCCTCCTAACACCTATTCCACGCCATCTATCGCGTGTACCACGGATGTTGACAATGGGTCAGAGGCTTCCAGGCGGAAGCCGGTTGCGCCTAGTCCATGTTGTTCTATTCAGTCCACGAAACAGGACATCGAACAACTTATCGTCGATTTCAAGCAGGATTTGGATCATATCCTCACTACGAGCTTTATGAGCAAGCAGGCTATAGCTCAGTCGCCTCCGCTTTCAACCCTCCCCTTCTTTCCTCCCTTGGCATCGATAGACCGCAGTAGTAACAATGTTGGCGCGAAAAGAATCTCTCCACTGTGTTCGATTTGTGCGCAGAGTAAACAATCTACATGGGCTGTTTGCGACCGTTGTCACGCTGTAGAGGTGAGTTTCGACCTGATTGCACAGCACTAGCTGACATTCAATATTTCCAGTGTGCTGATTGCTCTGGCAAGACCCCTTCTTTCTGCTTTGGAACTATGGGAACCCATCAGTGGAGGCAAACTGGGATGTTATCAGCCCTAGCTCCTTGGTTCGCAACGCAGCTACCGGGTCAGACTTCATCAACAGCTGATTCTTCGGCTTCAATGCCCTGGACAGCGTCTATAAACAACCAATCCCCTCCTAGTAGGAATAACGCAACTCCGATCGTCCCTTTCGTTCCGCCACCCATGACACCCGAAGAAACTGTTATCAGTCATACTCCTCAAGCTCGGACAGTGGTCCATCATGGCGTCCTTTGTGATAGTTGTGAAAACACAGTTGAAGGTGTGAGGCACAAGTGCCTCGATTGTCCAGGTCAGCACTCCCACTATGTCATGGGTCTGAAACTTATCATACGTAGATTATGATCTGTGTACCCACTGCATCCTCTTGGGGGGGACAGAAAGACACAATCCTTTTCATGAGTTCTTCGAGATTGCCCAGCCGGGTCGTGTCATTGTTCATAGAGTTCACGACCGCTCGTCTAATGCCGAGCAAGATCGCAACGTAGTCCAAGAACCTGTTCAAGTTGTCTTTCATCATGCTACGTGTGATTTATGTGACTCACGCATTGAAGGAGATCGTTATGTGAGCATTCCATGTCGACTGCCTGTGGCTCTAATCAATCGTTCGTTTAGAAATGTCTGAATTGCCCGGACTTTGACACCTGCTCAGCTTGCTTCAGGTGACATGTTTGTCATCACCGGAATCCAGAATTGCTCATTCCTGGCTAGCATTACAGAAATACAACATCCGGGACATGGTTTCGCGAGACTTCGACATTCGGATGACTATATTGTAGGATCCTAGGTCTCTCTTGCATTGTTTTCCACTCATGAATCACCATCTTGTAGGAACATCGGCACTCTAGTTTGCCTGCCCACTACGCCACCTGTAACAGTGAGTACCGACGCCAAGCAGACACTATCAACCTGGTATCACTCTGACCCTTCCCTCAGTCTGTACGAAGCGAATCTCTGGAGCCCGATTCAAGTGTATGCATCATGATTGTCCCGACTTCGACCTTTGCGACGTATGCGAGGCGCACCCTATTCCTCTACATCCCGAGAATCACCCACTGCTGAAGATGAAGACGCCTGACAGTTTGATTCCGGAAGTTTACCGTCATGAACTCTTCCCTCCACTTGACCTCGGGCCGAGGGACGCTCATCGGTCTGTTTCTGATGTTGTACCCGAAGGAGGCCATCAACCTGTTGTTCCCATACCGCTTGAACCTACTCGAAATCCCTTCATTTGGGGTTACATGCGTGCGCCATCTTCGTCTGATGGATCCAATCCCCGGACACCTGTAGAACCAAAACTGGTTCCCCGCCTTGATGAAATTTCACCTTCTATCATTCGTACTCCCCTGCAAGAGCAGCGTCCCCTCTCGGCGTCAGCCGAAGGAATAAGCCAAAACGATGCAGGTTCTGCATCTGTGACACCCAACGGGACAAGGGTTAAAAAGTGGCTGGCAACTCCCGGTGATGCCTCGTCCCGTATTAGGACCACTCAAAATGACAATAATACCCCCGGCATCCCAGAGGGTTCGACGTGGCCTGGTACTGGTACTGAACTGGCGCATCTTATGGCATTGGTCCCTCTGACGCGTTCACGCTCGTATTCTTTCACTCAAGATCGAACTGACATCATTTCTGGTGCGATTCCCACCTCTTCACCTTTCACTGGAGAGGAGACGCTTTTGAATGCGCCAGCTCAGGAAACGTCGTCGGATATGCAACAGAAATCAATACAGCCTGTTTCAATGTCCCGGCAGACGCTTGCGATGTTGCTTGGTGGTTATCAGTCGCCGTCCAGTGTGGAATCATTATCTTCGCTTACGTCATCGGAGAAACTCAATCTCGCCCCGTCTTCCAATGAGGCTCGGACTGCCGAAGTCGTCGAGAAACCACAGCTAGAGGCCAATACGCCTACTGTTAGGGCCGAGCACAGCCAAGGCAAAGAGAAGAATGACAACCTCGTTTCACTTACTCCAGAGCAGGTTCAACAGCCGGGGCAAGAGGAGAGGGTTGATCTTTCTACTAAAGAACCCACTATCAAGATCTATCTCAGTGGCATGTTCGTTGAAGACGTGACCGTCTCGGACGGACAAATCTTTCCACCAGGTGCTGAGTTTATGAAATGCTGGAGAATGCTCAACGACTCGGAACATGATTGGCCAGAGACTACAGAATTGGCCTATGTAGCAGGTGAGACGCTTGGTACCAAGAAAGACGGTGCCATGCACGTTGGTATGGTCAGGTCGGGTACTGAGGTAGAACTCTGGACCGGCGAATTGAAGGTATGTGCAATAGACAATTTGGAGCCTCGGAATATTGATGGTTGTTACTTACTCGTATAATAGGCCCCCGATGTAGCTGGTCGATACGTCAGCTACTGGAGGCTCCGAGACGGGGACGGGGCATTATTTGGTGACAGCATTTGGATTGAGTGAGTTTACAACGGGGAGACATTTCTTGCTGACGACATATGATGTGCTATAGTATCGTTGTTGCAGATGCACATTCAAGCGACGAGTCAGATAGGTCTATGGGGTCATCTCTGGTCATTATGCCGCAGTCTGTGCACACGTTGATACCTGAGCGGTCGAGTAAAGGGGGTACGTCAAATGTCGAAGGACAAAGTGAGGTCAAGAGAGCGGGCACAAGGACAGTTACCAATGGAACAGTGTCCGCTGGGTCACTCACTATCGGAACACTGTCTATGCCTTCGTCATCCTCTGCTGATGGGATAGTTTCCGATACGGATTCCGAGGTTTCATTGGTTAGTATTCCGTCGTCAGATGATGTTGAGCTGTGGGAGGATGTCGGGTCGTCGGCCGGGAATGCCGCAGGTGACAGGAATGAGATAGATTATGTGGTCCTGTACGATGACCGGTCATCCGAAGACGAATGAATATGAAGCGGATATGGACATTCCTTCTTCCCTTGGACTAGCCAAGGGGCTGTACACTATGTTTTTTTCTCTCTTGCCGTATGAAATATGATATCTCGATGCGATTTATGCTTGGTGTGCATGTGCCCAAACGGCAAAGTAACATAAAGATTATGGTTTAACTGGTTTAAGAATCATAACGGCGTCGGGCCCAACGACTTGAGTGTCGAGATGTTGTAAATGGGGTATCTGGAGGTAAAGTGGGGTCAGGAGGGAAAAATAGAAATGCAGTAAAGGCAGACTTTGGAGGGAAGAGGTGATCGATAAGCAAGGCCTTGTGCTCCAACCAGGGTGGGGGCTACTGTAACTATGAGTACGTCTATAAGAAGGGTTTGGAGGAAAGAGTCAATGATTCGGGCTCCGCCCTCGACCATAAGAGAGTGTATTCCGAGGCTAGTGAGTTTTTGGAGAACAGCAGGAAGTGGAAGAACTATTTGGAGTGATGTTAGCGGAATGATGGCAACGGATAGGGGGGTCGAGAAGACATGGGGTGGGCGGCAATCTGGATTTGCGGTGGAAGATCGGAAAGGGACGTGAGGTGTGGGGAGATGAAGAGAGTGGAGGTTCGGTCCGGAGTCAGGGTGGAGACAAAAGGTTTACCTACGATGTGTAGGGGATTCAACCTGGATGATAGAAGCACCTGCGTGGGACAACATGTCGTGTCTTTGCTGCCAATGGGCGCGATCGGCGTCCACTGGTGCGGCACAGATAATCCAGGGTTGGCGTCCCGCATTTGCGTTGAAGTTCTTGAGAAGCTTGCAGGTGGGGGATAGCCGGAGACGTGGGTCCAGGATAATAGGACGTGGGAGGGCATGAGGCTGGGCATCGGAGCGCGGGGGAAGATGACGGGCTGGGTGAGAAGGTGAGGGGTGAGGTGAGGTTGAGGGGGGCGTGCGTACTGTTCAGCTGCGGATCATCGTTGACTGCAGTGCCGACGCCGATGAGGATTCCGTCGTGCATGGTGCGCATCCAGTGGGTCATGAGCATGCTTTCCCTGCCGCTCAGAATAAGCTGGGTGGCATGCTGGCCAGCTATTTTGGCGTCGAGAGACTGAGCATAAGTGAGGGTTACATGCGGCCTATCTGGAGGGGGGCTGCCGGCGAGGTGAGCGAGAGCTGAGAGGAGAAGCTGGGGAGGAGACATGACTGTGACTGTGACTGTGGTTTCTGACGTCAAGAACCTTTGCCCTCCTCGGCTCCCGACTTATGGCGGCACTGGTCCGCACATGGCCCCCGTCGCAGCCGCCAACGCTCGCCTCCCCAGTGGCCAGCAGGGAGCGTATGCGCAAGCCCGAGCGGGACGGAAAGAGAGCCTCGGAAGGCGTGCCCGGCACGTCGTGGACTGTGAACTCAAGAACTAGCCAGACGATTGTTCCTGGCACGCGTTTAGGCTGTCGCGAGCCTTTGCATCCCGCCTCAGGAGCCTCTGCTCGTCAGTTAGCCTCCAGCATACCCCTCCCCCATAACCAACATCCATTCCCCTCTCTTTCCTTGCCCCCACCTCCAGCTTCCTCCCCCATGTTGGCCCTCCTGCCCGAATACCCCCTTCGACGCGCCAACAAGCTGCGCAAGCCGATTCGTGTGTCCCCCAACCCTCCCGTCCTGGCACCCTTGTCGTTCATTGAGGAGCCCGAGCCAGATATCGACTTCGAACATGTATCCCACGACGTACAACACACTTCACTTTGTTCACCGCCTCAACGATCTCTCACTCATAATCTTTCCCACCAACAGGATGCCCCTCCGCCTGATCTCTGTGAGCAGGCTATCCGGCCGCCCTCTCTCACGCGTAGATTAACGAAGCGCCGTCGGACCTCGCTCTCGCCTATACCACAGGAACAGATCGTGTCCTCATCTTCTGGCGCAGCAGCAGCAGCCGCTGCAACTGGCAACCCTGCCGCACCCGTCGCTGCCATATCCCAGATATCCTCTCCTATCTCCCCAAGCACCCCTCACCGCACCCAGAGTGATGTCGGGCATGGTCTTCGGTCTTCAATTTCGATGAAACGGTCAAGCATAATCAGAAGACTTAGTATGCGGTCTCCTAAACTCTCCCTCGATACAAACCCCGGCTCTAGGTTGTCGGCTTCCACAGGCTTTGCTACCTGGTCATCTGGGTCAATGGGGAGGTGGTCAAAATGGCGCGCAACTGCGAGCGATTCTGGGCACAGTAGCACGAAGGACGGGCCTCCTATTTTTCTACCTTTGGTCAGGGTGATCTCACCCCTCTCAGTGACCCTGGTACGTAAAATTCTCTAATTAATCCACCCGTCCTGAAAACTCCTCCTGCAAGCCTTCAAAGCTGAAGGAAGAGGACACAAATGTTCAATTCCCTCCCGTCAGCACGAACTTGTCCGTTTCAAGGCCTTGTAGTCCCACAGTCTCTAACCCCACTGACTTATCAAATCCAATTTCTGTTGATCCTAATTATTCCCGTCCTCGAGCCAAATTTACATTGGAAGAAAACGATTCGGAAGCCGAGCTGTCAAACTCCCATTCTGGGACAACGACACCACCTCCTCCCTTTGCAGACTACAACCAAGGCCCGCCTCCCTCGCACCGACATTCAACCTACAATCCTCAATTTCTCTCCCCTCTCTCACAAAATGAGCCCAGACATCAGTCGCCAAAGCGGCTGTGGACCTTTGCAATGGCGATGACAGATGAGGAGGTCGCAGACGAGGTCCTGGTTGAAGAGTTGGAACATATGCGTTTACGACAAGAGCGCAGTGGTAGTGTAGATGACGTTGACGAAATTTGGGATGCGGACTACATTCTTTTCGGATCGCAGGGCTTGACAGAATCACCGCAAGAGGAGTTTGACCAATCTTGGCCCCACCTTGAATACGCCGAACGCAGTTTACGGCACTCACACCCTCCAACGAACCTCTCCTACACCCCCTCCCTTCCCTCTTTCCCACCCCAACACCGTAACTCTGCACCTCTCCCTGTCTCAGGGCCATCGCAGCATTGGCAGACAGCCCGCAGAGTGCTTCTCACATGCCGTGAGCTCATGCGGACCGAGAGACACTATTTGGCCTCCCTACAGGTCTTACTGGCCTCCGAAACGGAGACCACCCCACCTCCCTTAATGCTCAGGTATGCTGAAGAGCTGGCCAGGGTTAGCGGGCTGTATTTAGCACAGATGGAGAGGAATCCTAGTGCTTGGGGGGTTGCAGCCGCGTTCGTGAGTACTGAAGAAACCATTGACCGGGCTTTCGTTGGATGGTGCGGGGTAGTTGGGACATGGTTCGACGATGCAGCATATGAACCACAAAAGGCAGGGTCGTCGATGCGGGGCAGAAGGCTCAGCAAAGCTAGCAAAACGAACCTACGCCACGAGTTGGACGAGGAGAGGGATAGGGGTGATGTAACAGCTTTACCGCCCCTTAGGAAGATCAGTTCCTGGCGGAAGAGTCTATCCTCCATTGCAGACTTGAACATGGGTGTTCCTGCTGTAAAGAAGAAAGAGAAAGGCACTGCGCCGCCGCCAACATTCTCTTTGAATGGAAACGGGCGGCAGCGACGGTACAGCAAGATCAGGAAACCGCCTGTGCGCGATCTGGCGATCTTACCAACACAAAGAATCATGAGATATGTCCTCCTTTACAGAGGTGAATCATACTGCTTTCTGCGTTTCTCTTTTTACTGAAACGTATACTTGAGACCTACTCGCGCATACGCCTTCGACTTCGCCTGCTCGCGCTCTCATTAAGCGAGCTGCCGACGCTGCCTTCAGGATTGCGCAGAAATGCGACCGTGCACAGAATAACTTGACCTTCATCGTTGATAACATTGGCCCTTCTACCTCTGCTGCGATGACAACCTCCAGCCCTGGTTCCGACGGTCCGGCACCTGATCCTGAGGAAACCACTTGAACCTCCTAACGACAAATCAGTTTTTTTTCTATCTCGTCCCTTCGCCCTCCTAACGACCCATTCATCTGAGGCGGAATGTTCCTCACCCTATATCTGTACATCACATCTACACCTACCACTCGACCTATACTTCCCTGGAGAAAATTGCGACATCGATGTGGTACCCTATCTACTCCTCTGGATTACTTGGAGAATACTGACACAGACGGAATTGATGCCTCGCCCTGGCAGATTCTGTGTGTGTGTGTCTCGTTGCACACCCATCCCTACCTTCCTTGACTGTTTGACAGACCTAGTTCACGAAACTTACGCGGCTTTTTTCACGACACTTTAACATTCAAGGTCTCTTTCGCATTTGTTGCCATTCAGCGCTGTACCTACCAATCTATCCACACCTCTCGGATATTATCCTTCATACACAATCACAGCCCCTCCATGTAACGCCTGGCCCTGATCTACCCCGTTTTCCGTTATTAGAGTCCAAATCCTAATATGTATAGTAGGCTGTAGCTTCATTTCACTTTGACATCGTGCACCAATATCATACATATACCTGACTTCTACAACGTAATATGCAAGATTCTTGCATCTTTAGCTATTCAAACGCACAGAGATGTTCCTCTAAAGTGGGGTTCTGTTTTACTAGTTTCTGAAGCGAGGGCTAGGTTTGAGAGGCAAGAAATCCGGAATAATTTCGAGCGTCGATTGAACAAATGGCCTTTCGCTTAGTGACTCTTGCTCGACTTGGCCACCTTCAAGGAGTTGACGAAGACGAGACGGTGGGAGGATATGTCGGACAGGTGAAACCGGTGTCCTAGCTCCAGTGCGACCTTCACCCGCGGACGAAGCCCTACGACGACGCACAGAATGGGAATCGTCGCCATCACTGATGGACGGGTTCGTAGAGTCACGGTAATCGGGTGGAGAGCTGGCCTCGGGAAGTGTTGATGGTGTCTCGGTTACCCCATGTTCGCGAGGGTTGGAATGAGACCTCCTGTGTAAGTTCCAGGCTTGACTTTTTGCGAAATAAAGCTGAGTCGCATTGTGTACCACACTAGTTTTCCGGAGAGGAGGCACTCCAGAAGCCGACGAAGAAGCGAGAGCCATAGCTGCAGGATGAAGGCTGGGCGATTGCCTCCTCTCCGCTACAAGTTTTGGCGTAACAGTCTTCTTGACTATTTGCATCAGTTTGATTCTTTTCCCTTGACATGGGTGTAACAACCGAGGGGAGCAGACGAATGTTAACGGAATGAGAATCCTTTCGCCATCCAGGACCCTGCCAGTTTGTTCCACTTTGCGGTCTTCAACAGAGTAATCAAACTGCCAGTAGAGTTTGGTAGATTCAAGAGCTCCCGAGTGAGCCAATTCAAAGTTGGTGTCAATCGAATTTGATGATCTCAATGCTGTCGCAATAGATGAGGCAACCTCCGTGCCATGAACAGTATACACCCCCGTTGACTTCAAGTTTAGATAGGCTTGGCGAGAGAGAAAGTCGCGACCCTCATCACCGTTGACAATCAACCGTCTAAGAATGGGTGATCCGTCAAAGGGAGCATAGTGAAAGCGAAAGGCACGCCTCATGGTGGGCACGAACATAACAACCTCCAGTTCCGTGTTTCCGGATTCTGGTAGATGTCTTCGTGTAGTTCCGACCTGTTTGAATACTGGTTCTATCGTACGGAAGCCTTCCTGGTCGATTACAAGAGTAAGGGTGGTGCTTTGAAGCCAAGGATAGTGTTCGTGTTCGTAGCCCCGTGGTGTGGTTGTAGTCTTTGCTGAGAGCGACTGGGGGAGCTGGCGCAGAGGGAACCGCATAGGGCGCGGCGATAGAGACTGCAACGGAGGCTCGTGTACCGCCATTGGGGAGTGAGTGGCGGGAGAATCATAGGTCATTAAGTTTATTCCATGACTACCCGCCCTTGAACCTCCTTGCTCAACTGAGGGAATGGTCTGGGTCTGGGACCTTGATAACGACTCGGGCGAATCCTCCAAAACTGGAACCTGGGAGACCTTCCTGAGAGTAGGGGACGGACAAGCAGCATGTATTGCAGGCCTTCTTGAGAGCGATGAATTCGAACACGTAGTCGCAACGCTCTGGATGTTCGAGGTTTCTCCCATGCAAAAGTCAATCAAGCTGATCTCGCCGGAGCCAAAGCATGAACCAGCGTCTTCTATATCGCTTGTATGAACAAAATGTGATAATTGTGAGAGGAGATGAGATCTGTACCCTGAGTGGCGGAGGCCGTGTAATCTTGGTTTTGGAGTCCGGAGTTCAAGATAGATGATGAACTGCGCATGACTAAGCTATTATCTTCCAGCTGTGCGTTCACAAGTAGTAGATCTCGTGTAGGTGAAGTTCCGCAAGTAGTAGGACAGGCTTTGTGGTTCTGCTCAGGTTCCAGCTGCAAGGAAACGGACTGTTCACCCCTATTTTCTAGAGGAACCTTGGCCAGGGGCTGAGGGAGATGGTCCCATTCGGATGCGCCTATCCAGGAATCCTCATGACATGCAATATCACTAATGTCCGACGAGTTGTCATCTTGGCCTTCTCGGATGAAATCGCCCGTAGCGAGATTGGAGGACCAACATAGCGAGAGTCGATGCCTTGCACCCTTCTGAACCCAACGCCCAAAGGTGTCAAAGGCAGCCCTTGTGTCTACCAGGCATTCGGAGGAGGTCCCTGTGGAAGCCTCAGAGGAAAGCCCGTCGAAATCGTGGTCCCCGATCTGCAAGCTGGATCTTGAGAGGTTGAACCCCCAAGTCCGCGGGCCGGGGCTGAGGGGTGACATATACTGGTCCTGCTGGTTATTAAACAGTAGTATGGGTATTTCTCCGGAAGTGAGAGAAGCCGATAGGTCGGAAGGCGATAAGATTGGCGATGGAGGCACGAGTTCAAGGAGGGCGACGAGGGAGGGTGACAACGGCAGCAGGTGAGGTGTGGACTGGCTCAGTCTTGTTGCCATCCCTGACTATAGTGGCAATCAAATGCCGCCGATGTCGCGTGCAGCAAGAGCGATAACCAAGTTTCAAGCGTCGAGTGGTGGCTGAGGTGAAGGAACAAAAACAACCATGGCGCCATAAATAGCTCAACAAGGCATTCTGATGTATTCTACAACGACCAGGTAATTTATGAGAGAACTAGTGTTCTAGACTGCCTTCTAGCAGAAGCTGCCTCACTTTCTCCTCCTTGCTCTTGACGAGAGCCTTGTTTTTTAACAGGCAGTAGTCTCCAAACTCATTTTCAGCTTGCCACGCTTCTCCCGGTAGCCAGAGTACGCGGGTCAAAAGTGACGAGTGGCTCGCATCCAAAAACGGTTTGCAAAATACCCGTTCCCAGATTCCAGCCTCGACGGCATAACGAGGCTCCAGGGGAGATTCGATAGGATGCAGTGGATAGTCGAGGTCGATCAGGTAGTCACAGGTTTCCGGTGATACCTAACAATTAGTCCGGTATTAGAGACAACAAAATCATGTAGTTTTAGGTAACGCACGTAGCGGGATGGATCCTCTTTGTTCAAATCATTGACATCCGTTGGAACGTACCTGCTCTCCGGTCTAAGCCACCAAGGGCCACCGGTACCCGAGTGTGTCTCCTTGAAATGCCGAGGCAGTTGCCCGCGGAAATCACTCTTGATAAACTTGACGCGGATGCCGGTGGGCACCAAGTAATGGCCAGGGAAGCGATGCCACTCTTTTCCAAGACAAAGAGTCAGGTCAAAGTGTCTCACAGGTGCGAGGTCAACAGCCGGAATCTCATCTTCTGGGGTGCCTGGAGGAAACACAGGAAGAAGACCTGTGTTGTTCAGAAGCCGAGGCAGCTCGGTGCTCTCGAATACAGACGCAACTGATAGTGGGGCGTGATAATACATCCACATCGCGCGAATGCGGCACAAGGATAAGAACGACGTTCCGACGATGAGAGATAGGGTGAAGTTACGGAACAATAAGGTTCGCGATGCCTGCATATTGTACAGCGAATTAATGGGAAAGAATTTGAAACCGTCAGATTACTTACTTGATAAGGAGACTTGGTAACCTTAATGAATGCTACTTCCATCCAACCCCGCACAAGGTATAACGTCACAGCCGCATTGAAGCATAGTAGGGGATAAGCAGGGAACATAAAGCGCTCTTCTTTGTGAGTTTGTGCAGTCAAGATAGCTAACCACAAATAGAAAGGCGCGAGACGAAGGGCGAGGAGAGTGAAGGGTGAGCTTTGACCATTTGTTGGAGTTGTGAATCCCAGGCGCTTGCGATCAACGAAATAGGTGACAGCGAGTGCAGGCCACGAGATGAGAGCCAGCAAAAGCAGGTAATTGAAATTCAGTAGCAAGTTGCTGATGTAGTAATTCCAGGGTGACGTCCCGTAGAGGTCGGGTCCTCGCTCGGAGCCCCCAAAAATATTGTACTTGACAATATTCCATGGCACGATTGTCAACCTTCCATAAGCCCAGGAGTCAATACCGATCACAGGGATCTATTGAGCAGTTCAGTCGGCGTTTACAAGGCGACGAGATGTCTTACAAAGATGAGGCTTGCGGTCATAACTGCGGCCAAGAACCTCGTCCATCGTCGCACAAGCCAGGTGCTCTTGGCTTGAGGAGATACTCGGTCGCCTCCGTATACGAAAAGTTCTTCGAAAACGAAAGGAATCGAGGTCGCTAGAGCGAATGGCCATCCTACGATTGCACCAAGAGCGAAATACAGAGTTGCAGCCAAAGTGCGTCTTTTGTTGCTGAGAGTAGCTGGTTCAAGAGCGTGCGAGAATGCCAAAGCCGTCGTGTACATGGCAAAAGACGAGGGCAATAACGCTAGAGAACCTGATCAGTGGTTTAAGCCACATGATTGTCACGATTTTACCTGTAGAGGCATTCCACATGCCGGCGTTGAAAAGCATCACAAAGAAAAGATAGCGACCGACTCGGTCACTCACTCTCAAAACAACGGTACGATAGAACGCGCACTCTGCGAACGTGGATACGATTGCGAGAACGTAGCGGACTGCAAAGAAGGCGGGTCGCTTGACCAACTCGTCAATCAGTTTGTAAACCAATTTTTGTAGGCAGCACATACCTTATCAGGACCTAACATGATCCTGGCAAGTTTGGTAGGAAAGAGATGAAGAAGTATATAGGCCCAGCTTCGGATGGCATATTGAGGAGCGACCTCCCAGGTCTGAAACCCATACCCACGGTCCAAGAAATGCAGAGGCTCCCAGAAATTGTATACTAGGAAAGATGATCGTCAGGATGGAGCACATGCACCTCTTTGGCAAATGGCATTACCTTCGTCACAGTCATCGATATTTGAATACATTGCACTGAATGCACGGACTAGCAGCATGATTCGGACTGCGACAGAGAAGCTCGGAGTCCATGGTCGACGCTGGGTCCTAGGACAGGTTAAATCACGCGTTTATGCACGTCACAAGAAAGAACCTACCTGCGTAGCTGGTCCTGGAGAATGCCAGTATGTCGTGACTCTGACCTCGGTTTCGGTTTCGGTTCTGTGTTCTCTGGACCACGAAAACGGAGCGTCTGAATGTTGGATGACATCTCTATGGACATACTAGCAGAGTGCCAGATGTTACAGCTTGTAGAAGGGAGGGAAAGCAGCCCGGAGTACTGCAAGGAACGCTGAATGGACCCGCTCGCGAGCCGAGCTCTTACGTAAGCAGTTATCATCATTAAACCCGCGCCACCGGCGGCCCAGCCACTCGGCCTTCAAGTCCGTGATCACAGCTATCGACGCGTCGAGATAAAATCGTCAGAGGCTGATCTCAAGGTATGGAAATAGTAACGGTTTATCTAACGTTGGCTTCCGGTCAATCCGGTCAATCCGTCGCTGGAACAGGCAGTTGGCAGGCTCGTGAGTGGAAGACTGAGCAAAGCTGGAGGATGTTATCACCTCGTTGTACCCATTGAGGAGCCACATTCCGCTAAGCGAGGAATCCAAAGTATGCTCGGTCACGCGTGCGAGTTTATAGGCTAGATAGCCGCGAGATCGAAACTGAGATTGGAGAATGGGAAAAGGAAGGGGGGAGGGAATTGCAACGGGAGGAGTCCGGATGCATACGGGCACGCGGAGAAGAGCCCGGCCCTGGCTGGTGCTTGGTGGAGCGGAAGAGGCGGGAATCTGGCGGTGAAAGGACAGACTGCCCGATATGGAAGTAGGCTTGCTTCTTTCAGAGGAGGAGGTATGTCTGTTTGTATCAGCCATCCCAATTGACGTTACCCGCTTCTTCAATAACAACCCTTCCCCCCCTTCTTGTTTTCCATCACCCTCTTCCCGCCTTTTTTTCTCTCCTCCTCCACGGTCCCCAATGGACTCTGCAGCCAGCGCAACTGCAGACCACTTCATATATGTCACCCAGGTCTACTTCTGCGGTGAGTGCTGTTATCTGAAGTTTATCCACGCCCTCGCTCATCGGCTGTCTTCTCGTCAGCCATGTGTAAATATCTCGCCTTTTTTTTCTTAGTCGCTTTTTACCGAGCGTGCCAACGTTCCTGTAGATGCTGTGGTCCTCTGGGACTGGATCATCAGCTTGCCCAGAGAATATCGCTTTGTGAGCTCATGTCTGAACCAGAAAGCCAACTCTGTTAATCATCGCCGTAATATAGATATGGAGGACGCACTGGACCCCCGTCAAAATGGCTTACCTCTTTTGCCGGCGAGTTTATGCGACGTTCTCTGCAACGTGTTTTTTCTGATGAGTCGACAGATACTGGGTCATTACTGTAGTGCCATACCTTCTTTACTGCTTCGTGGTTGATCATCCCAAAGCGACCTGCGAGAGGATCTACAAGGTTTGTTCCCATGCCTTCATAACCATGTATATATGCTAATTCATCATGCAGATTCCGGTTGCACTCGCCATGTGGAATCAAGTGGGGTCTGAATGTATGCGAAGTCTACTCTACGCACCACCTTTCTCCTCATTTCCGCTGCAGCTGTCCTCCTCATTCGGACTTATGCTTTCTTCAGCCGTAACGTCTATGTCCTATGGTTCCTCTTGTCAGCTCTTTCTGGCGTTGTTGCCTACCAGCTCTACGTCGACACGACCCAGATGCTGCGTGAGTACTATCTCCTTCTGAGAAGACAGGCCATTAATTATATGCAGTCCTTCCATTCTTTCGCCCACCCTTCGTGCGTTCTAAATGAATCTCGCGTGAGCTGTAGTCCTAGCTAAGTTTCTGATCAGGATAAGGGTCCCTGTTTCCCTATGTCCAAGCCTCACTCAGCCCATCTACTCGGTAAGTGATTAGACTTTACTTGTATTCCGAAATCAGTTGACTGTAATCCAAGGGTTCTTTGTGAGTCAATAATAAGGTAGCTGAGAGTTGATTCGAGTACAACATTTATAGATTGCACCACTGCTTTTTGATACTGTCATTACCTTCATGACGATTTGGAAGGCTTTCACCATCAAAAGGCGCAACGGCGGACCAAACAGCCGTCTGATTCAAACTTTCTTGAGGGAAGGTACGTACCCATTCATCGAGCCCTGAGGTCGCGTTAACTAAGGATTCAGGCGTCTTCTATTATATTCTGATTTCAATCGCAAACCTGGTGAGTTCGAAGGCTGTATTTAAGCTGCAGGAGCTCAGCCTTTACCGAACAAGATAAACGGAGTTTTCTACCTACAGTAAGCGTATGGACCTGACCTGACCCATTCTAATCACTCGGTCGCACTACAGACCTCGTCAAGTAATCTCTGCTATCAATATACCACTCAGCGTCATGTTGGGGCCAGTTTTGGCGTGTCGTCTGGTGAGTATAGCCTTCACTGAATCGGTGATTTATCTAAGAGTGGCCCAGATTCTGGATTTGAGAGAACGGGGTTCGGAAACTGTTGCACACTCGGAGGGCACTGGAATGGCGGCTTTTACCACAAAATCCGTCTCCCAACAGGATTCTCCGTTCACGCCACCCAACCCGCGTAGCAAGAGCGCAACTAGCCGATATCGTAATCGAGGGGCTGCCAGCACTATGAGTACGAATGTTGTGCTCACAACCCTTGGTAGCATCCCCCCTGATGCTGAAATGGACGTCGAGCAAGGTGGAATGGAATTGGAGGATATCCGACTTGGCCTCAATTTACATCTTGGCAGTTTGAGCACAGCTATGGGCGGTGATGATGGTGAACCAATCCCAGATAATGAAAGCAATAGCGGAAGTCCCGCACCAGCCTACAACTCCCTCGAAATGGGATATAGGGGTCCTGAGGGTGCGAGCGTTGAAAGTGGTGTAGCGGGAATTAGGATTGATGTAGAAAAGGCTACCTCAGACAGGTGACTTTCCGTCGCTCTTTTGGCTCTTCAACGCCGCTTTGGAACGAAGACGAGGGGCGAACTTTTCATATCTCGAATGCGGGCTTGGGGAGTTGGTGCATTTGGTATATCCCGCAGTCAACTCTGCCGACTTGGATTTTTTTTTGATTCTTCTTTCTGGTCCCATTTTCTGTAGCGCTATTTCTTCCGACTCTCCAGTCCTTATTGTTCTCACTGTTTTCGTCGCATCAGTACTCTACGATTTCCTTTCCGTTCTTGAGAAGGATCGGTATAACTTGTTAGCTCTTGTATGTACATGTGTTTCATGGCAAGATGTTGTGTATACATTGTAATCGCCTGCCTAATGGCGGCGAGTCAACGCGTGGGCGAGGGATATCACATGCTGGTTGCTATATAAGGTTATCCGGGATTCCGTCACTGTGCCAACAGTTGAACTGTGGGCCGCAGCCGGGCTGCGATTTTGGCGTGCTTCTGCGCACCCTTTCCTCACTACCAGCATCATGCTCCGTCCCTCACAGTCTCTTACACTTCTCGATATCCCTCCCGAAGTCCTTCTTTTCATCTGTAAATATCTATAATTCTTAATGTCCGTGCTCGTTAATGTGATACTCCTACAGGTTCATATCTCGACTTGCCAGACTTGGCTTGCTTAGCGCAGGCAGTGCCTTCTCTAAGTTCCATAACATCTGACCCAGTCCTCCACCTGCAACGTCTTCGTATTGTCTATCCATCTCGTGTCCATCACTCGCTCTTCGGCACAAGTCCGGAGGGTCATGGCTTGCGACCTTCAGTCGGTGATTTGGTCCATCGAGGAGTACTACGCGGGCTCAACATTGAGAGACGTTGGAGGATGGGTGTGTATTTCTACTCCCGCGACGTGAGCACCTCTCTATTTATTGACCCTGACGTCTGCGCTCAACTTAGTTCTAGTCAATTGTTCAGTACGAAAGAGGACGCGCATTGACGAAACAACACCTTAGCCACGTCCTTTCTGTGCAGTTGAACAAACGCCTCCCTTCACCCGCAACCGCCTTCAAGTCCTTACATGCGACATTAATCCTACCGGACGTTGAATCATCCTCAATGATGATATCTAGGTCATTGCTCCCAATTGTTCGCCAACTCAAATGGTGCATCCGTCGTGATCAACTCGCTAGAAGCTTCAAGACCGGCCTTTATGCCACTGCCGATGGCAGGATCGCATTCTGGACTTGGCTCGAAGCCGGAGGCAGAAGTATCGTGCAGGACGGAGAAAGATTGAGGCTAGCAATTTGCCCCGACGTCAAGAAGAGGGTCTGTTTTTACGAAAGCCTCGATGCGGCTACGGCCGGGAGCCTCTAGTTTTGCAATTCGGACTACTATTTTATCGCTATGGACACCGCCCTCAAACTGTAACCCATGTCTGGGTCCTGGTTGCTTGTACTAGTACGCAATGATGACCTGATACTCTCTTACGACCCTCCAACGTGCTGGCCACCTAGCCAAGGATTCGATAAACATAATTTTATGGTTAGCCACTGCAGACCTACTATTGATATGCAGAACCTGTCCTGTCATAATATTGGAATCGCTCGATGCGAGAAAGACGTATGCGGGTCCCAGCTCTGCCGGCTGCCCAGCCCGGCCGTGCAAGGGCATCCCAACACCCCAACCTTCCATGTTCTCTGCTGACCTAGAGCCCGCCTGCAACGCTGTGAGTACTGGCCCGGGGGCAACGGCGTTGACACGAATTCCCTTTGGAGCTAGCTGTACCGCTAAGGAGCGGGTGAACGTGACTATCGCGCCTTTTGTCGCGCTATAGTCAACTAAACTGACGTCAATCACATTCACTTTGGGCTATGATATGCATACCAAGACCAGAGGAACCCTTGTAGGCTGTGACTGACGTTGTGTTGATGATACTCGACCCTCTCCTCAAGTGGGGCAGAGCAGACTTTGTAACAGCAAACATTTGAAGGATGTTCGAGCGAAACGTGCTCTCAACCTTCCGCAAATCAATCTCCTCGAAGTTCTTGCAAATTCTGGGGACGACGTGTCAGGGTATATATATTCCCCACAGACTCGAGGGTACGCACATCTGCTTCGACGCATTGTTGACTAGGACATTCAGCTTCCCACACTTTTGCAAATGACTCTCGACAAGCTTTCTGCAATTTGCCTCATCCATAAGGTCGCAGGAGACAAGGTTGGCCCGTGCCCCAGCATCTTCGATCTGCTTCTTTGCTTCCTGGGCATCTTGTTGCTCCTCTGGGAGATGAGAAACCGTGATGTCAGTGCAGCCTTCACGAGCGAACATGATGGCTGTGGCGCGCCCGATGCCACTGTCACCGCCAGTGATGATGGCAGCTTTATTCAGAAGCCTACAGATCTAATGAACAAGATTGACCACGGGACAATCGTATTGCTCACTTCCCGCTTCCCTCATACTCTTGGAGACTGGGCTTGCCCTCATCGTCCCATGTTTCCAGCCTTGTGTATTCCATTCCGGCTAGCACAAAAAAAGTTAGTTTCATATTCGTCTTATCGTAAAAACCACACTCACGCTTGACGTATTTGTCAAGCCCAGGTAGCTTTTGTTGCTGCTTATGAGGGATGGCAGCTGAGTATGCAGTAATGATGTCTTCAGCACTCATTCTTGCTGTCGTCTGTGCAAAACTTTTTGCTATTGAGCGACGAACGACGGTAGAAGACAGGATACAGTGTCTGAGGAGAGTGGTCATTTATCTTGGGGGCCCCTCAAACCTTCAGTGAATCTTTTGGAGCGAGGATAGTGATGTCACTTTGGATTTCTTGCTGATCAAATAAGGTAGCTAAGTTGCCCGTTTTAGGCTATCATTAGCCGGTCCGGCAACGGGATGCCGAATGTCACACGTGACAACCGTTTCGTGGGTTTGGACTGTTCCCATCGTCAACCTGCATAACCGTCCTAATGTCCATCGTCCATATCAACTCAGTATCGCAGCTCAACCAAATTCTTTCAAAGTCAAAAGAAAAACTCTCCGTGAGCTCCCGTGGTCTCATTCCGCCCGTACTGAAACTTATGACTAACACCAGGTTATTGATTTTCATGCAACGTGGTTCGTGTGCTCATGAGTCCCGGAACGTCGTCCCTTGATTGACCTGGAGTAGGTGTGGCCCATGCCACATGATCGCACCCGCCTTTGAGGCCTTGTCTAAGAAGTACACTAACGTCAACTTTCTCAAATGTGACGTGGACGCTGCCCGCGAGGTTGCGGCTGCGTATTCGGTCTCCGCAATGTAGGTTGTTCTATCTCTGGGGTTTGTTCGACTTTTTGATTCTTGATAGGCCGACTTTCGTATTTCTGAGGGGGAACACAAAGGTGGACCAAGTAAAGGGCGCAGACCGCGGGTGGGTTCCCATTAAATGCATATGTTCCTCGCGTGAACGCTAACATCCAACTGTAGCGGGCTGGAGAATGCGCTGAGAAAACATGCTTCGTCTTCCTCTGGATCGTTCTCTGGTGCTGGTCGGACTCTCAATGGTGATGCAGCCCCAAGGGATATAGCAAAGGATGTGCAGGACTCGGTCAGCCAGGCGAAGGCCAGAGTCACGAACCTGGACCCGCAACTCAAGATTTTCCTTGGATTAGTCGGTGCTTACTTGGTGTTTTGGTATCTGAGTTCATGATATCTATTCATTGTCCAAAGTTGTTATTACGCAAAGTAATCGATACTTGTACACAAGGGACATAGGATCTCAACCTGTGACCAACCCACCACCAGAAGTCGCTTGCGCTTTCCAGTTCGCGCCGTAACAGGATATAGCGGGACAGGCGAGCTACTGGTGAGTCGGCAGAGGTTGTGTCTCAGATCTCAACTTTCAGACTTCAATTATCTGGCACTGCGATTTCACTTAGTGATCAGTTCCAATCTAGGGTTTGCCAACTTACAGCTACCCCAACCCATTGCCGTCCAGGCTTGACGAGCTGCCAATTCTTTAGCCTGCTTCTGGTTCTGACCACTGCCTTCCCCTCTAACCTCGCCGTTGACTATAGCTACGGGTAGAAGGCTTCGCACCGCAGAAGGATAACACTACTCACGACAACACTGGACATACCAAGTTGGGGTGTGATGAGGGCCTTCGCTCCGAGCGGGATATGTCACTGTGTAATTTCGCTGGTGGGCTGTCATATTGAATTGAGCTAGTATCTGGAAACCTCTACCACTCGCTGCCAGGGGTGGTGGTTGCGTTTGCGGGTAATATGCTGGAGGAGGGGGAGGTTGACTTGGTGGAGGTTGGTTCGGGGAAGGAGCTGATGGGAAGCTGGCATGACCCCCCGACTGATGTTGACGGGGGGTATTTCCTGTAGGCATAGTCGGCGTAGGACACCCGGGGTCTAGAGCTTGCGAGACCCATTCCTGGATCACCCCCATGCCACTCTGCAAGAATGCTGCGCCAAAATATTTATGGAAAAAATTCGCTGCTTCCTGGGAGAGATGAGGTACATGTGCTTGTCGATTCAAGAACGCATACCTGTTCTGTGTCGAGCAGCCGACTCTGATCAGGGGCGCATCGTATCTTGGCTCGGAGGTCATAGTGATGTAAGTAATAAGTGAAGTCGAAGGCGTTCTGCTGTTGTTGGACCTAGAGAACGGTTTAGCTGGCTCTGAGAAGAGGGGTTTTATGTACCTCGATGACTTCCGCAGGCACGACCGGCCTTTTCATGAAATAGTGATATGCGATAGCCTGGTCCAGGACGCGCGCACCGAGGTACCCCAAACGTTTAGGTTCCCCGAAATCGTCGTTCGGGATGGATGGTAAGGACTCATGTGTGAAGACGGCTAGCACCATATCCGCATCAGTTATCTTTGGAAGGGGTGGTAGTGACATATTGGACTGTAGTGGGTGTAGAAAGGTGGGGGAAGATACAGTTATTAGTAGTCTTGAACAATTGCGCTGATTGACCTAAATGGTTGTCGTCTGCGTTGTGATCAAAGGGCCTCACAGCCGATGCTCAGTAGGACGTTGCAATGTAATGCACAGCCGCGAGAGTTCTGGAACAGTGCCCAATTCACTCCCACGCATTACGTATCACGTGCAGCGAACGCCTACTGCCTTCGAGCGCGTCCTGTCCCTTCAGAACCTTCACCATCCTGCGTCCCGCACGCTGAAAACGCTGTCATGTCTGTCCCGGTCCTGAAGCAGGCCGTGCTGCATCCCAAGACTCGACCACTAATACCCGAAAAGTACCTCGACGTACCGTCGCAACGTCTCTACTATCTTAGTCTTGGTGCGCTTTGCCAGGTGCCATTCTGTTCTCTATCACCACCTATATCGCCCCTAATATGAATTTGAAAAGGGTGTTAAAGTCTTTGAGTTCCTTTGGCCGCTAAATTGGAATGACAACCGACTGGCATTGTGTCGAAAGTGGATAGTTGTCGATTTCATCCTCATAGCCGTGCTTGCCCTGTTGCGCATCCCCCGCCTGACATACAGCAAAGCAGCTATTGCTCTCTTGATTTCCCTCATCTGTTTTCTCGACGGACTCATGTTTGGTGGTATTAGCCTGAGTGTAGGCTCGCAGTCGCCTAAAAGTCCGGGGGTGTCCCCCAGTGGACCATCTGGTGAGGCTTTGTTACGCTTTCACACTGTTCAAATGTGTTCATCATAGTCTAGGCACATTGGAGGTTTCCAAACTCGAACATTTCTCTCTCCTTGGTATCATCGCTCCTTTGAGCTTTGGATTCATCCAGAGCCCATATCCTGGCCGCGATCGGCATCTTCTTGGTCAACACACTGTACGCATGTCGCCTATCAGCACTGCGCACTTGAACCCCGACTCTAGCAACTTCTGTCTCGCACAATCCCCAGGATATATTCTTCTACCTGTCCTTCTGAATAATACCAATGTCGCAGGACTCAAGTATTCGACCAGCCCGCTCCGTGCGCCCGCCGAGAAGGCTTTTATTGATGTCTCTGCCAAACATCTCGAGCAGAACCGGCAAGAGCACCTTCACCTTACTACCACACCTCTACCGCAAATCAACCAGGGTGACGGGGACGAATATGACGATGACGACGATGACGATGACGACGACTTCAGAACAAACACATCAATTCTACAAAAATCACAGTCCTTGGTTTATATTCGGATATCTCGACCTGGGGTCGTACGGCTGGAGCAAGTTTGGGATGGGTTTCACAACGAGGCTCGGTTGGTTCAACCTTCAGAAGTGGTTGTTGTTCCTTGTCCTTCGGTGGCTTTTGTGGATACAGCCGAACCCACGGATGACGCTGTACGATGCGCAGGACAAGACGATAGCCCGAACCTCATGATTGATGTTAATGGCGTCCCACCCCTCAGTCTGCGCTGGCTAAAGACTATTAATGGGAAGAGGGATCAATATTTGGTAGAGGGGATCGAGGGAGACCACCAGTCAGACTTCTCTACTGAAAGTGCCACTGGCACCCAGGTAGTATCGAAGCGGACCCTCGTCCCCCAGAACGTCAAAATTCCATTGTCCATTTCTCTTGGTGACCCCGGAACACATCTCTATGCCCTAGAAGAAGTTGTGGACGGGCAGGGCAATGTCGTACGTGTTGGTACGGAACCGACTTCTGATGAAAATGGTACAGTTAGCCAAACCAAGACCACCAGGTCTTTCCTGGTTTTGCGTCAACCGTTGGTCTCGTTCAAGAACTGCAATCTGCAGCATCCGAAACCCCTCTTAATTGGCTCAGAAACCGAGCTGGCAATCACGACGCAAGCGACGGATGAGTTTGACGCTCCTTGGGAGATTACGTTGCGCTATCAACCACCGCAAGAGCTGCGGGATGGATCTAAGGTTGACCCGAAACTTAAACCTTGGAAGACAGTGCTCAAGACCCAGGGGGAGAAGAACGAGTTGAATGTACGGGCCAATACCCCTGGTGAATACACGATCGTTAGCATCAAGGGCAAGGTGCTCATATTGATCAATACGAGAATTATCTTACTTATCGACCATCACAGCATTGTGTTGGGGAGGTGCTTGCACCTGATACGTGTTCGGTCGTTGAAAAGCCTTTACCTTCCGCCCACATTGAGTGGAAGCGAATTCATGAGTGGTGGGTATTCCCCCTGTCAACAAAGACATGGCTATTGATAGTTCGTCTAGCTCCGGTGACACCGGTGTCTCCGCTTCGCTGGTTCTTCATGGAACTCCACCATTCCAAGTGCATTACAAAATGCAACGAGACGACGAGCCTCCTCAAGAACGTTCCAAGACGTTCGCTAACTCGAGGGGGGAGTTGACGCTACAGCCTGAGAAGAGTGGCCATTACATCTTCACCTTCGTGGCTATGAGTGACGCAAACTACAGGAAAGTGGAGCTGAAGGGACCTAGCATTGACCAAGTAGTCCATCCATTGGCTTCTGCCGACTTCGCCGAATCTGTATCCGGCAGGAAAACGGCTAGCAGCTGTGCTGGGGACACCGTTGGTGTAGACATTGAGCTTCGGGTATGATATCAGACCACTTCACGGGTAATCGGGTACTGACACTCTGATTCGTAGGGAACCGGTCCATGGAATGTTGAGTTCCAAATTATTGGGCCCAAGAGTTCAGAAAGCTTCCGTGTTTCTGGCATTGATACGCCAAGGAAGCGTGTGCAGATTCCTATTCCCAAAGATCTACGCAAGAACGGAGGCCTGTTTGAGATTAACCTCAGTAAGCCAGAGATATATATCTAATCATGTATGTCTGATATTGACACAGTGTTTAGTCAATTCTGAGGACAGTTACTGTAAACGACCAGTGTCTGTGCCTGGTCTCGTTGTAAACGTCAAACGCACGTGGGTGAGTAATAGGATACCGACCGTCTCTCAGGAGTGTAATGACCACGCTACAGCCAACTGCACAATTTTATGGAAAACCCGAGCAACGCCATGTCACTATCACTGAGGGAGAACAAGCCAATCTTCCCCTCAGGCTGACCGGCGATGGGGTGGGTGGTGCTTTGTACATTCGGTCCGCCTATTCTTACCTCTCTTCAGCCCTGGCGTTTGAGGTACCGCTTGAAAGGGGGTGAAGAGAAAACTCTCAGAGCAACACTGCATTCGCCCAATGATAACCTCAGAGTCACCGATAAGGGAACTTATGAAATCATTGGAATTGACGATATTCTTTGCCCAGGAACTATCATCACGGACGCTGCCACATATGAAGTTGATTGGGTCCCTCGCCCATCCGCCAAGCTCTCGTCTTCTACCATCGCTACTCATAATTCTCATAATGGTTCATACATCTTACAACCAATTTGCGAAGGCGTTAGCGACCATGTCGACCTTGATTTGACTGGTCGGCCCCCTTTCCAAATAATGTACAATATTGCCCAGGACAGTGAAGCAGGTGGAACAAAGCTTATCGGTCAGCCCACGTTCAACAGCATTCAACCCCGTACTAGATTCCAACTCCAAACGTCGGCGCATGGGCGAATGTATTACGAGGTCAAGCAAGTCGGTGACGCGGCATATCCCCTTGTCAGACACAATGCCGCCATCATTCCTCGCTCTGAACGACTCCTCTTCGAACAGCAAGTAATGCGACGACCTTCTGTCCGGTTCAAGAACCGCAATAGGATGACCTACTGCCAAAATGACGCTCTTACACCTCTGGACTCCTCCTCGAGCGACGGTATCCTCCTCTTCGAAGGCACACCTCCCTTCACGCTGACGCTCTCCGTCAAAGACATTGCTGCGAGCCATGTTGAGTTCCAGACAATTGAAGTATACGACCACATCTGGAGGCTTTCCTTACCTTCGTACCAGTTCAAGTCTATCGGTTCCTACTTGGTGACGCTTGAGTCTATTACGGACTCTTCCAAGTGTGCGCAGTCGGCTTTGGATCCAATGTTTAGCTCAATCTGGATCGATGTTGCTGAGACGGCCGCCATTATTCCCTTCGAGAGGAGAGAAGATATTTGCGTTAGTGATACTGTCCAGTTTCAGCTGGAGGGTATCCCTCCTTGGACTGTTGGGTATGCTCCCTTTCGCTGCCGGTTATGCGTGGGGCTGACGATCACAATAATACAGGTACCGCGTCAACAGCAAAGCGCATTCTCAGGAAGTCAAAACTTCACCATTCTCGTTACTCCAGTCTCAACCTGGAGAGCTCGTGATTACTTCCATCGCTCACCAACAAAAGATGTGCAAGGCTTCCGTTACTGACCTCCGGTTCAACGTGCATCCTCTCCCATCTGCCCAGGTCGGCCACGGGAAGCGTATCATCCAAGACATCCACGAGGGTAAGCGGCGTCCCTCCCCACAACCCCGTTCGCTGACGAAAATGGTATCGTAGGTGACCAAGCCGAGATCGTTTTCACTCTCATTGGAGAGCCTCCCTTCACGTTCACCTATCAGCGCTCAGAACTCAGCCCTAAGAAGGCTGGAAAACCAGGAAAGGTTCTGGAGACACACACTGTCTCTCGCGTTATGACTCACGAATATTCTATATTCTCCGCACTAGAAGGTATGATATTCCTCAAATCGCTGAATCCAGGGTTTAACCAATTTCATCTTACTCAGGTACATGGACTGTAACGTCTATCTCTGATCGCTACTGTCGATACCCTCCACTACAAACTGAGTTGGACGACAAATCCCACTTGTAACTTTTGTTTTTGTTCTTTTGTTTCCTAGCCTGCATGCTCTAATATTCCATGCCGCAATGTAATCCGTCGTCGCACCTTTCACAAATCGGACAATGAAATGATATTTATATTTATCCAATGCCCAACAACCAACGCTATTAGATGTGGCCCAACTAAACCTGAGCAGAAGAAATATAGAACCACTTCGAGACTGGAATATGTTAGCTCAGTGCTTGATGAGTAGTGATGTGACTCACTAGAAGGGTCGATAGGAGCAGGAGGCTTCCTAGAATCGGGAGGTAAACTGGTGTAGGAGGGATCGTCCCTCCTGACAAAACCGGGAGAGTTGGAAATAGTGATGTTGCGGCTGGAAAAAATGTCAAGGATGGGGAGACAACCAAATAAAGATTCAATCACTGACATGGAAAGGTCGTAGCTAGGTGTCTTTGCAGGAGCCTCGCCAGTTATCAAACGACGCCAGGCCTCATGACACTCGTGTATGATCTCAGTGGCGTATTTCTTGTTCTTCGCTTCTCCAGAGAAGGCGAATGTATTCTCGGGCTTGCCATCAGGGATCTTATAAATCCTATTTCGGGGAAAGTAAAATGCTGTCAGTATATCTCGACCAGATATGAAATCGGATGCTTACCTGAACCACTCGTTGGTAGCACGGATCAGGCCAGGAAGATGCCTCTCAACATCTTCGACGTCATTGAGCTTGGGAGCAAGAGGATCCGTAACGTCAACGACAATGACTTTCCAGTCGGTCTCACCCTCATCAAGTAGAGCCATGATGCCAAGGACCTTGACCTGCTTGACTTGTCCAACGTAACCGACCTGCTCGCCAATCTCGCAAACATCGAGTGGGTCATTATCACCCTTGGCCTTGGTCTCGGCATGGGACTGCGTAGGATCTTCCCAGGTCTATATCAAACCCCACTCAAGATCAGCCATCCACTCCACACGCGATGGGACATAAATATATGCGCCTGGAATCAGCGTACCTGAGGGAAAGCACCGTAGTTCCAGATGTAACCGTGGTGGGGGAAACAGTTCCTGACGTAGCGGAGGCGACCCTTCTTAATATCCTGCTTGATGGGGTTGAAGGACTCTTCTTTTGAGATTTCGAGCTTGGCGTTGGTCCAGCGGGGGACCTCGACAATCATGTTGAGGATGCCAAGGCTCTGGTCGGCGAAGAGTGGAATGTCATGCCACGGAGAGACAACAGAGCCATTCTGCTCAATGAAGACGCGGTGTTCTGTGTAGATGGGGGGGCCAGGAGGTCAGACGGGCCGAAGAGGATGGCGCATACAGATGGGCGTACCGAGGGTGTTGGGGGCACCGATGAGGCGGGTGGTGTATTCTGTACGATGCCACTGTCAGTTGGATCAGCGGGGACGGGGGGAGTGGATATACTGACGGGAGGACATGGAGGGAGAAGAGAGGAGACGGATGTGTTGATTTAGACGAGATATAGGGACGTTGTTTGGTCGGACAGAAGTATTACTTGTTCGAGCAGCAACGGACTGCTATTGGCCACTGATTAGAAATCGCATCATCGATAAGTCGAGCTCCATACCCTCAACATCAACCCCCCTTGCGCCCAGCCCTTCATACTTCCCCTCTTAGTTCCTGCAGTTCCCGATAGCTTAGTATAGTCCGCGTTCCGCGTGTCGTGTGAGCCCCGCTGTCCACTCGCAGACACAGGATTAGAATAGCGTGGCTGTCGTCCACCAGTCGACCTAGCAGAAAACTCCCGCGACGCGGCTGGCGGTACTGAACGTGTTTACCCGAGCTTTGGAAGCACAGTGGCAGTGCACATTCTCAAATCTTATCTTATCGTACAAGCACTACACTATCCCCCCTTCTGCAAGAATCTCCTCGTCCCCCTCACGATCAATAGCTGCCTTTGGTGTCGAAAACTCTCCATTAAAGTCCAACCTGAGCAATAACCTCTCAACATGTCGCCGCGCTTCTGCCTCTGTGCTTCCCATGTTCTTCAGGGCACCTTGGGGAGTCTGATTGGCGAAACTCGCGTTTATCATTATCGACTTTGATGCATCTACCCCCGTAGAGAGTGGCTGTTGATAAGTCGAAATAGTCAGCTGTTCGTAGAATGATGTAAGATGACGATGTAACGTCTGAGCATACGTTAGTGGATTCCGCCCAATACAGAATGCTTTAGTCTCACCTGGTTTAGCTCGGACACGAATTGCCATCGCTCCTCAACTAGGATGCCGACCTGGTCACTTTCGCTATTCAAGCTGCCCTCGAAAAGGAGGGCCGGAAGCACATCGCCACCCCATCGCTCGACTTGTGCCACAAATTGTTCGCAAGACTCCAATATAGACCGTATGGCAAATGTCAGCGATGTGTTATTCAACAAACAGCCGTTGAGGAGCCGATCCAGATACGCCGTATGTATGGTGCGAAGCGTCGTAAAGTCGAGACAGCCGTCTTCCCCGGGTGGACGGTGAGTAGTGCTAGCCGGAGCAGGGCCCTTGACAAGTGTCTCCTTGAATCTGCGGAACTCGACGTCCACGACATCCGTCATTATGTAACCGAGAAGCGTGTCCAGAAACCATCCCATATCACGGACAATCCCCCAGCCACATCTCAGAAGCTTCTTTCTCGCTTCGAGATCTTCGGCTGTACCCCCCTCGCCCAAACCTGTCCATCGCCTGCGAGCGCGTTGGGCATTGGATAATGATGTCCAACAGGTGTGGATGTGGGTGTGGGTTTTGCGCAGAGCGGAGAGAAAGCTGAAAAGAGAAGAATACGTGTTAAGGTCCATTTGAGCAAGAAAGAGGTCTAGGGGCCAAGAGATGGTGTATGATAAGAGGAGAGGCGTCCCAAGGAGGTGAGAATGAAAGAGTGAGGGGTCTACGCCGGTAGCGGGTGCTGAGGAAGAAGGATTTTGGGTCGCGAGTGAGGGAAGCAAAGGACGGAGAGGGCCTGAAGGGAGGGTAAATCTTAGCCGCGCCAGTGTAGGGTCCTGTTGAGCGGTAGTGCCAAGGGAAGCGCGAAGGAGAGCGAGATTTAGATCCTGTTCTCTAATCATGGATATTGGACCGGATCGCATCGTAAGGCGGGAGATCTTGAGTCTTTCTATCTCCCGAATGAGAGACAGACTAAACTCCCCATTCCGCAGCAGAAAATAGTTTCCTCTTGATTTATGATTCATCAGGAGCCAGTTCGGGGTGAAAGGGAGAAGCTTACAATGAATCAACAGCGTCCTCTATGTCCTGCCTAGTGAGGACGTTCATCCATAGCCATTCACTGACGTTGATGCGTATCTGGGATATGACGCGATCAAAAGCGTGCTGATCTTGAGGGAGAACAGATTCCAGTAAACTCGTATGCTCGGATGCAAGCGTTGTAGGGAGTTGCTTCTGCCATCTGGCAGCCTTGACCGTGGCAACTGCGCGTCCAACATATTGGATAGAATCGCGAGATTGCAGTGAAACGCACGAAGGTAACGCGCCATCTGTAAGAGCATAGTCTTGAGATGTGAGCGGATCAGTTGGTGATATTGAACCGTGGACAACGAAGGCTGTGATTTGAGAGCGCCAGACGCGTTGAACAGCACTGGAGAGGCGTGAAAAGATGCATGCGACGCGATAAACACCTGTGCGCGATCGTGACAACAGGAGATCAATGAGAGGACCCGGTGCCCATTGATTCTCCGCCCCTAGTTGATCAACGAGGTCAACAAGAGCTGCAAGAGGAGCATCCCATTCTGAGAACAGGGCACGTATGGATGAGAGCGGAACAAAGGCACCGGTAGCTACGAGGCTTGGGTCGCGTCTTAGGACCTTTGCTTCAGTCTCTACGACAAGGGACTCGTATTCATCCCTGAGAATAAGACGCAGGGTTGCACAGAAAGCACAGATGTATCTCGACGGGGACTGGGACAAGCGGCCAGAGGCGGCCTTGATGTAGCGGTAGCGCGAGGCAACGAGGGCGAGAGCCTGGAGAGCCTGCTGCTCGCCTGGATGGAGAAGAGGGGCGAAAGCAGGGTTGAGAGTGGTGTCCGCTGGGAAGAGAGAGGAGCTGTGGCCGGCGAGGACGAGGAGGAGCTCAGCAATCATCGTCACGCGTCACTCGCAGATTCACTCCAGTCCTCCCACCACTCTCCATGGCCTCCCCGAGCCTCCCTTTTGAAGTGCCCGTCTACCATGTCTCTGCCTTTGACGACGACGATGCCTTTGCTGTCTCTGAGGACTTTAATTTCTCTACACACGCCGTAAGGGAGGAGATCGCCCGTAACCTGGACACCACAGAGGACCTTCAGTCCCCCACCTTTCAGGGCCAGAACACCTCCACTTTGGATATCAATGGCGATACACACAAATACCCACCGGCACCCGAATCACCCAATCCAGATGCTTCCGTGCTCTCCTCCGAATTCTCTCAAATATCTCTCTCAAATGACGTCGACCGCGGCGCGGACCAGGATGACCATGGACAGTCAGATGCCCCCTACCCAAGCATCGTCATAGATGCCTCAGAAGCACCTACACGTACTGTCACCCGAACTCTGGCCCCTGCAGTCCCAGCGCCCTGTTCACCACCAGCAGAACTCTCGCCTGCAACATCTACTCGTTCACTCCCCCCAGAATCTATGGCACACACTTCGGGCTCAGAAACGCAGTACGAATCGGCGTCAGCTTCCACACCAACCATTCCTCCACTGTCCATTGCTACCAAGACCCACCAGCCATCCCTGTCCTCAGAGAATCCCCAAAAGAATCCCCAACCTGCCCAGAAATCTACAACCCATCGCTCTTCGCGCTCGACGGGACCAAGCACGTTCGAGAAAGTCAGAAGTAAGACTCGCCCAACTTTCCTTCCTCCAAAACCCAAAGCCGAAGACGAAAAGCACCTTGCCGATTGGCAGAACATGATGAAGCTCAGCCGTGCTGCAGGTTTGTTTGCTTGATTATTTCCTAAGCCACCACTCACTGTGGTAATATAGCTGAAAAGCGACGGAAAGCTTTGAAGGAACGTCGTATGGCTCGAGAGCGACGAATTGAGGCGTCACTTCAGGTCTGGGAGAAGGAGATTGTGCCAGATTTGCGCCTAGTATACAAGAATCCAAACCTACGGAGACTTTGGTGGCAAGGCATACCGACCAAAATCCGCGCATCTATGTGGGAGAAAGCTGTGGGGAATCCCCTTGCTCTGAGCAAAGGTGAGTCCTCCGCCACATCTATCCCGGACTCTATTGTGATACTCTCTTGTGTAGACCACTTCCGATCGTGCCTTTCACGTGCAAAACGCGCTCTTTCCGCCAACATCTTTCCCCGAGCAACCCTAGATCTTATAGAACAAGACATCCGCTCGACCCTCCCCTCAATACACCTCTTCCACCCAGAAATTGGCCCAATGTATGCCGACTTGAAGGATATGCTCTATGCGTGGGTCGTTGCTCGGAGTGATGAGGGTTTGGGGTATACTTACGGGGCCGCCAAGATTGCTGGTATGATGTTGATTACTATGCCTGCACAACAGGCATTCAATGTTATGCGGAATCTCCTCGAACGACATTGTATGCGTAGCTTCTACGGAGGAGAGCGGTCGAAAGACGACGTAGGTACCCTGTTGCTCCCTCTTTATAATTCATGAGAAAGCTTCGCTTATTCTATCGCAGGTAGAAGCGTACCATAGGTCCGTACAAATCTTTTAAAAGAAAAAGGGCGAACAATGCTGAACCCAATTTTTAGGATATTTGACACCCTGCTGGCCGATGGTATGCCCAAAAGTAAGCATGTTGACTAGTCTATTTTATTTTTATCCTCACGAGCCCTGGATCCAGTCTACTTCAACTTCAAGCAACATCAAATATCGCCTGCGGTATACCTCTCAGACTGGCTTGTTACGCTCTTCCTTGACCACCTCCCCTTCGAAGCGTGCGCGCGAATATGGGATGTAATCATGCTCGAAGGTGATTCCTTTCTCTATCGAGCTGCGCTAGGTGTCCTCGCAGTCTTAGAGCCGAGGCTATTCTTCCCTGAAAGAAAGGAGCTACTCGAGCTGCTACGGTATGTAAACCTTTCTCCTGCGACACCTTCGGTTCCTCCTTGATTAATGCACCTCTTACTTCAGGGGAGAGAACAAAGCAGCTCTGGAAGTGGCAAAGCGCGAGGGGGCGAACTTGGACGGTGGCAAGTATGAAACATATGGCGTGGATGAGGAAACGCTATGGGAGAGGATTGACGCCATGGAAGATTGGTGGAAGGAAAGCACGTGGATACGACTCATTCAACGTGAATTACCGGATGTTTAGCCCTCCGGGATGTTGATATTTCTACAGCCTCCCATGTGCGTTGTGATCATCACCTCAAATGGAGGCTGATACCTCCGTACTCCGGGAAGCCAGGAGTATCAGCACACCACACCGTTAAATGAATGCTGCCGCCGCAGTCGCTACAGTAACCAATGGATTCTCGATCTGCCGAGAGCCAGCCTGGAATACGACGAGCTGCTATATATAGTTCTTTGGCAGCTTTTACCTCGTCTAATCTGATATGTACGATGTGCGACTTTCATGCGACACCTCTGGGTGGATGCGTATGACTAGTTATATCGACTGGACACAGGTAGCGCTGGCGAGATCGTCAACATAATCGACTTGGCGAACTCCAGATCCAAAAGTCGACTGGAGACTAGACCCCAATTTCCCTCCGAGTCTGCTTTTCGGCTACCCTTATTATCTTTTACTCTTGCTCAAACCCTCGAACTTGCTTTGTTGCTGTCACGGGGGGACCAGACCTCCACCTAGACCCTTTCCTCTTGTATCTCACTGCGTCCATGTCCATATGTCCTGATTCTAGCTCTCGCGTATGCTCGGGTACACTTCTCCCATTTTCGGTCCCAACGACACGATCCACTTATACCAAGAGACACTCATGTTCCTGTCACTCTCTGAACCCCCGTATAAAAGCGGGGACACTTGCAGCAAATTCCCACCGCAACCCCACGCTTGACTAGTTAGCTCGCAACTTTCGTGTATACCTTCTTCCACGGTCCAGCACCTCCTGAACGACATGTATTATACTTTTCTCTCTCGTCGCCTGGTCCGTAGGTTTCTTCCTATGTCGCAAGGAATTTCATGGTGACCCCACCTTTCCCTACCCAACCATCCAGACTCTCACTCTCTGTGGAGTGATTGAAGCAGGTCTGTGTACTTATACTTGGACAGAATACCAGAGGGGGAAGTAAGCCAAAGTCCACTCTGCTTTTTGACTACCTCTCAAACCGATTACTTCTCATCAATGACAGAGCTGAAACAGCTGCAATTCGTCGAGATTCCGGCGTTCGCAAGTGACGCCCCCTTGACCACACTCCAGATTGTGCCGATGGCGTATCGCCAGACTCGAATTCAAGTCCAGGCTCATCAGTTCAACATGGCAAACATGATTCGAGCGCCTTGCAGGCTGGAGTTATAGACTTGAATGTTGAACCGAGAGAAATTGTTTTCATGCTTTATAATACCAACTTGCTGTACTTTTAGACATTGACATCTTGTGACAGTCTCCTCACACACCCCTCGAGAGTCCGGATAGACAGGTACAGACCTCCGAGTGACTAGTCTCGATACTACCTCCACCAAGCCCAAAGTCACACAAAGCAATTACCTACAATAGCTCTTCAATCGCAGAAAGCACATTTGTCCAAAACCGATCAACAACCTCCTTATCAAACCCATTCTCATCATACCCCAGACTGACCCACAACTTCCCAACGAACGTATACCCGAACAACAGCATCCCTCCAGGACGCTGACGTGAGCCTGTAGTGAGGGTGTGCAATTTGATCTCCGGAAAATCGGCATGCTTATACGTTCCGTCCAGATTGCCCAACAATGACAACCCAATCAACGCAGTCGAAGGCTCCTTACTTGCCGGTACGAGACACTCAGGAACAGGTGTGTTCTCGAGCGATGGAGGAAGTGAGGGAGGTGTAGGTGAAATCACGCCAGCAGCTTTATCATCTTGTTTCGCCCAAACGCGAGCCCTGGACCCTCTTTCACGCGCCATCTCGAGTGCGCGGGATATGATCAATGGGTGTTTCGCAGCATCTATGCTTTGCTTCTTTGCTGAACGGGCTCTGTGCCAAAAAGTGGCCCTGGTATTCGAAGATTCGGGTAGAAATGTCGGGAGGACAACGTTGAAGTAGCCAATGGCGATGAACCAGTACGAGTCGTTGAGCATCTTTTCAGCTTTTAGGTATGGTCGGAGATTGAGAGCAGAGTACATCATGCTTTGTGGCATGTTAGTATGTTGATAAGCGGCTACGGAACTTATTGAATGCTTACATTGGTAGTTCCCAATTTTGTTTGTGCGTTCGTGCCCAGGCGACAGCACAGATAGCGAAGAGAGCACTTGAAATCGAAACTCCATTGGCTTTGCAGCTCTGGAGGATGGTTTTTGTCCGCGGAGGATCAAATGAGACAGTTGGGACTATAGTGTGGCGGGGTTTATTATGCATCTTCGGGAAGCTATGACCGCCCTATGTGCATTTCAATTTACCTGATATGGGAGGGTTTCGGTGGGGACGTACCACAAGCCTAAGTTGACTCAGCTTGAAGTCAACTTTGGAAGCTGCTTTGAAGAACTTGCTTTCCGAAGGGGGTGGAAGTCGATCTTCTAAAGCTCTAGGAAGCAGCAAACCCTGTGGGGTTTACAGCGTCATGATTCATAACGAGTATAGAATTAATCAAAGAGGCTATCATACCGGTGGATTGTTCGGGTGAAAGCGCTTGAACTCTTGTTCCAACACATCTCGTAATTCATATTCATTTAGGGCACCACCAAGCAAACCGAAGAAATGATTTGCGAAGGTGTGGAGAGCCATGCCATCACCAATATAATGCATTGCGCATATGAGGAGATCAAAAGCCTGTTCGCTTTCGTTTCCTATTCCATTTTGTGAAGGCGACACTGGACGTGAAGAGAGGATGAGGTAAGAGAGCCGATCATTGGAGAGCGTTCGTTCGTCGTTCAGGTAGCTATCAACCAGCTCTGTGTACCTCGTTCACTCTTGATAATCGCATAGAGATCTCAACTACGTACCATCCTTGGTTTGTGAACGGAACTCCAAATTTTGCTGAGCCGATCGCAGTATGTCTTCAACATCTCTTGGGTGGTCATGACTGATTAAAAGCGAAAAATGATCAGAGATTCACAAATATGCGTCCTGACCTGATAGCTCACATGAGGCGAATATCATTATACGCGTGCATTTCAATGCGAGCGGCTAATAGGGGGTGACGGGAACGAAGAATGGCCCAGATGAGAAGGATCCTATTGGGGGTCACCCGCTTGGGTGACGCATTGAAGCCGAGGTGAAGGTACCTACAAAGGCTTGGTTACGGGCACGATAAGAGGTCAAGGAACATACATATCGTTCACTCCGTTATCGCGTGAAGGCAGGTAGTACGAGGTTTCTGTCTCTCCGAGCTTGCGCTGAACAGTCTGATACTCGGAATTGACATCTTTGAGCCCGAGTTTCGCGACGCCGGCTTGCACAAGTGCGTCGACAGTCATAGCAGAAGTAGGGAGCGCGTAGCAGAGGGAGGCAGGTCAACTTGGCAGGTTTACATTGGTCAGACTATCGGGATGAAGGGCCCAAGCGGTCAGAAGCGGCATCGAGAGAAGCCTGTCGATCTCGTTTCCGGATCTCATTGTCGGGGAAAACAACAGTGTTATGTTTTTCATCAAAGTGGTTTGTCTGGGCTCGCCTTCCTATTTTGGCACAAATCGCCGTCGGTCCACCCTTGCTATCATTTCGGCCAACTGAGCCCTCACAGCATAACATCTCAGTAGCAGCCGGCAGCTCGAAGAAACACGGGAACGTCTTCCGGTATGTGTCGGCGGCATTCTTGATTCAAAGTTTTTCTTTTTATTCTTTCATACGCGTTGGGTCTATAACAGCGATTCGTTGTCCTCTGAGTAGGCTTTCCGCGGCGCTTCAAACCTTTCAGGCCACTGATTCAAGACTGATCCATCAGCCCCAGGTACAGCTCAAAACTGGGACACCTCGTTTTTCCCCTTGTTCCTGAGGACGAGCGCTCACCGCAAAGCTGTCTGCGGCCTACATTGATTCATTCACGCTTGCCGGTCTAATAATACCGGTCTGGCCATTTTATAGTTTGGACGGCTACATTGGGCGGCCAGATAATACACTTGAAACATTCCCGTTCACCAGTTTGTCCATCATGCATCATGTCTACACATATTTTCGGATCCCTTCGATCAAGAGCGTACTATATGTCAAACCGACATCCAAACTAAGTTATACTCAGCATCACACCCAGCCTAGGGGGTTCCGACTGGTATGCATTTATCCACACCCTGAATCTTAAGCCGGCCCAAACCGTCCCGTTGTTCATATCTTTCCCTCATTTCCTCCTATCACTCTAATCGTCATTGAATACGGGACGTTCAAAACTGTCGCGAGCTACATAACCCTCCTTATTTACAACCTTACTCAAATATACCCCTGTTACACTAGGAAGCAATCATATTCGAAGGTTCCTGTCACTGCCAACGTCCGAGATGTTAGCGCCTTACTATCGTCTATCAGGAAGCTGCCGCTGTGGCGTTGATAGAAGTACATCGGGTCCCGCCGCACGGATCTATTCTTTGCTTCGGCATGCTTTGACAAAGGGCATGGTACTACCTTGAAGTGTTCTTTCGTTCGATCCACCAAGGAATTACTCTACATGGCATCGTACAGAGGATGGCACCACAATTTGTCGAGAGTTCTTGGTTCCAGAACCTGGAATTGTGGGGTCGCTAGTGGCCAAAAGAACAGTTTCTCACAAAAAGCAGATAAATGACAGCTGTGGGACGCTCCTCATTGACTTCGTACAAGCAGTGTACGGCAGCTAAAGCATCTTCCTGAATTTTATGGTGGTGGGTCACTCTCAGTCACTTCCGCCGTTTCGTCGCTGTCCCTCGGGTCCGTAGATCATCAGAAAACAGGGAACGTCTGTGGTTCCCGTGGTTGCAAAGGGCCATGGTAATGGTTACTGGCGGGTGCCGCGGATATGTTTCATAGAATGACCAAGCAGTATTCGACTGCTACTAGTTTGAAGTAGTATGTACGACAGGTGAATGTCTACAATATTCCCTACACTATCCAGGAGATGTCCATGATAATCCGATAGTACTGTGCATACAGCCTGTAGTCCAAATAAAACAAGGGAACCCGATGGTGAAGCCCAAGGTCGACGTCAAGGATCGATCATGCATAAGAGCGACCCTAATAACAAAGCTTCTAGACTTTTCTCGGTGAAGAAGGTTCTGAGGACTTCAGTTCCTCGAGTTCTGACTCTTCATCGGCGTTGAATAGGAGTCGGCGGCTACTCTCATTTGACTCAATGTCGGCTGGTCGAGGTTGGGGTTTAGGGGGGGTCTCGGTCGACTTGACCCATGTATAGTACCTGTTCATTGTGGTGTCAGGAAACGCAAACTATGGCAGTTGACATCTAGAAGGGACTTACATCGTCCCTATAAGAATGACAAGGATAGATGTCGCTCGCTCGCTAGATGATTGAATGATGGTTCATATGAGTACCGAAACCAGGCTGCATCATTCTGACCGTCGGACTTACACGTTGAGAACGTCCTTGAAGATCCAGACAGCGAGGAGTGTTTGTAACACTGATCTCGCGGCCTGAAAGACACGAATGTCAGGCCTCGGTTCGGGTTGCCGAGGAAATGCGGTGTAAAAATAGATCAAGTACGCACGCTCGAGAACATGTGCGTGATGGGGCTGGTGATTTTGATGCTCAACAAACCCGCAACGCATAGAAGGAAGCCAAATATGCCGGTGACGAGAGTGCCCCATAGAAAAAGGGGCAAGTTCCAGGTGGCGTCGCTGGTAAATTTGTCCCAGACTTTGAAAAACTCGCCGTTGAGGACGACAAAAGGGAAAAGCATGATGGCTGAGCCGACATTGGTCCACCAGGCAAGTTGTATCGTAGAATGATTGCAATGGGGGAGAGAAATCTTGATTAGGACAGCGTGGATGGCGATAAAGAGTGACGATAGTATTCCATAGATTAAAGAGATAGTAGATGGGATGGATTTCGATGGGAGATTCTTGGACGGCGCGACACCGAGGGCAAAACCGAGGGTGACGACAACGGCTGCGGCGATAACCTTGGCCGATGGGATATTGCGCGTGTGTAGACAGGAGATTGAGATCGTCAAAGGAAGGACGAGGCCACGGGCGATCTAATAGACGAATTGGATGGCGCCGAACGTGGCGTGCAGAACTCGTGCCTACCTGGAAGAAGGATGCCTCAACACCTCGTAAACAGAGGGTATTGAAGACGAGACCGATAATGTTCACTGACACCACGGGAACCAGCTTTTTTGCCACTTGGCGATCGAGAGTGGGTATCTCGATGCGGGGAGAGATGGCTGCAGATACGTGCAGTAGGACTACAGCGACGACGAGCTGAATCAGGAGGAACAGCAATGGTAGCTCCGGAGACGTGTCCAGAACCGCTTTATTCCTGCACAAGTGTTAGTTGATGTTGAACGCGACTCGGAGGTATGAAGGCGCACACGAAGACCATCTGGCATACGGGATGAGTCTTGGACATGCGATAGTCAAGGAGAACATACCGTAAGGGCAGCCGACATGTAGAAACAGACGACGGCAGCGACCTGGAGGGTCTTGCGGTCCATGGGGGGAAGAGGCATGGGAGGGAGGGGAGGGGGGAGGGCTGGCCGGGGGCAGTAAGGAGGACATTGGATGGACGGATTTGCGAGTACTTATTTGCGGAGGGACAGGTATGAGAGCCATCAGGGGTTCGGCTCGCTCGGATTCCAAATGGGGATAGATGCCCGGATCTGAACCAGCTCTTGTTTTCCACATTCCACCCAGCCATGGCCCCGTCTCTTCTCCTCTTCCATGCCGCAGTCCCCCACCTCCCCTTCCACACCACCCTACAGCCTCGACGACGACCCCGGCCATGAAGAGTACCCCATGCTCGCTCCCCACGAATCTCTGCACAAGCACCCGTCGCCGATCCTCCACAGCCGTCGAAGGCGCCGATACGCCTATCTTGGTTGTATAGGCCTCGTCATTGCCTCCACCCTGACATATCTTGCCACTTCCGTCCCGGCCACAACTACATCCAAACTCGTCCAAGAACCCACCGTCTTGGATTCCTCGAGAGTCGACTTCCTAGATCCTTCCCTCTACCTGAACGGCCCTCCAACCCCGGCCTTTAGAGGTATTCGATTCTAAACATATACTGGCCCACCCCTCTCAAATATCGTAGACAATTTACGACCTGATGTGAAATATCTCACCTCGTGGATATCGGCAGGATGGAGTGCGTCTTTCCTTTCTAACCAACACTCCTCGACTGAATCCTGCCTCATGCTATAGCCAACGACGTGATGACCTATGTAAGTTGCTCAAACTTGTTTCAAATCACAACCACCTCAACCGCAACCCCAGATCAATCTGATGTACCTTGCTATGATCACCGACCGAATACCCATCATACCCATGTTCGTACCCTCCCACATCGGTGGGGATAAACCGACCATAGACTTTGGTGAAGTATTCGACGTCCAACGACTCGCACAGGGAGTTGGAATTCCAGTTATAGAATGGCATCAAGTCAAGAACCGCACCAGTGATGTTCTTGATGACCTTGGATGCTGGAACACTTGGGAAGCCCTTCAAGACCACGAATCTTTCCCCAGGAGGAGTGTTGTACCTAATTACCTCAAACTCGGTACGCTTCCATTCGTTTACCAGAACGGTAATGCTCTAGCAATCTCCTCAAACACGTCCTCAAATAGACATCTCTTATACTAAAACACCATCTTGGATTAAAGTAATACCTCACTACGAACACGACCGACATGCATACTTCTGGGCTCTAGCTTCCCTGGCCTTCCCAGAATCGCGGCAAGAGAACCTCGTACAACCTCTTGAATCTCCAGCTCATCATATTCTTCTCCCACCGGACGAACAGCTTCTTTGCTATGACTACCTGTACTACGTGTGTGCTCATCAGGTGAATTCGTTACCTTGTTCATCCCTCTGATAGCGTTCTAATCTACTTTGACTCCCGCGTCAGCCATTTGAGTTCGAATTCGACTACAGTCCCGCTTGGAGATACGTGGGTCAGCACATGCGGTGGACGGCAAGGCTAGAAACCATTGCGGATATATACGTTAGAGCCGCTCTTCAAGTCCCTGATGGATCACCCACTCCCCCAGTTAGTGTTTTATAATCGCTTCGTGAACTCACTTATGTTGGAATCATAACAGTATATCGGTGTCCACATCCGGCATGGGGACTTTAAAAATTGGTGTGGTCAAGTTTCAGTTGAGGATTGCTTTGCATCCATTCCTATCATTGCCAAACGCGTCGAGGAAATCAGAACAGAGCTACGCGAATTGAGGAGTATCAATGTGGAACACGTCATTTTAACCAGCGACGAGAGGGACGAGTCATGGTGGGAAGGGGTTGCGAAGCAAGGGTGGTCAAGGGTCGATCACTCGGGCACAGCAGATCAGTATGGCGCATGGTACGTTCTGGACCTCATCAACCTTCGCGATGATTTCCGTTTCTGACGCGTACGTGTTACATGTCAGGTACCCTGTCCTCATTGACGCTGTCATTCAGTCAGGGGGTATTGGGTTTGTAGGCACCGATCGGTCGACCATGTCCATTCTTGCTAGACGAAGGGTGCAGTCATGGCGTAATGGGATTGTGCGGACAATCAAGTGGGGAAAGCCTGGCGCAGACGATCATTGAACAATAATTTTATTCTACTATCGGTCACAAGCTATCTTGTTTACCCAAGGGATGGATCCTCTACATCATCGTTCATTTGTATTCCTGTCTAATATCCTTTTCGGCCATGTTGTAGCGAGGGTATAGTCAATGTCAAGGACCTTTTCTTAGAAACTGTAATGAATTTTGTTTTGCGAGCACGCCACGCGTCATAGCTGCGCTCATGGGTTGAATATATTCACTCCACCCCAAATGGTTTAAGACACAATCGCGAGACATTGCGACTGTTTCGTTCCTACCGCTCACCATGGCGCTCGCCCTGCAGAGTTTGACTTTCCTTCATCAATATTTGAACTCTACCATCCGTGCATTCCCTCACAAGAGAGTGAATGCGCTGAAAGTCGGCGTGATTTCTACCGCTCAGATTAACCCAGCAGCTAGTTTGTCCATTTCGTTGTCTACCAGAAGCACGCATATACTCAACCCAACACCACTACCAGTCATTCACCCCGCCAAATCTCACCCGGACGTTGTACTCTATGCCATCGGTTCTCGTGACTTCAAAAAAGCACAAGACTATGCCAAGAAATATGGTTTCCAAAAAGCTTATGGAAGCTACGAAGAAGTCATTCGCGACCCCGAGGTCGACTTTGTCTACATCTCTTTACCCAACAGGCTCCACTTTGAATGGTCGCTGAAGGCTATGGAACAGGGCAAGCACGTCTTGTGCGAGAAACCCATCACAGATAACGCAGAAGAGATGGAACGTCTCGCCGAGTGCTCTACACGCACCAATAAAATCCTGATGGAAGCGTTCCATTGGAAATTCCATCCCGCTGCGCATGTGTTCAAGGAAATTATGAGTAGTGGGGAGTATGGCAGGATTTTAAAGACAGATGCTGTTATGACAGCCACGCCTTCCATTCCCGCGGGTGATATTCGATGGAAGTATAATTTGGGAGGCGGGAGTTTGATGGATATGACTTATGTCTTATCCTTTACACGGTATGCGATCGGAGCAGGAACGCCCGAAGCTGTTCTTTATGCCAAAGCCCTGCCCTCACATGAAGACCCGCGCGTCGACGAAGCCATGAGCGCCAATTTGAGATTTGTCGATAAGAACGACAAGGATGTCTACAGCACCATTTACACAGACATGAAGCGGTCTTGGTACTATGGCTTACTCCCTCGGGTGTGGGAGCTTCCCTCAATCATGGTCGAGCTGGAGCACGCCGAAGTCTTCTTCTACAATGCCATGATGCCGCACATCTATCATTATATTGATATTAAAGACAAACGTACAGGAGCAAGGTTGAGGAAACAGGCGTACAGGGGTGGCCCACTTTGGGGTGACAGGGGAGAGTCCTGGTGGGCGACATATAGGTACCAGTTGGAGGCGTTCGTTGACAGGTTGAGAGGAAGGGAGCCGGTTTGTTGGGAGTCGCACAAGGATAGTTTGGACCAGATGAAGACGATCGACGAAGTCTATAGGAAGAGTGATTTACCCCCCCGACCTGACTTTTGGACAGGTGATCAATAGTCAATAGACAGTATTGTGTATGGCCAGGTATTACAATAAACTTTTTTTGTTTAGGCGAGAACGGGAACTGGTGGTAAAGCGGATTGCTGGGGGTGGAACACGTAGGGTTGGTGTGAGCATTGGAAAAACGGGAACGGTGATATGTTGGGTATTGAGCTAGACAGTGATTGGGAACGCTGGGTGGAGAGAGGGTCATAGCTGTTGGTCGAGAGGTATATGACTGCGCAACTTGACAAGGTTCAGCAACGTGGCATTGGTTGGCATCCTGACTTTATGCGCCCGACCGATATCGAGAAGATAACCATTGATGTAATCAATTTCTGTTGGATTACCCTGACGGATGTCCGACAACATGGAGGAGATGTTTCCTCTAGTCGCTTTCGCAACCTTGGTGACCTCTTGTTCCAAAGCTATCTTGGTCAGGGATGACGGAAGACGAGTAGCATTAACATTTTCGACGTCTACACCTTGTTCCTCAAGACGATGAATCCACTGGTTGGTCTCTGACTGAAATTCGGCGGCGAAAGCGTGAGAAGCTTCGTAACATACGGATTCCAGAAGGCGATGTGCAGCGGGAGAGGCGAAGATGTCGCCATTCCTGCAACCCATTATTGCGGTGAGAGGGTTTATGACAGCGTTGATTACGAGTTTACGGCGGAGGATGACTTGCATCTCGTGCATGGGTCGCCATCTAGTATTGAGGGGTTCGAGGAGAAGCAGAGCGGCGACAGAGTCTCTGAGAGACTTGTATCGGGCAAAGTGGGGATCTTGGGGATTGGTGATGTCGTTTAGCTGGAGGTTGCGGCTGAATCGCGGGAGAGATATGTCATCTAGGCTGGCTTCGAAGTTGCGCGTCTGGTCGTGGACGATTCCGAAATCGATGGCTCCGGGGCCGGTGTGGACGACGTGGTGAAAGTTTTTGGTGAAGACGCCATGGGTGTTGGATGCGAGGATGAAATGGGGACGTTGTTTGGTGTTGCGGAATACCCGAGCAGCGAGTTCTTCATAGAGGCCCATGCCATTTTGGAAAAGGACGATGGTGGAATTGGCGGATAGACGGGGTGCAAGTTTGGAGATGGCGGGGAGAGCTTGATGGGCTTTTGTGGTGACGAAGAGAGATGCTATAGGAGAGTTGTAGCTGCGGTCTGTGTTGTCCTCGAGATCTATCGCGCGCGTTGGGGGCGACGGGGCCCGAGAGAGGGGGGAGGGGTCGTCAAAGGCGTCGACCCTGTAGCCGGTGGAGGGCGTGACGACGCCGTTTCTCTCGACGCGAACGAGGTTTCCGGCGAGGAGGGTGTGTTCTGCATGGGCAGGGAGTCTGTGGATGAGGGTGATGTGGTGGTCGAGAGGGACGGCGCGTCTGAGGTGGTGGGCAAGGAAGGAGCCGACGGAGCCAAGGCCGAGCAGATGCAGGTGCATTGCACATCCCAGGCGCCTCCCCGACAGACACCTTGCTGTATCACGTGCCCCATTTCGACACCGAGCTCATTACCTGTACGCAGCATCCGCAGTGCGGAGTTCGAATCCACATTCCTTATATTGCCCACTATCCCCTCCTCCTCCAATCTTCCCCCAATGCCCACCCACTTCAAGCTCAAGTTCGACAGTCTTACACGCAGAGTCTCTTTTGCAAATCACCCACCCTGGCACGAACTCTCCGACAAGCTTTCCGCTCTTTTCTCCATTCCGCAACATCAAGTCGCAGTGACCTACATTGATGCCGAAGACGAGGAGATAACGCTGAACACAGACGAAGAGCTGCACGACTACTATTCCTCATCTTATCTCCCTGGAGAGACTATCAGGTTCTCCGTCCGCGATCTCACCCTGCGGAACCAACGGTCACCGGCACCTGCACAGACCGGCATTCGAAACACTTTCGGCCAGTTCATTGATGCTGATGTCCCCGAAATTGGTGAATGGCAGTCCGTCAATAATGTTCCTTCCCTCGAGGAGATTCTTGGTCATACTCCTGGTAGTCGGGTCCCAAGTGCGTTCGTAGAGAGTGTAGCAAGCGAGACGAGTACCGTTGGCAAGGGAATACCAGATAACAGTTTTGGAGCAGGACGGCACAATGCAGATGCTCATAGTGAGCTCTCCGAGGCACGCATCCCGAGTGAAGACAAGGGAAAAGAGAGAGCTCCTTCCATGCGTTCAATGTCGTCCACCCAGTCTTTGCTCGCTGCGGACATCGGAGACAAACATCCCGTTCATGTCTATGACGTCAGCTCCCATAACCGATCCCCTCATTTTGAGGGCTTTTCGTTCGATGATGCCGGCGCCGCTATTGCTGCCGAAAGCACTCCTCGAGTATCTACATCAGTCTTGGATCAGGACGGGTCAACGTTTGAGAAGCAGCCTGAACAGACACAAGAGTTCAGTGACCCACTGCTTCCGTCATTTGACTCGACAACCTCGAAACCGACACCGCAGGTTCTGGAGGGTGACTCTACTCAATTTGCGCAGTCTCCACAGGCTTCGGCTAGCCTAGCCGGAGATGTCGCATCGTTCCTGAACACTGTGTCGAGCATCATTTCCACACACCCTGAGCTTGGAGAATCCTTGCGCACTATCGCTCGCAACACAACAAGCGGCACCTATTGGGCCACCCACCGTGAGGCAATCTCGCAGGCCGCTGCGGAGTTTCAACGGAGCACGGAAAACTTGGCTCAGGAGGGTCGACGCGCGGTAGAGGAAGAGGCCGGCAGGAGGGTTGCTGAAGCACTGGCGGGTGTCTTGAGTATCTTTTCCCAGGTCCGCCAAGTCCAAACAACGACCCAGACGGGTGGAGCCACGCAGCCTTCTGACACAACCGCAAATTCCATTACCCAACAAACTGACAATACAGGCTTGCCGCCTTCGAACGACACAAATGCCCAGCCAGCTGAGCCCACAAACCATGCCGAAACACTTCCCATGCCAGGGTCGTTTTCTTCAGCTGACTTTGGTGCTACCAGACCTGGGGGATACTTCCCATTTGGTGGTCGCAGGTATGGCTGGAGGAGTCGTGCAACCATGCCACCCAACTTTGCACTTGGAGGCGGCTTCCCTGGTTGGGCCATGCCACCCAGGCATTCACCATTCGGTCCCGGTGTTCTTAATGCTAGTGGTGCTACTTTGTCACCTCACAACGGATCGTCATCACACTTCACCAACACTTTCGTACCAACCGCAGCTCCAGAAACCGTGCATAGGCCCGATCAGACCAGCCCCGAGACGTCAGCAGACAATGAGGGTCACGAACGCCTCTCCCCGCAGGACTTGAAAGCCAAAGTTGAAGAGGCGAAGAAGGTATACAAAGCGGAGAAGGAGCGTTATCGTCGCGAGAGGGATGAAAGGAGGAAGGAAAAAGAAAAGGACAGGACGTCGAAGAAGGGGGATGAGCCGTAAGTGGCACAAGGCTCCTCGAAAAGCCTTCTAACAATTTCTCTAGAGACGCTTCACAGAACGCTGATACTGCTGCTGAGTCCACCGTAGACATCACACATATTGCTAGTAATGCCAGACATGGCTTTCCGCGGTTCGATATAGTCAACGTTGGTGGATCGGCTCCCCAGAGACACAACACCCATCTTGGTCATTTCCCGCGTCGCCATGAACGGCCTTCTGAAGACCTCTTCACGCGAGCCGTCAACAGGATCAGTAGGAGGCTGGCGGATGTAAGCGTAATCACACACCCAATTAGTCAATACTCACCGTCGATATAGATGGGCTTCACAGAGAAATCTTACCCGGATCTGCCGCAGAAAATCAGGAATCACCTGCCCGCTGATGGGGCTATCGCCAAAGACAGTGAAGATGACATTGTCACAACCTTGTTGGAAGCTATGCTTGCTGCACCGAAGAGTCCTGTTGCCTCTGGCTCTAGGGACATACCTGGAGGGTGGCACTAAGTGCTTCGATATGTTACTGTTACTGTTTCACATCGTTCTATGTCATATGTATCACTGTAGTGCTATTGACCTGTACCGTGTAAAGTATGTGTATTTGATTCGACCAGTTTCACACACGACTGTAGCATTCCGAACTGCCCATGTGATATGGACAAGGGCGGATGGGACGTGAAATGATGGCGTCAAGTGTGATAGTGTCGAGGGTGTGGGTGTTTGACGCTTAGCCGAAGCAGCTGACATATTCCTTCACCCGCACACCAAAATTCTCTGAAGCCCTTCACCCAGCACCTCTCTCCCCAGTACCTGGGCTCAGATATGCCATCGTGGGCCGGCCATCACTGATTCTCTATGTATTAGAGCGTATCATGCGGGTGTGGTGTGATGTCTTCCCAACTCCGATGACATGCAATGCTCGCTGCAGTTGAACATTGTCCCTTGCCATCACATATTTACTTTCGGCCATCTCCATTTGTGTCAGTTAATAGCCTTCCTGCCAGTCACAATCCTCTTCACCCCCATGACTAACACGCACCTTCCAGAACTCCCATATGCCGAGTCAGTCACCTACAATTCCTATAAAAGATATCTATCCTCGGGAGCTTCTGGCTCAGCTCTCCGCGTCTTGCATTAACCAGTAGCGCATCCATATCGCCGCCTACCCGGATCACTCTCCTGGAATCTGCCTGTAGGTCTGTATTTGTCACTGTGGGTCCACCATGTATTTGGTCTTACAACCGCTTCCCCAGGTACTTCGAACATCACCTCAGGCGCCTGTTGGAAGCCCCACCTCCCTCACGAACAACTTCGTTCTGCTTGCGGCTGGAGATCCCTGAGCAGGTTTCGGCTCTAAAAATTCGTTGCATTACCCCTCGTATGTGGTCCCTTGACACGTCAAACCCCAGCGCGAGCTGACGTTATATGTGATCTATCACATGTAGCTGAACTTGATGCTCTATTCTTATACCCCGCTGGTCAGAGGATCCATCTTCTTCAACATGGTACATTCGATGCCACATAAACATCAACCTGCGCCATCTGCCTCGGGGCTCCTACCACCCTCTCTACATGCCCCTGTTGACCACCTAGTCCAGCGAATTCCCGAGCCATCAGCTATTCGTTCCTACCTCCGCACATTTCCCGGTTCAAGGCTAGTGGATGAACTTGAGGAACTCCTCCGAAGTTTTCCAATACGTCAGATTCATGGCAAGTTGCGTTCAGCAGAAGAATGGTTGAACGTTAGCAAGCGGATCTATACCGAGAATGTCCTTTCATGGACGCCTCGTATGCTCTCAATACAAGAGCTACATCGATACCGGTGGGATACGAAGCGTCGATTGGCGGTGATATACCTATTGGAGGAAGCGGTTAAGAGGCTTCACCCGCTGCTGCATGTGCCTCTGACCGAGATGATCATGATTGCTCGACTGGATTACTCGGCTCGTTTTGGAAGGTTGTTTCGAATAAACGAGCTTCCTCTGGAGATCCTGAGCACCGTTTTTCACTATGTCGTCTGGTCAGCGAACGACCCCCAGGAGTGCAATCGTAGTCGGCTGGCTCTGAGTGGTACTTCCAAACTATGGCGGAAGTTGGTGGTTGGGGACCCCACACTCTGGAATACTTTCTGTTATCGAGTGGACTCTCCTGAAAAACTTGCGTTTTCGAAACTCATGGTTGAGAGGTGCGGCTCGGCACCCATGGACATCCGACTCAGGGATACGCAGGAGAGACCATTGATGCAGGAGGATATGAAGAATATCCTGGACCATCTGACTCCACGAAGGAGTCAGTTACGCACTCTGAGCGTCGCAGTGCAGGAGTGGGAGGCAGGCCTCGCATTATTACGCTGGCTACAGGCCTTTGGCATGCAAAAAATCCCCTGTATCCTGAAACGCCTAGAGGTCCATCGTCTAGGCCCTCCATACATCCAACTTGGGCCTGATCAACCACTCAGCTCATCTCCGCTCAGACCCCTTCCACTCCTTGGCGGTGCCTATGTGCCCAGCCTTCGCTGCTTCGCCATCTCAGGTCTTCACATTGACTGGACACGAACAACACTCAAGCACCTCGCCACTCTCGACATTCGTCGTGTCCCACTCGATTCAGCTCCAGATATGGACCGCTTCCGCGACATCCTCCTGGACTGTCCTAACCTTGACCGGCTAGTGTTGCATGGTGCTGGGCCCAAGTGGAGGCCACCTGCCGAGCGTCACCCCCCCGTAACGTTGCACAAGCTCAAAAGTCTTATTCTAGCAGACTTTGCACTTAACTATGCGCAGTTTGTGCTGTCCATCCTCCTCGCCCCTGATTTGAGGGAATTAGCACTCTACGGTTTTACGGGGGAGGATTATACCACACTCTTCGAACAGCTAACTGGTCTGTTTCCTAAAGTCCGGTTGTTGACGATGGTGTCCATTGAGCTCGCGCCAGAGGAACATGGAACTCGGGCCCTCATCCGTCTGTTTGCATCCATGCCTGAAGTGAAGTTCTTGCAGGTATCCAAGATCAGTGAATCATTCTGGGATGCCTTCCACTTCGACCCCAGGACGCTCGATGAGTATCCAAGTCTCATTGACAACATAATCACCGATCCCACACATATCCTCTTCCCCAGCCTTAATTGCCTCGATGTCAATTACAGCCCTTGGCCAGCTCTATGCAGGTTCTTGACTCTACGAAGGCATGTTGGGTACGGCGTCGACAAGGTTTACATCGCCCAACCGTATTGGATGGAGCTGTCCACTGGTGAAAGGAATATCCTTCGACAACTGACCCCAACACTACTGCCTCATAGCCATCCCTCCAAGATTCTTGACGAGGAGCAATCCCTAGACTAACCGGTCCCAGACCTTCTGTTTTAAAATCACTCCAACTGTCTACGCTTGTTCTTTGTGACAGAGTTATCATACCTAATTGCTCTTCTGCTTTCTTTGCTTTCCTGCTTTCGTCGCAATTTGTTTTCTTTATACGGGTGGCAGTGACTTACTGTACATCGTAATTAGACATGTACCATATAGTGCTACAGCGTAGCCGTTACATAATGAATGCATGTGCTTGCAGTCAGGTTACTTTGCTAAGTATCCCACTTGCAGCTTTTTGCGCTTCCTTCCGTTGACCATTGGTGATGATGAATTCGAGTCTGATGAACTATCGGAAGCAGTAATAGGCGTTTTCGCTTTGCGAGAAGCGCCGTTGAGGGTTTTGGATGGTGTTGGTGTAAGATCTCGTCCATTTGCGGGTTTACCGTTGATCTTGACAGTGTGTGAGAAGGGTGTTCGATCTGTGAATCACAATGAAAAAGCAGACCTGTGGGTGATCATTGGGGCTCACCTTGGATGGCATGTTTTCTGAACAACCCAACAAGATCCTTAACCTCCGGCGACGTGATCCTGCGCCCGTGCGCAGGTCTCACCACCAATGGCTCCTCTTCCGCTTCGTCTTCGCCGATGTCCATCTTCGATGTATCGGAGGGAGGTCGATCCTCTGTCACCCTCTTCCTCAGGAAAGTGTGGATCAAGGGGTCAAAAAATGTGTTAAGGGCTGGCGTAAGATATGCTGGGGTATCGAAAATTGTCTCAGCAGATTTTGATGACAGCGGAACCTGATGTTGAATTGGGTCTGATCCGGGCGAAGACAAACTGGTAAGATCGACAAATGCAGAGGAACCAAAAATATCCTGGAATAACGTTGGTTTCCGAGCAGCCGTATCGATGTTCAACCCCCTTGCGGAGGTGTCCTCTTGAGTCAGATTGACGGAGTCGCCAAACGCTACGACACTCCAATTCTGGCTGATACCTAAAAATGAATATTGGAAAGGCTGGGCCGTGTTTGCATACCAAGCTTTACTCCGTAGAGTGAAAGGCAAGGTATACACTTTAGTCGGGTTAGGGCACCGGAGACTAAAGAAGGATATCCGTGTGGTCGGGGACTCGGCTGGATCGAGTTCCTGAAAGACGGCGAAAGACGATCCGGAAGGATGGGTGCTAATTGACTGGATTTTGTTTGCGACAGAATGATGCCATGAAACTGAAATTAGGGTTAAATAACTAGTGTAAGCTTCTCAGTAGGTATTACCCACCAGTATGTGTTGGGACATCCCAAAGAACCAAGTGGGTGCGACCTCCAACAAGTAAATTTCTCCCTCCGATGAAATGCACAGATTGTGGGCTCATGCACTCAGGTGACGTGAGGGCCTGCAGCACAGCATACACTGTAGTTTCATAGACGATGACACAAGACTCATAGCTGACGGCGAGCAATGATCCATCGTGAGACCAGGAGGCACATCGCGGCTTCTCCGAATGGTATTTGAGGGTGGTTCGCGTCACCCAGAACTCTACAGGTATGATAAGTAAAATGGGGTCGCAGTGATGAATCACGAATACTGACCTTCCTTTTCCCCACCCCTCAGCTTCCGATTTCTCAGACGCCATACCTTTACGACACCGTCTTCTCCCGTAGTAACCAATTGTAGTGGCATATCTTCCACCTGCCCAGAGCTAAATACCACCAAAGTAACCTTCTTGTCTGCATGGGGCTTATCAATACGGGTGTTGAGTACCCAGGCCGCGTTCCTTTCGTCCCATGCCCAAAGCTTCAGGTAGACCTCCGCTCTGAAGTCCCCGTCTCCCTCTCGCACATCTACGGTTGCCATCCAGTGTCCCGAGGGCGAGATCACGCAGTGCTCAATTTTAGAATTTTCGACCGGCTTATCCTCTCGTCTGGACACGCGGTTTGAAGGTGACACTTCAAGTTCTGAGACCAATGTAGATGTTGAGGGAGAGTAGACTTGCAGCGAAGACGGGTGAGATGAAGGCAGGAGGATCGTGGACGATAGTGTATGTACGGCTAGAGGTGCAGTAATTGATTTTGAGAACGAGTGATCATGGACATATAGATCAGGATCTGAACATAACGTGGGCGTCATTTAGGATCATATTCTTGAAGTAAAATGTGTCGCGGCGCACCGATTTTCACCCGAGAATAGGTTCTCGACATCCTCAAACTACCAGCATTGACAAATACATATGTTGCGTCCGCAAGTCCGAGAAGATACTCCTCCTCTCCGCTTTTCGGTCTCGTGACTGATACTGTATTGATCGCCGACCCAACTCGAGGTACAAACTCCTTCCTCCCCGTGTGCAGTTGCCAGACGACCAAAACAGCTTCTTCGCCCCCACTCAGCAGGTAAGCACCGTTCGATGTGAACGCCAGTGCGGATACAGCATGTGCGTGCCAATGCATCGACGAAGTTTGCGACTTCTTTTCCACACCCCTTGCATTTACGGCGAGTTCGTCATCCAAGCAGTACCACAACCGAATGACACCTCTATCGTCACCAGTTGCAAAGTATTCTTCTGATGGATGGAAAGCCAAACAAGTAAGGCGTTCAGGAGACACATACTTTGTGAAGCCCGCCGTCAAAGCTGAAGTTTTGGCAACATAAACCTTGTGCCCGGCGGTGGCGACAAGCCAGGCACCACTGGGCGAAATCGCCAAACCTGTTGGAAACCTAGTCTTTCCCACAGCTGATATTTCTGCAGATCTCTGAGAAGTCGAGTTCGTGGAGGCGTCGACGTTTCGTAGCGAAACTCGCATGACAGCAGCGTTGTTTTCTTATAGAGAGATAAAAGAGCGATAAATATTAATAAGTACTTTTACCATAGAAAACAGACTGACATACCCTGTTTTGCGCCTTTGGACGGACGAGATGCCGCAACAAAGACGTAGTCTCTGAACTGCTCATGCGCACAGAGCATATGAATGGGCTGAGCGATATCGATAGTCCGCAGTAAAGCGCCATCTAAGAAATCCCAGATCATCAGACATCCAGCCAAAGAGCCAGTGATCAACTGGAACGGATTGTGGGGATTGATGACTGCGCAAGAGAAGGCATTTGTTTGGCCAGTTCCTGAAGCTTTGGCGGTTGGAGCAGTTAGGGTAGATACAACTTGACCGGTGACGACCGAATGAATCTGCACAGATGAACCGACAAGAGAAAAGAAATAGCTTTGAAGGTCGCGTGAACACCACGAAATAGTGGCTCGAGGTTAGCAAACGCACCCTCCGTCTTTTGTGAATATTGGAGATAATTTGCTCGCAGCCGGAGATGTGATAGATGCCCACTCCCAAGGAACCTCTGCGCCATCCCAGATCGTGGCCTGTGCACTTGGTACGGCATTGTGGTTCGACAACGGCGTTGAGAGAGTTTCTTTTGCTTTGCCTTTTTTCGAGTTCATAACTTTTTTAGACACTGTCCGAGGAGCATGAGAAGAGTTTGTGAGAGAAGCCAGCGCTGGCATCCAAGGAGCAATACGAATGTGAATGACCAGAAAAAAAGTTGGGACAAACAATGCCCAAACAAACTCCATTCCTTAACGCTTTTTTTTTTAGCACACCACTCTCTCCTTGAACAGAACATTTGCTAGACCACAGCTGTCCGAAGAACGATGGAATTTTTTGAACGCACTTCGCAGTGATAGTCCGAGAGTCTATCCCGGTAACCATCTCCCTGATCTCTGATCATCTGTGGCTGAGGACAACGACTGACCAGCATTCAACGTGTTCAATCCCCATTTTTCCGGCCACTCGTTTGTAGGACATCTCCGGATACCTCCCTGCATTCTTCGGCAACATACTCGAAATAACCTACAGACCCCCGTTTAAAATAATGTCCCGTCGCACGCTTTCATCTTCCGACCGACATATGGCAGAATGGTGAAACCATAATGATTACCTCAGCTACCTTCTCCGCCATTCATCCCCCCCCAGAAAATCTCCGGTCAAACCATTCCCAAATAACCCGGTGCATTTAACCTTCTCCTCGTCACGTCTATCTTACAGGTTTTTCTATTTACACCAGCGTACCTTTGGTCTTTTGCTCTCTATTCATGATAATATACCTGAGGTTACAATCGGAAAGTGTACAAATGTCCGTCCTTACCCAACCCTCTGTCCCAAATAGTCTGGCAAGTACAGCGGATGATGTAATTGACCACGATGTGGTTGAAATCCCAGCCTCTGATGGTCTGGTTCCGGTTGCGTAGTAAAACGCATACCGCCCGCAAAAATGCTGCGGTACATCACCAAACAACTCTTGAAGAACATAAACCTAGAATTTACATCCGACAAGAACCCGAACGGAGCGACAAGGAATGTCAAACTCTTCTGGTTTGGCCTGCTTCCTCGCCTCAAGCATGTTTGCTCGGATTCGCTCCTCTTCCACTAGCTCAGCTTTTGTTAGAGGCTCGCGTTCAGGGAAGGTCCAGCCAAGATCTGTCAATGAATACCATAGGGAAATGCGAAGATGCATGTCACTAAAATAGGAAATTAGACCGTGCTGAACGTCACGAAGGAGACACTTACCTCTTGAACCTATCCATGAGTTTTTCAAATCTATTCCTGTTGTGCAGCTCTTCAAGCTCGTCGTCATCGTCCCACCCGTACGGCGAGAGGTCCTGTCTCCTGTTGCGTATTCTATCCTTTAATTCTTCCCACATGGCTTCCTGGCATGCCAAAATACACTGGCAAGAACGATATAGCTGCATCGCAAGGTACCGACTGCTGAGATGGTGCAGTTTTTCTGAAGGAAATAGGTGTCTAGACGTAATCTCTCTCTCATTCAGGGTACCATCCAGTATGAACTGCTTCTTTGGCATCTTAAAAGGAGTAGTGGGCGAAGGCGTAGTTGGCGGAGTTGGCGGAGATGCAGTGTCTCTCTTCCCTCGTTGTGATTTAGGAAACCCATTAGATGCCATGCATGAGGTAGGGGATTCTGGCGCTGTCGTGCTTGACGAAGCCGTTCTTGGTCGGTTACTAAAGACGGAATCTGTGCCAGTCTTGTTGGTATGAGTAGACGTTGTCGACGAGACAGAAAGTGACATTGGGCGGGTCATTGGCACCGGGGTTGGGTAGTAAGTAGACTGGCGTGTGTTCAATGTATCCGTCTCGGGCTCCAGAACATAGGTGGTAACGATTTGTGGGGGAAGTGGCTGCATTGGTGCGAGAGGTGGCATTGGGAAGTGTAGGACAGGCCCCACCATGACTTGGCGAAAATATATAGTGAAATACCCAGGCAATAGAGCTTACAGAAGATGTCAATTAGGCCAACGATGATCTGGCGGTAGTTTCTTACCTGTCGGTTTAGTATTGATAAATCGGTGTTCGAACACAGAGTTATACAATGACTCCAGAAGGGCATGATCGTGCGTCAATGTGCTCTTTGCGGCCTGATCTATATTTTCGTGTTGGAGACCATTGGGTAAGTGGATGGACGATGTTTTCGGTCTCGGCCTCAACGCTTGTGTGAACCATCGAGGGAGAATAGGAAACACGAGGTCTACACGGAAGTGTCGTGAGGTCACGCGGAATGACAATATGGAGACCAACCTTCGTCAACAATTTCACATGAACCGCCCGGGGTAAGAACTCGATTGATTTCCTGAGAAGCGAGGTCAATTGATGGCTGCTGATGGCACCTGTCCCACCACTCACCTCGAAGATGTTTCCCCACTATGCTCTGGTCAGTTTAGAGGATGAATAAATGTGGCACGCTTCTCACCTTGTTCTCCGGAACCCCCTTAGCGATCATTGAAACATGAACATGGTCAAATTCGTCATCCTCAAAAGGTAATTTGGTGGTCAAACTGGGAGGATTGTCAGGGTTAATGAGGTTTCCCTTCACCTGTCACTCACAAATTACCGTGCTTCCACTCTATTCGGTTCGCGATTGATGGATCCAGGACTGTGAGGGGTATCTGGACATTGACCAGGTCGAAGCCAACCTAGGGCCGACGTAAGTGGCGGTGACTCTGGCCAACATAGGCGACGGCTTACGAATTCGCAATCGAGGAATTCCTTCGCCGCATCGATCACCCACGTTCCAAGCTGCAAGCATGTCCAATGATTAGCCACTACCGCACACGTTCCACAAGCTAGCTGACGCACCCCACATCCGAGGTCAAGGACCCTTCGTGGTCGATGTTGCCCAAGGTTGATGAAGGAAACAGAACCCTTCAAACGCTGGATGAAGTGGTTTTCTAAAGACTCCCTGTCGGACATCGTCAGCCAGTATATCCGACACCAAGGTTCCTGCAAGACCAACAGTTCGAGAACCGCCCGATCATAACAGAGCGGGTATGGCGCCTTCTCGCTATCGTAGGAATGATGTCGCTGGCCGTGCTTGTAGACAAAGTGGCCTTCTTTCCGTGTCGTGGAGCGTCTGGTGTCGAAGCTAGAGGCCGAGATAGTGGAGTGGGTGGATTGGGTGGACCGGCTACTGGTCCCTGACTGTGAGATTTTGCTGGGTGAAATGAGAGAAGAGAAGTGGTGGACAGCCAGAGTTTGTGTCATGATTGGAGGTCGGGAAGAAGGGACGGGCGAACGGAGATGAGGAAGACAGGGATATCAGGCAGGGATGGGAACAATGAGCATTGTGTAGTAGCGAGAGATGATCGGAACGCTATTTATGACGCCCCGATTCTCCATCAAACCATACATTCATCCCACATACCGATATCCATCATGCGTGCCCAGAATATCCCCCAGTCTGTCAGCACCCCATCGTCTCCGTGGGGGTCTAATTAACCCAGGCATGGCCATCAATGGAGGTGCTTTGGCACTTGTGACGGGGTCCCTCCTCGGTCCTGCACCTGCTAGGCATCTGACCTCAGTCTCTCCTCACCTCATCCACAAGATCACCAAGCAAAGACTGGGTATTGACCCAGCCGCTCAATGGAAGCGGTTGGGACAGGAGCAAACTCTGCACGACCATCATTTTCTGTCTGACAACACCAATCAGGCGTCCACCTATCATATATCCTTGATATCTGATATCCATGAATCCCAACGCCGCCAAAGCCGTAAAAATGAAAACCAAGGCTTGTCATACCCCTCCCACCCGCAATACTTCTCCTTCGAGGACGCACATGCGTTTTTAATTGCACTGGGGAACAATAGTGGATAGCTTCAAGGCACACTCGTGGCATGCAACAAGATCCTATGCGGCTCGTAGTCTAAACCAACCGCTCCTCTCTATCTCCACAACTGTGTTGAGTAAGGCGCTCCTTGACCCCCAGGCAACTGATGTAAGGACACCGCCAGTTAACATCCGATACGAATAAGAATATAAAAAGGCCTTGAAATGATGGTAATGGTGGTGTATCCGCGAACCTTATTCCGAAGTTCGCCAGGGTGAGATCAATTGGATTATTCCTATGTCCTTTCAAGCGCATATGCTGTGACTGCCCCAGAAACTAAAGTAATATGTTGACCCGATGGCATTCGACACAAACATTGATACCTCAAACCCTATGCAATGGCCTTCTGGCATCACGGGAGAAGTATCAAATAGCAGACTCGTACGAGAACTAGAAAAAATGGCTATTATACACCAACATAACTGCGCAGCTCTGGGATGGTTAAGGACTCTGATTTCCCTATACGGGTAATCCAGTTCCCAAGTGTAATCCCTCCAAATATGTCGAGATAGGTCACACCACCACTCTATACCAGAATGGATTAGATGTCATGCGGTCAGCCTATAGAACATTCTTACCTTGCCATTAGCCAAGAATAGTGATTCCAACGATCCCGTGTATTTCTTCAACTTATTCTGACCCCGTAAGAGGGAGAGTGTGTTGGCGGCTGCTATGTCTGCGTGAGCAATCGCCTTGAGGGCTTGCTTCTGTTCCTTCCAATCAATGACGTCGCCGATGACAAAGATATCTTGATGTCCCGGTAGTTGTAACGTGGGATCGACTTTGACGAGTCTTCGCGATGTTAAAGCATCGTTTCCAAAGGATTCCGCGAAGAGAGCTGTGTTGGGCCGCTGACCACGTGTGGAGATCTCATGAATAGAATTTAAACATCAGACCCGCGACACCGGACGTTAGATTACTATGCTCACTACTAGATCAGCTTGTATGTTTTTGCCTTTCCGGGTCTTGACTTCCGTCACCTTCTCGCCGGGGTCGGGAATTGCATCAAGATGATCGTCAAGGACTAGATCGATATTCCTCTTTTCGAGACTTTTGAGGACGGCGGTGCGAAATTTTGCGGGGTAGAAATCATTCAGAGGAAGGGAAGGACCATGAACAATAGTGATTTTCTTGTCCTATCGCACTCCGTCAGCGAGGTTCAAGTATCCGATAATTGATTTCTCACAGAGAATACATCTCTCAGTTCACCAGCAGTTTCTAACGACCAGTTCCTCAACATCAATCACAATAAAAGGAGCGGAGACGTACCGCAACCCACCGCTCCACCACCCACGAGCACGATACTCTCGGCCTTCTCGAACGCTTGCCTAGCCGAGTTCAGGTGACTGTCAAGACCGTCCGATCCCTCTGGGAATCCAAACGGGCTGTCCCATGAAACGCCAGGAGAAAGTATCAGAACGCGATATGAGATTGTTTCCCCACTGGAGACAACAACAGAACCGCCGCCTTCCTTCCCAGGTTCGACCTTGGTAACTTGACCATGGACAAATCTGCCTTTACCCTTCAGGATAGCCTCAATCGGAACGAACACTTTGTCTTTGAGATTATCCCTATCGGAGACAAGTATGCGTGCAGAAGCAGGGAAGAGGATGTAATGGGGTCGTGGATCAATGACAACAAGGTTGAACTTCGTCGTGTCGAGTTTCTGGGTGAAAAGATGTGCGGCACGTGCGCCTGCACTTCCCATACCAACAATGACCACGTTCGGGAGGCTTTCTTGAGACATGGTGTCCAAGCAACAGTTCCGGATATCGTGGAAGGTCAGAAAGGCTCAGCCAGTCCGGGTAGTTAGGGAGAGAAGGAGCTGACCCAGGGCGACTAGGCAGGCATCGGGTCCTTTTAACCTTGCTTTGAAATCCGCAATTTATTCGCTTACGATAACAGCCAAGTCTCGACCTTGCGCGACCCTGTTACGGTGACAGCTTCCCATGAAGCTGAAGAGATTTGTCAGGCGAGACGGTATGTCAGAGAGAAGTTCTATGTGAAAGTGGAATGTGAGTCTGGAGCTTTTATGACCCCACTTCCACTGATGCAGTGTCTAAAAGCCCCGTGCCAATAGGCACTCCCTGCGGTGTGCTCTCTTTTTAAAATTACCTGGGGACGCTATTTTGGTGGTCTGTCGTGTCACGACGTTGGAGTTCAGAATGAGATTGGACAGCGGCAACGAAGATACAGCCCTCCAGGCTCCCCCTAAGGATGAGGCCTATGATAGGAGTCTCCAGGCGCGTAGGCACTCACGGAGGAGTAGGATCAAAAGCGTCACAGGCACAGCGGCCGTCGAGGACTCCAGGGCCGTGGGAAACCATCCCTGCAGCTCTTTCCAGATGACTGATGTCATGTCATACCACAGTACCAAACCATGCCTCGGCGTAAGCCAATTTCTGGGAAACAGAAAAAGGAACAACAGCAGATCAAACGCGCCGTCAAACGTGGGGACATTCCGCCACCAGAACCGACGAAGAAGCCTTCCCGTAAGCACAGGCTGGCCAGGATAGGCCCAACTGGTACGGTTGTCGGTCATCCAAGCTCGGATTCCGCCATCGCGTCGGCTAGAAAACTCCAATCGACATTCATCCAACTACCACCCAAATTTCTCGAGGAGACCAAGGCTATCGCATCTACTGTCCCCCTTCCACGGCCTATCGGATATGATGTCGCTCTGTTCCATGATTTTTCGGCGGAGGGACTACAACTGAACCAGGACCCACTTTCATGTCCTAAACGTCCCAAGTGGCGGTTTGATATGTCTAAGAAAGAGGTTGAGCACAACGAAGAAGGTATCTTCAAGAAATGGCTGGCACAAACCGATCGGCTAGTCGAAAACTGGCAGAGGAGTAGCGGACCCGAACCGTCGAAAGTCGATGAAACGGAGAATCAGTACGACCCGCCGTTGCACCCCCCCCGGTCGCCCACGTATTTTGAGCGCAACCTCGAGGTTTGGAGACAATTGTGAGCTTGCCTTGTCTCAATTCTCGTTGCTCCTGTCTTATGGGAAAAAACCTGAACAGATGGCGTGTCACCGAAATATCTCAGATCATCCTCGTTCTTCTAGATTCCCGATGCCCACTCCTCCATTTTCCGCCGTCACTGGCTACCTACCTCATCGATCGTAAAATCATCTTCGTCCTTACAAAGGTCGACATCACTGGTCCTGTTCGCGTCGCCGCGTGGTTGGACTATTTTAGGGCCCATTACCCTCATATACCGGTCGTCCAGGTTGAATCATATACAGAAAAAGAGGCTACAATTGTCCATCAGGGGAGAAGGCAATATGAACCACGCCTGCCAGAAAACTTTCGGCAACATCTGATTGAAACGGTTAAAGCAACTCACAAGGAAATATTGCAACCTCCAGAAAAGGTCGCCCGGAATCCCGACTGGTTGAAAAAATGGATACCACCGGTGAAGCGAGAGATTGACTGGAATGGTATTTTGAATGCGAGGGGAGGCCAAGTAGGCATGGTGGTAGGTAGCGCGGTAACACCAAAACCAAAGCCCGCAGAAGATAAGGCTGATGAGGGCATGCATAGCACCAAGGAACCCGATGTCCTCACAATTGGACTCATAGGTAACAACCAAATCCGTCTCCATGCGCACTCCGTGCTCACATATACAGGTCAGCCGAACGTTGGAAAATCATCCTTATTGAACGCCCTGTTTGGTACCCAGAGGGTGCGTGCATCCAAGACGCCAGGGAAAGTAAGAATAACGACTACATTTGACGGTCCGAAAGTGACACCTATTTTGTGTACAGACGAAACACTTCCAAACGCTGTATTGGACACACGATGTCCGTCTTGTTGACTGCCCAGGCCTGGTTATGCCGAACTACGTACCTATGGAGATGCAAGTAAGCACGGTTATCACTCGATTGATGCACTATATTAAAGGATCTCCAGGTTCTTTCTGGCATCCTGCCCATCTCTAAAGTTTCCGCAATACCAGCATGCATTGATTATGCCGCCCGGCTTCTACCATTGGAGCATATATATAAACTCGGCCATCCGATTTCTTCTGAAATTACCACAGAGGACAAACGGACTTGGAGAGAAGGCATAGAACCGCCGAACCCGCAGAAACCGAAGCCGGTCCGATGGACTACCATAGACGTCCTTACGGCGTACGCGACCGTTAAAGGCTGGGTGACTGCCAAGGCGGGACGGCCTGACATGCATAGAGCCGGTAATGCCGGTGAGTGCAATGCAGATTTTTGAGCTGAAGATTATACGTTCATGTCGCGTGTGTTCAGTGCTTCGCGCGCTTTCCGAAGGTCGGGTGTCATGGGCATTTTGGCCGCCGGAAACCCTGCTTGATGTAATAGTCCACCAAAGCGTAGAGGCTGATACAGGTATTTGGATTCCGGTTCGAGATAAGGAGGATGAAGGGAGTAGCAATGAAAGTGACGATGAAGAGGAGCAAGCCATGACGGTGGACGATTCAGAGTCCGAGAGCCCCTCAGATGAAGAAAGGGAGGAAGCGGATATTCTCGCGGTCAGTACCGGGAGATTCAGTACCTTACAAATCAGCGGCAGGGAGAGTGAGGAAGAAGGTAGTAATGATGAGGACTGACGGAAATATATCGGCAAGTTTCGTATCGAGGACATCCCCATTCGCGAAAATACAGGTCATGAGCATTAAAAAATATCGGTGATCGGTATTCGTGTTAATTCTTCCCTATGTCCGAGTGGCCCCAAGATATCCACAAATTCAGTCTCTGTTCATTGTCACTTGATACTATTGATTACAACCGGCGGGCCGGGATGTCCTTTCCGCGATGAGGGCTTCGTCCTGAGACTTACGATTCGAAAGTGCAGTACATAAAAGGGTTGTAGCCGTAGGTAATTCAACACTAGAAAATGCACCTCGTTGCCTCATTGGTTATAGCAGCTATCTTCGGCCGGACTGTCCATGGTCAAACCGTGTACATGGCCGGAGACTCAACCATGGCCCGCAATGGAGGAGGATCCGCAGCACCTGGAACAGACGGTACGTGCATCCTCCCTCAGACGGCGAGGAATCGATACTCAGCTTGTTGACCTAAGGTTGGGCACAGTATTTGGGACAATATTTGACAATCCCAGTTGTTAACGACGCCGTTGCCGGTCGGTCATCCAGGTCATACACCGACGAGGGACGTTTTAACGCCCTCATAAACACGGTTAAGAGCGGTGACTTTGTGATTATCGAGTTCGGTCATAACGATGGGACATCCGGATCTGTCGACAATGGAAGACAATGTGCCGTCGGAGATGGGTACGACACTACCGCAACAGTGACTAACTCTGCGTAAGGCTTTCGGTTTCGTATCGTGATGAAAACATATGCTCAAACATCTGAAGAGGACAAGCCCTCGTAATCCATACCTTCCCATACTACATCCAAAATGCCGTTACCTCTCTCCAGGCGAAAGGCGCGATCCCTATAGTCTCTTCGCAAACACCCGACAATGGTTGGGCTAATGGTCAGATTGTTGCCGGACCTCGGTTCGTGGGGTATGCGCAAACTGCGGCCAGCCGCACAGGTGCCACATATGTCGATCATTATGGTTATGTTGCACAAGCGTATGACAGGCTTGGACAGACTGCTACGACGGCTTTCTATCCTGTCGATCATACACACACGACGCCTACGGGCGCAAACGTCGTTGCGCAGGCTTTCGTGAGAGGCCTATTGTGTGGGAATAGCTCGTTGAAGTCGAAGGTCAATTCGGCTGGTCAAACTGTCCCGAGTGAGTGATTTCTTTGCTGTGCATTGTCAAATAGTCTAGCTGAGATTTGGTCCAGATGGATGCTTGTAGGTCCCGCATGTATTATGAAACAGATGAGGATTTTTTGGTGGGAGGGATGTCAAGAGCGTAGTCCTTCAGTTTTTGTTTGCATGTATTTGAGACACTGATGGTGTTGGCGCATCAATAACTTTTGAGTCTGGACGGTGATACTCGTAGTGTCCTGCTATGACAGTAAAGAAGCGAACTCTCGCATGTCGATGTTCATTCTAACCCACCTTTCAGGATCTAACATTCTGTTATCTGCATATGACCCGCAATGACTTACTGCTCCTCGATACCATAGATTCCCCAGAATACATAAAAGGAGACCTTTCTGATGATGGTGGGTTGCTAATCGCCATGGTTTAATTACATCTCTAATGTCTATCCAGAACTTGACATCCCATCACATCTGGTGCCACCCAATCCTGACGATTCTGACAGTAAGTTGGAACATGATGTCGAACGTTTTTGTAGTGATGTTTCATGTAGTTCTGCCGTCGCAGGTGCATCCTTCATACCCCTATGGTAATCCTACGAACATCAAACACCCCGCCGCAAGACCAAGACCTCCATATGATCCAACATCCCGCGCTCTGTTCGAAGACATGGGCTACGCTGGCGGAGGCATCAATGGTGCTCTACGTTGGCGAGATCTAGCGTTAGACGAACTCTTCCCAGTTGACGAGGAAAAGGAAGAAGCGTTACGGGCAATACAAGCTCGGAAGATGGCTAGTGGAACGTCAGGTCATAATCCCCAGCCGCAGCAGCATCCACCCCAACCTCAAATGGATCAAACGATGGACGGGGACGAGGAAGATGAAGGAGACGAGAATGATGAGAACGATGAAGCTGAAGACGAAGAAGAAGACGATGTTGATGAAGAGGATCCTGATGCCGAAGAGGAGTGAGGTGAACCCTCGACGTTTGTACAGGCGCTCAGTCGCTGAGCTCTTGGGGATTGGTATTCACTTGTGTTCTCTTGTCTCCGCTGCCTCCCAGCTATACAGCCGCGTGGGATCATACAAACGCGGCCCGCCTCTCGATCTATGGGTGTCCCGGTTGCTCACCACACTTCCTAAAAACTAGAGGTAGATCATGGGATCAAGCCCCGGGCTTCTTCCTCATGCGTTCTATTCCGGACTTGAATGCATGGATTCTGTTAGCGGCGGCCGGACTAATTTTGGGCTTTTCTGTATGCTGCAGAGAGACGTGCTGAATATACTTCACCTTCCCGGCGGCTCGAATGGCCCGCTTACCCGCCTTACTGAGCCTTTAAATCATAGAAACCTTGTCCCACCCACACAAGAATATCGCAGAATATGTTGGGCCTTCAACTTATTGGACTATCCCTTCTCTTCCTCGGTGTTACCTCGCAGACGGTAAGGCTGGCAGGCGATTCGACCATGGCTGTTGGAGGGGGCGGTGGCGGAACACAAGGTTCATACACTCCATTTTGCATACTCACTCCTGACCCAATCATTGGAGTTTAGGGTGGGGCGTGTTCCTGTCCCAGTTCTTCACGATCCCTGTCGTCAACAACGCCGTTGGGGGTGAAAGCGCTAGGTCATACAGCGACCAAGGCTTGTTCACGGACCTCATCAATAGCGCTCAGGAAGGTGACTACGTCATCATCGAATTTGGCCACAATGATGGGAGCGCAGGCGCTGTTGACAACGGGAAGCAAGATGCCGTAGGAGATGGATACAATATCACCAGTATAGTTACTACATCGAGGTAAGTAGTAATACCCACAATTTCCATGCAAAGGCCACTGATATATGATTGAATCCCAGCGGTTCTCAAATTCTGATTCACAGTTTTGCTTTTTACATCGAGAATACTGTAGCTTCCCTGCTCCAGAAAGGCGCCATACCTATCATCTCATCACAAACCCCGGACAATATTTGGACCAATGGCGCAATCGCGGGTCCCAACAGATTCGTCACCTACGCTCAGAGCATTGGAACACGGAGGAGTATCACTTATGTCGATCATTATGCACATGTTGCTTCGGCCTTTGATGCTCTGGGTCAAACGCAAACCACTACATTCTACCCGAATGATCACCTTCATACGAACCCGGCCGGCGCACTTGTTGTAGCTGAAGCCTTCGTGCGTGGACTGTTGTGTGGAAACAGCTCCCTCAAGTCGAAGGTCAACTCTGCTGGGCAAGGAGTTCCAGGTACTTTCTGGCAAATTATACGTCTCAGGGCAGCTGATACAACCCGTTTACAGGCGAATGTTTGTAGTCAAGGAACCACTGTTCCACGGTTCACGAGAAGAGCTCTGTTGATTCAAGAGTAGTTGGTACATGTTATAGAATATATTCCACTCTGCATAGCACGCGGATACAGTGTCTCCACGTGACTGGACCAAGGGATTCAATGGGATGTGACGGTGGTGCAGCGTTGGTGATGCTCAACAACTCTTCCCAATGGCTCACTCTCAGGTCTGCGGACGACCGCAGCTCTACTCTCCGACCAGATGCTCGCTCGTCTCTTGACTATCACCCTTCGACAAAACGGAATGCGAATGACTTAGACCGCCTGAAGCAGGGCGGAATACCATCGCGGAGCTTAACTGCTCTGAGCACCCCTCATGACTACGTCCTCGAAAAGATGTATTATCACACACGCAAGTCAGAGAGCGCCTTACCCCTTCCAAACGAGTTGGATGTCAATCATCCGCCACCCAACCGTGATTATTCCCAAACGGGGGATGTGCAGCACATGAGCCCCGCAGAAACCAATACGTACCAGAATACGACGTCACGCACCCTAAATGAACCCGCTAACTCTCGTGAAGGCGCTGTCAGCGCAACGCCCACAACTTCATTTGCCAGCAACGTCTCCCCAACAACAAGACTCTACGACCCATTTGACGGTTCGCCTCTGGGCATCATTGCGTCAGCAGAAGCAACTATGCGCGACTCACCTACACACGCAGAAAGCAACACCAATGAAGAGTTATGGGCACACCTTTCACGAGTACTTGACCTTCAAAATCAGATCGCTCGGATGCATGTGGACATGGAGGGTATCGGTCTCGGAAAGCAGGCGGATGGAAAAGGGAAGGGATCGTTAGCAAATCCATCGCGGCCTACTTTTACTCGCCCGAGAACGACCAGTACCGGCTCTGTGCAGGGAGCTGACATTGGAGACGAGGAGGGTGTAGGGGCTGTGGACGAAGAGTCAGAGAAGTTAAAGGCCAGAGAACGGGAATTCAAGAAATTGGCCACGCAGTTCGAAGGCAGGAAAGAGGCAATCAATGAGATGATGGCCAAAGTTGGTATTTTATCCATTTCACCTCGATTACATTTCCGATGTGCTGCACCCTCCAGCTCGACGATCTTTCCCAGGCACTTACAGAATTTCACTCTCTTCAAGCTCCCAAGATCGAATTCCCAAGCTCATCCCGTCGCGAGTCGCTGAGCCCAAGCTCAGGCGACCAAATTCAAATCCCTACCGTCATCCCGCCGAGTACCTCTACGTCTCCTGTTAGTCCAGGTGATTCTAGCATTCAGTCTTCCACCTTACCCCTGCGGATTCCCGCCCCGCGTCTCCAGTCATCTAGGCCAGAGAAGGACACAAATTTCAATTTTGGTGCAAAGACTCAGCTTCTCGCCCCTTCCTTGGCCCGAAAGGGACCCGCTCCCCCTTTGATCATAAACTCAATCGAGCCCGGCTCCCAGGCCCACATGGTTGACAGTCCGGTCTCTGCAGCGAGCCTGAAACTGCCGCGTGAAGCTCACTGATCTACTCGGATGACTTGGCTGAGTAAACTTGCTAACTCGTCCCTGCCTCCCCGTCATAGCATTACATTTGTAGCTAGGAACAGCATACGCTCAAGGAGAGAACGCAGAATTGACTCCTGTACGCGGCCCTAGTTGAGTAGGGAATACAGCTGTCTGCACCTTTGTCTGAGCCTATTCTGCCGAACTCCGAGAACACAATGGGGTGACATAATTCGACTCGTTCATCAGCCTCAACCGTTGTTGCTTTTGACTCCACTAACCCAGATATGTTCCCTTCGGCACAATGATGGCAAAATTTTTCCCGAACAATTACATCCAGATTTAATCTCTGATTTGCGAGGGCTTGGCCAGCTGCTCCATTACAACCACAAATTTAGCACGACCCTATTTTTTGTTCCCGTCAACCGCAGTTCCTCCTGTGCACTGTGGAAATAGAAGAGGACAAAACCGTTGCTGTGCACCAAGGTAACCACTAATGTTCGGTTAGACGTATATATAGGACAGGTTTGTCACCCATGGCCTTCATTCCTACTGTTCTCCTCTTGGCCCCTCCTCTGTGCTAAGTAATTGTTTGACTAAAAATGCCCGTGCCACAGTCGATGCTAGATACTGGTTTCCTGGTTTTGACGTTGCTTGGCGGCTTTGTGCCATGTGTGCGTGCGGACACGTACGACATGGTGAAAGAATATGCAGGGGCGACCTTTTTCAACGATTGGGCGTTCTATAATCACTGTGGGTGACACATCTCGGTCCTTAGACTGGGGCCACGTTTTGATAGATTGATTTTATAGTCGATAATTTGACAAATGGAGACGTTGTGTTTGTCAACAGTTCCTTGCACAAGAAAGTGTCGTTTCTCATTGAATGGCCAACAGGTTCGTTGGCGCGACCCAGGCGGCTCAAGCCAAGCTCGCGTTCGTGGACCCGGCAACGAACAATGCAATCATCAAGGTTGACAACACTTCAACGGTTCCATTCAATGAGAAGAGGAACTCGGTGAGGATACAAACGAACAATATGTACAGCGTTGGAAGTTTGTGGACCGTGGATCTACTTCATGTGCCCTACGGGGTGAGTCTCCTGAACATAGATTGCATTCTTATGGACGACAACAAATCAATGTCCACAGTGCTCCGTCTGGCCTGCATTCTGGTCGCATTCACCGAACTGGCCGATTGGGGGGTAGGCTCAAGCCTGTCCAAATCCGAAACCGACACTCATTTTTACCATCTGTAGAGAGATTGATACCCTCGAGGGTGTCAACCTTCAAACGCACAACCAGATGGCCCTCCACACGAACCCAGGCTGCAAGCAAGTTAATCCAAATCAGACAGTCAACTCCACTTTCATCCCCAACACTGACTGTTCATATCTGACGAATAACAATCAAGGATGTATTGTTTCCGATCCTGACACGGCCTCATACGGAGCCGCATTTGCCAATGCAGGTGGTGGAGTTTGGATTACTGAGTACGCCGAAAGTGGAATCTCGTACGTATTGGTTCTTCTTTCTCCTCCACTTATTTTCCACTAGAAGATTGGACGAGCTGATGAGTTGATTGTGCTTGCCAATAGGATATGGTTCATGCCCCGAGCCAAAGTACCGAGTGTTATCTCCTCCAACTCCTCCACGATCGATACATCATCCCTTGGCACGCCCACAGCTAATTGGCCCACAGGGGGCTGTGACATGAACACGTTCTTTGCTCCTCAGAACATTATATTTGACATCACTCTTTGCGGAGGTGCGTACTCTCAATCTGTCGTCCTTTGCTTTTGGGCATATCAAACTCGTCAGACTTCGCCAAACCGCCCCAAATATTCTCTCAAACATGTCCAGGAGTATGTTACAATGATTGGGTGGTCGGAAACGGCTCCAGTTTTTCCACGGCTTACTTTGAGATCGCATCGATGCGTGTGTTCAGTAAATCTGGGACGAATACGGTGGTCAACCCACAAGGAAACCCAACGTCAACCTCGGCCTCGGCACTCACGGCTTCTTCGCCTAGTGTGCTGATGTGTGCTGCGAGTTTGTTCAGTGTGGCTCTCGGTGGTTTATTATTTTGCCAATGAGAAGCTCCACGCTGCGAATAGACTGTGCTATGTAAATTTATGATGGACTGTCGCTACCAACGCAACGGAAAGTTACCTTGGAATGTAGTGTTACTTCTTGGATATACATGGACCGGTGCACTGGTTTATTTCTCCTTCATCCTGGGGGGTCTCTGCAAGAACAAGTTATAGCTAGAAATTGTGTGCTCGCTGCACGTACGGCAGAAATCCCACTCCAATGTCATGGTTTACTGGCTGTGGTGGATACCTGCTGCGAAGAAATGATACTCCACGATGCAATATCAATCGTCAACTGTTCAGAAAATAGAAAAAGATTTATGGTGTGGCACTTCGAGTGAAATGAAATGGCGCTCTAAACATAGAGTAAACACGCTGTAGGGATCTCCAAGGTCTATTCTTGTTGTGCAACGGAAACATAGGAAAAAAAGGATCCCATGGTACGACGCGGGTGGGATTATTACAAGCCTGACGTTGGGAAGGACAACACTTGCTGTGAAACAAAGCCATGCAGTTATCCGACCGCAGCAAGCCATCTGCACATTGTGCGTTAAAGATTGAATCCTGTCACTTTAGGCGCCGGGGACACAATTCAAACTTAGGGTCTGGATTCTGCGTTTCGAGTATGAGAGCACAGGATTTAGAGTCGATGATCCGGTGCTGTTGAATGTTTAGGTTCTAGTCCTATTTACTTACCGACACCTGGACACGGGACTTGCAATCGGTCAGCGATGTCAAGTTTCGACATTCCAGGAATCCCAAGCGATTCAAATGAACTGGATTATGACGACGAAGACCAACCACTAAGCTCGTAACCTCGGCATGATGCCCCCGGCGTTCACCGCAGGCCTAATGGATGCAGAGCAGGACAAAAGGTGCTCTGAGGTCTAGACTCCATGCAACGAGGCAAGCACCAGGAGCACCCAGAAGATGATGACAGATGATGACAAGATGTCCAGTCACCAGGTTCGCAAGCATGCTTTTGGAGGAGTGCTGACGATGGGGGTTCCGACCAAAATAATTCGCGACGGTTTGAAGGGCAGAGCGCGCAGATCAGTCGCCTGTTGACGTCAAGCCGAAGCCAAACAATGATGACGTCAATGACGGATGATGCACAGCTCAAGCGCGATTTCTCTTGACTATCGCTGTGTGCAGGCGCGTGTACGCCTCGAGGCTGCGTACTCTTCAGCCTTTTCCACAAAGTTTAGGTATATAAGCACCCCTGACTTGACCTCGTCGCCATCAGGTCCCAGTATGTCCGCTTCGAAACTCCTCGGTCTCCCCCCTACTTCTCCGGAACTTAAATCCATCGTGCCTTTTCTCCAACGTGCAGAGGAACTCAAAATACATGAGCCCATCATTGCGTATTGGTGTACGTTCCCTGATTGCCCCTTTTCACTCCAGTCATTCCTGATGCGATCTGCCAGGTGCATACTATGCTGCCCAAGTCGGTCTTGGTTTAAAGGCGCGCGACAATGCTTCGCGTGATCTCTTGTTCAGTCTTCTTGGAGTACTCGAACATATGAAGAAAGAGATCGGGAATGTCGATGCCATTGATAGCGAGGCTGCCAGCGCAGCGTTCGTTGAGAACTTTGCTCTAAAAGTCTTCCAGAGCGCAGACAACGAAGATCGGAGAGGAGCTGCTACGAGGTCGGTATACCTTAGGCTTACACTCAACACGTCCACGCACTAACATAATTTCGCAGGACAACTGCAAAAAAGTTTCTCGCAGCTTCTAATTTTCTAGAAGTTCTGAAGACGTTTCCGAAGGCTGATGTTTTGGAATCTGTACGCCTCTGCATTTGGTTGATCTTTCTCCTGAATTCGATCCGTTGCATAGAATGAAGAGAGGATTCGTTATGCTAAATGGAAAGCAGCTGACATTGCTAAGGCCCTGCGCGAAGGGCGTAAGCCTGCACCGGGTCCGGCAGAGCAAGAACAGGACCTTCCGCAAGAAGCTGGCCCCCCACCGAACGAATACAACACAACTTCGTCTCGCTTGGACCATTACGGCGTTAACACGTCCTCTGTTCCTTCTCCTTCTCTTCCAGTTGATCCGCACGGCTCTCCAAAGAAGAACGGAAAAGCCCATCATCGCGATGGGAGCTGGAGCAGTACACATTCTACATCCCAACCCTCACCGCCATCGAAACCAAGGAAAGCGCAAGCTCCCGAAGACGCTGGCGCATGGATCTCACCCTCATCCTCTCCTCCCCGTCTGAGTGCTATGAAGTCAATGGGTCAGGATGGAAGCCCAGAAGGTAAAAAACGGGTTCACTTCAGCTCCTCCGCTGAGGTCGTACCCCCTCTTCCACCACTTCCACCCAAAACGGCCAGTCCGACCGTGATCTACCAGGGTCCCTCGAGCATCTATGCTCCTCAGGAGGAGAGCCCACCTTCATCACCATCAATGCCAAGGATAGGTAGCTCTCCTCCTAAAGGTCACATAATTGCACCTCCCCCGCCTCCCTCACAGGCTTCACCATGCACAAATATTTACGCCACTCCAACACAATTATCGAAGGGCTGTTCTTCATCGCCCCCTCGATCATACCCAACGGCTGTTCCACCTTCATATTCAGCTCCCGTAGATGTTTCTCCCTCTCAAGCCGTGGAAATGACACCGAGCTTGATAGCGAAGGCGCAGAGACACTGTAGGTTTGCTATCAGCTCCCTGGATTACGAAGATGCAGAGCAGGCGAAGAAAGAGCTAAGAACGGCCCTGTCCATTCTTGGTGGTCTTTGAACGCCCCCACATGATTTTTGGAGCCCAGTCTGCATTCCTTCTCCCTTTATTTGATCATTATCCTTGGGTTCCCCTCTGCAATATTTGCTATACGCTGCTCGAACATCATGCATCATGTACGGAAGCTTGGTCGAATATGTCTTGGTGGATGAAATTTTCATGAATGTGTCCCGATCCGGGAAGCTCGAGGGCGACACAGAGAATAGCACGTTTTGATCCGTTCATCTGAGATTCCTGAGGTATATCTTTGACCATCACAAAGGTTGAGCAATTATCGTTTGAAGTGAATAGAAACAAGTGACCCTCCGAGAGTTCATCTTTTCTGCAATTATCGTGGAGCTAGAAACTTTCGCTTGGGCAATTCAATCAGCCTCGCGGCACAACCCTCCCCGAAGGCTAGCCCTAAGTCGACAGCGATGCTCACGCTAGAACCATGCTGTCGGACTCGGTCTCTCCATAATTGGCGCATGAGGCATAGTCTACATAATGTGAGTCAGATAAGGCCAATGTCTGAATTATTCAGGCCAAGAGCGGTTCACATAAGTATTACCATTCTCCGACCCACTTGAGTTCCGATTCGGCCATCCCATCCTCGCCGCCCCAAACCGCTGGCAATGCACATTGAACACCATTCTCACTGCCTCCTTTCATCCTTGCCCTTTTCATTCATGCGGCGGATTATGAGGTTGCGAGGGTCAACCCATATTGGCATTCCACTGCCGTTTGGGCATCGCCTACCGGCACTCCTTGTGAGAATCCCTCCATAGAAAGCAAAGTTTATCTTTGCATTGTTGAGTTCATGTCACAAAGGTGGGTTGGATCTCCGGGTGAGCCGTCACCTACCTTTAGCGAAACAGACTCACATCATCATTTTCACAAACTTCATTCTTGTGCGAGTTGGTTTAAGTAGAGTGATAAATTTCAGATGTAGCTTTGTGGCGAATGCTAGCGATCCAGAACATGGTAGACCCGCTTGGACTACAATGTTGCAAGGGTCTGAATGAGCCAATGTGAGTATAGCTTGGATAGACCAAGAAAGCTGCTAACATTCTCGTGCAGTTGCGTACAGGAACCAAAGAACGCTGCCTGCTGAAGAACGGACTACACAGTCAACATATATATGTTTTCGAACGTCTGTATTCTCAGCTGGGTGTACTGTAAATTGATAGTAATACCACCAGATATCAAATTGACCTCAGCTCGAAGTGGCCGCCTTTGCCCGCTCTTCTAGTTCTCGAACTTTGTCTTTGACTGAGACATTTCCGATGGAAGTCGTAGAAGTGTACGAAGTTGCGGAGGTGGTGCTTGTGGGAGTCGTCAAAACTTGGGCATTCGATACGCTGGCCCTCTCCACACTCGTCTGCAACATTACCGGAACACGGGGCAAGCTCGTGCCTGAATTCGCACCTAGGTCTGGTGTGGATCTGTTTAAATGATCTTGCTGTGTCTGGGACCCTGTTTCTGATGGGTCGACTCTAGTCTCTCCACCAATCGCTATTCGGGTGGCGCAGTGGCTGCATAATCTATGAGCGGAATTCATGTACTCCTGTTGCTCCCGTTGGACCGGAGGTGCAGATAGTGACGGAGAGCGGAAATCATGGGTTGACCGCCCGGCGGTGGATACTAGTGAGATACCACTAGGACTGCTGCTTGGCCTGGCGGGGGTTCCAAAGCTTTCGCTCTGCATACATAGATCTCGGTTATTCTTGTCTCCGTCTACCCTCATCTCTGTTCCACTACGTGAATGCCGGTGAAGCTGTTGTGCGATCGAGGGACCCCTAGAACCCTGATTACACTCTCCGTCAAGAACGGGAGGGATTTTGAGAGTAAGGTGAGGTTTGTTGCTTCTGCAGTGTTTCTTTGAAGGCGGAGTTGAATGCTCAGTAGACGAGGACTGATGCTGGCCCCTCAGAGCATTGTTATCCCAGTCTCCACTGAGATAAGCTGCTGTCGCAAGCCGAGTCTTTTCTTCAACACGAACAGCAAATGATGAACGTCTGTGAGCCTTCATGTTCTGAGGAGTACCACAGGGATCCCGTTCCCAGTTGTTCGGCGTCGCTATTTCTTCCATGAGTGATTCGAGAACACCTGTCACCGAGTCATGGTCCCAGGTATCGGTGGACTGCTCATAGCTCTCGTCTTGCGAAACCCGTATAGCTTCTGTGTGACTTTCTTCTCCATGAGATGCATAGTAGAGATCTGAGAAGCCCCCATACGCCGGGTCCGTTCTGGCTGTTGTAACAGCGTGCTGTACAACTTCATCTGTATCGTCCTCCACGGAGAGGTTCCCGAGTTCAGGCTCGTCATGGGTGGAGCTAAACCCGTTTTCGCTTTGACCAAATGGAGAACCTTTGGATAAGCTTCTGGAAAGGATTGAGCTATCGTCCGAGTCATCATCTTCGCTGGTGGTAAGCAGTGGATCACTGTCCCCATAGATAAAGTGCCCTGGCTGAACATGAGGGATGTAATCGAAGTGAGAGTTTGTGAGCGAATGGGCCAAAGAAATACTTGTAGCCGTCACCTTAGTTCCTTGTCTAGAGCATGGGGGTCGAGAAAATAGAGGAGCTTGTAATTGAGAGTTGAGTGACTGTGATGGCGGTGGATCGATCGAGAGGAAGCCGAGGATCCTGATAGGTAACATGACCTGGACATCTTCGACTCGACGCGAACCAGAGTCGATGTCCACACGAAGCGAGTGTTCAACCTGAAAGAGTTGTCCGCGAGGCACCGTCAAAGCTTCTACCTAAGTATCCTGTTAGGTGGAGTAAAGCGAGAGACTTGAATTTCTTACCGGAATTAGAATTGAATGCTCAAATTCGGACGTTTGACCTGGACTAACTCCCAACCACCACCCCTTAGCACTCGCGTGGCCCTTTGCTCCTGATTGACCCTTGTATAAAATGGATTCTGCGATCTGCTTAAAGGACACTGAGGTCTGGTGGGAATCGACGTCCATCTCAGCTTTGGCTGGAGTGGTATGGGGGTAAATTGTAGTCGTTCGATGCAAGCTGAGAGTGATTTCTTTGAGTGTTTTGTTCGTATCGTTAACCACAGTGATCCTAACTCGGCAAAATTGACCGGAAACCCAGTGGAGTCGATGAAGTGACGCTGTCAGCTTGATTCGACCACTATCAGAATTTTTTGATGGGGCTGTGGACACAGACGCCTGAAGAGGCCGAAGGGCAGGGGACAAAATAGCAGTGGGATCCAATCGAGGCCATACTTCAATAGCACGATAAAAGTGAGCGATTGATCGACGGTCAGGTTCGTCTTTGATTTTGAGGGAACTGCAAGGTTAACGATGAGCAATAGGAAGTTACTAGTACGCTACACGTACACCATCGCAATATAGTTTATTGATATTCCTGGTATACCTCTTAAAGAACCTCGGGCTTGACCATTCTCGGCTGACATAGAGAGATACAATGTGAAAGGAAATTCGTGCTCCCCTTCCTTTGCTTGTGCAAAACCTTCTTCATCACGATCGGACGCATATAGTCCATCCAGGTTGGGTGCGACCGAAGACATCACAGCAGAACATTGATAGAAGATCGACCTTGACTTGTCTCCAAGACTCTCAAAGCCAATGACACGTATTTTACCTCCCGCGATATAAATCGGATTTTCTTTACCTGTTCCCTGCCTGATGTAGATCTTGATACGACCTCGAAGATGACCGCCTTGAACACAGGTATTGGATTGTGGACGAATGTCTACCTCGACGCGAGCGCGTAGTTTGGCTTGTTCCAAGGTGACGTGTTGATTGAATGCAGCTGATCCCGAATCCACACGGAGAAGGGCTGCCTTAGACTTCAGCCGCGCGTTATGATTTCCCAGAATTGACTTCAACTCAGCAGCAGCTCGAGAAGGCGTAGCGTTGGCGGTCAGTAGAGTCCCATGACGCGATAGTCCGGAGTCACCCAAGGAATGGTGCGGTCTACTCGCCATGTCCTGGGAAGTTGGCTTTATGGAGGCATCACCAGGGTTGGAAGAACGATGCGTTGGATGTGGCTTCGGTGGACTCTCATTAGGCATAGATCTCTTTCTATAATGGGTTGGAGCTGGGCGGGAGTCCGTTGGAGTTGCAGAGAAAGATTGATGGCGACGTGGTTTCTTGTGCATGGTCACACTTGATCCTGGCCTCTGATGTTCAGGATGGATTGAATTCGCGTTCGGCCTGGATCTAGCGTCAAGGCCCAGTGTGGACAGAGGCTGAAAACCGTCTTTCATATGGACTAACGAGGCTGAAAGCAGAAGTAGACAAGAGACCCGGTCAAAACCGCTGTCGTAAATAGTGTTGCTAAAAATAGCTAAGGTACAGGTGTAAGAACGTATCAATGAGTATCTGTGTTACCAATGCCCAAGCTCGACTTGCTTCTGGTCAAAGCCCAATTCAAGCCAATGGCCCGCGTTTGTTAAATCCTCACATAAGGATTCACCGTCGGGTCCGGCAAAGCCGACGCGCTGATAAACCTTCCGTGCAGCGTTCCGGTGTCCAACATACAGCACTACAGCTTGCTTGTTGCGTTTGTAGAGTAGGCTGGAAGCATATTAGCCCGGATAACAAGGGCAGGACAAGGGCAGGACAAGGGAGTAAGGGAGAAGACTCACGTCTTTGTGACATCTCGAACTAAGCGTTCGGCACAACGCTTGCCACGCCACCTTGGGTTAGTATACACCTTGGTAATAGCCGAGACGTCAGCACTTTCGCGTGTAACAGCAACGAGAGAAGAGATTTCTTCAGGGGTATCTGGTTGGTTAATCGTATGAACCCAGACCTTTCTCTGAGCGATCAAAGATTCTGCTTCTTCGAGGGCCCTGTCTGGGGCCAGCACGAAGGGCGGCTGAGGAAAGATATAAGCACGCACTCAAAGCAGATCAGAGGGGTTTTGCGCTTACCGGGGTCGAGGCAAATTCACAACACAACTCCGTAACAGCAGTCAAATCCCTCTCAGCAGCCAATCTCAATTCGTAACTCGTATCACCAAGGATAGTGAACTGCTTGTTCTTGAATAGTACCTCTGGTACAGCGTGCGTAGGTTGCGGAATAGTAGGGGAGGGGTTCACGTTCGATACCCGTCTTCTCTGTCCAGAGTTGGGCAAAAGCACGGGTAATCGGCGCAGGAGCGAATACGGAAAATACCCTGTTGTCCTCAACTTCGTCATGAAGCCTCGACACCAGTTTTCTCAACCGTGGTAGAAGAAAGTCTCTGTTTTCGAGTGTTGAAATCGGATGGCGGGAGGCAACGAAGACAGGCAACTTGTTGTTGCTCGAGTCCCTGCTACAGGACAAAATAAAGTCGGGGGTTCTCTCTGGAGCATTAGGGCCACATGCTATCCAGAGATTGTCATCCGCAAGGGATCCACCAATTTCCTGAGCTACAGCCGAAGCCATATGAGGGTACATGATGTTAGATTCCTCTTGAAAAGCCTTGAGGAGCGCCAGGTGAGTCCCAAGCAGAAGAACAGGAGAGCGAAAAACGTGAGTGCTGATCTGAGAGGCGGTGGAAGGCATGGTGAAGTTACAGAGAAGATTTGGAAACGATAGACAGTAGCGAGGATGCTTCCAGACCTAGAACCCTCTTATATATTTGCATTAAACAGTAGAAACTTTTTGCAGAGTATGGTTTCATTCTGTTGCTCCATAATTGACCAGGGTTGAACGTTGGATATGAGCATTGGCGGTGAATGAGAATAAGTTTGCGGATTAGTCGGGAAAATGCGCTGTTGAGCTTCGAACTGACAGAAGTCTATAGATCATAGCATCGGTGTGGCCTTCTAGCCTCAATGGTGCCAACACAGTAAATTCATTGCTTGAGGGAGGCTCGTGGGAAATCCATTAGTAGTTCACTCAATCGGATTTGGCAGCCTTCCATCTCCAGCCATTGTCTTATGGCTCCAGGAAAGATTGCCAAGGTCCACAGCCATCACACACAGCGTGCGAAGCCCCGAGATGGTGCAGGCCGTAAAGCTGCATTTAAAGGCACATTGGACAACCCTCATAGGGTACCATGGTAATTACGATTCTCTTCTTCGGCAGAAAGACAATGCCATTGATGGAATCTTCAGGCCTTTTGTACCCGTAAATGTCCAGAACTCCATTCTGGAAAATCTCGTGGATCTTTTGAGTGGTGTGGCCGAGTACCACCGAGCGCGCTCTTCAAATACGAAAAAGCGAAAAGGGATCCCGGAAGCTATCTATGGTCCACCACAATCCAATTCGAAGACACAAATAACCCGCGGGAATTCGGATAACGCTGAGGAAGAACCACGTTCTGAAGGACCCCCGATACTTCTTGGTAATGCCGTGGTGTCGGAGCCACCATCAATTCTCAAATCCTTGACATACGGTATCAATGCAGTCACGAAGCGGCTGGAAACTCAAATCGCGAATTGTCGGCTAGCGACTACTCTCAAATCACCTAACGAAAGTCAAGCAACTGAGGAACCTAATCTTATTCGTTATATATTCGTCTGTCGAGCGGATGTAGACCCGCCGATATTGATTGATCATCTTCCTCACCTTGTTGCGACATACAATGTTCTACGGCGGTCGAATGCACTTCCAATGGTCTTAATTCCCTTACCAAAGGATGCAGAGGCGACTCTTGCTCGGGCAATGGGTGTTAGGAGACTGGCTGCGCTCGCCATCGATGTATGACTGCATTCTGGACTTCAATCTTTTCCCGGAGGGGTCATTAATATGTTTTTTGTAGGGTAGTTCGGTTGCCGCAAATGAACGGCTGGCCACAGCAAATATGTTACCACTGGTAACAGCTCCATGGTTCTCACAGCCCACCCGGTATTTCGTTCAAACGCATATCAAGCATGTGCGGACAACAGCGCCTCGAGACATGAAGGCAGCCAAGGAGGCCAGGATGCGAGCGAAATCTGCGGCGAAAACGCATCGCTCGTCGCTCAAGACCACTCGTAATAGTTAGTCTGGCTGGGGCCTGTAGCATATATTTGTACTATTCAAGGGCGCATCACTTGATTTGTATGGAAGCCAAGGCCTTGCACCATAAGTGGTTGTAGGGCAGTGCATGACAAACATTGATCTACTGTCACATCTGCGTTCCGAAATCACATATTCCAGTTCCTTCGACATGCTCATTGCTGTTGTCGGCCCTCGATTTTCCGGAAAATCCACGATCGAAAAATATCTTGTCTCCCACAAAGGTTTTGTTTCGCTTCGCCTCAACTCTAGTTGTTCAGAAAATGGTAGCATCGATCCCCCAGATCGTGAGGTATGCCACGTTACGCACTGTTGCCACACAGGTTGCACGACATCTCACAGGACAAGTAACAGGACGACATAATCCGCTCATCCTGGTCAAAGTCTCCTGGTCTATCTTACAAGGAACTCACCCAATTTCCAGCTCCACCCAAGACCGCTTCCAAACACCTTTCCTTCCTTTCCATGAGTCCTCTCACATCACATGTACCATGGTCTGAGGATTCTCCAGAGTCGCTGAGCTTTACCAGCCCCGCCACTATGTTGAACTATGTTACACTCAATTGGAAGGATAATTTTGTCACAGTTGACCTGTGTACACGCGACTTGGTGGAGAAATTCGTCAGGCGCCCGTTCTTCATGCTCATCAACGTTGATGCTCCCCTTCTTATCCGGTATTCGCGGTTTCTGAAGTATGTGGTGGGCATATCTACCCCTCCTCAGCAACTGAAATGGGAAAATGAATAGATACGAGAACCAACCACTCGAGGTATTTATACGCGAAAACGACGAAATTGTCTTCGGAAGCTCTAAGAAGGGGAGCAACTGCCCGTTGTCGTTACGAAGCCTTCAGGAGCTCGTCGATATTCACATCAATAACAATTTCAACGAATTCTGTCAGCTTCACGCTTACGTCGAGGGTCTGAACCTCCTGGACCCACAGCATCTTCGACCAAGCTGGGACGCATACTTTATGGTAACATTGTTTTGATATGCAATTGATTCTCGTGGAACCTGAACAAGAGTATTTCAGACCTTAGCCTCCTTGGCATCGCAACGATCTAATTGTATGAAACGTCGAGTTGGTGCTGTCCTGGTCCGAGACAACCGAATTTTAGCCACCGGGTAAGTCACCGTCTTGTGGCAGCGTTTGCGGGTGACTACCGGCTCTAATACAGATTTTCGTTGACATCAGATATAATGGCACACCTCGAGGATTGAGAAACTGCAATGAGGGCGGATGCCACTGCTGTAATGGCACTTCACCTTCATTTTCATCCCCGGAGGAATGCGTTTGCCTACATGCGGAGGAAAATGCGCTGCTCGAGGCTGGCCGAGAACGTGTAGGTGCTAGTGCTGTACTTTATTGTAATACGTCAGTCATATTTCTTTTCATCGAGATTTCTCTCATCCCACAATGGCCGATGATCTCTCATAAACTTTTCACAGCTGCCCGTGTCTGAAATGTACTATCAAGATAATCCAAACGGGAATTAGGACTGTTGTATATAACTTGAGTTATAAGATGTACGTCACTTCGTTTTTGGTGTTCGCCAGCAGCATAATAGCAACTCGATGGCTTCATTTGCAGGGATGATGCTTCAGCGGTGTTGTTCCAACAAGCGGGCGTAGAGCTTCGACGGTTCGATCCGAACCAAAGGCTCCGCCTCGCGACTGCGGATGATAACTTGGAGACGAGGACGCTTCTCCTGTCACCCGCTCCGGGACCTAACTAGTGCTGAAGCGGGAGGATTTTAACACCTTAAGGATACCTACTCTACAGGTGTGATACCCAGTATAATACGAGCATTATCTATGATGTCCCACTTCGCATTATACAAGAATGCCACGACAGCGTGGTCTTGCGTGAACGTTGCCGATAACACCAGCCATGCTGCATCCACGTTTTGAGCCATAGCAGCTTTATATAGTCTTCTCGCGTAATGCTGTAACTCGGGGTGTGCAGTCTGGCTCAGGAACCGACGAAACATAACCAAGACATCCCAAAGGGAGCGTTCGTATGGGTGAACGTCCTGTAGCGCTGCGGTCATAGTGCTGAGGAGCGCACGATATAAACGATGAGAATGCGTATACGCAGATTCAGGGCCTATTGGACCCTCGCCTCTCTGAACCAAAGCACTGGTGTGATCCCCGGCCTGCAGTTTTGACAAAAGGGTTTTGAACCTGGGCCAAACATCATCCCATATCCTTCTGAACATGAATTCTCCCATGTATGTCGACAGCATCTCGATTAAGAACGCTGCAGCACTGACGACGAATGTTTCTTGGTCGTTGAGCCTGTTCAAGACAAAAGGCCAGGCAGAGTGGATTGCTGGCATGAGTGCTGATGACGGTAGGTTTGGGACCGAGGAGGCTAGGAGTGTAAGGATGTGGGCACGGACGACAGGTGATCCGTGTGTTAGAAAATACAAGGACCGAGAGACTATCTGTTTCGTGAGTGTTTGCGTTGGCGTAGGGGGTTGCTCATCGTCCGGGTTCTCAGCATTTGTCACTGCTTTATCCTCTTCCTGTACGGCCTTTTCCTCATTTTGGTCTTGCTCACCCCAAGCTCTTTGAGGTGCGGGTCCATAATCAACCAGGTCCTCTTCGTCAGATTTTGGTTCGTGGCGTCTGCGATACCATTGAAGGAAGTTTGAGAGGTCGGACAGTCGAGCATAGGGCGTGTATGCAAGCCCCTTCTTGCGCTTTGCCTCCTGCGATGCCTCATTTCTGAGGCTTTTGGTGACCTCAACAAGAACGTTCACCAGACCCCCGACCAGTATATCGTAGCCATGAAATTCATCCAGCCGATCAAAACACCCCTCTACAACATCCCCTGCCCGCTCTACAACATCACTTCCAACCAACCGTACAAGTACAACGAGCACCTGTGTTGCGACTATGTCAAGCCGACGGCGGGTGAGTCTACGCGAGATTGCATCAAGTGCATAGTCGAAGTTTGAGAGAAGAAGATTAGCGGGAGAGGCGTAAGAGGAAGCAACAGTCATAAACTGTAAGCTAGCATACGCTGTCGACGCGAGGAATGTGACTTGCGAAATAAGAGCATGTAGGACTGGGTAGAGGACATGGATGAATGAGGAGGAGGAACGGGATTGAAGGATGCCAATACAGATAGATATAACTTGAAGGGTCAAAACACGGTGATTTATTGGCTGATCAGAGGTCTCGGTTATGGCAGTAGGGGATGACCTTATGATTTTCAAGTTTTCGTGTAGTGGATGTAGGCCTTTCTTGCGCTCGATTAGTGACATGTCCGTCAAGGCCTGGGCGGCATCCGTTGGTAGAGATGGATTTTCGGTGTCGTCGAGCTGGTGGTCCCAGAGTTCAGGGAGGCTCCGAGCGAGAGATCGGGCGAGTTTCTCCAACCTTTTCATCTGTTTTGGCATGGTACGGTTGAGACTATCCTCACAAGATAGATTGATACCAGAGACACCCTCTAGGAGGCGACAGGCGCACCACATGGCAGCCACCGCGTTCCTCCCTGTTCCTCCCTTCCCGATCCCGGTAAACCACTCGACGGAGTACAAGCAGGGTTCGCCGCCCGCATTCCCTAACGCCCGAAACATGCATTCAACCGCCTGCAAAGTATCACACTTGAGATTCTTAGGCTGTAATTTAGGGAAAGCCGTAAGTTGTGGGCTTTCGGGAGCGCTCTCAAGCATAAGCTGCTCTGCAGAAGCTTGAACAACGATAAGCGGCGCCTCCGAAAACTCGAATACCGAGAGTAGGGCCCACCCCCACTTCTCGACATGCCCACTGGGCCCTAGGAGTTTTCCGATGCCTTTGGATATCGTCTGTATTGGGCCAGCCGTAGAATCGCCACCTGAAGAGCCCAATCGGCAGATAGCTTCTATCAGGCCAGTTAAATGCTGTACCTTACTTTCCTCTTGAACAGAGATGAGGCGAGGGAGAGCCGATAGATATTCACTCATATTTCTCATGAGGATCTGCAACAAAGTCGCTTGGGACTTCGATTCATCTGATAGCAGGATCGAGAGGCGCGAGTTCGCTTCTGAAGACACCGAGTCAAAGGAGGAATTGGATACGGAGAGTAAAAAGGCGAGGAGGAGAGGTTGGGTCTGAGGTAGGGTCCGCGTCGTCGTTTCCAGAACATGTCCTGAAAAAGATGCTAAAGCACGGAGTGCAACAGGGTTCGGGTGACCCGTAAGAGTGTTGAGATTATTGATAGCGATGTGAAGTTGGGAAGTTGTCCCCTTCAGCCAGGAGGGGTTCCTCTTCGTGGCGAAGGGAGGATTTCCGTTTGATTCTGGTGATCGAGCGACGGACGGAGCGAAAATCTCGGCCAGGCTTTCTAAATCATCAATACTACGTAGAGCACCTTCTGCGACACAGATAGCGTCACCGACGGTTCTGACTATGACAATTTGCATGACGTGAAGGGCCGCCGCCACAGTATCACCATTAGCCCACTGCCTTTTTAGTTTGGCGCCCAACGCTACTTTGGACATAGAACTGACAACGCCAGGAAGAACCATAGGGAAGAGCTGGTTTGGCGCATGAAGCTCCAGTAATACTCGAAGAACTTTGAGAGAAGTCTGTTGGAGGGAAAAAGTATGCGACTCGGAAGACTCGATGACGGCATTCAGTGTGTGTCCGAGGATAGGAGCGAAATGGGGTGATTGAGCATAATTTTGGAATTCAGTCAACCGGGACTTCGCTCGCTGGACACGGCTGGGGGGCAACGGTCCGTTTTCGCGCTCACGAAGCAGGGTATACAAGCACTGCGCAGCAGCTTGCTTTACCTCGTCATCACGTTCCCTGCTTCTGCCTCTGTTAGCGACTCCACCCAAAACGGAGCCACAAAGTATGAAAATTTGCTCCCAGATCGCGATTTCACAGTGCCACCACCAGCTTTCCGAAAGGAAGCCGAGTAAGACGAGGACCTTTTCTAGAATCTGATCAGGGATGATTGGTGGCTCATTTCGTTGAAGGATAGATGAGAGTGGGAGGAAAATGTAGGAAACCAGAGAAGGCGAGAGTTGGGGGAGCTCGGAAGAGTGAGCACGAAGGATGTCGACTAGGTCGTTGAGTTGTTTGACACAAGTTGGGATTGAAGTTGGCGTAAGAAGGGCAGAGCCCAGGAGAGCCACACACGTGGGTTTGACCTTGATTCGCTCTCGTCAATGTACCGGATGACATCGCAGGGATCGGGCTCACGATTGCGAAGAGATTGCTGGACATTGAGTATCCTGTCAACGGTGATCGGTTTACGGTTCGATTATCCACAGCATGACACTTGTCGTGCCGATGAGCCCCAAATTGCTTCTATTTATGACATAAACGACATACCAAATGGAGAGCATATGTAGGACATGCGCGTCCGAGCCCAAGCAACCGTAGAGGTTGCTGATAAATGACGTCCTGGGCTTCAACTCCTCGCGTTCATCACGTGTAGATCACCTCGAGAGCGGTGATCAGCGCTCAGCCGTTTTCGATGCTTGGTTTGAATGGGGAAATTTACCATGCAACATGTCGCAAGAGTCTTCCAAGACACCCAAGAGCACCCCTGGAATTATTCGGTTCGGCAATTGCTCAGTATGCGGATACGCAGCGAGCTGAAAAGTTGGGGCACTTCCAAGAGGGATGTCAACTTATCCGGAGCCTAGAACATGGCTTGGGCTGATATGGATATCATTAAGATACAATGGGACGAGAGTAGCTTTCGATCAGAGGCTGCGATATGAGCGTCGGCGCGAGAATGGCTTGCTTATTTGACGTAAACCACGATTCTGCGATCGGGTCAGTTTCAATCGAAACCCCGGCTCGCTTTCCTTCCATGCATCTGTCTCGTAATGCATCTGTAGTATCTGTCCAGATTTCTACAGCATAAATATGCCCAGAACCCTCCCACTGCAACCGTTCCCGACACCCTCCGCTGTCCCCACCTAAACCGATATTTCTTTCAATGGCTGACGAAAAACCCCACATCCTGCTCGTCGACTCATATTGCTCTTTCGCCTACAAGTACGCGCCAATCTCCCTTCTATGTATTCACTTCTGACCGGCTCAACATAGCCTTGCAGCATTGTGCAAGAGGGCTATTCCGCACTCTGTACTTCACGTTATCAAAAATGATACTCATACTATCCAGGACTTGCTTCCAGTCATCCGCCAATTCTCTGCCATTGTCGTTGGTCCTGGTCCTGGCTCCCCCGACATCCCTACAGACATTGGTGTCGTCTGTGATCTATGGAAAGTAGCAGACGAAAAATTAGTACCAATGTTTGGTGTCTGCTTGGGTCAGCAGAGTCTTAGTGTTGAGCACGGTGCCAGTCTTTACCGGCTTGACACCGTGAAGCATGGTCAGGTCTCCATCGTCCAGCATACTGGCACCGAGATTTTTGTTGGCTTGCCTGAACTCAAAGTTGTACGCTACCACTCGCTCCACATTAGGCCCAAAGCTGGAGGAGATATCGAGGAGCTTGCGTGGTCCGAGGATGAAGAAAATGGCAAGGTCGTAATGGGTGTTAGGCACACCAGCAAACCATTCTGGGCTGTTCAATATCACCCAGAGTCCGTTTTGACGGATGAGGGAGGTCTTAAGATTTTCCAAAACTTCTGGAAACTCGCTCAAGCCTGGAATCAGGCCAACCGACCTTCCTTTACTCCCCAAGCCGAGCTCGTCCTCCCTAACTCCCACATTTGGCCCCGCATCTCTCAGCGCTATTCCGCGCACGAGTTCAACAAGTCTCTTAGCCACGTCGCTTACAAGGCTATTGAAGTCCCAGACCTCTCCATCGTCAACCTGTGCGAATACCTCGGCGCGCATGATGACTCCAAACGTTTTGTTTTCCTCGACAGTGCCGCTAATCCCGGCCAGTACTCTGTTCTTGCCTGTTTGAGCGACTCCTCCCCGCAATTCACCCATTACGTCCACGAAAATTTTATCGAGATCACGACGGGTGCCTCTAAGGAACAGGCGAAACTTGCTGGCAAAGACTTCTGGACGTGGCTCGATGAGTACCGTGAATCGCGCAAGGTTACGGGTGGCGACAATGCTGTTCCCTTCTGGGGCGGTTTCGCCGGATATCTGACCTATGAGGCCGGCTTCGGCGCTCTGGGTGTATCGCTTCCTAGGAAAAGTAACCACAAGGAGGGCAGTCATCCCGATGTCAACCTTGTCTGGGTCGACCGCAGCGTCGTGGTTGACACGACAAATTCGAAGGTCTGGGTGCAATCCTTGCTCCAGGATGATGACCAATGGATTCAAAAGACGGCGGAACAGATTGCAGCGTTGCCTCAGGATGCGGTGACACCCTCTGCACCGCCAGCTGATCAAGTTACTGTCAAATTCCCTGACCACCACCAATACATCGAGGATATCAAACGCGCAAAAGAGTACCTCTTCTCTGGTGACTCGTATGAGCTCTGCCTTACCGATCAAACTCGCATCACCGTTCCCAAGGAAGCCACTATGTCTACCTGGGAGAGGTACAAGCTCTTGCGAGCTGTCAATGCCGCGCCCCACGCTGGATACCTCCGTCTCCATCCCACCACATTCCTCTCTTCCTCCCCTGAGCGTTTCCTCTCATACTCCCGCTCTCCCGGCGCCATCTGCCAACTCCGTCCCATCAAGGGCACAGTCCGCAAGCTCCCGCATATTACCCGCGAAGTTGCGGAGGAGATGTTGGCCGGCAGCCGTAAGGAGATAGCGGAGAACTTGATGATCGTCGACCTCATCCGCCATGACTTGCATAACGCAGTTGGCGAGAACGTAGATACCACGAAATTCTGTGGCGTTGAGGAGTACAAGACTCTTTGGCAGCTCGTTAGTGTGATCGAGGGCTCCCTGCCTGAAGGGACGCCTGTCGAGGTTGACGACAGCCTGGGATGGGAAGTCTTGAGGCGTAGTTTGCCCCCCGGTGGGTTTTACTATTAAATCTGTGTTGTCGGTACTGATCATTCGCTCGTAATACAGGTAGTATGACGGGAGCCCCCAAGAAACGTAGCATTGAGCTACTTCAGGGTATCGAAGGCAAGGAGAGAGGCCCATATTCCGGCGTGTTTGGTTACTGGTGCGCTGGTGGTGGTGGTGACTGGTCCGTCACTATCAGAAGTTGCTTCCTCCACGACTCCATGAGGGGTGGCGATGAGGAGTGGACTATCGGAGCGGGTGGTGCGATTACTGCACTCTCTGACCCCGACGCTGAGTGGGAGGAAACTAATGTTAAACTTAATGGTGTCCTTCGCGGCTTTGGCGCTTCCTGCTGAACGCGTTTGATATGCTTCCAACAAAAAATTCCCAATGATATGGGACCCGCAATGATCTGTTCATATGTCGACATATACAAGTTTACCTTAGACAGTGCAAATATACATTTGTGGTTTTCAATGTTGCATGAATACAGGGAGTGTCAACCTCAGATGTCCGCGGAGTAGATCCAGTGATGTCTTCTATGTTACCAGGTACCCAACAAGTTGTCCTATCAGGCGGTCTCAGCACGACAATAAGATGCCCGTCTAACTAACAACAGCTATTCCTGAATCAGAGATTTCTGCATCGCACTAATGTAGGCTGTGCCATGGAGCATCGTGGACTACAATGCCGGTTGCTTCCAGATCGCATAATACGATGCTTCTCCGGCCAATGTTGGCCTCCCAACTCTTCGCCTTCATCATCGTTTGGGACGCATTGCTAGTAGTCCGCCTGGAGCACCTTGTCTGAAATAACCTCGGTAAACCGCCTCGTGGACTTTGGTTGTGGCGTCCTTTGGACTTCCACGCCCACCTTTGTGGTACTCACCCAAGACATCATCGGAGACTTTTTCAGCTCTGACTTCAGAGTGGACTACTCACGATTCATACTCCATTCCAATCTTACTCTCAGCTCATTAGAGTCTGCTTCAGGAAATGATTATTTTAAATGCGAGGTATGTCATACATTTCTGAGTGAGCGCCTGTCCCAGCGCAACCGTAGGCGTACTAACCTTCCCCTACACATCTACAGCGAGTCACTGAAATCAGAAAGCTCCGCAAGTTTGTACCTCCTCGAGCCCCCTCCAAAGCATCCGCTTGGGGGTGGAATTCTGAGTGCGAACTCATCTACAATCAGCCTGAGCCAGCGCACGCCTCTACCTCCATCACCCCCCAATTCATACCGTCTGAGAAGCCTATCGCAACCTAGTACGCCGCCTGGGTAAGGATGCTTTCGTTTCTTGCTAGTATTGGCGAACAGAGTTAATGATTGGTTTTAAAGCTATTTGGAATCAAATAGGCCAGCGACATCAATTACATACACCTTTACTCCTCAAACCTTCCCTTCGAACAGTATGATTCTCTCTGCGCCGGCGTATACCTCAGCACCACAAGAACCGTACTACATCTCTGTAAATATGAATTGCTTCACGCCATCATCATATATCACAAGTATTCGCCGAGGGTCATGGGACGGCGAGGCGATGGGAGAGTTCGAGTACGTTTTATCCTCTCTGCTCGTTTTCATAGCACTGATGGTTAGGCACACGTGCTGTGTAGAATGGGTTTGACAACATCGAGGAGACAAAGTGTAGTATATACCCGGGGCAGAGAGTTCTCCTTGTCAGATTTACTGGAGACGAATTATAGGTTAATCAAGACTGTATGTTGTTCTTTTGTGTTGACAATCTTGAAACCATGGCTGAATGTAATATTGTCCCATAGACCTGGTCATGGAAGGTCATGGACAAGAAGCAAACACTGATTTACTGGGATGACTCGAGTGGTAATGGAATCCTAACAGTGAGTAACTGAAACCAGGGAATCGCGCCCTCAGATTGAATTGACGCCCTTTAGTGCTTCTCATCCAAGGACAGAGTGCAGGGCAACCTACTCGCAAAATTCATGCCGCCATCACACCCAAGAAAACAAGGAAAGACACCGGAGTTGACAAGGTTGGAGGTGCTACCCCTCGGCCACGACTTCATTGACGATATCGTCATTTCTTCCTTGGTCATTGAACGTCTCAGAACAACACCCACAGTGCCCCGTGTTCCCCTGACATGAATTCCTTTGCATGTATATGTACATCGTTACGCCAACGTTGGTATATGCAATTCTGTACTATGAACATTTGTACTACTATAATTATTCTGCTTGGACATTCAAGCCATAAGGGCGATATGCTTGAGTTCACTGGACTGATATGAGTTTGGATATTTGGTATAAAAGGGAGTACTTGCTTGGAAACCTGTTGGCCTACTTTCATCGGTTCATAGACAGTATCTTCGACATCATTATTCCCGGGTTTGGGATGAGAGGCATGCAGCGCGTTAACGCGTTGAATAAGTTCAGGGATAGGAACCAAATCAAAATCTGAGGAAAGGTGCCAGAAGAAGGTCGAAGAGATACGAATGAGTGGACGATCTGGGAACTCGGCCTTGCGCTTCGCAATCGTCTATGGTACGTATGAGTGGATAGTGCGAAATTTCGAGCACATGGAAATACTTACAGCAACGGTATTCTCATTCACCACAACCTCGTGGAAACCAGCCTTGATAAGACCACCGGTTAAATGTTCGAGTTGTTTACCAGCTTGAACAAGGAGGTTTTTGCCTGGGGTAATACGGACAGGGATGCGTTTCCCAGTGTTGCGTGCCCAAATGTGTAGTCCTGGGTAACGAGAGCGACCATGGATGGTGAGGAAGTTGAGATCTGAGTGAAAGCCTGCAAGGATAGTATCCTTTTGGCCGTACTTTACCAGGTCTGAGGCTGTTGGTGCGAGTACGTGTGGTCTGCAATATTATTAATGATAGTGAGTGAAGAAGGTCAGGCCAGAGTCGCACCCATATTTGCCAGCCTCACGGAAGGTCTCTGCTGGTAGGCCAAGTCCTATCGCTGTCATCTCGGCGAGGTCGGCGACGCTGTTATTAGGGTTCAAGAGGGTTTCGCGGAGGGTAGAGTAACACTCACGCGGACTTCATCGCTTTCCCCCATTGCTCCATGGTAGGGGTCCATCGCCGTTTGATATCATAGGCCTGGGGGATAACATTGGGGGCGCTCAGCACGGGAAATTGGGTCTCGTAAGGTGGTGCCTCGTTCATTTTCCAGAAAAACCTGCATTTCGGATCAGGTTGATGGGCGGAGATGTCCAAGGGCCTCTCTGACGGCTCGAGTCTCTCAATGATCCGGAGACAAGGCTCATCGACGGCACACTTGGGTTTCTCCGTGTTTTCTAGTGTAACGCCGACCTGATAACTGAGTTCCGGCCGCTCATCTTTCTTGAGCTCTGTTTCCGATTGAGCAAAGTAGTCCTCAAGAAGATCGAGAAAGCGCGAGTTGTCTTCTTCCAGCACACGAGAGTCGTGCAAGACAAGGGCACCGTAGACGATCAGTGCATCAGCGGCCTGGTGACAAGGACAGGAAGGCGTTGATGGGTGAGCGACAGACGTGGATCGAGTCAGATGGAGTGATACCAACTTTCTTGCACTCCTGGATGACGGCATCAGAGTCGGGGGGTCCTGAAAGGAAGAGGTCGAGGTCGATGAGGGGGAGATCCATTGGCAAGTCCGTGCGGTGGCTGGGAAGAGAGTATTTATATTGCCATATAAGCGGTTGCAGCAGGAGGAGCCATATGGTCAGAATCAGCACAGCCACAGACGCGGCTCGCGGGATTTCCTTTTTAGGACAGCTTATAATCTGCCCAGCTTACCGCAACCTTGACTCACGCTACACACGCTTTCCACATCCCTACCACCATGATCAAGGTATCTCCTCCTCCAAAGCGTCCCCTTTCCCTTCAATTACTCATTGCAAATACTAGATATGGAGCATGAAGAAGGACGAGAACGCCGCGGCGAAGAAGAAGCCAAAGACTAGTGCCGCTCAGATTCGAGTCCAGAAAGGTGCGTGGCTTCGTATCGGCGTCGTGTGGTCCATGCTCATGACTTTACCTCTCGCCCAAAAAGATCTCACTGAACTCGACCTCCCTTCAACGATGAAGACACATTTCGCTGATCCCGCAGATCTCCTCAACTTCACCCTCACCATCACTCCCGATGAAGGTCAGCGCTACGTGAATGAATCTATGAGGGTCAAGCTCACTCACACCATCCGTCGTAGGCATGTACAAGGGTGGCCAGTTCCAGTTTTCTTTCCACATCAACACCAACTACCCCCACGAACCCCCCAAGGTCAAGTGTATACCCAAGGTGCGCAGAGCCTCTCACCAAAGAAGCGCCTGTTGGACTAATCCTCGCTACTAACAGATTTATCACCCCAATGTTGACCTTGAAGGCAATGTTTGTCTTAATATCCTGAGAGAAGACTGGAAGCCCGTCCTCAACCTCAATTCGGTCATGGTCGGCCTACAATACCTCTTCCTCGAGCCCAATGCAGATGACCCTCTCAACAAAGGTACGTGTGATCGATCCGTCGCTACTTTCTTCCCACACAATTCCTATCCAACAGAGGCCGCCGAGGAGATGAGTAGGAACAGGGATAAATTCGCATCTAATGTCAGGACCGCGATGCGTGGTGGCAGTGTGGGGCACCACTCATACGATAACGTGCTTACACCCTCCGCCCGCTAGTTTCCTACCCTTCTCAATTCATCTTTTCACTGCTCTCATTGTACATTGCGCACCACTATCATCTCATCCGGGCATATCTTTCTCATCGACTCTTGCGATGGTAGATGCGTTGTAGGCCGCCTCCCTTTTCCTGGGTAGATAGATACATAGTACCTTCATAATTCGATCATCTTTCCCTCTTCAACTTCCCCGATAGGTGGTGAAAGAGTACGGGCTGATAAGCAGTGGGATGTGATAATGCTCACTTGCGATTTCGATGGTGAACGAGATCTAGCGGAGAATGAGTGGATTCCCGGGTGAAGAGGCAGACATACCTACATCAACCCAGGGGTAGAAAGTCTTCCTCCCGGTCCTCTCAAAATACTCCTTTGTCCTGAAAATTATCTTGTAGGTCTGCCCAGCCTCTGGGTCTGTTTTTTCTTTCGCTGCCTCCTCTGAACCGCGGGGTGGTAGCAGATCAGAACACCGACCATCAGAGTTCGTCGTCCTGGTCAACTTAGATAGTGTGGCTGGTAAGAACGATAGATACTCACCCCCTGGCTACGGGGTTGAATATTTCAATTCCATCATTCAAAGTCGAAACATCGAGTAGCTGGAGGCGAATCTCGACGCCCTCTGCGGGCTTGCCTGTGGATGCGTCGAGCACTGGAACACACAAATAGAACACCAAGAACGATCTCGGATACATGACTGGGCGTACCATGGCAGGTTATCGGAGACTTGGACATGGAAATTCTGCAGAAGGGATGAAGAGATTGTGTTTGGGCTTTGTAGTAGATATTAGCTCGTGCGAAATGGATGGATGACTGATGATATCATGGTTAGCGTTCCTGGCCGTAATCGTAAAAGTCTGCTTTGGTTCCCTATCATGCCATCCGATGATAATGTTCCTCCGCTTGCAAAGTACTTCGCTTCCACTGGTGTGTAAGACGAATTTATATCTCTCTAGCTATGTACTGACATAGTTTGGATAGAGAAAAAGACGCGCGACAAGGCAGTGAAAAATCTTGCAGCTTTCCTCTCAGAAGCACCTGAAGATGCGTTGTCAAAATCTGAGATAGACAAGTTATGGAAAGGAATCTTCTACTGTGCGATCTTCTTCAGCTTTCTTTCTGCGGCTATTTCTGACGGTAAGCAGGCTTTTGGATGTCGGACAAACCGCTTGTCCAACAGGCCTTAGCGAATGAACTCGCGGAACTGCTTTTAGCAATTTCAAGTACTACTGCCTCCCTGGCATTCTTGAGAGGGTTTTGGACAACCATCGTGCGAGAGTGGAACGGAATTGATCGGCTAAGGTGCGCCCAATGGTTCTCTTACTCGAAACCATTTATGATAAGGTGTGTACAGAATTGACAAGTACTATATGCTCATACGACGGTTTGTCAACGCATCTTTCCGCCTCTTGATCAGAGCCGACTGGGAAGAGAGGGTGTGTTTTGCGTACAACGATATATTAGTATCGGAGGGGGGCCCTCTATGGTGCGCAGTTCTATATCTCTCGGTAGTATGTACTTAGGCCCTCGAAAGTCCAACAGACACGCGCGTGCCAATGGGTCTACCTAGCCATCTTTCCGACATATACCTCGAAGAGCTAAACAAAGCCATCGCAGAAATCTCTGAACAATCCTCCCGTTCGGCACCCCTCGGGACTCTCCTCGCCCCCTTTTTCTCGTTAATGGCCCGGACATCCAACAGTAATACCTACAAACGTATCGAATCCTCATTACTGGGGCCCCTTCTAGGCGCCCTCACACCACCATCATGTTCCGACGACGAAGCAACGCCAAAACACGCGAGAAGAGAAGAAGAGCTATACTCCGAACTGATTGCGAACGCCTGTATAGCTGGTCCCCAGGCATCTGGCGGCCTGGATCGAACAACACTGAAGAGGAGGATTCTGAGGACAGTGTTTGAGGTTGCGAGTCGACCCGAGACGAAGGATGCTAGCCGTCGAAAAATGTATGCGATGTGGAAGGCGGAAGCGGGGGATGAAGATGAGTGAGCCAGGTCACGTTCCCATATCGCATGATCTATTATCCTGTATACAGTTCCAATCTCATCTTCCGTTCCCTCCCATGTCTGCTCTACCGCTCGACCTCCACATTGCAATTCTTGGGTTTCTGCCCCCTTCTAGATGTCGCTTGGTCGAAGATCCTGCCATAAGGGCACTAGTCAGCTACTCGCAAACGAGCTCATTTTTCCGCGAGGCTGCTTCGTATCCCGTCTTATGGGAGGCTCATTACCGCATGAGATATCGGCAACACAACCCAAGCACAGAAAGCCTCAGAAGGCTTCGGTGTGAAGGGAATTGGAGATTGATGTATTATGAGAGATACAGGATCGACAGAGTTGCTCTGGAGCTTCTACAAGACATTACACTCTCTCGCGTGGGCCGGAACGACAAGGCTTTGATGATATCCGAAATGGGCTCCGACGCTTGGGATGTGCTGGACATCGAATCGAAACACATAATCCCGATCCGAATGTTGTCAGTCACGGAGCCACCATATGCCTTGACCCAATCTTTTTGGGTGAAGAGGATGCTAGATATTATAACGAGGCAGGAGGCAATTGGAGTCTGGGCGACGCTTATGGGGAACGTGGACGTACCAATTGACACGAGAGCTTCATTCGAGAAAACGATGCTGGGATTGTCGGCGTTTTTTGGGCAGTCCATGCATGACGTGAGTCATGGGCTAGTTTCTGCTCTTGAGCATTACTGAAGGGGTTTGGTGATATAGATGACACAAATACTTAGTGACATGGAGATAGAATGCAGGAGACTCATACAAGATAAGGGGTTGTCATTGGACACCAAATCCCCAGACTTTAATGTCCCCGGATTGTGCAAGGTTTTGTGTAGCTTCATGATCAATAAAGGGTTTGGGCCTTCCTATAGTGAGTTCCCCAGACCACCAACCCTGACGAGCACCAGCTGAGCCTCGCTTGGGCAGACAATATATTTTTCGACGTGATGAATAATTTCCCTCATGCATATTTAACTACCAACAAACGTACCCTGCCGATCGCCCTGGTCCACGTATTCGTCTCGCTAGCGAGGAGGTTGGGGCTGGATGCTTCTCCAGTCAATTTTCCGGAGAAGGTCCTCTGTCACGTTCGGTCGCCACGAGAGGGAGAGGGAGATGGCCCATATCATATCAATACCTTCGTCAGCAACGCCGACAATTGCATTATCAAAACACAGGATCTACACCTGCGCATGTCGGACCCATATATTCCTGATACAACTCGGCGGATTTATCTATCTCGATACCTCGATCCTGCAGACTCCTCCGCCATGCTCCTCCGAGCCGCGAGAAACATCCTCGTCTCGTATTCACATGTCCTGTATCTCCCCCACGAAGTTGCACAGAGCTGCTTGTACCTCGCAGTCGTAGTCCATTTGATGTTCCATGATGATGTGGAAGGCATTGCACAGGTATTGAGGAACGTCAACTTGCGGCCTGTGGACTGTGCAACGTTCTTGATGGATAGATTGGCCCCGCTGTTGTCGACACCAATGAGGGTATTGTTGGAAACGCACTGTAACCAGACGTTAGAAGAAGAAGCTGTAGAGGCGACCATGGTGCAAACAAGGAGTAGTCCCAATTCGGTGCAATTTTTTGTCGGGTTGCCGTTTAGGCATAGACGGTATGGGTATATTGCCTGTATTATCCGTTGGGATGTAAGTGGCCGTCTTGGTTTAGAGAAGATATGGACACTGTTAATCTGGTTTTGACAGACGGTCTGCAGGGCAGGTGATACATGGATTAACCAAATGAGGGTAGATGACTTGGACAGAGGACGGCATCAGCCATTTTATACGAGTTTGGTTCTTGACGAGGGAGCAACACAACGATGTGAGTGCATCCCACAGCTAAAGAGGTACAGGGCTGATGTGTTGTGACAAGACATCGCCGAAGAGAACGTAGAGCCCATTCCATTGTCCGAAGACTTCATAGCACAGTTCTTCGAGAAACATCCGAACATAGCTATGTACTTCCAATCGGTCCAGGTGGAGGAGACGCCGGAGCCAATAAACGTAAAGAGATGGAGAATGGTTCTGAGCCCAGAGTCCAGAGCGAACTATCCAGAAGACGACGCAATTGCTTCAGCTTGGGTCAAGGAGGGCGTTTTACCGTAGTAGTGTAATTACGAGTGGCCCGCGTAGTGTGTGTGACATTTGTGACACGACGCGCCTTTCTGCTCTCCCTCACTTAAGTTATTGATCGCATTCTTTGAAATCAAATGACAACTTTTGTAAACAGGAACGCTGCCTCTTATTATCGCCCACAGCAATATATTGCCCCCCAGCCAGTACTACCCGTGCAACGTCCAGTGCCCGATGTGCGGGATGACTACGAACGTAAGTTGCTCATACAAGCTGAACATAGCCACCGATTGTATTTTCAATTTCAGGATGGTATACGGAGGGAACACCGAACAACAGAATGTCGCTATCTCTCCGTTCAGGCATACTAGGAGAAGTGGCCTGGGCACTTGATCGTCTTTGCAGACTATGCCACAATGACCAGTTCGTTTTTCGATCAATACCAGGGCTTGTGGATGGGCTCTTCGACTGGCCGGAGTGGTACGCGGCAGAAGGATACGAAAGCTGGACGGAAGAAGGTGCTCTCTTCTCCCCTTCTCGAGAACTTGTACAAAAACGTCGTTTCGCACTGGAATCGTTGTTTGTCATGCGAAATGCTGTCCTGAACGAGACAAACGCGTATGATCTGGCACTGCATACACACACAATGCCTCTGCTCCTCAATGCACTTTTCAACCTTGATGCAAGCAAGGACGAGAATGTGGAGTTCATGTTGTATATTCTAGATATCTTCCAAATGCTTGCCCCAAGAATGGTTATCCACACTAACCTCCTACCGACACAAAATCCACTCCCTCCCATCTTGAACATCTTACGCACCTCAACAAACCGCTCGATGATCATCTCTGCACTGACCGCCCTCACAATTCTCTTTTCCAATACCTCCAACACATCACAATTAACGATCGACTCACCAGCTTTGGCGGCCGCCATCCGCTACCTTCCGCTTTTCGTTGACACATCACTCGTCGATGCTTGCCTCAACTACCTATACGTGCATATCTCGCATCCACCGTTTGCGAGGGCATTTTTACTACACTCGGAGATGCCAAGTGTATTAAAATTACTTGCGTCATTTATTCTACATGTACAGACCCTGGTTGAGGAGAACGTTAGCGTTGACGTCACCGGATCCGTGTATACCATCGCTTCGACTGCTCTACACACGAAGGACCATGAACTTACGCAGGAAGAATTGGATAACTTACTCGAAATGAGTGAGCCCCAGCGTTGCTATGAATGGTATGCTCTTCTCGGCTTCCAATATAAGACGTGACTAACTTTGGAATGCTTAGGATGAAGTGTATGTTCGTTGCAAAAACCGACGGAGAGCTAACACAAGTGGACTTCTGGAATTTATACAAGGATACATTTACACCTCATGCCGAAAAGTGTGCTCTTTTGGTGGCGTCGGATGTGATCAAGAACGTGAACCATGTCTTCCCACAGGCCCAGGCAATGGTTCTACAAGGCCAAGTTCAGAGGTTCGTGGTGCGAGGCGTAGACAGGCGAAAAGATGCTACGACTGTTGAGCGGTTCAAATGTCAATGGGGTCGAGAACAGTGTTCGGAGGCCGCGTTCCAAACACCGAGTGAGTTGTATGACCACCTGCTGGAGCACCTTGTCAAGTCGGATATTGCGGATGATTCGTGCCTGTGGGGCACGTGCCCCCAAACGAGTTTGCCCAATCCTCGACTACGTTCACATATCCTCACCCATCTGTCGACCACCCAGCCACCGCAAAAGCACCCATCTCAAAGTGATACCATCACCCTTCCGTCGAACAATGCGCAGTATCCAAGAGCAGATCCCACTTCCCGGCCTGTTCCACCTCTCCGTAGCACCGTCATTAACTATACCAGGCCAAAGGCGGATCCCCCTTCCCCCGCACTCACAGCCCTTCTCGTTATTCGCATCCTCTATCGAACGTCGTTCGCTTCGGCGGATGCCGCCCCACGCGCTGACGCCGATCACTTTGGATTCCCTGGTGTCGTAGAGGACACGAGCGATCCGGAGGACGCCTCTGACGCAAATCTTGGTGAAGACGATAGGGAAGGTGAGATGAGAGGAAGAAAGGCGTTTGTCGGAATCAGGAGGTCATTGGAAAACATGAACATCCATGATCCGGTGCTTATGAGTTGGATTGAGGAGATGGCTGATATTGGTGTCACTGGAAGTGTTATTACAGCTTCGTCGTAGTATTTATCATCGTCTAGTCCTACTCATGGATATACGTTGGTGACGTATCAGTATATACGGCCGGGCCGTGGTGTCTAATTTGGGATATGTGAAATCATGCCGCATGATGTTCGCATGCTCTTTAAACCCGCAACATAACATGAACTCTCCGCGAAGGCCGATGCAGGTCACGCCAAAGATCATAAACTTGTATTCCAGACTTTTCGAGGGCACAACTGTCACACAGATATGTGGTCCCAATCAAACACAAAACCAATTCTATGCTGAATTATTGATGCTGAGGGTCGATCGGACTTTCATCTCCAGAGAATTGGAACATGCGCCGAGAGATGCCCTATTGGGCCCTTTGAAGGTACGCTCTCCGAATCTTGGGGATGAAATCCTCAGCCGATCATCGAGACAGGGGTTTCTGAATTCATGGTTCAGAGCTTGTGTGTATTGGGCACGCTCGAGTGGGTACGAGGATGTCAAGAAGAATCACGCACTAGAGACGCTCGCTGAATCTGTACGTGGTGTGTTCGCGAAATCGATGTCGGGATGGGAAAACATGGAAGTTTTTGCCGGGAGTGTGACTCAGAGCGATGCGGTATTCACTGTATGAGTATCCAGTCCCAGTGAATACTCCCGTGTACTAACATTCGTGGATTCACTAGGAATTCACGGATATGGTTGCGGATATACTGTCAGACTCTAAAGCCCCAGGTGAGCCGCACGTTTTACAAATGCGTAGTCTATATTTATGTACCTCTGTCAGTCAACACCAGGCATCTAGCACTACAGCTAGCACTGATATATATGTGCGGAGCTGGGCAGACAAGTCTCGGTTCCTATTTTCTCAGAAGAGATTTCTTCTCGACCATTATTTCTGTAAGTAGTAGCCGTGCTTCAATAAGACTTTGCAATTTACTGTGTCATGCTTTGACAGTTTGTTAAAGCCCCAGAAACAGGAAGGTTTACATTCGAGGCCGTCCTTCTACTTTGCGTGCTTGCTAACTTCCATCGCTCGGACGCGGCTCGTCTCAATCCATATCTCAGAAGATTGTCAACATGCGATGACATAGAATTCTACAAGAAGGTCAACTGGGCTACCAACTTCGCCTTGAATGCTGTCGTACAGTTAGTAGTTCTATTATCTGAAGTGCATCAACCACGTACGGCTACCCACATTATTTTAGGTCGTATAGAATGCTCTCCGACGATACACCACAGCAGAACCTGGCTATGGGAATTGTCTCACTGTTTTCTTCCTTGCGCCCAGATAAGGCACTTTCTGCGACACCTATTGACCCACCAAAAGAGCTTTTCAAAGACCAGTAGGAGATGTCTCTCCAGCCCACAAGAGAAAGTCCTCACTTATGATTTCTGTGTGTGTTAGGCCCGTTGAAGCTGCTGTCGCGCTCCTTCCTATCTTTGAGATGGTAAATATGAACGAAGCCTTTTCTTCGGTCTTGTCGCAAAGCATATCTTCCGACTTTGATGAGAAGACTGAAAACCTGGAGCAACCATCTTCGCCGGTGGTGCTTTTGACAGTGATCTCTTTGTCCTCGTATATTTTGGCACACGCTTCCTCGACTGGCTCTCCTCGAGCTCTGGCCTATGCAAGCATATCATTAAAAACGCTCCTCGCGTTCCTTGAAGCTTCAGAACTTGTGAGCACACTCTTCGAGCCCAGTAAAAAAACCATACAACTATCTAGACAGGTGATTACAGTCGTCCCTCTTTCAAATTCGTAAACTGACAGTTCTAAGAGACTGCCGACGCTTCCCTTGCATAGTGGTCCCAGGGCTCCTGTCTGTGCAATGCTCGACTGCTGTGTCCTTTGGCTTCGGCATAATCTACAGTATAAATTAGAGGTAACCTCTCACTTGTATGGAAAATTTCAGGGTATATGTAAATGAAGACTTATATTGTCGTTTAGGTTGTCGGTCAACATCATACAGCGCGTATTGTGGTATTTGCGGTGCAATCGTATACGGCTTGGCGAGTCTTTCGTCTCCGACAGCATATTCTATCTCATGGGTACTTAGAATATAACTGGAAGGACATGTGGGCTGCTACTCTGGGCCTGCTGAACTTCATCGCAACGAAGGCCCAGAGTATCATAACTACTTCGGAGTTGGGGGTTCTCGTTGACGAGGTAGCTCACAACCGTTCCCGTTCAAAAACGGATACGAATCTAACCTCTCAGCACTCGTAGACCCTTGCATTACTAGAATATGCTCTATCTCAGAGCGAGAAGATCCTTCCATCACCTGAGGCGCTACACGAGTTCATTGTGAGCATGTCTCCGCTTATTCTAGGAAGCGACCCTGACTTCCTCCAGTACGAGCTAATTCGCTTCTCGAACGGCATACAGAGACTCAAAATATTCGTTCTTGAGCACGGAGGGACTGCATCGTCAAGGCGGACGGCCTGGATCAGTACACGCAGTACTGAAGAACGACTGGGCGGAATTCTGAAGACAGTGAATTACTATGAAATCAAGGTATCGAATGCGAGCGCAAAAACGGCGAAAGATGCAATGAAAGTGGTCGCAAAAGATATCGAAAGCGAAGGGCTACATGGGGTTATGCCGATCCTTGACTCGGAACCTCCGTGAGCCAGGGTCAAATTGATGTGGGAATTCAACTGATCGGGCAAAACAGAAATCGCGATGAGGATGCAGTGGGCTTCATTCGGTATGGCTATGGCGATATACTGGCGCTCATGTCTTAGATAATGCATGCGAGGATACTACACGTGTAGTCAGAGCGCCTTGTGCATGAGAAAGCTGGTTTGTGTGTTGTCGAAGACAGCAATTAGGTAATGTGTGCGATCTGCGAAGCCTGGGACCTGCCGGGGTTCCGTTCCTCCGAGCCAGGACAAAAAACTTTCTGTCTTCCTAAATGGGGCGGTGGCAGGGCATAGCGACTATTACCCCGAGGCAGCTATGATTCGCTACTAGCCTATCATCGGCGCCTACAGTATGTGTATCGTCGAATTGCCCCAGCCCACTCGTTTGGCGAGATGTTGAGGGGGGTTTACGCGTTGACTCTGCTTATCTGCAAATTACGTCGCAAGGCCCTTACTCGGTGAATGGCTCGGTGGAAGCCTTCTTGACCCTTGGTCAAAAATTCGAGTCCTGCCAGTCCTCATATCTTTTCAACGACCTCGCTTCCGACTTCTGGCCTCTCCACAATGTCTACCCTTGGCGTAGTGTCAAGGTTAGGGCGGCTTCACGCTGCACAACGCCCTCGTTGGTTTATCCCGTCTACCAGAGGCTTCGCTAGTCTCAGGAAGCCTGCGTCACTCTTTGATCCACTGGACACATTCAGCGAACGCCATATTGGTCCAGATGATGCCGATGCATCCAAGATGCTTGAAACTATTGGATACAGGACTATGGACGACTTTATCGACGCAACCGTTCCTCCCAAGATCCGGATTGCCTCAAACGCCATTAGTAATGACACTATCAAACCTTTCAGCGAATCTCAATTGCACTCAAAGGCAAAGGCGTTGGGCGAGCAGAACAAAGTGTTCAAGAACTTCATTGGTATGGGTTATCATTGTGCAGTTGTTCCTCCGGTGATCCTGCGAAATGTCCGTCAAACTTGTCGTATCTTCCCTCATTCTGCATATTTACACCCCCCATCTAGGTGTTTGAAAACCCTGCGTGGTATACTCAATACACCCCTTACCAGCCCGAGATTGCACAAGGTCCGGATGATGGTTCATGTTATTTATACTTCGCTGATAATCTTAATTTTAGGCCGCCTCGAGTCCTTGGTCAACTTTCAAACCATGATTGCGTCATTGACGGCCATGGATATCGCAAATGCGTCGCTTCTAGACGAGGCAACTGCCGCAGCGGAGGGAATGGTCATGGCATTTGTTTCAGCCAATACAAAGAAGAAAACCTTTATCGTCGATTCCGGTGTCTTGCCCCAGACCCTTGCCGTCCTTCAAACTCGTGCCAAAGGCTTCGGTATTCGCATTGTTATCGGCAAAGTTCAGTCTCTGCTGCAAACGGAGTCTGCGTCTGACGTCTGTGGCGCCCTCGTCCAATATCCTGACCTTAATGGTTCTATTCGTGACTTCAGTGGGGTGGCCGAGAAGATTCACGCCGTGGGGGGTCTTCTCGTTGTTGCAACCGACCTTCTCGCGCTGACACAACTTAAACCCCCGGGTGAATGGGGTGCTGATGTTGTGATTGGTAACACTGGTCGGTTTGGTGTACCCACGGGTTATGGTGGTCCCCACGCTGCATTCTTCGCGGTCACGGATAAGTTGAAGAGAAAAATGCCAGGTCGTCTGATTGGCCGTAGTCGTGATGCCGAAGGCAATCCTGCTTATCGCCTTTCGCTGCAGAGTGAGTGGTTCTTAGCGTGTTAGGTCCGAGGCTCACTTTATCATAATTAATAGCTCGTGAGCAGCACATTCGCCGCGAGAAGGCTACCAGCAACATCTGCACTAGTCAGGCACTTCTCGCAAACATGGCTGCAATGTATGCCGTGTATCACGGGCCGCAGGGGTTGAGCCGCATCGCTGATAAGGTCCACGGTTTCACCCAAGTTTTCGCAAATACTGTCACTGGTCTTGGTTACAATCTGGTCAACGACTCGTTCTTTGACACTGTCACCGTCAATGTCGAGCCTATTCTGGCGAATGCAGAACTGGTACATATCAGGGCGGCAGAGGCTGGAATCAATTTGCGAAGGATCGATGAGAAACATGTCGGCATCACCTTCGATGAGAGTGTCACCCCCAAGGAATTGGTCTCTCTTATCAATGTTTTCACTTCAGCTGTTGCGGCGAGTCCTGTCTCTCTTTCAGACCTGGTCGAGCCGAAGGAATCCGTTGTCCCCAATAGTTTGAGGCGCACGACCACTTTCTTACCTCACCCCGTTTTCAACAAACACCATTCCGAAACCGAGATGTTGCGTTACATTAACCACTTGTGCTCGAAGGACCTCAGTCTTGCTCATGCTATGATCCCTCTTGGGAGCTGTACGATGAAACTCAATAGCACCAGTAGCATGGTACCACTCTCTTGGCCCGAGTATGGCAACATCCATCCTTTCGCCCCCCGCGACCAGGTCAAGGGCTATCATGTCATCATCAAGGTAAGAATTTCACCCTACCTGTAACGGTTAATTCTCAAGCTTGAGTCCACTAGGAACTAGAAGATTACCTTTGCAAGATCACTGGCTTCCACGCGGCTTCCCTACAGCCCAATTCAGGTGCAGCTGGAGAGTACACTGGCCTTTGTGTCATTCGCGCTTACCATGAATCCCGGGGTGAGGGCCATCGCGATGTTTGTCTCATTCCTCTTAGCGCCCATGGAACTAACCCTGCTGTGTGTCACTTTTATTTTTATTTTTTATTAATGATAGTATTACTTATCTCTACAATTTCCCCAGTCCGCTGCTATGGCTGGTCTTAGGGTTGTTGCGGTCAGGGTGCATCCCGATGGTAATCTCGATCTCGGGGACCTCCGTGCCAAGGCAGAGAAGCACAAGAAAAACCTTGCCGCTTTCATGGTGAGTGCAAGACGAGAACTCCTGCCTTGCCCACTCACTTTCTGTAGATAACATACCCTTCCACCTTTGGTGTCTTTGAAGCTGGTGTCCAAGAGGTGGGTATCCTGGTTTCCTTGAAGGTCTTTGATAATGTATCTGACTGTAACTAGGCCTGCAAGACCATCCACGACAACGGTGGTCAGGTCTACCTTGATGGTGCTAACCTTAACGCTCAGATCGGTTTGACCAACCCCGCTACCTGTGGTGGTGATGTCTGCCACCTGAATCTCCACAAGACTTTTGCGATGTGCGTCAAAAAGTTCGGGGATGTGTTACAAGTATCTAACTGTTTGGCAGTCCCCACGGTGGTGGTGGACCTGGTGTTGGCCCTATTTGCGTTGCGGAACACCTTACACCTTTCCTTCCCTCCCACCCGGCAATGCCGGTCAAGGGTGAACAAGCCATCGACGCTGTTTCAGCTGCACCCTTCGGTAGTGCCTCTATCAACCTCATCTCTTGGGCATACATCAAGATGCTCGGCGGGAAGGGCCTTGTGGATGCCTCTAAGATCGCTCTCCTCAATGCCAATTATATGGCCTCCCGCCTCTCCGGACACTATGCCCTTCGGTATAAGAACGAGAATGGTCGCGTGGCGCACGAGTTGTTGATCGATCTCGCCGAATTTGACAAAGCTGCTGGCCTTAAGGTTAACGACTTTGCTAAGCGTCTCCAAGACTTCGGTTTCCACCCTCCTACATGTTCTTGGCCCATCCAAACATGTATGCTCATTGAGCCGACCGAATCCGAGACCTTAGAGGAACTTGATCGATTCTGTGATGCCATGATTCAGATCCGTAAAGAGGTGGAGGATATCATTGCCGGCGAGCAACCTAAGGACAACAACTTGCTGAAGAACGCCCCTCATCCCATGTCCGTTATGACATTACCGGAAGACAAGTGGAATAGGCCCGTCTAGGTTTTTTTTTTCGTTGTGTATTGTGACATTGACGTATTTCCTATCAGGCCTTACACAAGGGAGGAGGCTGCATACCCGTTACCTTGGCTTCGCGAGAAGAAATTCTGGCCGAGTGTTTCCAGACTCGATGATGGTAAGCACCGGCTATCCTCACTCCTCAAACCAATGGCTCATTGAGTTGTTCACATAGCTTATGGTGACCTGAACTTGATTGTAAGACCGCACACTCCAGTCCGGACAGGTAGTGACTAAGATGACTTTTTTCAGTGCGACTGCCCGTCCGTAGAGGAGCTTGCATCTAGATAAACCATAACCTTCCGTCAAAACTTGATAGATAGTGGGCACGCTTACCCGTATACCTTTGCATGGGCTTCTTATTCCTCTAGGGGGCTCGCCCAGCCTTCGGCATTGCTCAACCACACGCCGCATTGTATATTATACTCATCGTGACAATTTTCTTTCTGCTTGACATTTTATGTTTGGGATAATCGAATCTGTGGTTTACAGAGTTCTTCAATAAACCTCCTTTCATGCCCGTGTCTAACTGACTATATTTGGTGATTAAATTGAATCTTGTATATAATGTGGTAAATCAGCCCAAAGATCAGGCAACTTCTTTTTCACAAGATGGAACATCTCTACCTCCCTCCTCTCACCCTTCGCGAACTTGGAAACAAGCCTCACGCTCTCAACGTCCAACTTCGCTCCCGCGGGTAACCCTTCACCCTCTCCACAAAGCACTTGAATTGCTTCATCTAGCCTCCCCAGCCTACAGAGACATTCCAGCCACGTATTCCAGTTGTGTAACGTAAACTGATAACTGTCTCTCGCAAGCCTCTTCATGATACGTTTGGCGACGGAGTATGCGCCGGCGTACCCGCACGCATCGAAAATGATACTTACACTTGCGGCGTCGAATTGACCAGAGAGGTACATCATCTCCCACACGCGGTATGCATCGGCGAAACATCCGAGACGCTGATACGTGTCTATCATCTGATTCCACAATATCGCGTCTGGGGAGAGTGAGGCGTCCAATGTGAGCAAATCGTGCGTCCGGCGGGTTGTGAGAACCAGTTTGTCACGGAAAGTGTCAATATCTGGGTGGTTGGCTCTTTGAATGTGTGTAGCGAGGAAACCAAGCCGGTGAAGGAGGATGGTATAGACCTCGATTGTGATATCAAGTCCCGCGAATCGTATGTCCTTCACTATCTCGAAATACCCTCGAAGTGAAGGAATCTGGATGGAATCGCCAAAACGTAGCTTGCAGAACGCACTGAGAACGACAGTATAGCCTTTTTCATCTAACGATGATTTGAGACGTCGGTAGACTTCAAGAGCCTCTTCGATACTCGAAGAGTTGCGCATGTGAAGGACGATTATGGAGCTGATGGTGGTACTATCATCTTGGGCGCAGTTGCGCACAGCCATATCGTCCATGAGTTCCTTGGCGATATCCATATACTTGTGAGCAAATTTCACGGTGGCAAGACCACGAAGTAAGGTAGCATATATGTCTTGATCTGGACCAGTCGAGTGTTCAAGGTAGCTCGCTCGCTGAGAGTTGGAAGATTCGTCGAGAGGAACTGCCGCATGCAGGTCTCGATAAAGAGATAGAGCCTTTTCTACGTTTGCCTCCTGGGGAGGACCGAAGCTCGATTGGCAAAGGGAATGAATGAGCGGAGAGACCATTGGTGCATCGGGTATAATTCCTGCAAGTTTGGAATCATCGTAGATAGCGAGAGCTTCTTGAAGTTTGCCTGCACGGACGTTGTTAGAGATAAGGAGAGACCAATGTATGACATCGCATTTAACGTCGAACTCTTGTTCAATGAGGCGAAGGTCGGAGGGGTGACGACTGTGTCGAAGCATGGTTCGGATTTGCTCAAATGATGGCGGCTTCTTTGGTTTCCAAGACTTGTACAAAGCAATAGCGGAGCGCATGCCCTTGGACTGAGCTGTCTGCATAAGCTTCAAGTCCATGCTCCCGAACACAGCACGCATGGAGGCATCATGGGGGCGGAACCTTGTCTGATACATGTTCTGCACCTGGTCCGCGTATAGAGGCAACTTGCGTCGGACGTATTCCTCGTGGAAGAGCTCGGAAAAGGACGAATCGTAAGGTAGGCGTTCGCGCTCCATGTCCTCCAACATTGCCGCCACCGCAACAGGGCGAATGTGCGAACCATCTTGGTCACACAGCTTCCATCGGCCACTGAAAAGAAGTTTGAAGGTCTCGTTTGTCGGTTTACATCCGGAAGGTCGCATGTTGCTGATTACCCCACGCATGAATCGGAATGAGCAACCATCCATATCTGGAAGGGCTTGGAGGAACATATGGTATTGCTCAAGTGTAGGTGTTACATGCCCAGGGCGTTTTGTGATTCCTTCAAGCCATCTGCGGGTCGCATGCATATCCCCACGATGGATGAGGCCCCGAATAATGGCAGTATGCGTGTCTTCAGTCTGGGTCAGACCGAACACGAGGGGCATATCGAGGAGAATGTCGTGGAGCCTCTGAATATCAGATGGCCGGCCAGACTTGGCAAGGAGCCACAGAATATTGTGCAGCTGCGCTTCATTGAGGACCTTGCGCGTTGGAAAGCTGCGCAATTTGTCGGACTCTTTCAACTTTGCGACAAGATTGGTATAGTGGGTATGAATGGCATGGAGGGAAGTGGCTGATGTGAGGCTCTCGATGTGGTGTTCCATGGGTGCAGAAGACGACGCGGATGGATTCGTCGGAGCAGATTGCACGTCGCTTCCCGTGGAATGGAGGCGAAGAGAGCGAAGAGAGTTTCGGCAGCTGGCTGGACGAGAGAGGGTCCCTGCGCCCACTCTGAGTAAGGACCTGCCTATGGACATTCATGCGCGACCACCTGGAATATATGTCAGACATGCATTCTGAACGCAGGACAGAGCACATACCTCAGCCACTCCTGTGCAGAAATCTGAAAAACTTGAGACGTGTCACAGCCACCCGTGGGAACCTCGCCACGATCACAAATTAGCGTGCCAGCAAACTGGCCTCCTCCACACTTACCGTTCCATTCCTTTCTTCCCCCGTCATGTCCGACAAAGTTCGCGAGTTCGTCGAGATACCCCAACAATTCCTCCGAGATGGCAACCAAGTACGTCCATCCGCCTCCCTCAACTCTACTCCCCGCGTACCAACGTGTCCGTTTGTAGTTCCTTACACGTTGCACGAAACCATCTCAAAAAGGTGCTTGAAGACACTTTACACGCGACGGACAGAGACTAAACTCGATCAACAGAATTCATGCAAATTTGCAAGGCAGTGGCCGTCGGATTCGCCGTAATGGGCTTCATTGGCTACTTTGTCAAGCTAATTCACATCCCAATGTGAGTACTATTTGCGATGGCTCACGGTTAGGGATGTCTAACGTCTTTCCGCAGAAACAACATCCTAGTGTATGTTCTCGTCTCACCTGGCCAAATCAGCATTGACAATTTCCAACAGCGGCGGTGCATAATTCTCCATTGTCCTCTTCCTGTATCGACTGTCATATATATTCTTTTATTGGGATGTGATCATTCGGGATTCACCAAGCTCTTCAATAAATCTGCCGCCCCGCAACGTTTTGATAACTCAAACTTGCCGAATCCCAAAACCTCGAGAATAATATTATATTGCAATTTGACTATGTTTACACATTTGACGTTGACAGTGATGGGGTTGGATCAGTATTCAATATTGAAACATCAATGGAGACTGCAGGAAGCCGCTGTGAATGCGATGGATGCTTGAGTGGTATATCAAAGGGTGGAACGGTGGAATAGGGTTTCCAGAACCGCCAGACGAGAAATATATCCTGGGGACTTAGGTAAGAAACAGTTGCATCGCGGAAGTGGAAGTGGCCTGTGACTGACCTTTTGGGTCCCGAAGACGAGAAACGCGAATAGTGGTACTGGAACGGGGCGTCAGCACTTTGGTCCCTGAGCTGCGAAATAATACTCACGCGCTGCCTGCACCATGTATGGCCAGGGCTGCTGACTTTGTGACAAGAAAAGTACACCAGAGCTGTGATATTCCACGTCAGCCAATTAACATCTCCAAGACAACCGGGAGACTCTGGACATACATGAGCGTCATCAATGTGTATATGCTAAACGCCAAAATCCGAAGAACCATAGCAGGCGATTTCTTCGTGTTTGCCAAGGGAAAGTTGTTGGAGATTGTTCGTTGCATTCGAAAATAACGTATTGCAATAGCAACTGCGATGCTTCGTGAATTCAGCAGTCGAGAATCAGGAAACTGTATACATACTTTCGAAACCGACGATGACAACTAGCATCGCGGTGCAGAAAGCCGGCACACCATATCCCACTCTATTATACCAACATCAGCAAGTGCTTCACCGGCTGTGGTCCCACACAGAACCCGAAAGACTTACACGGGTGTTGTCAGTTCCTCATGCAACGTACAATATAAGCCATTTGATTTAATTTCAACACCAGCCCTGCGCTGCAGCTAGACAAACCAAAGTCACAGGTCCAATGATCAGCAACCACAATACCCCAGAAACCTATGAAGCAGATCGACTTACGAGCGCTGTCATCATAACGAAGGCCGCAAAGACGAAATAGGGTACCACCAACATGATCCACAAGCGGAACGTCTTGGGCCATCGAGCTGATCTTGACAGAACGACAGTCTGTTGCGCTGGTGGTTCTCGCATTGTTGTCCAGAGCTAGGTGTCAGCCGACCAGATCAAAATCAAAAAAGTTGTAAGAAGACCAGGGTGGATATCCCGAAAGCAAGGAGATCATCAAGAAGTGACACACGTCAAACCAGTTAGTCAAAAACGAAAACACTGAAAAGGTTTTCTGATGCCCACCTGGATGACGAGCGTGAAGGTGGCGACGCTGCACCTGTGAAGGTATCAGATCATGTATAAGGCTCAATGAATGGTGCCTCATCATTTTCATGGGGTATAGTCTTACATTGGTGATGCACCATGGATCAATGCAGATTGGACTTGACATAGGACACCTGACGTTGTTCGGTCCTGCTGTCCACTGTATAAACTGTGCAACCGGGTCGCTATTGGTCACCCTGGTAAAGGGAGAGCAGGCGAGAGCACCCACAGAACACAAAACACAATAGAATAGATGATCCAGGTGCAGAAAAAGTTAATGAGAGTGGGGTGACGAGCAACTTTGTTCGAATATATTAGAGTAGCGACGATTATAGGCAATCCCACTTGTCCGCCAGCAATGTGGAGTGTGAGGTATGGAGGGGTCAGATGAGCAAGGGCAGGGACTGGAGATCCATCACAAAGTCACGTTAGTCTTGTTTCTACGCGCAAGAAGACGTAATGGAGCGCACTCATGATTATCGGCGAGGGAGGGGACTTCTAGAAGCGTCTTGTTGCCATACTAAACACTGTTCCACAACACTGAGCGGCAGAAGCGGATCCAGAGGCTTGGATGGCACGCCAGAAAAAGAGCGTTCGTCGCGACTGGGACTGCGCTTGCCAGAGGTTGTTGGCTGCAATGCCGGCGCGAGGGGTGATGGAGGGGGATGGAGGAGGTCGGAGAGGAAGAGGAGAGGGTGAAGTAGGGAAACTGGGCCGACGAGCAATCTATCAGACAGGCAGCAACGGAATGACACATCGCTCTCACTGCATCGCCAATCTGTCACTTCAAAATTTCTGCATTAATTAGCCCTGATTAAGCCGTCACCTCGGCGTCTGTCCATCTCCGGGTCGATTCCAAGCCTCGTTTCACCAGCAGTACCGGGTCCAAGTCCGTGATAAGCACTGCTCGACGCTTTTGTGGTGGTGATGCGGATATAAAAATAATGATCACGTTATCTTTTCCAGACGCCAGATCATTGACATTTCGACAAAACGCTAAGCTACGACAAGTCGTACTGTCACCGATCCCTTTCTCCCCCTACCAACAAGAGCCCAAATCGTGGTCCTGGCTTGGTAGAGTCGGGAGACACCTGGACCTCTGTAGATGGTGGTCCATAGCGCAGTAAATTCGGGAACTTGTCTGCAGTCAAATTGACATCTGCGATTTCTGAGCTCGGAGATTGACCTTGATTAGGATACGCAGGAATAGTAGCTGGTAGGAACGTCTGGAATCGCTTGACATGTTCAGATGAATTTCTTCCAAGTTTGGCAGAATCAGCCTTGGCCGAATGCCTATCAGTCGAGGTTCGAGTGCAAAATTTGAATTTCGCTTACGGTCTGCCCTAGCTTATTTTCCAGTTTCTGCATGAATTCCGGTATCTTCGGATTTGAAGGTATTGCTATCAGCTCCCGCAGCAGCGCAATGTTCTGTGTCGAAGCTTGTTCATATCCAAATCCTTCGTCAAGCCACGCCTCTATGAAGATCTTGAGGGTGTCTTGCATAGCATTCGCCAGCCTCACTCTATCCCATCTAAAAGTGACGTCTTGCAATGCCTCATACAATGACAGCAATGCCTGTACAAGTTCTGGATCTGGGCCTGTGGCAAGAGTCAATCTCGTGGCGCACTAATGGAACCATATATGCTCACCTGTTGACAAGGTGGGAATAACTCTCAAGAATAAACTCGACTGTCCAACTACGCGAGACACAGTCTTCCGTTTCCAAGCATTTAAAACGGTATCATTGAGGATGTTCAGTTGTCCGACGAACGCTACTACGACGTGAGTTTTGGCTGACAATTACACAGCAAAGAGATGCCAACCGCTCCTGGCTGCCTCTCCGCAGCCAATTTGCTCCACAAAGCAAGATCGTGAGGCTAGGTCCTCAGTAACATGTCCTAGAAGCACGAGTTTCCGAATAGAGGCATCTATTGAACCCATGAGATCACTAGATAAGGAATTTCCGAATGAGTTCACCATCATTTTCTTGTGTCTGGTTGATAACCTTCTCCAAAGCAAGTAACGATGATCTTGTCAGCTCCTCTGCGGCAGGTTCGTGCAGTTTCGTCAAGACTTCGACAATAGATCTAGTTTAACTGGTTAGATTGATAAAATCGTGGTATATTCGTGACACACCTTGTTTCATTTCGTGACCCAGAACGTATCGAAAAAGCTTCTTCATGTACCCGCTTGGCGCATTGTTCCAGCGTACCAAGAACGCTATCTGATAGCGGAGTGCGCCCAAGGAGCTGCTGCTTCAGGGAGCCTTGGTATTTTTGGAGGGCAATATCACAGCCAGCGGAAGGTTGTGAGAGGATCGGTAACGGCACGGTGTTGAAAAGGAAACCCGCGGGTGAACCTGCTGAAAACTGTGGGTCACACATAATGTCGTCCTTGGACGTTAACATACCTATGTCAAGCTCACCGGACCCGATTGACCGTAGCGAGACTTCCAACGACGTTTCGAACGTTGTGGCGGCCGTCTTCAAGGCCGATTTCCAAATCTCCACAATCCTTTCTCTGCAGATTTGGTCCACCATTTCATACACCTGTACTTTCTCTCCCTCTTCCAGAAGCGATGCACTGATCCATTTCCTCGAAGCCATTCTAACGCTCCAGACTTCCCTGGCAGTCTCTAGCTCCTCAAACCACCTTTCCACCGCACCATGCAACAAACCCATTGATTGACGGAACCAACCATTAACTTGCTCTAGGAACTTCTCCTGCCTTACAGACGTGGACGATGATGTTAAATCAACGTAAGGCTTGTACGACTGTAAATTTCGCGGAAGCAATTGGAAATGTGCGGTCGAGGTTACGTTCGTGAGCAACGTCTGTGTCGTGAGGTGTAGTTCATATGGAATGTCATCGCTCTTGTCAACGTCGAATTGGATGAACTCTAGGACACGTTCTATTAGGGAAGGCCCAGGTTTTCCATCAAATACTCCACGTGCAACGTGCATAGATTGTGAAATGATGGTGAGAGCGCTGTAAAGGGATTCCTTGACTTCACGGATACGTGGTTTTGCGAGGGATGAAATTGAGGTATCTTGAGAGAACGAGAACGTAATTCTTCCATGAGTCAAGTGTCTTGAATCGGATGGTGATAGTCCCACTTCGCTTTTGGCTGCTAACGCACTACTCAAGGTCTTCGAGCGTTGTGAGAAGACAGAGTCCAACGTGTCATGTAGTGGGCGTGAATCCAGCAAGTGTAAGGTAACTAGGGTGGCACATGTATCCTACATTGACGACGAAATTTTCAGTAACAGGGCAAATAAAACTTCTGACTAGCACGAACCTCAACAGAACTCGAGGCATCCCTCAGCCACAACATTGCTCTATGAATGATCTGCGAACGGAAGTGTGATACCACTTCCCATTGCCGCTGAATGAGTGGAAACTCAGCCAACACATCCACGCCCTGGCTCTTCCACGTCTCGTCGTCTTGTTCGTCGTTCCGAACCAATGCGCGATGAATAACCCTCGCAAGCAGGAAAAGCCATGCAGCAGGAAAGAACTTCTTGCGCTCAATCAATCGCCAAAGATGTTCTGGGGCATCAAGAAGTAGTTTCATATGTGCGGCGAGGATTTGCAGCGCATGAAGGTGCCTGTCTGTAAAGACCAATAGCAGCGTGAGTTTCAGGCTAAGAAAAATAGAATCTGCGGAAAGAGGGCTCGCCTTGAACGCTAGCAACGGAAGACATCTTCGGTAGGGGTGGGTCCGCTTGAACATTTATCGCGGCTCTTGACTCTTCCAGAGCTTCTACTACGCGCTTCGAGGATCTTGCGATGGAAATTATGGACGAGGATGCTTGCAGCAGATCCCGATAGCGTTCTCTACGCTTTCAGAAGCCAGCCCAAACATCAGAGAGTGTCCTCGCGTTCGCCGTAATACTCAGATGCGACGCACCCAACCATTTGTCGAAGCTCCTCTTTCTTTGCATCGGCATCCATCCTGCCCAGACCAAATTAAGCTCTCAATTTCCCCATGTAATGAGAGTGAATACCTCAAGCGATTCTGGATAACCTTAATCTCAGCCACAGTGTGTTTCGTGAATAGTTCATCGGTATTGAAAGCTTGTTCCTCTGTGGTTAACGCTGCTGTGGTTGTATTTGATACTGAATGCTTGATATTGGCAGAGACCGTTGTTGTAGATGCAGCTTTCGTAAGTGGAAATCCATTCCCAACGGCTGATGATGTAGGCTGGGCTGTAGAGGGACGTCGAAACATAGGGCATGTGGAGGTGACGGTTCGTGAAACGGAATGACCTCTCTCTCTCTCGTATTACGTAAGTACTATCACTGGCTTCGGTCCTTGCTTCATCGTCGTTTCGAGGTGCGACGATCCCCAAGGAACTTTTAGACATCGCCATTCACAGAACCCCCTTTACTTGCCCCGCTCCGTTACGATAATGCAGATCTGGATTAAAATACCGAAACGACAAAAGCAAGTACTGTAACAATTCTACAGAACAGCATACAGGGTCATATAGTCCAAATTTTGGACTCAATTGCAGTCAACCCAACTTTGCCGCAAAAACTTAAACAGCAAGTGAATGACTGGATAGGTGCAATCATCGACTTTCCGATTTCGTCATGGCTTCACCGACGTCTGCCTCGCTAATACTCTTCTTCCGGTCATGGGCGCGTCCGTTTGCATTTGGGGAAGTAGTATTCGAAGAGCTGGGAACCTCTGACCGAGACTGTGCAGCGGGTGGTGGATTAACTGATTGGGAAGTGGGGTTTGAGGAAGTGGAGCCGACGGGTGACGATGTGTTTGCATGGTGTTGATCAAGTGCCTTGAGGGCCAGGGTTCTGAAAATAGTTTCAGTAGTTGCGCAGTTGCGTTTCGAGTAAAACTTTTGTGCACCTTCGTCTCTCAGCTTCGGCGCGCGCGCTGAGTGGCACCTGATTGTAAGTACCGCTTTCGAGGTCAACTGACGCGGGAATCAAATGGAAACGGTTCGCCAGTTTGTGGACAAAATTTCCAAGAATTGAAAGCGGTTTACTTCGTAAGTCGCTTAGAGGGGAACCAAGTGTATGTAAGTAGGGCACGTACTGCAAGAAGGGAGGAAACCAGGACACGAGAGAGAATGTCTCGCTCCTGTCTCCATATGTATCCATACCCCCAACTGACTCTGCAGGGTGCTTTTTGTAGAAACGCAGATAGACCCAGCTTACGAACCATCCAAATTGAATCAGAATCCAGGAGTCCTGCCAGCCAAGAATGCAGAGGACGGTGGAGAGGGTGAGATATGCCATCGGCAAGTTCTGTTTGATGGTCGTTAGAGGGGGGGGGGGGGATTGGGATGCATTCCACTGGGAAACAAACCTTAACACGGGCTTTGAAAACGCCCATAACTTGAACTTGGTGCTCTGGGATGAGCTGTGTGAACGCGACAAGTAAGGCAATTTGAAGAGCCATTTGCCCATGGTATCGCATGCCATAGCTACGGGGGTCGGCAATCCGGGTAATAAAAGGGAAAGAGATAGCTTACAGGAAAAGCTCTGCATAACCCGTTGCAATAAACTCGATCCAATTCAATCCAAACGCGATGATGTTCGAAGCGACGATGGAAACCACAATGAACTTGATTGTTTCAACACCTCCCCACAATCTTTCTAGATATTTTAGTGCAGCTGGCACGAAGACCATGGATGCAATAAACTGGGAATTGGAAATTAAAGTGAAAAAGACAGCATGGTTAAACTTTGGCCTGGGGAGCAAACAAACCCAGCACTCACTTCCAATATCGAAGGCTCCACAAGCGCCGACGTTAGAAGTGTCCAAGGAGCGAAGAGACTCGAACCAGGGACAAGTAACATATACTGAGCAGCCGTCTGACCCATGCCCTGATACCTGAACCATGCATAAAATCCGGAAGAAATTATGGTGGCAAATGTCCAGGCACGCGTAACAGGGGGTACCGACTGGATGAGCTGGATTGGCGAGGAGAGGACCGCCATGGCGCAAGTTTTATTCAGGCGGTGATTGTGCAATGACTTGTCTTCGTGCGAGACGTGATATACGTAAGAGTTGTGGAGTATGGGTGTGTTCCTCGACGCAGAGGACGACGGAGAGGCAATGTCGTGAGCTGGAGACTCTATTGCACAGGGTGAGCAAGTTTGGGGCACGTGCTCAATTCTATTCCCGGAAACCTGCGCGCGTCTCGGCTCATGTCGTCTTAATACTAACCATCCACCATGTCCGAGTATGACTTGCGACCAGGTGGCTCTCTCAAGCTCAAGGGAGGGGTCATCGATGGTGGCATAGTAAAGAAGTAAGCCCCGCATAAAAAAGTCCAGCTAGGTTTAATGTACGTGACGCAGGAAGAAAAAGAAGTCCAAACGCAAGGAGGAACAGAATGACTTGCAGCGCGAGCTGGAGAAAGTGGAGGGTGTGGTTGCTGGAGAAGAAGACAAACCAGGATCTGCTTCTGGAAGTGGGCGCAACTCTCCGGCTGTGTTTGGCGGCGGCAATGGTGGTTCCAAAAAAACGGATGCTGAGAAACGTTTCGAAGAGGTCCAGAAGAAGCGGGTATGCTGTTCTGTTCACCACCAATGGTGTGTATTCTGAATATGAACGATCAAGCTTGCCGAGCGCGTTGCCAAACTGGCTGGAAAGACCCATAAAGACCGGGTGAATGAATTCAATTCTAAACTCGAGGCTCTCAGCGAACACCACGATATCCCCAAGGTATGTGTTGGGCATTGTGCTCGCAGTTATAGTCATTCACAAATTTCACGTAGGTGGGGCCAGGCTAAGCCTCACTGTCGAATATACTGTAACACTGTATCACTACGTCATACCGAAGTGTATGCCAAAACTATTTTACTATACCGAACTGTGGGCAGTCTAAATGAAAATTATTCGATTTCAATCGCCGCGCATGCCATGAAGTTTGGTGGAGAGGCAGATTGTGCTCGCAAATTTTTCGGCAGAAGGCAATTAGGTCTGCAAAGTAAGGTTCACATTGATAACCAGGAGATCGTTTAGACTGCTTCGAGGGTGAGAACTCGTGGATGTCCGTCGGGTTTGAGGGATGTCCATGTGTTAACTGTGGAAGACCGGGAAGCTAGACGTTTCCAGGCTGGGTGTCCACTGACAGATGGTCATCGTCAACACCTGAGGCGTGGGAAGGTATTTAAAATGACCTGCACCGTGCGGAACCTGGCCGTGTTTTGTGACCTCTGAGATCTGAGACACTAAAAAGCGCGTCATGAAAGCGACGACGTCCGCCGCAGCATCGTCCGCACCTGCTCATAATGCTCCGCTTCCACCGACAACGTCAACGGCGGCACGCTCTTCACGCATCGCACCCCACTCGCATATCAAGGGCCTAGGGCTCAACACTGAGGGATATGCATCCTCTGGCGCTGCTGGCTTCGTTGGCCAAACTGAAGCTCGAGAGGTATGGTTGGATATTACGCTATGAGATGTTCGTGCTGACTGGATCATTCAAATCACGCTCAACCTTTGTAGGCATGCGGTGTTGTAGTCGAACTGGTTAAATCGCGCAAATTCTCTGGAAGGGCCTTATTACTTGTTGGTGCCCCTGGAACGGGTAAAACTGCTCTTGCCCTGGCTGTTGCTCAAGAGCTAGGCGCAAAGGTGCCATTCTGCCCCATGGTCGGCTCGGAGGTATACAGCTCAGAGGTAAAAAAGACTGAGGTACTTGCGGAAGCTTTCAGGCGTGCCATCGGTGAGTTGTATCTGTTCCTCCCCCTTCTGTTGTCCACGGGTTTGTGGTCAAGACCATGGCATCACCTCTGGAGTCTTGCATGTCGACAGGACACCGCTAATAATTCGCCTCCTCCAGTCGAGATCTCCACCGAGAGACTCCGTTCCAGTTCTTCTTTCTCTCAGCCCTCTCTTTTATTCCGAGGTGCTAATCTCTCTAGCTCCTTAGGTCTGCGGATAAAGGAAACAAAGGCGGTGTACGAGGGTGAAGTCACCGAACTGACTCCAACTGAGTCTGAAAACCCGCTCAGCGGATATGGCAAGACGGTCTCTCACGTCGTCGTAGGCCTCAAAACCGTCAAGGGAACGAAACAGCTCAAACTGGATCCCAGCATATACGAGGCAATCCTTAAAGAAAAGATCATTGTTGGCGACGTGGTTTATATCGAAGCCAACACCGGTGCCGTTAAAGTCCGTTGCCATCTGGCTGAGAGTCTAAGGCCATCTCTGACATAAATGGACTCTACAGCGTGTGGGTCGCTCCGATGCGTATGCGTCCTCCTATGACCTTGAGTCAGAAACCTATGTGCCACTGCCGAAAGGAGACGTGCATAAGCGGAAAGAGCTGGTGCAAGATGTGACGTTAGGAGACTTAGATGCGGCGAATGCACGCCCACAGGGTGGACAAGATATCATGAGTGTGATGGGTAGCCTCGTGAAAAGTGGAAGAACGGAGGTGACAGACAAGTTGCGACGGGAGGTGAACCGAGTAGTAAAAGGGTATGTTGATCAAGGAGTTGCAGAGGTCGTTCCGGGTGTGGTTTTTCTTGATGAGGTGGGTGGTTTGTACTTTTTAATTGACCCAAGATGCCTGACTCGCCAAAATGATACAAGGTTCATATGCTTGACATTGAATGTTTTACGTACCTTAATGCCCTCTTGGAATCTCCCATGGCGCCCACCGTAATTCTGGCAACTAACAGAGGAAATGCATTAGTGCGCGGCACGACTGACATCGTATCCCCGCACGGTATCCCAGTGGATCTGCTCGATCGGTAAAATTAAGTTCCGCCGATATCACAGAATTCAGTCTGACTGTGTATACAGATGCCTCATCGTCAAGACATCAACTTACACTCGTGATGAGGTCGGCAAAGTTGTCCAAATTCGCGCACAAGTGGAAGGACTCAAGCTCGGATCGGGCGTACAAGAAAAACTTGCAGAGGAGGGAGAGCGAAGCTCATTAAGGTGGGACTTCTATGCCCACCCACTACTATTCTCTCCGGACTAGAATTTCTCCCTCAGATACGCTCTCCAACTGCTGACACCAGCCTCGATAGCCGCGACATTGGCAGGCCGGTCGCAGCTCGAATTAGAAGATATCAATGAAATGAACGAGCTCTTCTTGGACGCGAAGACCTCTGCACAAAATATTGGAGAAGGAGGATTTAACGGTGGGGAGTCATTGTGAATATTGTCTTTGTGGTCTTTTCTGTGGTAAATGGCTTGTGCGCTCATCAAATATTTTTCGCTGATGGATTACCACAGATTGATGTATCTAGAGCCTTTTCGTCGAATGTACACCCAGTGCTGATGTTCTTGACCGTGGACCTATCGGGTTTCTCATCCCCTCATACCATTTTTAAACCCAGCTTCCGGTATGTATCACTCCGTCAGTGTTGGTTCGATTTCCGACACTCTTCCTGGGAGAAGATATGGTAAAGGCTGTTGTCAGGCAACATGTTTGGTGACTGTATAGACCTACAAAGCTGTGACCCGGACCCTCCTGTCCACCCTTTTCCTCTCCTCGACATACTGGACACGATAGATTTCAACGTAGCACCCGCGGAACACTCAGTCCATGGAATTTTATGGCAAAAAATGTATTATCAAGATCATTGGGCGGCACCCAACTAAAGAGAATAGTATATTGTAATATATTTGTTCCGGAGGTATAAAAATGAGGATTAAGGTTGTGACTTAAGCAAGCCATCATACCGCGTTTCTTCATTGACCACCAACTGCAACAAGGGTTGGCTATAGGCGCGTTTTCGCCCTTCTTCCGCACCTTCTCCTCTCCTCTCTCGTCATGGCCGCACCGGGCGTAATACCAGAACGCAAAGGACACGTCTGTCCACCGTCGCATGCAACGCACCCATCAGACCGATGGGAATGTTTGTTTGTATATACGTTCATACTCAAGTTTACGAACTTGAAAGGCAAAGTACCGGGGTTCGAGACACCCATGGAGTAAGTGCTGTAGGGCTTCTCGTTGTGTCGTTGCGCTGATCGGGTGTCATGCACGATGTGGTGGGTTGCGATTGTGGTTGGGGTGCACCGGTTTCATAGTCTCGAAAATGCCCTGATGTTGCGCGAGCCAAATGACATACTCACGAGAATTCTTATCCGGTTCATACTCAACCTCAAACCTCAGACACGGAACCTCAAGTGCGTACACGCCCCTCCATTATTTTCGCGTCATTTGGGAGCTCATTAACATCCACGCGTTACTGGTGCTACGCGCGCCTGTAAATTTCTTTCTGGCATTATTTTGGCCGCTATTAGTACTGATCAAATTTCGACCACGGTTTCGGGCGTATTGGCGGAGTATTTCAAAACGGATGAGCGGACGGTGTTCTGGGATGACAATCTCAAAGCAAACGTGGATCCGTTTGAAGGAATGGAATCCGGGTTCTTTGCGGCTGACTGGGATCTCAAAGTGGGTTTCTATATTATTTTCTCCTACCCTGAACGTAATTTAATAATTGTGTTGTTTTTTTGTTTCCAGTTGAAAATCCTACGACAACTCGTGGAGCTGCAGTTAACGCATTCACAAGAGATCAAGGCGGTCATAGATCGTGCTTGGGGCGTGGTACACAATAAACATAAGAAGGAAAGGGGCGCTGGTACTGCGGACTCGGCTTCCTCTGGACTTGATCGTGATATTTTGGACTTTAAACCATTTGGACTGGATGCGAAGAGGGAGAGATATTGGGTTGTCGATAGTGCGTGCTCTTTCTCTTCTTCCTCTTTTGCACTATGCTATCGTCCCAAGATACGCTTGGACGTTCTCGTCGGGTTTTTCCGCTGCTTCTCGTGTTATCTGATTCAGTTGCCCTTGCTGGGGGCTAATTATGACGTTAGATTCACCACGGGTTTATGTGTCTACCAATCCTTGGAGGTTAAGCGCGTCATTCAAGTCCGTTTCCTCAACGCCAGAGGAGTATCTTGCTGTTATCGAAAACCTCAAGTCAACTCTGCCCCCAGTCAAGAAGGGACACAAGAGGTCCAAGAATGATGTGCTGCACGCTGGTCTGATTGAAAGACTGGAGGTCCGGACAGAAACAATAGAACAGGAACTTACGGTAAGTCTGATATTTTGACTATTGTTTACGGACCTTCCACGTCTTGCTGCCGCACCCTCCGATGGTACAGAGCCTGCCTTGTTTTCCTCACTTTCATGTTGCGTCTCTTCCTCTTCCCTACTCACGCCCTGTTGTCGGGGTCCAATTGTTTACCCGCGACTTTACTCCATTAAACGACTCGTACTCATGCTTGCCTTGTTGATCAGCGGGTAGCCAAGGTCCGCAAGAAGCTTGAGCAAAACCGGATATTGATGGCGCAGGCGGAACTTCGTGAAACTCGAACGCGACGGCAATTCCAAAAGCCGGATTACGTATATTATACCCAAGAAAGTGAGGTAGGTCGAGGCGTTTTCAGCTCTGGTCGTGATGGATATTGACTATACTAGGATGAGTACCAGTTCCAGGAACCAGATGATGAAGAGTTTGAAGATGATGAAGAGCCGCAGGAGAAGGGCCACCAGAGAACTGTCGTTGCAACACGAAGGTCGACGCGAACGACAGTGTTGAACGCGAATGGAAAGAGGGAAGGGTCCTCTGAGTCGAATTCGGGTATGTGGAGAGGGGAACGTCGGTCAACAAGGCTTGGATTCCAGGATCCATTTGAGGTCGGACGGGCACCAAAGAGGGCGCGGACAGAGGAGAGTACGACGAGTGCTGGATCAGCGGATGCCAGTCCTACTGTCGGCGGACAAGTAAACGGAAACAGCAATGGCGGTGCAAGAAAAGTTGCGGTGAAGGCGACAGGTGCAGCAGCTTTGAAACCGCATGAAATTGCGATGGAGCAGATTGCAGGGAAGAAAAAGTCCAAGTTTTGGGTTTATGCTGTTGAACCCATGCCGGGGGCTCAGCCAGAAGGAGGAGCACCTGAGGGGGGGAGTATCAAGATGGAGACGGACGAGAATAGCTCACCAGGCATGAGCGGCCATGGGGGCGTTTCCGTGGGGTCCACGACATGATTTTGATTTTTGATATGCTACTGTACATTTATCATACACATTATGGGTTCTGGGTAGACTACGGATGATAATATATTGCGATGAGGATATGAGCGCGGAACGGAGGCGGCGAGCCAATGGAATGGGTGCCGTTAGTGGATCACGTGCTAGCGGGTGCGGGTGAAAATGTTGGGCGCTGCTTGGAATTCAAAGTTATGCTCGCACGTTCGGCAAGAAATCTGCTGTCGTCCTCAAAACATGTCTTCAGATTCCGTGGCTGTCTCTTCGCCAAACACGCCTCCACGGCAACCGCAGACGACAGGGCCATAGTCACTCTCTTCGACAGCCCACGTGCCGCCTTCGGGTATCCCTCATCCACCTCTACCGGTCTCTTTGGTCATGCCCAGTTGTCCCACCCAAATGCTTTCATCTCCCTCGCAGACGCAACACTTGTCCGCGCCCAGTTGCTCACAAACCGTATCCTCAATGCACAAAGTTCACGGGATGAACTAATGAAGGTTGTCAAAAACCTTGATCGCCTAAGCGACATGCTCTGCAGCGTCATCGACCTTGCTGAACTCGTCCGCAACGCACATCCAGATCGTAATTGGGTAGTTGCTGCCAACAATTCCTATGAGAGGCTATGCGAGTTCATGAATGTGCTTAATACTCATGTTGGGTTATACGAGGTGAGTCAGCACCTCCTCACGTTATGCTCGGATTGCTCAGTGCCCTTTCCAGGTCCTCAAAGTCGTGTTATCCGATCCGTCACTTGTGAAAACTCTTGGTCCAGAGGAATATCAAACAGCACTCATATTCTGGCGTGACTTTGAAAAGTCGGCAATCGACCTTCCACCAGACCAACGCCAGAAATTCGTTTCCCTCTCTTCTGATATCCTCGTTCTCGGACGCGAGTTTTTGGAGAATGCGAACGCGTCTCGACCGCCTGCTGCGATTAGATCTGAGGACCTAGCAGGAATCAGGGATAAGGGCATGGGGGCCAGGCTGCAGCTTCAAGCTCAGTTTACTAAACGTGACCTCCTTGTTTATCCAGGCTCATTACAAGCTCAGATGATCATGCGCTCCGCACCAGGCGAGGAGCCTCGAAGGAGAATGTATATTGCAGCAAACTCGAGTACGGATCAGCAGATTGCCACGTTGGAGCAGCTGCTGAAGACCAGGGCTAAGGTCGCGAGATTGGTCGGCAGACGAAGCTTCGCGCATATGACCTTGGATGACAAAATGGCCAAGACTCCAGGTGAATACCTGCTTGATGCGTCTCTACGAGTGCACTAACGAGCGAGACAATCACATAGAGAACGTCATGAATTTTTTGGATGCTCTCATGGATCACACCCGACCTTTTGCACGGCGCGCTCTCCGAGCGTTAAGTGCCCGCAAACAGGCGCACCACCACTTCCCCTCTCTACCCGTAATTCAAGCCTGGGACCGTGACTTTTACTGTCCACCTGAGCCGCCCTCACCACCAGTACCACTCCCGCCCCTCACTCTTGGAACAGTGTTTATGGGTCTTTCTCGATTATTTAAACATCTCTATGGAATCACACTTCGACCCACTGATGCCGAACCCGGGGAAGTCTGGCACTCGGATGTCCAGAAACTAGAAGTTATAGATGAAGACAGAGGTCTAATTGGATGGATATATGCAGATCTATTTGCAAGACACGGAAAAGCTAGTGGGGCGGCCCACTATACTGTGCGGTGTTCCCGCAGGACGGACTTGGACGACGAAGAGTCAGATGGGACGGTCCAAGGTTACGAGGAACTAATAAACCAGAGTCTTGAGTTTGAGAATGTGAAGAGGCACAGAATACCCAACCAGGATGGTGTACACCAACTGCCACTCGTCGTACTCCTCTGCGAGTTCGCAAAACCTTCGATATCGAAGGGAGCCACGGTACTGGAATGGCATGATGTCATGACGCTATTCCACGAAATGGGACATGCGATGCACTGTATGTAACACCCTCACTACTGGAGCTCGTTACTGACCTGCCAACGCACTACCAGCCATGATTGGTCGTACGGAGTACCAGAACGTCTCCGGGACGCGCTGTGCAACCGATTTCGTCGAGCTCCCCTCAATACTAATGGAACATTTCCTGAACTCACGCGCAGTACTCTCTCTCTTTGACCTCAATGGTACATACACCCTTCGCCAAATCAGTAACGTCCATGAAGACCCGTGCAACTCCATCGACACCTATTCGCAAATTCTCCTCGCATCACTCGACCAGATTTACCACTCCCCTTCTGTTCTGGATAACCCGTCTTTCTCAACGACACACGAGCTCGCAAACTTGCATAAAAGCAAAGGACTAATCCCACATGTTGCTGGTACAAGTTTCCAAACCCAGTTTGGACACTTGTTCGGATACGGCGCGACGTATTATTCGTATTTATTTGATCGCGCTATTGCGTCTAGGGTGTGGAAAGAGGTATTTGAGAAAGACCCACTGAATAGGGGGTTGGGCGAGAAGTATAAGCAGGAGGTGTTGAGGTGGGGTGGTGCGAGGGACCCTTGGCAGATGGTTAGTGTCCTATTGAATGTGCCAGAACTTGAACGAGGGGATGCTGAGGCGATGAGAGAAGTGGGAAAGTGGAAGATTGAAGCTGAGTTTGGCCTTCCAGGTAGACATTAGATTACACCACCGCAACCGGCGCGGTCCACTCAAACAAGTCTTTGTCTTCGCAATCTAGTGTCGCGTGGTGCCGTCCTACTAAGCAAGTCACGGCAAAGATCCACTGGCTTATACGCACATTTTGTGGTAGAGAACGACCTTGATTGCCATAGATCGTGAGCATAAACGTATCAAGGCTTCCCCTTTCCACCTGTTTCATCCAAAATGTGCGCGGTCTGCGTTAAACCTATCAATGATGCAGCTTGACAATAGAGTTTGTCTCACAGAAAACATTGACAGTTCAGCAGCGAGTTAAGACTGAACTTTTGGACTACTCCTGCACGGTTTTATGTCACCCTAATCCTTAGGCGTGCAGCTGCATTGGGGCGAATAATCGCTGAATATCACCCCTGTCCCGTCGACACTGGGGGCTGCACTTTGACAGATCTGGCTCATTCCGTCGCTCAGATGTGAACTCTTTGTGAAAAGCGTGACGGTCACGTCACTGTATAACTTCGTGTCACTTCTTTTCCATTTTTATTTTATTTTAAATCTACCCTGTATTCAGGGGCGTACCGAAGTACAATGGGTCCCCGATCACAGTCCCTCGAGGTCGGCTAAACCTAAAGTACCCTCTCATCAATCCAATGCAAACCACTCCCCCTCCCCAAAATGAGAGAATTCTTGTTTGACCTAGAGCTTAAGTGCTGAAGCTTCCAGCTGTCAGTAACCTGTATAGTTAGTGACCAACAGACTTACCAGATTCCAGAGGAGTCCCATCCCATTCTCTAGGTTCAGGCCTTGGTATTCCACCTAATGCAAAAATGGACTAGAAAATGAAAATAAATTAGTAATGAGTAATACTGTCTTCTACTATGCATTTCAAGCTCCCAGTTCTTCCTCAACTGTCTTTTCCTCTGTTTACTCCCCCATCTTCCCACAGTTTCCTTTTCTACTGCCTATGATAACCTGATATGTTTTGACATACTAGCTGTCTCCCCAAGAGGTAGGACTGCACAGAGATGGTATTTAGAGTAGGTACTAGTTCCCTTTCTTTGTTTTCCAGCACAGTAACATACAGTGACAGACAGATAATCTGACTTACTGATAGGTATAGTTAGTAGACAGTAAAGTTACTAGTAGAGTTGCTGTTAGTCAAGTAGAGCAAGGTAGAAGTCAAGTAGATTGTCTGGGGAAACATAAGAGAATATATGCTACATTATATACTAAATGTCTGGGTAGCAAACTCTAAGACCTACAAGTAATAACTACACATAATGAGTCAGTAATGACTTCATAGTCTTTTAAAGCACTGTGATATGATCAGCAGTGTCCAGTAGCATAATGGAAGTGACAGTAATCAGTCAGCTCATGAAATATATAAGGAAATGGTATATAATGTAAGTCAGAGGGCACAACCTTGATGACAAATATTATATGAATAATATTGAAGAGCTAGTCACATGGAATGCAGCTATAGTAAGCACAAATGACAACACTTCTCCTAGCTCAAAGTACAATATAAATCAAGCACCAAACTGAATAGGTAAATAATTGTGACATCATTGGAATTTAATAGTATCCAGACTTTTTGTACAGATGTCAACAGGGTTCTTCTCAGACTTTACATAAAATAGTTCTATTTTGCCTGTCTCAACAAGTTCATGGATGAAATACCAGTGAATTGTGATATGTTTGGACTAATGTTCAACAACTGGGTTGGAGGCCCAGAAGGTCAATCCCAAATTGTCACACATGAGATATGGAGTAGGCTATTTGAACCCAATCTCACCTAGCAGCTAATAAATCCAAATTAGTTGACAAGATGTCTTGCACATGGCAATATACTCAGCTTCTGTGGTTGACAGTACTATAGTGACTTGTTGGTAACTCAACTAGGAAACTAGTCTATTGGCAAACAAGACTAGATTGCTAGAAGTAGACTTATATGTAGTAAGATATCCTACAAAGTCAGAATCAGAGAAGCCTTGAATGGACTTCTGTAATTGCCCATTAAAAACAAGGCAATAGTGTTGTGTGCTCAGAAGGTAGTGGCACAAGTATAAACTGTGCTTGTAATACTTCTCTGAAGAACTACTGACTGAGTTTTATAATGGTATAAGCAATATCAGGTTGTAAGCCAATCATGAGATACATCAGGGATCCAATGAGTTGTTAGTACTTCTGGCAAAACTCAGGATTAATGGTACTCTTATAGGGCAGAAAGGTATATCCTACTAGAAGAGGTATTTGAGTTGGTCTTGCAGCAATACCAAATTTAGCAAGGACCTTATCAAGATATGAAATCTGATTAACATAGATTCACTTGTTCTTCTGGTCTCATGAGATAGTCATTCCAAGAAATTCAGTTATTTCTCCAAAATCATGATATTTCCATCATTCTATGAAGTTTTTCTTCATTTGGTAATAGAAGAGGCACTTTTTGCCTATGAAGACAACATTGTCAATGTAGACAAGGGCAATCATAATCAAGCTAGTCTTTGGACAGCAATTATAGTATACTCCAGTATTGGATAGAGATCACTTGAAGTCCATAGCAAGCAGTAACTTTGTTATTATGTGCCACCAAGCTAAGCCAGCTTGCTTAAGGCCATACAATGCTTTTTGTAACCTCCATACTTTATTATATCCAAGTGTGAATCCTTCTGGTTGTTCTATAAAGATTTTTTCATCCAGGTTGCCATAAATAGGCAGTTTTTACATTAATGCTTTTGATCTCCCAATTTTTGACTACTGCTAAGAAAAACAGGAGACAAGAAGTTTTGTAGTAGACAACTGAAGAGAAAAGCTTATTATAGTCAAGACCTTCCTTCTGTAAGAAACCTTTTACTACTAGTCAAGCATAGCAATAACCATCCAACTTAGTGTTAAAGACCCATCTGTTTTAACAACATTAATACCCTTAGTAGAGTGGTCAACTAACTTGTACACATTGTATTTCCTGAGTGTATCAAGCTTCTCAAGGTATGCCTCAAGCCATTCATTATACTCAGTAGCAAGCAACTTGGCAAGGTCCCTAAACTGGACTGGCTGAGGCAATAGAGAAATTTCACTGGCCTTAGAGAGGCAGTAATGGATCAATTCCATACTACCTTCATAAATTAATTGGTGAAGCTTTTTCTCACTTGGCTCAAGCATAAGTGAATTAATATCAATATTCTGCTCATGTGCTAGCAAAGGAGATTGTGGCCTATTAGGTACATACTCATTCTCTTCTGGAAAGTGATCACCAAGGCCTGGTGGGGCATTAGGTTGGCTAGGGTTCCATTGTCCTTGTCTTGGCTGACCAAAAGGTTTGTACCTTTCATAGTCCCTAAGGATATCCTTTGGGTATTAGTAGTTACCATAGACATTTCCTTCTCTTTGTGGAACCTGAAAGGTAGTTCAATCATGAAGTTTTCTCAGTATTTTGATGTCCAGATGGGATATGAAGATCTCTTCCAGAATGGGCATAGGGGCCCAGTCATTAGTATGTAGATTAGGCATGGGTACAGCCTTCTTAACATCATTCTCAACCTTAACTCCTTCTGGAGGCCAAGATGACATAGACAGAGAGGGAGGTGGAGTCAGATTATTGTAGGATAATCCTAGAGAAGATCCTCTAGAAAAGAAAGAAGGCAAAGGTGACAAAGTCTGCTTTTTAGGACTAGGAGTAGAAGTTCATATATCACCTGACTACCCAACCACTTATTTAATGATAACACAATTACTGTGATCTGACAAATCTGGAAAATTAAAGGAGAAGAAGAGCTGAAACACCAACTATGAAAAGAAACAAAAAGGGAAATACAATGGCTGAAGAAAAAGGAGAAATGACTAGAGGAGATATAGGAGACAGATGGAGTACTAATGTTTGAAGAAAGAATATATGTTCCACCCAACAGCCAAATATGACAAGAAGTACTTTGACAATACTATGACGAAACAGATATAGGACACCCAGGACAACACCAAATGATTGAACTCCTTAAACAGAGTTATTGGTGGCCTCAGATGTACAATAATGTCAAACAATACATCAGAGAGTATAAAGTATGCCAACAAAACAAAATACTCCAAACAAGACTGACAACACATCTCCATCCACTACTGACACCAGTGGAACCTTGGGAAGAAATATCAATCGACATGATAGGACTATTACCAGAGTTAGAGGGATATGATGCAATACTTGTCATAGTTGATTATTTCAGTAAAATGATCAGACTGCATACAGTTAACACTACCTTAACATCCAAGGAGCTAGGAGATATCTACCAAGATGACATATGGAGAACACATGGAATACCCTGCAGAATCATTAGCAACAGAGGACCACAATTCACATCCAAATTTATGGCAGAACTATGCCAAGCAACAGAAACCCAGCAAAACTTATCTATGGCATACCACCTACAAACTGACAGTCAAACAGAGCACATCAACCAGGAGGTTGAGACATACCTCAGAAATGTAATAAACCATGTGCAGAACAACTGGAAAAAATAGTTAGCCACAGCAGAATTCCAATACAATGACAAAATCCACACTGCCACTAGATACTCACCATTCAAAATAGTTTATGGATGATATCCCTGGAAAGGGGATATAACAAATATTACCAAAGCACCTGCAATCACGGAGCGAATACAGGAGTTACAAAACATGCGACAAGAGGCAATGAAGATGCTATAACACAGTCAGATGCAAATGGAGAAATACAACAGCACCAAACCAGAACATGAGTATATTCCAGGAGAACAAGTATGGCTTGAAGCAAGTAACATTAGGACAATGAGACCAACCAAGAAGCTGGATCACAAATGATATGGACCATTCAGAATAAAAGCAAAAATAGGTGAAACAAGTTACCAACTGGAGTTGCCTGAAACATAGGTAATACATGATGTGTTTAACAGCAGACTCCTCTCCCCCTATTAGAAACTCGAGTTTGACAACCAGCATATCCCACCACCACCAATACTTGAGATTATCAATGATGAAAAACAATATGAAGTAGAAGAGATCTGAGGATACTGCACAAGAGGATGGCAAAATCAATTCCTAGTATACTGGAAAGGTTAGACCTCTGAGGAAGACATATGGGAGGATGAGTCAGAACTGGAAAATGCTAAGGAGGTAGTTCAAGAATTTTTGGACAAGATTTCGAGGATAAAACCTACAAAAAGGGGGGGTAAAAAGCAACAATTATGAATAACAAACCTTGCATTACAAGAGATCACTACATCCCATCCTAGACTTTGCCAACTATCTTTACAACACACCATGCATGCCAAATGCAAACCCACCCTTTTTCCAGCCAATGACACAGAGTTCGAGCAAGAACTCAAAAACCTCCTCAACTCCTAGTCCACTGAAGATCAGATTGAACACTATATCTCCACAACCAAAGGACTCACATACATCACCCATGCTATCAACAACCTCTAAATCCAAGCCAAAGCCCTGAGCCATATCCTACTCATCACCACCACCAGAGCCCTCCCAGTTGCCATGTCAACTGGAAAACATGAACTCATGAAGGAGTTATTGGATAAAGCAGCTACCAATCTTAATGTATTGGTACACTCTAATGCAAAGAAATGCATCCAAAGTGCCTTAATTATGACAGGCAAAAGACTCAATCACCTCACCAACTCCAGCAACAACTGTTACAACCTTAGTCTAGGACTCAGGTTGCAAGTCTTTGGATAAAGACAAGGAAATAGAGAGAGAAGAGAAAGGGATGATACAATTGGTAAAGTGTAAGGAATACATCAAGTATTACTACACTTATATACTAGTGGTGAGTGCTAATAATAAAGGAACAGAGTAAGGGAGTCATAGGGGACAAGTAGAACAAGTCAGTAGGAGTACAGCCATAAGGGATAGAATAAAGAATGAAACGAATACATAAGAATGATGAGTACAACGGGCGCATAATAGGAATGTACTGTCTATCTATGGTTCATAACAATACCTTCCTTTTTACGTTCATGACCCCATGAAGTGTTGCAGTCTACTTATTATCTTGTTCTTTGTACAAGGCATTGATAAGTTGATGTTTAGTAGGACCGATCATCAAATTTCATGACTTGCATCAACATCCAATCCAGAAGAGGGCATAGTCTTGTCCTCCCCTAAAGAGGGCTACAGTGTGTTCTTGGAATGTAGCAGTATCATTAGTCTCTGCAGTGACAAGGTTGTGTACTATCTCTTCCCAGTAGTTTTCTTCGAATTGTCCTCCATCCTTGAGTGTGAGATAAGATGGTGGTAGGTTAAATATCGTTGGTTTGGATGATGGGTCCATGTTAGGTAGTTGTATGAGGAGGTGGTCTACTTTGTCTTGCATATCTGGTTCCATTGGATGGTCTGGGACTGATTTGTTGATTCCCTCCATCCCTTTATCTAAATATTCTTGTTCATCATCTTTGTGGTAGAGTAGTTTATTGGGTAAGGTAGTAGGGATATATGAGTCAAGATCCATTAGTCTTTGAGTGAGTCTATAGGTGGGGTTGTTGCTGGAGTTGGTGAGGTGATTGAGTCTTTTGCCTGTCATAATTAAGGCATTTTGGATGCATTTCTTTGCATTAGAGTGTACCAATACATTAAGATTGGTAGCTGCTTTATCCAATAACTCCTTCATGAGTTCATGTTTTCCAGTTGACATGGCAACTGGGAGGGCTCTGGTGGTGGTGATGAGTAGGATATGGCTCAGGGCTTTGGCTTGGATTTAGAGGTTGTTGATAGCATGGGTGATGTATGTGTGTTACGACCTTAGTCTCTGACTCAGGTTGCAAGCCTTTGGATAAAGGAAAGGAAGTAGAGAAAGGAAGAAGGGATGATACGATTGGTAAAGTGTAAGGAATACATCAAGTATTACTACACTTTATATACTAGTAGCGGAGGCTAATAATAGGGGGACAAGTAGACGAGTCAGATAAGAGGCATAGCCTTTAGGGATGAAACAGGAGATGGAATGAGGGGTGAAACAGGTGTGAGGGTACACGAGGTAATGGGCGCGAGATAGGAATGAATGGTCTATCTATAGTTTGTAACAATACCTCCCTTTCAAGCTTCATGTCCTCATGATGTGTATTACTGTAAAGGTCCTTTGTAAAGTAAAACATACGGAGTTTGGAAAAGGTAGGAGGGCGCGATGAGAATTTACTCGTTCATAGGTATGGCAGCTCCCAGAGCTCTGGCCAAGTCCTTCTTGTTTCCTCCGATGAGAGGTGTCTTGTCAACACGTCGTAACCCGATCCAGAGGGGCGCGTGGGGTGGACCTTCTTTGAACAGGAAGTGGGTGTGATTATTGTACGTGGTGTTGTCGTTGGTGTGATTGCTTAGGAGTTTATGCACTATGCCCCTCCAATATTCGTTGTCCTTTTCGCCTTCCGATTTCAATGTGTTGTATCCCTGCAGCGGGTGGAAGGTCATAGGTGTGATGGGGGGTACTACCGTGGTGAGGATGGTTTGGAGGTGGGCTACTTCCTCTTCGATGTCGGGGTGAAGCAGTTGATCGGCGGCTGTTGCTTCTTGTGTCTTTTGCTCACATTTATGACAGATGTGATGTTGGATGGGGAATGGATCGTTGCTAACAAGTAGTCGGTTGACAATGTGGTGGGAGAGGTTTTCTGTGCTCCTTGACTCGTATGTATTGAGTCGTTCAGCTAGGGCTACGAGGATGCTATGCATCCGAGCTCGCATATTGGAGATGACAATAAGTTGCAGGTCGTCGTTGATTTCATATAGGTGTCTCTCTAACTGGTCTCTCCTTCCTTCGTCGATGATAAACTGATTGAGTCTTGGAGTGGCGTCGGATAGGGTATCCATTATTTTAGATGCCCCTTCTTGGGTTGCCTTCATTGCTGCTCCCAATAGTATCATGGTGTCGACTAGGGTTTCTCCTTCCACGAGCTCCTCATGGCTGGTTCTTTCTGGGACGAGTTCATCGAATTCTTTGAGGTAGGGGTATGGAGTAAGTTGGCGTTCGGCGGGCATGGTGTGTTGTGAAGATAGTTGGCAAAGTCGAGGGTGAAGTGGATACCACGAGTGATGCATTGAGTGTAGTGGTTGCTTGGAATGCGAGGTCTGTTGTTCATAATTGCTGCTTTTTACCTCCCCCTTTTATAGATTTCGTCCTCGAAATCTTGCTCATGAATTCTTGTACTGCCCCCTTGGCATTTTCCAAATTTGCCTCATCTTCCCATGTGTCTTCTTCGGACATATATCCTTTCCAATGTATTAGGTACTGTTTTCGTTTTCCCCTTGTGCGGTGTCCTCGGACTTCATCTACCTCGTAGTGTTCCTTATCATTGATTATCTCGGGAATCGGTGGTGGTGGAGTGTGCTGGCTGTCATACTCAGGTTTGTGATAGGGGGAGAGGAGTCTGCTGTTAAACACGTCGTGTATCGCCCATGTTTTAGGTAGCTCCAGTCGGTAGCTTGTTTCACCTATTTTTTCTTTTACCCGGAATGGTCCGTATCTTCTATGATCAAGTTTTTTTGTCGGCCTTGTTGTCCTAATATTGTCCGCTTCGAGCCAAACTTGGCTTCCTGCCTCATACTTGCGTTCTGGTTTAGTGCTATTCCATTTCTCCATTTGTGTCTGGCTCTGTTGTAGCATTTCAATCGTTTTTTGGCACATGTCTTGTAACTCTTGTATTCGTTCCGTGATTGCAGGTGCCTTGGATATGTTTGAGATATCCCCTTTCCATGGATGTCGTCCATATACTATCTGGAACGGTGAATGTCCTGTGGCGCTATGTGTTTTGTCGTTATACTGGAATTCCGCTGTGCTGAGCCATTTTTTCCAGTTGTCCTGCGCATGGTTGATTACGTTTCTGAGGTATGCTTCGACCTCCTGGTTGATGCGCTCTGTCTGACCGTCTGTTTGTGGATAGTATGCCGTGGATAGGTTACGTTGGGTGCCGGTTGCTCTACAAAGTTCTGCCATGAATTTTGACACGAACTGTGGTCCTCTGTCACTGATGATCCTGCGGGGTATTCCGTGCTGTCTCCATATATCATCACGATAAATATCTCCTAACTCTTCGGATGATAGGGTGGTGTTAACTGCGCGTAATCTGATCATTTTGCTGAAACGATCGACAATGACGAGTATCGCATCATATCCTTCTGATTCTGGTAGTGGTCCTATCATATCGATTGATATTTCTTCCCATGGTCCGATGGGTATCAGTAGTGGATGGAGATGTGTGGTAGGTCGTATCCGGAGTATCTTATTTTGCTGACATGTGTCGCACCCTTTGATATATCGTTTAACATCATTGCGCATTTGTGGCCACCAATATGTCCTTTTGAGGAGTTCGATCATTCTATGCTGTCCCGGGTGTCCTACGTCCGTTTTGTCATGGTGTTGTTGGAGTATTTCTTGGCGTAACTCGGCGTTCGGTGGTACGTATATTCTTCCTTCAAACATGGGTAATCCATCAGTTTCCCATATCTCCTCTGGATGTTTCTCCTTTTCTCTTAGCCACTGTGTTTCTCTTCTTTGCTCCTTTCGTAATCGGTGTTTCAGGTCTTCTTCTCCCGATATTTCCCAAATTTGTCTGATTTCGGCGGTAGTGTTATCGAATAAGCGGTCAGGTAATAGTGTGATATCTGTGTTATCTCTGGTGGTGTCCGTCTTTGCTAGTCTTGATAGTACGTCTGCTTTTGTGTTTGTCTTTCCGGGTATGTGTTTTAGCGTGTAGCGATATTCTTGTAGTTCCAGTTGCCATCTTGCTTGTCGTTCTGTGAGTTGTTGTGGTTTCCTGAAGTATTCTAAGTTCTTGTGGTCCGTCCATATCTTGAATGGTTCATTGGCATCGAGTAGATACTGTCTCCACGTTTTGACTGCTTCCCGGATTGCTAGTAATTCTTTGTCGTAGATTTGGTAGTTTCGTTCTGCCAGTGTCATTGTTCTTGAGTGAAAGGCGATTGGGTGCCACTGATCACTCTGGTTTTGTGATAACACCGCTCCTACTCCATATCCCGATGCGTCCACTTCTACCCTGTATTGTCCTCTGTCTTGAGGCATTGCTAGTACTGGTTCGCTCGTGATTTTCTCCTTGATTTTTTTAAATGCTTGCTGTTGTCGTTCTGACCATGACCATTGCGCATCCTTCTTCTTTAGTTCGTGTAGTGGTGTTGCTATGTTACTGAAGTCTTGTATGAATCGTCGGTAGAAGTTTGCGAAGCCCAGGAATTTTTCGACGTCTTTTACGGATTTGGGTGTCGGCCATTCTCTTACTGCTTTCACCTTCTCCTCCTCCATTTTAATGCTGTCTTGTCCAACTATAAAGCCCAGTATGGGTATTTCTTTTGCGTTGAACACGCATTTTGACCGCTTGAAGTAAAGTCGGTGCTTGGCTGCAATGTCTAAGAACCACGTTGTTCTTTCCTCGAGTTCTTCCTGCGTGGTTCCTGGAATGACAAAATCATCCATGTAGTTGACAAGCGTTCCTTCGTGTAACATTTCCCAAAATACCGTGTTCATCATCCTTTGAAAGGTTGCTGGCGAATTGCTCATTCCGAAGAACATGACTGTTGGCTCGAATAATCCATTGTTTGTTACAAACGCTGCCTTCCATTCATCCCCTTCTCTAATCCTGACATTGTTGTATCCCCAAATGATATCGAGCTTGTTGAACACCTTTGCATCCTTTAGGCGGTCTAGGACTTCGCTTATGAGTGGTAGTGGTGTTTTATCCTTGATAGTGTGTTCGTTCAACTTTTTGTAATCCTGTACCAGGCGTTTGGTTCCGTCCTTTTTTGGTATAAAGAAACATGGGGTGGTGTAGGGGGATTGTGATGGTCTGATTCGTCCTGAGGCAAGGTTCTCGTCGAGGAACTTCTGTAGTTCTTGTTTCTCTGTTATTGTCATTGGGTAGACCTTGGACTGTAGTACTGGGGGGGCGTCTTCAGACAGGTTTATTTCATGGTCCCATACCGTGTGCTCGGGTAGTTTATCGAAGTTGCTTTTGTTGAATAGGTGGGTATATCGTCGGAGGTATGGTGGTAGGTCTTCATCATTCGTCCGGTCCGCCTTTTTCTCTTCAATGTGTTCCTTGACTGTCCGTATTCTTTCGTTGAACCGTATGTCGCTATGTGATATTTTGCAATCATCCGGGCATCTGGTGAATCATATGACGTGATTGTTCCAGTCGATTTCCGGGTTATGCTTGACCAGCCAGTCGTGTCCAAGATATAAGTCCGCACTTTCCAGTTGGGTTACTAGCACGTCGATTTGTTCCGTATGGTTGCCATTGTTTAATACCAGTTGTGCCTTGTCCGTTATTTCTCCCTTTTTATTTTCTGTGCCGTCGGCATTGATCACTCTGATCGGGGTTTCCAAAGGTTTAGTCGGGATCTGTTCTTCGTCTATTGTTCGTTGTGCTATGCACGTGTGGGTGCATCCGGAGTCTACAAGGGTTGTGATTTGTCTGCGTCCTTTTCTTGTCTGGATTGTTGAGTCGAGAAGAAGTTCGCGCGTAGAGTTTCGTTTTTGGGGAATCACATATCGTCTATTGTGGGATAAAATAGAAACTCTAGGTTTATTGGCTCGCGGGTTTGCGCCTACTCGGAGCCTTCGACAAAATCCTCTTTCTCCTCCATTTCTTGTTCATCGTCCTCGTTGATCTCTCTGATATGCACTTTCTTAGGTGCCTGGCAGTTCTTCGAGATGTGGCCCTGTTTGCCACAGTTGTAGCACATTATCTTGGTGTATGTGACTTTCGTCTTCTTCCTGCAGTATTTGGCAATGTGCCCATAGAGGTTGCAGTTGTAGCACCTCGGTTTTCCATTTTGATCGGTGTCTGCCCTTTGTCTTCCTATCTCCATGGGTTGTCCTCTGCCTCCTTAAGTAACTCCAGTTGTGGTTCTGATATCCCCTCGGGTGATGTCTGTTGCTTCGTACCCCTGTCCTACTGCGAGGATTGTGGTTTTCCATTTGGTGTATGTCATTGGGATGGAGGTTGTTGGGTAGCCTACTATTGTTCGAATGATGTCTGCTCTGGTGTAGCGTTTGAGAAGGAATATTGCGTGGGTGTCGTCTGTTCCCGCTTGGGCTTTCAGTGCCTCGAACTCGATCAAGAAATCCGCCGTGTTCCTCTTTCCTTGTTTGAACGTCTCAATTTCTCCTTCTGCTATGGCTTTCCTATTTCCCAAGGAAAATGTGGCTTCTATTTCTTTTGTAAAGTCATCCCAGTCTGGTGTCTTTTTGTTTTGGATGGCTTGTAGCTGCGTGTTGGCGTATGGACCTGCTAGTCCTCCTTTCATTCTTGCTAAAATTGCCACTATCTTCTGTTCTTCTTCGTCTATCTTGTTGAACATTAACCATAGGGATATTGCTCTCCACCAATCGTCAAATTGGGTTCTGTCTCCATTAAAATATCCTGGCTCTGGAGCTAGGTTCTTTGGGACGTTGACTTCTTCTGTCATTTCTGGTTCTGTCTCTGGTTCACTGTGTTCATGGGTCTCGGCGATTTCTATATCGGCTGTGGCGTCGGCGACTTCTGTGTCGATTTCTTCTTCAAATGGAGCTGGTTCTTCGTCTGTGCTGTGCTCGGATTCTTTTTCGTATGTCTCGGCGATATCTATATCGGATGTGTTCTCGGCGACTTCTATATCGAATTTGGTTTCAAATAGAGCTGTACTTTCGTCTACGCTGTGTTCGGATTTCTGCCGTTTAAGGCCTTCAGGGATTTCTGATTCTGTTGATCGTTTAGATCCTGTTGCTATTGGTGAACCCTGGATGTCTGTTGGTCTCGGAGCTCTGTGTCTTCTCGGTGTTCTCGATGAGCTACTGCTGCTCATATACTGCTGTCCTGGTCGGAGGCTATTATTCCAAGCCTAGCTACGAATAGTGGCACCTCTCTTGCAAGGTGAGTTGAATGACACTTTACCAAATGTTACGACCTTAGTCTCTGACTCAGGTTGCAAGCCTTTGGATAAAGGAAAGGAAGTAGAGAAAGGAAGAAGGGATGATACGATTGGTAAAGTGTAAGGAATACATCAAGTATTACTACACTTTATATACTAGTAGCGGAGGCTAATAATAGGGGGACAAGTAGACGAGTCAGATAAGAGGCATAGCCTTTAGGGATGAAACAGGAGATGGAATGAGGGGTAAAACAGGTGTGAGGGTACACGAGGTAATGGGTGCGAGATAGGAATGAATGGTCTATCTATAGTTCGTAACAATGTGAGTCCTTTGGTTGTGGAGATATAGTGTTCAATCTGATCTTCAGTGGACTAGGAGTTGAGGAGGTTTTTGAGTTCTTGCTCGAACTCTGTGTCATTGGCTGGAAAAAGGGTGGGTTTGCATTTGGCATGCATGGTGTGTTGTAAAGATAGTTGGCAAAGTCTAGGATGGGATGTAGTGATCTCTTGTAATGCAAGGTTTGTTATTCATAATTGTTGCTTTTTACCCCCCCTTTTTGTAGGTTTTATCCTCGAAATCTTGTCCAAAAATTCTTGAACTACCTCCTTAGCATTTTCCAGTTCTGACTCATCCTCCCATATGTCTTCCTCAGAGGTCTAACCTTTCCAGTATACTAGGAATTGATTTTGCCATCCTCTTGTGCAGTATCCTCAGATCTCTTCTACTTCATATTGTTTTTCATCATTGATAATCTCAAGTATTGGTGGTGGTGGGATATGCTGGTTGTCAAACTCGAGTTTCTAATAGGGGGAGAGGAGTCTGCTGTTAAACACATCATGTATTACCTATGTTTCAGGCAACTCCAGTTGGTAACTTGTTTCACCTATTTTTGCTTTTATTCTGAATGGTCCATATCATTTGTGATCCAGCTTCTTGGTTGGTCTCATTGTCCTAATGTTACTTGCTTCAAGCCATACTTGTTCTCCTGGAATATACTCATGTTCTGGTTTGGTGCTGTTGTATTTCTCCATTTGCATCTGACTGTGTTATAGCATCTTCATTGCCTCTTGTCGCATGTTTTGTAACTCCTGTATTCGCTCCGTGATTGCAGGTGCTTTGGTAATATTTGTTATATCCCCTTTCCAGGGATATCATCCATAAACTATTTTGAATGGTGAGTATCTAGTGGCAGTGTGGATTTTGTCATTGTATTGGAATTCTGCTGTGGCTAACTATTTTTTCCAGTTGTTCTGCACATGGTTTATTACATTTCTGAGGTATGTCTCAACCTCCTGGTTGATAGAAACCAAGGTAATGCCAGTAGGTCTTCAGTTTGAGGGGGATACGGCTAGTGAATGGGGGGAATCCCAAATCAATGGAGGGATTGGAGTCCTGTCTCACATATGTAAAGTGAAAGACTTTGGACTTGCTGTGTTCGATTACTAGGCCAAATTCATTCATGAGCCGCTCCATTTCATAGTACATGTGTTGGAGTATTTCAATATTCCTTTCGAGGGACAGGGGTTGAGTGACAAGGGTACCGTCATCTACAAATAATAGGATGTCAAAGTCCCATTTGTCATGGTGTTCCTCCATATGGACGTTGAAGATTCGAAGGAGGGGGGCAAGGTAGAGGGCGGATAGAATAGGGCTAAGGGCTGAGCCTTGACCTACTTCAACTGCTGCGTTGAATTCCGGGGAGCTTTCATTGTTCCACAGATAGGTAGTGTGGCGTTCTTTGAGATAATTGTTGAAGAACCCTGCAATTTGAGGAGGAAATCCTTGCTGAGTAAGGATGTCGGTAAGGAGGTCATGGTTGAGGGAGGGGAAGAATTGGGCGACATTGAATGCAAGCACCAATGTTTTCTTCTTCTTTGTCCAAGCTCTGCAGATGATGTGGGTTAGGAAAAGTCCCACGTCCTCAGTGGATCATTGTCGGATGGCTCCCAGTTGGTGAGGGTGGAGAACTTGAATTTCACTGCCTCAAATTGGAGTTGCTTGGCTAGCATTTTTTCCACCAGTTTGCCAAATGTATTGAGAAGGACGATGGGTCTGAAAGCCTTTGGGGTGGAGTAGTCAGGTTTGTTGGGTTTGGGGATGATTACTGATGTTGACTTTTTGAAGTGTGAGGGCCAGTGTCCGAGGGACAGGCATGTGCAGCTGATTTTGAGAAAGAGATCGGCGCAAGTATTGATGGCGACAATCTGTTTGAGATGGGACCAAGATATATGGTCAGGGCTGGAGGTGGAAGAATTCGAGGTATCCTTGAGTGATTCCCTCATTTCCAGGAGAGAGAAATCAACCCAAGTCCTATTTTCCATACTGATTGGTGGAGGTAGTTCTTCCAGAACAGCTGCGTTGACAGGTCTGTCCTGGGCCGAGTTATAATGTTGATCAAGGGCCGTCCATAGGTTGTCCACAGTGAGACAAGGTCGACCATTGTGGCGAATGGCTTTGGTAGCCGGGAGAGTATGTCCTTTGACCCACGGCATCAGATCCCATGGGTGTCAATTATCGACCAAGATTTCTTGGATCTTCTTGTTGAAATAGGCCCTTTTTGTTTTCCTCATGGTTTTGCAAAAGGTGTTCTATTTACATTTGTTCTACAGTCTGCACAGTGTGTTGCGAGTGCCTCAGAGCATTCTTTGTTCCACCAGGTCTTGGACCTAGTGGTAATTTTGGCCTTTTTCGCATTGCAATTCCAGGATCTGTCAAACAAAACTCCCAATTTGGCAACAGCTCTCTCCAGCTTGTCTGTATCATTCATTGGCCAGTTCTTGTTGTTTATTCCCTCCGTGATATCTGTCAGGAATTTGGTTTCCTCCTTTGACTCTTTGGGAATTGTCAATCTTTCGATGACAACATCCATCTGCGGAATAGGAACCCTGATTAGAAGGGAGGCATGATTCGAGTTGTATCGATTGCCTTCCTGGATAGCATGGGTGGGGATGTATGGTAACATTCCCAAAACAAACAATAGGTTGATGACTGTGTCTGGTAGGTTGGGGTCTGAAGTGTAGCATGTTGGTTTGGCTGCAGATGGAATTGACTTCACTAAATTGAGGGCTTTGGTGATCATGAGGAGATGGTCCACACTCACCAGATGTTGGTCTGTTGAAGGGTCCCATAACTCAGATCGGATATTGATGTCCCCACCCAATAAGAGAAAGAGCGGGAGATCAAAGAGGCACTCCTCAAGGAAGTGGAGTGCAGTGTTGTGACTGTCATTGTATATATTCAGCAACAGTAGTTCTTCTCCTCCTGCAAAGAGGGATATGCACAGGAGGTCTCAATGATCTATGACATCTCTTCTGACAGAGGAACAGAGGTGTTTGAGTCTCTTGTGAGCAAAGACAAGGACTTGGGGAGTGGTACAATGATCGATATCCATCGTCCATTGAGGATAGCACCAGCATCCAACTTGGAGGACTTCTTTGGCAACAATTGGGTACGAGAGGAGCATCCAGTCCAGGTGGATTGGGCCTCCTATGAGGGGAGATCCATCATTAGAGACGGGTAAAGAAATGTTGTGGAGGTATCTCCACGGGGGTTCTTGTATGAGGAGGAGGTTGATGTCACCTCTACGCATAAGGACTGTCTCCATCACTCCATACAATCTTCCAACATTGTGAGAGCAGATCTTTAGCTCACTCAAAAATGAGTGGGGAGAAGGCCTGTCTTGATTGTCAGGTGTGTTATTCATTGAGGGGGGTTAGTCTGGCTTTGACTAGCCAGGGATGATGAGGAGGGGGACAGTGGGACTCCTTTGTTTGCTCTTAGTTTGAGCACTTTATTGGCATGCCAGTCATGGTCAAATTGGTGCTTCCAAAATTGGCATTTGCAGTCAGTGACAAGGTGGTTCTTGCTGCAGTTAGAGCACATAGTCTTGTGGGGGCATGGCTCTCTGGCAGGGGTGGCTGTGATGGGCGGGTCCGCTTTGTTGTTACCTTTGCAGTAGTAGGCAAAGGCACGATGGTTGGCAGTAGAGTGGAGACCCTTACAGTGAGTGCAGGTAAACAGCCTCACACAGTATCAGATAAGAGGGTGGCCCCATCTGCAGCACTTGGTGCAGAATGGAACTCCCGGGTTAGCGTTGGCTCTCCTGATACAGAAGAGTCCCCTGTAAATGTTGAGGAATTTGTCCTCAATCTTCACGATATTGGACCCTGCTTTGGAGTCCCAGATTTTGAACCATACCGTACAGGTGTCAGAGTGTTTGGAGTTGCGTCGTACTCTTGGTTGCATCGCAAATTGAATGGCATCCAAATGAATGGAATTTCGGATACTGGAGACCACATCTGCTTCAGAGAGGACCTGCCCTCGTGGCATAATGTAACTGACATCTGTGACTTTCATGAACAATTTAGATTTGGGGAGGGATGCTTCGCCCATAGTGATCCCTCCAAATTTCTCTTTGAGTCATACCTTGATGACGTCTAGCTCAGTAGGGGTCAACACCTCTGAGGTGTGGACCATAAGGCCCAGCTTACTCTACAAGGTGGTGATGACCCTAGTCTTGGATTTCTCAGCTATGAGGCAAGCATTGAGAGAGTCTATGATGGCCCCGAAGTTGGTGATGTTGGGCCCGGTGAGGAGGGGAATGATGACTTGCTTGTGCGAGAGACCATTTAGTGTGGAGCAAGTTACACCAGCTTTCTTAGCTGGCTTCTTGTTTGTGGGGGAGGGAGTGGAGAAAGCAGTGTCGTATATTGCTACTACCTTCTCATGCATCAATTCTGGGAATTTGCTTGCAAACTCCAGGAGTTTGAGAGGGTCATGCCCAGTGGAAGAGAGGGTGGGGCATTTGTCACTTTTAGCCACAGCCACTGCATAGAAAGGTTTGGTGCCTTCCTTCAGGGGGGAAGGTGGAGATGTGGTGGCCTTGCCAGGCACAGTTGCCTGTGCGGGTTTGGTCTTTTGATCCATGGCAGCCGGTTTCTTGGCAACAGCAGGTTTAGCAGTAGCAATAGTGGGCTTCCAGCCCTTATGCTTCTTCTTGTGTGTGACGGCCCTGAATTCCGCCTCAGTGATCATCTGCACATCATCATTGGAGATACCCAAATGAGTGACTTTGTTGTGCACGTCATCATCGGAGATACCCAAATTAGTGACTTTGCTAACACCAGTGATCTCCAGAGTGACAATATACTCAATGATGTCTATGCGGACATCGTCAAGTCTTTGGGTGGAGCCTTTGAAGGCCACACGTCATAGGGGGAAAGTGTCTGGTTAAGGTGTTTCCTCAGCATAGACAGTAATCTTACCAAAATTGATCCCCATCCAACCATGGAGGTCATTCTTCTGTTCATCAACAGCAACCTTGAGCCATCCCACTTTTATTAAGGTCCCCATCAATTCAGTAAAGGCCCACCCAAATGTAAGCCCCTTGTCACCACTCATATTGTACATGCTACAGGCTTTTACCCACTTGGAAAGCCTTCCAACTTCCCTAACAGCATCGTCACAAAACTCCTCTGGACCACCTTCATGTTTTGTAGTGTCTTCTTCCTCAACTTTGACCTTAGACTCTAACTCTTCTTTGACTTGGTTGGCCCAATCCTTATTGTTGTTCTTACTCGAGTAATAATGATTGCCTTCCAGCCTTACTCGTTTAAATGATCTGTGGATGGTCTTCTCCACATTACTATTGAAGGGGACCGAGGACTGCAGGGGGGTTGTCGGTCTTCTGAGGACTGACAGGAGAATGGTGTTACTGTAGACCTGATTGGTAGGGACCACAGGCCTAGACATAGAAGGCATCCTAGGGAACAGGATACCAGGAGGGGGCAGAGCCGGAGGGGCTGCAAAGATAGAGGGAACCGGAACACATGTTATGTTCTCAAAGATGTCCCTATCACCATCGGGCATAGGCTCTCTCAGGGAGAGATCAGAACGTAGTGCAGGCATAGTGTATATCCTCTGTACTATAGACTAGCACCATATAATTGACTTTTGTAAATCGATGGTAGTAGTATGAGTCAAAGAAGGGATGATATACTCATGTTCTGGTTTGGTGCTGTTACATTTCTCCATTTGAGTCTAACTATATTGTAGCATTTTGATCACTTTTTGTTACATGTCTTGTAACTCTTGTATTTGTTCCATGATCACAAGTACCTTGGTTGTGTTTGTTATATTTCCTTTTCAAGGGTATTATCCATAAACTATTTGAAATGGCAAGTATCTGGTAGCAGTGTGGATTTTGTCATTGTATTGGAATTCTGCTGTAGTTAGCCATTTTTTCCAGTTATCCTATGCATGGTTTATTACATTCCTGAGATATGCTTTAACCTCCTGGTTGACACACTCCATTTGACCATTTGTTTGTGAGTAATATGCTATAGATAAGTTTTGTTGGGTACCTGTTGCTTGGCATAGTTCTGCCATGAATTTTGATACAAATTGAGGGCCTTTGTTACTGATGATTCTGTGGGGTATTCCATGCATTCTCCATATATCATTTTGATATATATCTCCTAACTTCTCAGATAACAAGGTAGTGTTGACTATATACAGTCTGATTGTCTTGCTAAAACAATTAACTATGACAAGTATTGTGTCATATCCTTCTAACTCTGGTAATAGTCCTATCATGTCAATTGAGATTTCTTCCCAAGGTTCTACTAGTATTAGTAGTAAGTGGAGATATGTTGTGGGTCTTGTTCAGAGTATTTTGTTTCATTGGCATGTGTTACATCCCTTGATATATTGTTTAACATCATTGCACATTTGGGGCCACCAGTAAGTCTGTTTAAGAAGTTCAATTATCTGGTATTGTTCTAGGTGTCCTACATCAGTTTTGTCATGATGCTATTGGAGTATTTCTTGTCATAACTTGCTATTAGGGGGTACATATATTTTTTCTTCAAACATTAGTAATCTATTGTTTTCCCATATCTCCTCTAGTCATTTTTCCTTTTCTTTCAACCACTTTTTGTTTTTTTTTCAGAGTCAGTGTTTCAGTTCTTCCTCTTCTGAAACTTCCCAGATTTGTCTGATCTTGGTAATTATGTTGTTGAATAGATGGTTAGGTAGTAAGGTGATGTCAGTGTTATCTTAGATGGTATTAGTTTTATGGTAGCCATCATCAAAATTCCAAACTATACATACCCTTATGAGTAAGGTGGGTGAGAGGAACAACAATATCAGAGTAGCCATGAATGAAATATCAATAGAAATTAGCAAAATCCAAGAAGGACTGAATATCCTTTATCTTCTTTGGTTCAGGCCAATCTTGAATTATTTTGACCTTTTCTCTGGACATTATAAGACTGTCAGGTAAAAGAATATACTCCAGATACTCAACCAAATCCAAGTGGAATTTACACTTATCAGCCTGAGCATACAGACTGTGTTTGTAAAGCTTGCAGAGGACTTCTTGGACATACTCCTCATGTTTAGAGTTATCATCCAGGTAGATTAGAATATTGTCCAAGTAAATAACAACACATATGTCAAGCATATCTTTGAAGATGTTATTTATGAAACATTGGAAAGTAGCAGGTACATTTGTCAGTCCAAATGGCATAACCATCCATTCAAACAAACTATAGTACATCCAAAAAGCTGTCTTCCATTCATCATCTTCAGCAATGTGGACAAGATGGTAGGTATATTGTAGGTCAATCTTGGTATAGATATGAGCTTTGTAAAGAGTATTGAGCAAATCAGAAATAAGAGATAAAGGATAGCAATTCTTCTTGAAGATCTTGTTAAGGTCACAAAAGTCTACACAGAAACATAGAGAACCATCCTTTTTCTTGACAAAAAGGACTGGAGTACTATGCAGAGAGGTAGATGGACAAATAAAGCTATTGGATAGATTCTTGTCAATGAATTCTTGAAAAGCTTGTAGTTCAACCTGAGAGAGGGAATAGATAACACCAATAGGCAGTACCATACCATCCTCTAGGTTAATTCTCAAGTTAAATGGATGATGTGGTAGTAGTATATCTGCTTGAGACTTGCTAAAGACATCTGCAAACTCATGGTATTGAGAGAGAATGTTTGACAAGTCAATAAGGTTGGATAACTATGTAGATACAACCTTCAAAGGGTTAGACTTGGTATTGATAGTGAATATAAATAAACTAGGCTGGTGGGCAGTTTATACAAATATGGCCACACTAATCAGGCTAATGTGAGAGATGGATAATGATGACTAAGGGACTGAACTATGTTCAAGGCTAATATAGTAACACTTGTGGAAGGGACAGAAGCTGGAGAGTTGAGATATTGTGGATGGAAAGTAATACTGCCCAAAACCTAGTCAATCAACAGATTGTAGTAGGTAAGCCAGTTATATCCAAGAACCACAGAGCAAGAAGGATCTAGCTGACTAATGTAGAAGTCAAAAGTTATAGATTTACTAGTAGTAAAGGACAGAGGTAGGGTTATAGATTTGGTTATGTATGTATTTGAAGTACTGTCAACAGTCAAAGTTCAATAGGAGAGATAAAAGTTATTGGGATAGAATGGAAATAGATGAGAGATGAGTTAATAAAACAATGAGTTGAGCCACTATCTAATAGAGCTAGAAAAAAGCTGTCTATTGAGATGTCTAAGCTGGGCAATGAGAAGAGCAGCAAGGAAACTGAGGTATGAAAAGCATTGGAGTCTAAAAAAGCAAATATATTGAGTTGACAATTTTCTATAGTATAGATGAGTTCAATGCAGTTCTTAGCCTGTGCAGAATCCTGAGGACCACTTTCTATTTTTTTTGACTCTATAGCAGAGGCTGAAGAAACAGGGTCCCTAGGGGCCATAACATGACATTCTTTTGGTCTAGGAGTTGATGGTATATATGAGGTTCCAGTCTTATTTGTAGTAGCAACTTTCTTCAACCAGTTGGCTAGTTTGTGATCACCAGTACAATAGATGCATAAGCCTTGGTCAAAGTGATGCTATCATTCCTAAGGCATGAGTTTGCCATCTATAGCAAGCTGTTTGGACAAGAGAGATTTAGGGATTCTAAAACTAGAGGATCTGCTGGATGAGGCTGAATGGTTACCAGAGGGTTTAGGAGAAGGTTTATTCAAAGGGGTAGTTTTGCCACTGTTGGAATTGTGAGGTGTTGAAGGGAAAGGTGAGGCAATATATTTCTTTGGCTATGAGGAGCTCTCCAAGTGGGATTTCTCTCACTAATGCTCCCAGTAATGTTGGTCAATCCTATTGGCCAATTTCTTCATCAACTTCAAATCCTTGGGTCTATCCTCAATTATCATGGTTATAACATCCTTGATTCAAGAAGGTAAGCCTTCATAGAAATAGTGGCAGAGATAAGTATAGTCCCAGTTTGCTATAGCTGCAAGATGGTTGAATTCAAGTTCATAAGTCATGATGTGTTGGTTGTACTTTATGACAAGGTGTTCCAAGTTATTGTGAGCTTTTCCAGCTGGGTCAGTAGACCCAAAGCAAGAAGTAAGCTCTTCAACAAAAGAGTTTCAGTTGTTAAGCAAAGAATTATCACTAAAAGTAATGTCCTTGCTACCAAAGTAGGTTTGGAAAAGGCAGAGAGTAGTACTGGACATGTAGGTAATAGCAAAAGTAACTTTGGAATTGTTGGCTTCAAACTGGTAAGGATTGGCAGCAAAATAGAGAATATATTGGAAGACCCAATCCTTTAGTTTGAGAGAGTCTAAGCCATCAAAAGTATCTGGTTCATAAGCCTTGATGTTTCAATAATTGTCAGGGGCTAAAGAACTGGAGCATTCTTAGGTATCCAAAGTTTTGGCCAGATGAGATAAAGTATGGGCCATAGCACAAGTGGAGTCCATAGGTAGTTTATCACTATCTTCAGACAAGTTGTTATCACCACCTTCTGCAGCTGGTTCATCAACAGTGATAGGTGGTTGGACAGGAATGCAGTTATGGGTAATAGTGGAAGGTTGTATAGTAGTACTTGGCATAGTAGGTTCTGTGGGTATAGAAGAATAGGTGAGACAAGTAGTCATAAGAAGGAAAAGACAATACTAGAGGTCTGAGTCTGATTATACTGTTAAATACAATACTAAAGGCAGAAGTATGGTCCTTATAGAATGGTAGACCAGATGAATGGAGGACCTTGGCTTCAACTTGTGTGCTGTACCCCTCCAGGTACCATAGTGGTCTTTACTTATATAATCTCTTGTTACTAGGACAGAAGTTGGATGTAAGTAGTGGATGAGCAGAAGGATTTGCTTGTATAGTAGGGAGTGGTAGAACAAGATAGCCAGAGACTAAGTTGATAATCAGACTACCAAGTGTTGAGGAAATGACTGTAACGAGTTGTTTGCTAGGGGTAGCAGTAAATGCAGTGGGAGAGAACGTAGGGTCTACTCACCGAGATAATAAGCTTCTATCTGATACCTGTAGAAAGGTAATTCGGATAGACAGATATTATTGATGAAGTGGTTAATGTCAGAGGAGTAGAGGTCAAAGTTGATTAAATCGATAGAGGTATTGTACTCAAAGAGATAGGCAATGATGAAGAAATTGTTCGATTGAACAAGATGCAGAACTAGGTCTGCTACATGGGGTTTATATATATATTGTAACATAGGCGAGTCATACTACATAAAATACTAGCATTGCATGGATTGTTCCTTATGACTTCCTTTAACTGTGGCATAGTGCCTGCAGAGTACTATGGAACATAGTATCTAGTCATTGGTACTATGTAGAATAATCTATCAAGTACTTATGACTCTCATCATATGCAGAGCAACTCATAGGAAGTTTACTACAGAATGAAGTTACTAGAAAGTAACGGATCAGTCTATTATTATCATAATGACTTCATAGTCTATTTCTAGAATATGTCCGAAACTTCAACACTCCTCCTTGCTCTGTATTGATGTAGAGTTTTAATCACTCAAACGTCAAGCCAAGACGAGGTTGGAATAGATTGAATTTAATTTTGTCTAAATTCTTTGTGAGAATATCGGCAGGATTTTCAGTGCCTTTCACAGAGAATATTTCAATTTTTCTGTCTTCTACCAAATCACGAATGTAATGGTATTTGACGTCGACATGTTTTGATTGTTTTTCTGTTACTGGATTTTTGGCCCAAAATATTGAACCCTTATTATCACCGAAGAGATAAGGGGCTAACGATTGGATACCAATATCTTCCAACAAATTGACAGTCCAAACAAGTTGTCAACTGCAATCTGACAAAGCCATATACTCAGCTTTAGTGGAAGATAATGCAACAGTTTTCTGTTTCCTACTTAACCAAGCAATAGCTCCGCTGGCTAATAAACAGAAATATCCAGTTACAGATTTATGACTAATTGGATTACCAGCCCAATCAGAGTCGGAAAAGGCATTAAGGCCTTGCATAGAACTTCCATTATAGGTAATTCTATATTTGCGAGTAGCATTAAGATACTTTAGCAAATGTAGGACTGCATTATAATGCACTTTAGTGGGATTGGTCATATGTTGTGATAATTTGACAGTAGCGAAAGCTATGTCAGGCCGACTGCCTATCATCAGATACATGACTAATCCTACTAACTGTTGATACCTCTTTATGAAGTCAGGTGTCACTTTTCCTGTATTGGATTCGAAGATAAATCCATTTGGTAATGGAATTTCTTCTTGTCCAATTACTTTAAATCGATCAAGGATTTTTCCTAGATAATCCATTTGGTCTAGGGTAATTGATTGGTTTATAGGATTTCGCGAAATTTTCATGCCAAGAAACTCTTTGGTTGGACCAAGGTCTCGGCATTCCCATTTCTTCATAAAGAGTGCTCGTTTCTCATGTAGAAGTCTAGAGCCTCTAATTCTGACAAACATTGAGTCATCTACATAGACCAGAGCTATAATAAGCTCTTTGGTTTCAGGGTCATAGTAATAATAGACTCCAGCATCTAGTTTGGATCGGACAAATCCTAGGTTGGTCATTGACTTAGTCAATTCCTTCCACCATTGTCGTCCGCATTGCTTTAGTCCATAAATGGCTCAGTTTAATTTCCAAACCAAATTACCACGACCTGTATTGAAACCTTCTGGAAGTTCTATATAGAGTTCTTCATCCAGTTTTCCATAGAAATAAGCAGTTTTAACATCTAAACTAAGCATCTCCCAATTGTTGAGGGCAGTGACTGCAAATATGAGTTGTGCTGTCTCATAACGGACTACTGGTGAAAATAGTTCATTGTAATTGATTCCCTCTATCTGAGAGAATCCTTTTGCTACTAGTCAAGCACAGTATCAACCATCTGATTTGGGTGTAAAGACCCATCTATTTTTGACAGCTTTTCTTTCAGGCAGAAGTTTAGCTAAATCATAAACATGTCTTGCTTTGAGTGAATTTAACTCTTCTAAGCATGCTTTCCACCATTTAGATTTCTCTTCTGATGGCAGTCGATTTAGATCCTTGAAAGAAATAGGAACTAATGGTGATTCGACTTTTTGAGCACACAGATAATCGATCATCCCCACTCCTCCTTCTCTGCATAAGTCTTCTAATGTAGAAGCTTCATGCTGAGAACATTTATCGATTATTCCAGGTTTGGAAGCCTCTGATCGAATTTGTCTAACAAGTCTACTCGTAGAACTTGTTAACTTCGACTTAGGAGGTTGGAACATCTCATAGTCCTGGAGTATTTTGGTCGGATGCTTTGTAGAACCATAGAAGTTTCCTGGACGTTCAGGTACTTTTCTGGTTCTTTGCGGTCTCTGAGGTATTTCAGGAACCGGTATTTGATCCAAGTGACCTCGTGGTACAGAAGGACCAGCATCCCGATCATCTTCAACAGGGGTATTAGGTATGAATGGTTGTACATCTGGATCATCTCTTTGAGAAGGCGGATGGTTCGGACCTTCAGGGTGATTGGGTGGATCAGCATATGATAATCCATCACTGTCATCGTCTTCTGGTATTTGTGCTTCTCTTGGTGGAAAGAGAATGTTTTGCATAATACCATCCCACTCCTCCTGAACATTGGTATCAATATTCGGTGCTTTTCCCTTTCCTTTATTCTTTTTAGGTTCAGGGAAAGGAGTTGGAATTCGTCCATGAACAGATCTATAAGTCCTATCTTCTGGAGAACTTTCGGGAGAAGTTTGGGGAATAGGGCTTGGTGGTTTATCAAAAGGTAAACCAGTAGATGGATCTGGAGCATGGAAGACAATAACTTCTGAAGGTGTACTTTGAGAAGTAGAAGATGATGGTTGGTTCATCCGTTCTTCTCGCTTCTTCCCAATACATTTAGGGAAGTGTTCTTTGCTGAATACAGCTGTTGGAGATGTATAGATTACATTTCCATTTAGATGCCTCATGAAACGATAATTTTTCCTGTCTGATGTCCAACCAAGGAAAATCATGAGTTCTGACTTCGCTGTCAGTTTATTGTCTCTTATCTCTTTTGGAAGAAAGACATAAGCACTACAGCCAAAGACTCTCTTCTTGGAGATATCTGGAATCTTCTGATTCAACACTTTATAAGGTGTTTTCCACATGAGCTGTGATACCGGTGTTTTATTATAGATATGTATTGCATGATCTATAGAAAATGCCCACCAACCATCAGGAATACAAGCATGATGCTGCATGGCTTCTGCTTTATCCATTAGAGTTCGATTCAAGCGTTCCGCTCGACCATTTTGTTGGTGTATGTGCAGTGCACTAGTCTCATGTATAATCCCTAATGAGCGCAAATGAGATTGCAACTCGTCAGTTGCATACTCTCCTCCTCTATCAGTGCAGAGATATTTTAATTTAGTCTTATATTGAGTCTGAATTAAGGCAATGAAATTTTTCATTTCTTCTACTACTTCTAATTTCTTATGGAGGAAGCAAATCCATCCATGAGAGGAAAAGTCGTCCATTATGGTCATGACTCATTTACATTTATGGTAAGAAAAAATTGGAAGTTTAACTAAATCCAAGTAAATTCTTTCGAATGGACACTTTGTGTGTATAGGGTTCTCTCTAAAGGGTTTCTGGTGCATTTTTCCCTTGGCACAACTGTCACAGATTGGTTTTTGCTCGGAAATCTGCACCAGAATAAACCCAATCATATTTTTCTCAAAATGGTTGAGGATACAATTAGAGGGATGTCCTAATCTTGCATGTACAACTTTGTAGCCAACGATTGGATCCACAGTCATAGCTGCTTGTTCCGAGTGTATAATTTTGGTATTAACAAAATATAAAGTAGTATTACAACTTGCTAAAGGATATGCTTAAAGAATAGCATTTCCTTTGCTATCAACAACTACTGATTCGTTGGCATCTGTTCTAATAGTTTTGCCATCCTGGCATAACTGTCCCACTGACATTAGTCATTCAGAGGTTCCTTTTAGAAGGAAGACTGGATATATTAATATCTGCATGGGTTGAACGCTGTCAGTCTTCCCATTATAGACTCTATGCTTAAGCATAACTGCACCAAGACCAACTGCATTAAGGTAGGGGCCTTGTGCTCCTACAGTTTTAATTGGGATTGAAACTTCGAGTTCTTTGAAGTTGATGAAGTCTTCTGCATAAGGGGTATAATGACATGATACCCCTGAGTCTAATAACCATACGTCACTATATTCTTCTAGTGGCGTTATAATTTGATCATTGCTTAGCAATCGAGATCTAATTTGATCCAGTACTCTTAAAAACTGATTAGGCATGCGCGTGGAGTAACAAAAAAGTTGAGAAGTGTTAAAACACTTCTTATTTATCCATTCGCTCATAACAACATTATTATAGGATCCTAAAGATCCCGATAGCATAATTACATGCTCGGCCCCCGACGTCCCTTCCCCTTGCCCTTGCCCTTCTTCTTGTGAAGACGGCCGGTTGGCATATTGGTGACAGGACTGTGTATCAGGGTTAGTAAGAGTATCTGAGATTGAATTGATCATATACCCAGCTCCTCCCTTCTTCTTGTAGTCGCTCTCATAGTTGGTTGATGAAAGTCCGAGAGACACCTCAGATTGAGGTGCCGAAGCAAATGGTTCGGAATTTGGAGACTTCGGGAGAGGCCCAGAAGAGGGTCCTACAATGTTCGCAGTATTCCTGGGGTCGCGGATGTTGTAAGCGACATCCTGAGCTAGTGCCATGAGGTCATCGACCTCCTTCTTGCTCTCAAGCTGTTTGAAGGCCTCATCTACCAACACTGTAAGTGTGGCAGGTCGCCTGTCAGCAGTCTTGTTCTTCTGAGTAAGGGAGTATTTCTTACTCTGGAAGCGCTCCATTGGAGGGGAGGCCTTAGGAAGAGGAGGAAATTCCTCTTCATAGGTCCTTACAGCCAGAGCTACTATTTCCTCTCGAGGAGGAAGGTAGAATGGCTGAACCTCTCCAGGTTCAAGCGAGTCACCCCGGGCGATGGAGTCCATGCTTGGGATCTTTACCACATGGTGCATAGCCAAATTAATTTTCATCCCAAATTTGGGAGAAACCAATAAGGTATATGGTGAACCAAGGGGTAAGAGGAAGGAGAATCGGACGCAAGTCGCGTTAATATCGGGGTTACTATGCTTTAGGAACCATTTACTCACCCTCATGTGTCCCTTACAGGTGCAACCTGGGGGGTGACCAAAAGGAACTGAAGGTGCACCGGGAGGTGTCACCGATTGTCCTTGTTGGGCGCAGGGATGAGAGACCTCGTGCATCCATCGATCATAACGATCAAGAGCACATTTCTTCGCCATTTGCATGGGCAAAGGACCAGTGACGCGTGTGATGGACTTTTCGCACCCCACCCCCAAGACTTGGTATATAGAACATTTCAATTCCGTTTCTAAATCTCTCTGGCCCAGACGTAGGTTACTTGACCGTTTCTCTACTAATGTATCTTTTATAGAATTCAACCGGGACAATCCTCACCTCTCGAAGACACTTTGGGACAATGTAACGACAAACACGATGACGGACGCAAAATCCATCACGATTGGTACGGACGGCTCGGTCCACCCCAATCCCAATCCGCTTGCCAGCCAGTTTACGGTGGCAGCCACCATTCGGCATCTTGACGGCGGGAGCTCTATTATGAAGAGGCTCGGAGGGACCACATCAATGGACACAGAACTGGTAGCGCAGTATTTAGGTATCACCAAGGTGCTCGCTACTGCTGAATACGACCAGGTTGAGTACATCCACATGTTTACCGACTCCCTTGTGGCCTCCCGGCTTCTACTTAACTGTTCGCTACACTTCTGCCAGTGACAGTCCATCCTCACATCGAAAGCGCTCTTGGCTTGGTTCAGCAAGTCAGACCGACACTGCCTTTCTTTTTATCACACGCCATCGAAATGCAAATATGGGATACAAAAAGCCACTCACGACTGGATCCAAATGGTCGCCTGGCCTAACCGGGGTCGAAACTACCGAGTGCCAAACTCGATCGACTACCTATGCAAGAAGTCCGCCGAATGCACCATTCACACATGGCAAGCCATGTTCGGGTTCAAGACTTACAGCAGTAGCTCCTTCCTCCACCTCCCGGTGCAAGCGAATGGGGCCTCTGCCTTACCGTCGCACATCAAGTCTGGTCCATGGATATGAGAATGCGGATACCAGCCCCAGCTCTTCACAAGAGCTTGTCGTGCCATCTTATGCCACGCCCCGATTGGAGAATATCGACTACAATTCTTTCCTAATGAGGAACTTTCGTGCCACCACTACAACAGTCAAATGGTGCAAATGCGGTCACACATCCTATATTGATGCAACCACTTCGATCATCACTTCGGCGTCGACACGATAAAAACATTTGTTAATTTCCTGCATCGCAACCCCTCCGCATTCAGCTTCCCCCCGGAACCTGACCACCCTCGAATCCATGCCGGCTCAATTCCACTGTTACATCGTCATCAAGTCCAAAGGAGGTTTGGGTCTGTGCCTGCGTAGATTTCTTTTCTTTTCCCTTTTTCCTTTTGCTCTCCCGGTTATGGATTTCTAATTCATTTTTCTATCTTCCCATTCCTCGCTCATCTACTATTTTATATAGTTTTCATTCAACTTTCATCTCTCCTGTGGTGCCCGGGTAAATATCCACCCACATGCTATGTACCATTTGATGTTCCCCCTTGTGATTGCGAATAGATAGTTTCTTTTCTATCAATTTCTCTCTCTCACTCTCTCTCTCTCCGATTTCCTTTCTTTCCCTTTTTCCTGCTGAACATCGTAGGTACCAAACATCTCTCTAGTATACGTGCTAGATGTCAACGAGTCTCGTGAGGCTAGTCTACTTATAGTTTACTTTCCCTTCTCCGAACATTCTGTACATTCTGCCTTTGTATGTATGTACACACGGACTGCGTTCGAGCACCGCTATATAAATTGTTGATTTAAAAAAAAAAAAAAAAAAAAAAAAGGACCAGTGATGCAGTTGCGCCAGGTGGTCACCTGTTGAATCCGCAGTGAGTTCTCGAGAAGGGCAGTAAAACATAAGTTTCGTGCTTCAGCACATACCTTTTTCTCGAGCTCAGCACAAGTATTCTCTCATGCCTGCTGGACCTTCTTGGGATTAACCCAAGTAAGAGGCTTTGGTCTCTCACTCACTAGTACACGAGTGGTTGGAGGAGCGGGAGTGGGAATAGGTCGAGGTGCGTCCATGCGCCTCATCAGGTCGAAGGGGGTCATCCCCAGACCTGTGAAGTGATGGACCGCTGGTTCGGTGGCAGCGGCAAAGCCTGCCATGGCTTCTGCCATATGGGCTTGGGGTTTACCCTGGCGCTTCTTGGGCTTCTTCTTCTTCTTCTGGATGTTAATCCAGGTAGGAGTAGGAGGAGAAGGCTGAGGGGGCTACCCACTCGGATTGGCAGGGTGGCGAGGACCTCTCACAGGCTGGGCCCTGGTATCGCCTCCAGGGTGGAAGTGGTTCCAGGGTGGTCCTGGGCAAGTCCTGGGCAAGTTGCCCTGAGGGCGAGCTTGGTAGTTAGCGATGGTGGCAAATGAAGCTTGTTGGTTAGACATGGAGGGTCTGGATCCTTCATGTCTTGACCATTCAGCATTTATAGCCTACTGAACTACCTCCCAGGTCATATCTACAACATCATGATTATTCGCTAATATTGTTTGTGTCACGGCATTCCAATCAGGTAGTAATGCGTTTAAAGCGATCATCGTGCCAAGAACTTCTGGCAATCTTACTTTAGCTGTTTCTAATTGAGAAGCCATTGTTCTCAATTCAGCTAGATCCATTGCTGGATCTTGATTCCCTGAAATGCACTTTCACAGCATTCTTTGGAGAATTGAATACACTGCAGCAGGAGGTGTCCCAAAGCGGGTTTTCAAGTCATCCCAGAAGAATCCAGGAGCGTCATGCCCATGGAGTAATAGGGAATCAGGTAAGGTACCATTAATGACAGCCAATGCCTGACCTCTCAATTGTTCTCTCCTTCTATCTTCCTCCATTAAAGCGGCAGGATTTGCAGGAGAGAGATCCTGGTTTGTCACAGTCCATCCGGACTGGTCAGAACCAGTGACAGAAATGAGGGTTAGGGCATCCTGAAGCCTTCTAGACCAGAACACATAGTTCTTAGGCCCATTGAGCTTAGGTAAACCAGCGATGATATTATTGGTAGACATAATATCTTTGTCGAGTGTATTTCTTTCTAGAAGAAAATTCTCGTATCAGCAATGATCAAATACAAGGATAACTCTGTCAGGTAAAGGCCTATCATCCTATCTTGGTTTAGAGGGGATGATAATGGTTTAACCATCAGTAAGGCTACCGGGGCCCATAACCTGTTGAGGAAATGACCATAATAAGTTGTTTGCTAGGGGCAGCAGTAAACGCAGTGGGAGAGAACGTAGGGTCTACTCACCGAGATAATAAGCTTCTATCTGATACCTGTAGAAAGGTAATTTGGATAGACAGATATTATTGATGAAGCGGTTAATGTCAGAGGAGTAGAGGTCAAAGTCGATTAAATCAATGGAGGTGTTGTACTCAAAGAGATAGGCAATGATGAAGAAGTTGTTCGATTGAACAAGATGCAGAACTAGGTCTGCTACATGGGGTTTGTATACATATTGTAATATAGGCAAGTCATACTACATAAAATACTAGCATTGCATGGACTCCCTTTAACTGTGGCATAGTGCCTGCGGAGTATTGCAGAACGTAGTATCTAGTCATTGGTACTATGTAGAATAATCTATCAAGTACTTATGACTCTCATCATATGCAGAGCAACTCATAGGAAGTTTACTATGGAATGAAGTTACTAGAAAGCAATGGATCAGTCTATTATTATCATAATGACTTCATAGTCTATTTCTAGAATATGTCCGAAACTTCAACACCAAGTACAAGTGTACAAAAGACTATTTACTGTATATACTAGTAGTAGAAAAGTATCAGAAGGTCAACTAACAATATGATGGAGTAACTAGACAGGAAAAGATAAGAGAAACATTATATAACATCAGTAACAGGAACATGACATGATAGGTAGAACAGGTAATACTGAAGTATGGAGTAATAGAGGTAGAAAGGAATCAGAATGTAAAAGGAAACAAGATGGACAAAAATGGACAGAAACAAATATAGGAAAGGTTGATTGATAGGTCTAGAACAAAGATAAGCACAATTAGTAAGTGATCCTCCATACAAGTTAAAAAATTGAGCTAAGGTAGAATTACATCCTAAAACAGGCATATGAGCTGTAACACACACAGGCTACATTCAAGCACTGCTATATAAATTGTTGATTTAAAAATAAATAAATAAAACAATAACATCTAGAGTGTCCGAAATATATGTCAGAACATCAATTACAACTAAGTTCCACTAAGATTGACCCCGGAATGACCCAAAAACCATGTGGCCACAAGGTTTGACTCAGTATGTGATATAGGTCAAACACATGCTAAAACCTGAACTACGCTATCCTGGAATATATTTAGAAAATCGGGGACAGAGGAAATATCCGGAGTCTCAACTGACAGGGTTCTTCTGTTTATTTTTCCCTCTAAAAAAACCCCAAAAGGAGGAGTTCCAATTTGTGTAGGTTGTCACGCTTTATCACGGTCCTCATCATGTAATGACCCCCTCTGCGTACGAATTCTACTTTATAGGATCCAGACTCAGGTACCGGAAATGTCCACAAGATGGGGTTTACATCTAACATGGAAAGTACATTACTACGAATCTGGTGAGTAGCAAGGTCCTTATCGCGGAAATAGACTCAATCGGAATGGATATTGTCTAATTACGTACTAGCACATCTAACACAATAGTACACAGCTTAGGGTCAGTGTAATCTAACAGCAGATAAATGTAAATAACAATAGGATACTATGGATGATATACGCGAAGCAAGAGCGGCAGCAAGAAAGCGAACAAGCATCATAAGGCCTGGGGGGGTATGTATATTTATGTCAAAGGTCGGTGAGCGATCTGACTTTGGCTAAATCACACTTTCAGAGTAATGCAAGAAACAAAGCTAAACGAACGTACAGGGATTGTATGCGCTCCTGGAGATGACTCTGGTGTTTTTTCAATGCCTCAAGCTGCACCATTTGTTTGGCCCTCTCAATATCCGCTGGTGAAGGGACTATGGGCTCATTGACGTTTTCAAAAATATTCGTGAAGAATCCGTCGTCAACATGAGGTGCGGCTCCGTCGAAACCGAAGAAGGGGCTGTAGTCGATATCGACCTCGGTGACGTTTGGGAGCGCATTGATTTGAACCGGTGAAGTTGTGGCTGGGTTCTGATCGAATGGAAAAGAAAGGAATGACAGCAATTGCTCGCTGCTTAAAGAATCGCCGAATGAGCTGGATAGTGAGGGTACGTTAACGTTCTCAGCCAAGGGTACTGAGTGCGAAATGCTTCCTAGTAAAACTGGTGCAGCAAAGCAGTCAGGCTCGGAGAAAAAAACGCTCGTAACTGTTACACACCACTTTCATAAAACCTTTGCATGCCTGAATAATCCGTTGTATTAGACAGCGCCAAATCGACATCCTGCACAAGAGCAGGCAGGTCACAGGTAACGGGGTCCGGAAATTCAAATGAGAATTGTGGGATCTCGCCATCAGATAGTAAACCATGCTCTAAGAGTACGGGAACACTGGCAATGTCTGTCACAGAGGTTGGATGCGATAATGGTATTTCCCAGCTACTCTGGGCCACAGAGGGTAGGACAACGGAATGAGGCTCTAGCTCGGAGGCATTAGACACTCTCGGTGCTGGTCTTTTCGAAACCAACTGAGAGGAATCACCGGATTTCGATGGGGTTTGGGAAGCGATAGGAGCAGATACAGTCTGCAAGCGAGTGGCTCGGGGACCATTTGGTGGATACCTCGGGCGGTCATGGATTTCAGAGTGCGATAACCGTCTTCTCTTGGGGTCGGGCAACAGCGCTGGTGATAGAGAACGTCCGGGTCTAATAATTGATTCTGGTAGCTCTGCAGTAAGGGCCGTATTTGGCTCGGACAGATCTGTTTGAGATGATGGGGGCGACGGGAGCTGAGTTTGGAGGTTTTCAGCCGCTTTGTTTAGGTGCCTGAAAGCAAATTAGTGAAAGTAAGTAGGCAGATTGGAAAAGGCGAACTTTGCTCGTTTCACGTGACATTCGTGTTCAGTGTCCGTATCGGACCTCTGGCGCTTCTGTTTACGACGGACTGGAGAGACAGAACGCGAGATTGGTGATGGATGACCAATCATAGGAGATTCCCAATATAAGGGAGTCACTGAACGAGAGTACGGAGTCGCTGTCGTTGTGAGTAGTCAATTAGTGGGTAACCAAAGTTGATGAGGGGGGTTGACACACGATGGCTTGTGTCCCGTCGACTTCCCGTCACGACACGCTCGTCATATACCGTATCCAGGGCTAAGGCCAACTTGCTCGGCTTGAAGGGATCAACGAAAAGTTCTTGGATACGCATAGACATCTGCGCGAGGGCCGATTCTAGTAGGGGATCCGACAGTGTGCTGGAGCCCCTAAAGAAAACAGTAGCTTTCTCAACGACTTCGGCACGTTTATTGTTGCAATATTTCCTTCGAATTTCATTCCATCCTATCCTTTTCCTGGCCTCAGTGAACCAGCCATCTACATCCCTGCGATTCCAATTGGCTTTTCGCGAAATTCGGTCGCGAACAGCGCTTGATGGGTAGGGATTGTGGTAATTCTGAGTCAGCCATTGAGCAGCAAGAGATGTGTCGCGCCGAGTGGACGAGGGTCCGAGTGAAATGCTGGGGACTGGACTGCCACGGTGTTTGAGAATGTCGTCAAGATCATCCATAAAGCGAGAGGTTAGCTCGTTGCACATAGAGTCAAATTGCTGAAAGCTTTCAGCGATATCAGCGATCCTTGAAGAGACAGCAAAGGCACGTTGTGCGGTGTCCGGATCGATAGTACCATCTCTACAAGCAAGTTCGAGATCCTCTCGAAGCAAGCAGTATTGCTCTTCGAAGGCGCCCAGCGCTTCCCCTCCAGAGTTTAGTGCCTTGAAAAAGGCAGATTCCGCTTCACCAAATCTTTGGATCAGTGTGCGCGCCATGTAGGAATGAGTGGAAAAAAATGGTAAAACGAGGTGAGAAGCAGACATATGACGGCTCTGGGCATGGAACAAACAATGATGAGAAGACAATGCGGAGTACGAAAGGGTTGTTGATGCTTGTTGAACAAATATATGTAAATACCTGGTATCAGACTCAACGGTCCTACAGCGCATTCTCATCCCCCGACTATGCATAAGACTCAACTCCTGCGGCGAATCCTCCATAATACTGACTCCTTCCGCAAGAAAATGGGCTTTTCGTGTGTCGCTGACCCTCCTCCTACCACTGACAACTCTTCGCTCATACTCAAGTTACCAATGGTACCCGATATACAACCTCAACTTTTGGAGGCTGGTATCCCCCTGGATTTAGCTCAGGCCTTGTATCGTATTTATTGCGATAAAGCCGACCTTCGTCGCAAATGCTCTCTACGTCATCTGTCCAGACTCGCAAATATGCCCGGAATGCCCAATGACAAAGTAGCTCGCATCTTTTCCACTGCTTTTCAAAAGCAACTGGAAGCTTGGAGGGATCAGACCGCGAGTTATGCCTGTGCAAGGCACTCTCAAAGCCGCCTAAATGGTGAAAGGACATCCCGCACCTCCTTCAAATCAGTAAGCTTTATCACGGCCGTTGTAATTCGTAACGCTCAAACCATTGCTAGGAATCTGTCCCACTCTTAGAGACTTATTTCAAGCGCAATGCGTACCCATCTGCTTCCGACCGATCTATGCTCGCAGTTTGCACAGGTATGGCACCTCGTCAGATTGAAGTTTGGGTACGCGTGGTTGGTTAGAAGTTTGATTCTCACTCATCCCCACTGTAGTTTCAAAACCACCGCAATAGACGAAAACACGATCAGTCCCTAAACAGACTATCTGAGCCATTTCCACTAGCAGATCTGCTAAGCGACGTCGCCAAATATTCAGCCGAAAAACGGCCAGTTGTGGAAACGCCCTTGGAACCGTCCCTGCAAGTTCCGGTCGCCTCATGGTGCTCAATATTACCATCCCTCCCACCAACAAAGCCCAATCCTCTCAACCTCCCGGCGCCGCGGCATGCGTTTCCTGCACCATACCCTCCTACTTGTGCCTACGACCCCTTCCCAGGGAAGGAATTGGGTCAATGTCAGCTCCCTTCAGTCCAGTGGATGCGATCACCTCCACCTGATCGCCCCAAGCGCAAACGCCTTCCTGAAAACTCGGCGGATCACGACCTTCCAAACGAATTCGCTAGTCGCCTGCATTTACACCGAGGCAACGGTCATAAACGGCATCGTGATTCTCTAGAATCTGAGGAACCCGCAATACCATGGCGCTCCCCGACTTACGTTTACCTCTACCGAGGCAGACATCCTGCCTCGGTACGGAATCAACAGGTAGGGCAGAGCTCAATTCGGTCTTCAATCCCCGAACCACCCTGTCGCCCAACTAAACGCCTTAAGTCCTCACAACCGTCACCACCACGCTCCCGTTGTACTTCATTCAGTTCAATTTCTAGCTGCTCATCCTCGAATACACTCGCCACTCCCATTAATTCACCTACGTTGGAGACCCGAAAACTTGCCCGTTCACCCTGCCATCGATCCCCCAAAGTGGATTTAATATGCCCTAACATTACTGCCTTTGAGGCATATGGAGGTTCAGCTGTCGCGTTCGGCTTTCAGTGCCTCGATACCCTTTGATTTCCCGCCCCATCCACGCGCCCATATACATGTTTTCCTTTTTTTTATCATACGATCCAATTGTGCCCTTCATGGCGACCAACATGCCAGGGCTACAATATTTGTAGGATTATAGCAATGTACTTTATCCCAATAATGTATCTCCATGTTGTCTAATAGTATTTTCCAAATCGCAACAACTTCGTAAGGCGAGCACATGTCCTCTCAGAGTCATCAAAGAAGTGTTGTTGAATTACTTGTATTTACCAACCCCGTCATATCAGTGGTAACCCCGGAGATCCCCAATTTTTGAATTCTCCACCTGCTTTATTTGGGTAATTGAGAAGCCTCACGCCCCGGTGGGTTCACATCAGAAACTTAAGAAAGAGAGCAAGAAAACTCACCATTCTCAACAGACCGCTCAGGCCTCCTGAATCCTTGCCTCCAATTGCCCCTGCACCACTGAATTTGGACTGGACAAGAAGTTTCATAACTGTCAAAGCAGCACCGTTGACAGCATCCTGCTTGTTACCAGATGCCTTCCCTTCTGTCCTGTCAAACAGTTTGGTCGCTTCGGCCATCGCCAAGCTGATGAGTTGAGTGTGGCTGTTTGCCCCACCGTAACTGCTCGAAGAACCACCCCCACCAGTAGACTTCTTGAGGATCTAATAGAAAGAAATGAAGTGCCGAAGTTTCTGAGCGCGAGGAGGTGCAAACCTCCAGAGCAGCAGCACTGCCAAGCAGCTTGGAAGTCAAGCCGTTAACGTCGTTCAGGTTGTAGATCTTGTCATGAGCACGTGTGACTTCTTCATCATTAAGAGGCTCTTCGTGGGCTTTCTGCAGAATATCATATTAGACTGTTCCTGGAGAAAGAGGTGATAAGCTAGGACAGACCTTGTTCTCGGTCAGGTAACCGAGGGCGGTAGAAAAGAGAGACGAATCTCCAGATCCAGACTTCTCGGCAGTCCTGACAACCTCATCATGATCAACTTCATATGTGCAGGACCCGCGATCAATCTGTTAGCAATGATTGCTCTCGCCTATTGACCATCACAACTTACATTGGGGGCGATCAGGGCCACTGTGGCCTGAGTGGTGAGGTGAATTGTATTCTTGTCCCCCAGTCTTGTTCACGTCGGCTATTGGAGATACGTTTGGCGAAGATGTATTCAATGTTATCTCGGGAGATCAATGAATCGGATGATGTGATCGTACGTTGAGACTTATTGTAGGCGTCGAGGCCTTGTTTAGCAAGGTTGACAAAGGTATCCTGTGCGTTCTAGTGAGATCAACAGTGTCGAGTAGTTCCCAATCCCTTACCATCGCGTAGCAGTTGACTGTGACAGATGAACCGATAGGGGCAGCCGAACAACACTGAGGGACAATTAACGCTGCTATATTTAGCCGAGTGGGTAAGTATGATGTCAGAGCTTTCGCTCTCGCTTTCATTTGAGCACAAGCTGAATAAAAGGCCAGAAACACAAGAATACAAGGCAAATGTGCAATACCTAATTAATAGTAGACTTCCTCGACTCCTGCGCAATATCCTTCGCTTCGCGATTCGCCCCAGTTTTTGGATATGGCGTATCAACCTTCTTAGCTCCCAACTCTAGGGGTGCGGTCGTCGCAGGAATACCCGTCGAAGACGCGGGGGTATCCTTTACATGCGCACCCTGCAATCCTGCTGTACCCAGGACATTCTGCGTGGTGGCCGTGACCGCTTCCATTGTATTTTGTGCGGTAGCCTTCGCGGATGCTAGAGTGCCCATAGCTGTGTCCATGGCAGCTGTAGGGATGCCCTGGACCGGAGGCACATACGTACTAGCCTCACTTGGTTTATCACCCCTGTATTGGCCTGCTGCAGAAGATATGTACTCCTGTTGTAAATTTCCGTCTGATTCTGTTCATATCACGACCCAAGATGAGAACGAACCTGAGCAGTGGAGGCCGTTTTCACAGCCATTTCTTTGACTTGCTCGAGACGCTCAGCTCCTGCAGTCTGTAAATCAGCTACGTCTCGTTTTCCCTCCTCCACAGCTTGGTCCAAGGGTTTCGTCGGCTGGTTTCTCAATTTGTCAACAGAAGTAGCTTCTCCGGTATATTTCGGGCCAAGCGTCTATTCATGATGTTGAACAAAGTGTTCAGGGAGTAATGCTGACCGCACCTTCGCTACAGAAGCCGCTTGTTCGGCAGCCTGATGCTCGATATTGGCGGCAGCTTCCACTTGTTGCGCAACCCGGGCATTGGGAGCGTCCGCTCGTGCTTCGCTGGCAGTTGTCTCGTGCCTGGGGGGTATATGGTGAGCACGGTTAACGGTGGTGGCAAAGGAAATCCTGACTCTGCACCGCGGGGATCTTCAAAAATGTTAGGAATGGAGGCCATAATGTGTTGAGTGGGAGTGATTGAGAAGCTCCACAGTTATATAGCTACGGCCATGTCTTGGAGTCATTGATATCATCGTTGGTGCTTCAACGTGGCTCTCCGGTGTGAAATAGGGTCTAATTCATCGCAGGGGTACATGATAGGCAACTGGAACATAGAAAGAGGTGATGATCAATGGGGGGTAATGTATACGTGCAAGTGACCGCAAATAATGGGAACGAATAGTTGCAGAACTAGATGATGATTCAAACAAGGAAGACACAGCGTACAGTGCGATAGGAACAGCTTTTTGCAAAGAAAAGTAACAAACCACGGGGAAATAAAAGCGACGTTTTAGAGCTTATTTACAGAACGCGCGAAAAAATCATGGGGTCGGGAGCTGGTAGCGACACTCAAATTCAGCGGTTGTTCTCGTCCCAGGAGCCCATCTTAAGGAATCGAGCCAGCACTTCTTCTGAGCCGCGCTTGAAAACTTCAATGCCCCGGGCCGGGTCCCAAACTCTTGTACCCTTCCTAACCGGAGAAGGAGAGAATGGCTGGTCATCGGGTGATACCGGTCCTGTCGATGACGGGGGCGAACCAATTGAGGAATCATTAGATATTTGGCGTTGGCTGACTGATGGTGCCCTAGCTGGGTGAGGGGCATGGTGGTTGGTCTGGATAACAGGACGAGTTGGCGGTGTAGAGACTTTTGGGAGTGGAGCGTATGGAGGGGTCGTGACTCTCTGGGATGTTGCTGCCCCAGGAGGTATTGGAATTTTGGGAGGTACCGGTGAACGAGAAACAAGGGATTTCGTGGGAGGCCGCGGAGGAACTGATGAAGGCGACGTGATAAAGTCGCGGCGGGGGCGAAGTACAGACTCTCCTAGTGAGGGATGTCCATTGCTCGTAGAGCGGGTTCGGAGGGAGGTGGAGGGGGGAGAAACTCCAGGTTTGGCTGACAGGTCTGGTGTCCGAATACCCTCTTGACCAGTAAAAGAGCTCGTACTGCTGCTGGTAGCCACGGAACGCTTGCCTGGCCGGTGGTTTCGACCCGAGGTTGGTGTTTCCGCGAGAATCGATACCTGGATGCTCTGGCTTCGTTTTTCTCTTGAGACAGTCTGGACTCCTTGAGAGTGATACAGTTTCTGAACTAATTTCTGGACTTGGCGAGTATCTTCAGCTATGGACGCCTTGCGAGACCGCTGCCGGGATTTTTTATCATAATCGCTGTCGACCTCGTCGGCATCGGGATCCTCTTCTCCGTTGTCTTCATCGTCCCCATCTCGACTGCTGGCTTCCACCTTCTCATCCCAGCCCATGCCTCGACCATTACCATTCCAGGAATTATTGTCAAAGGCAGAGGCAAGAGCAGAAACCGGGGGAGAAGTTCGCACAAGTCGCGACGCATAGTTCTGAATGCTTGGGTCAATGTCCCAGGCATTGGAGTAGCTCAAGGTACTGGGGAGTCGAGGAAGAGGTGATAGAGAAGATTGTTTCAAAGGTTTGTTTTCTGGTGTCTTTGGTGCTGCCGATGAGATTCGGGCCCCCGGACTGGTGAATCGCGTTGGTGACGGTGCGTCTGAATAAGGGAAAACGCGTCCAGGCATTCGGCGTGGTTCACCTTCCCAGGGAAAGACTGTCTTTACTTTACTGGGATCGGGAAGAGGGATAGGATCCATGGCGGTCTCTCCAATAACGTTACGGTAATGCCCTTGTATACGTAGAGCTTCGGGTATCCGCGGAGGCGGTGGGGCCTGGAAAAATTCTGAAGGATGGCCCGAGGAGCCTTTTGGTGCATGCCAAAAGCCTGGACTATGTGCAGAATCCCAAACATTCGTAAAGTAGGTGTCAGCCGGAAACGCGGATGGGGGTGGGGGATCACTCGGAGGGGGTTCAACAGCAGGATTCCAGGATATAAGGGGAGGAGAAGCAGGACGTGGAGGGCCGCCTTGTTGATTTTGGGATCTTGGGGAGCCAGGGTGTTGCTGACCGCCTTGCTGGTGTGAATGCTCATTCTCGTGATGATGATTGTGATGACCATGGTGATAGCTGTGGTTACTATGATGATGGTGCTGCTGTGGACTGGGGGATCGGCCAACGGACTCTTTGTGGGGTGTGGGTCGGTGGGGCGGAGGCGTCTGCGTAAAAAGATGAGAAAGAGCTTGACTGGCCTGGCTGGTAGGGGTTTTAGCAGTCTGCCAGCTATCTGAATCACTGGTTTGTCCTGCGGAGGAAGCATAGTAGTCCGGCGCAGGCGTGGGCGTGCCAGGAAGAGATCTCAACAGAAGTCTAGGACTCGGGGGGATTTCCTCTGGGCCTGGGGTTGGTAGGGTATGCCAACGTGGGAGATCATCTGGAAGGCCCAGATACCGAGCCATGGGGGTCATAGGCAGATCTTTGTCTGTGTCCATAAAGTCTTTCTCGAGTGTAGGTTCAGGGGAAAGAACAGACACTTGTGTCGATGATAAATCCTCTTCACTCTCAGCTGGCGGCTTCTTTGGTCGCATTAGATCAAATCGTCCCTCAAGGGGTAGGGTACGATATTCTCCTTCTCCGTCCCGCCGAGTATACGGTGAAGACACAAAGCCTGCAGCTGTCATACCCTCGGTAGCTATCCTTCGAAGATCTTCCAAGTCAAAAGGTCTCCCTGGATCAATCTCAGCGAGGTTGGTTGGATTAGATGAGGCCCAGGCGGATGAGTAGCGCTTCACTTCGAATGAGGGGGGCATGATGGGCTGCGAACGATAATGCTTGTCGTAAACCGCGAACCAGCGGTCCACAAGGGACTCATAGTCATATGCCTGTTGGGTTGACTGGGATTCTGACGTGGCCCTTTTCTCTGCGAGAAAGGGGGAACGGAAAGGGATGGAATTCCAGGGTTTGTTCGGGCCGATGAAGTGAATAGCATTAATCTGAGAACCGTAGCGTTCGTAGGCTGGCGCATACCTTAGCGATAGATGAGTACAAGGACGAACGGATGATAGAAGGCGACACACGTGTATGCGGCTGTTGGGGTAGTATTGTAGGTGAAACTTAGCCTATGCCAGTTGCCAGCACGCCATTCATTAAGAAGACCCTGGTCGCCACCATCCCAAGAACCTTTGGATTGAAGAAGATCATTCAAGTGGTTGAACTTGTCTTCGCCCGGAGAGAGAACGAGAACGCCAGAATTGAAGATATCAGGCCAGCCTACATCTGGAGCGGCCGCGAATTCATGTGGAATATTGAACAAGTGTGAAAGAGGGCGGATTGGGAGTACGTCGGCATCGAGGAAGATGATTTTAGAGTATTGAGTCAAACGAAAAACGTGCAATTTGGTAAGGACCGTGGTGAGGTCAGGACGACCTGGTAGCTCGCGTCAGAAAGAAGGAGAGAAACGTTGGGAATATACAGAGATAATATATGCCAGGGGGCTTCGCGTTCGTACGAGCTTATCAAGTGCGATGAATGGTTTATCATGATTGGAACGCTAAGGCACATGGAGAGCAACAACGACGAGAGAGAGCTACTCACCCAAAAGCTGCAAGTTGCTACTGCTCTCTGCCTCAAGGACTTCGACGCCGATGACGGAATCGAAGGCCCGCCGGAGGAGCTTGATTGTTGCGACATCAATGGTTTCTGGCGTCACAAGGCAGATGGTCTGGAAGGTGACCTCTGGGAAGAGGGGGGGAAGTGGATGGGCGTCCCGCAAAGCAGCTGCTTGGGCTAAAGCGCCTGGAAGGTATGCATCTGAAGAAACGAGGGTGACAAAGGCATACGGGCCAGCCATTAAGCCGTGTAGGCGAAGAAACCGCGATGGCGGGGACGCAGACACGAAGAAGAAGATGAGTGCCAGGGACAGTCCAAGGAAAGTTTCAGAGACGGCTGGGATTACAAACAGTTCAGGGTACCAACACACATCAACACCGCTCTACCTCGCAAGATAATGTATTCGCTTCCACAAAAATTAGCTTTGGCTATCATCAAATGCAATCTGTGACTGCCCTCGTCCGCTTTTCTGGTGTCTGTCGTACTCCACTTGCTCTTCCTGTGGAAGACACGTTCATCACACGCTGTGCCCTGCCTGGGATGGGGCACGATCTAATACAATGTGCCTGCTCTCATGAGGACACTGCTTTCGCTATCTCCGCAGCGTTGTGGTAACTCAAGGACAACGGTAACCAGAACCTGCTCGTCTATCGGTGTAGTGGCTGTGCGGGGTGACGTCATGGGCGTGAGTTTTCGGTTTGACCACCTCTGCAGCACTCTCGCTGTGCCCTTGACGTGAATGCAGCCAGGCTTGTGCAGACTATGCTCGGGTGCAGAATACGTCTCCGCCTGCCCACCGTCCGGCCACCGATGCCTCCACGGCATGCTTCGACCTGGGCCCGTCAGTCCTTCTTCACCCGCGCCCCTCCCACAGGATTTTTCATTTCCCGACGATCCGCCCTCTGGATTCTTCCAGTAACAGCCGGCCTCACCCTCTATCTTCTTCCCAGGCCCAAATCTCTCCTCCCCTCCCTATTCTCTTCCCCCACCCTTATCCCGTGTCCGTCCCCGACGCAGCCACCACTCAATCCAACGATATTCTCTCCTTCAGAATCAGATAAATCAATACTCACCCGTCTTGCTCAGCTACTCCGGGAGCATGTTTGGGAGCCCATATTGACGGCAAAGCGTTTTATCTACCTTTTCGTTCTCTTTGTGCCAATCATCGTCACAACCCCTATGCTCGCCATAGGCAAACCGGAAAAGCATTTGAGGGGTGACAGATGGGGTGCTGTCTGGTGGTACGGTCTTCTCGTCCGCCAAATGGAGGCCGCAGGTCCAACTTTTATCAAGGTTTGCTACTTGCTAGTTTTACATCGCTTGGACTTGACAGTCAGTCTAGTTGGCACAATGGGCCGCATCTAGAAAGGATCTATTCCCTGTTTTGCTCTGCGACAAACTAGGCTCTCTACACTCTCAGGGCAAACCTCATTCTTTGGAGCATACAAAGCGAGTTATTGAGCGGGTTTTCGAAAGACCCTTCGGAGACGTCTTCGAGGAATTCGATCAAGTTCCGATCGGTACTGGTGCTATCGCTCAAGTGCGCACTTGGTCCTGAAAGTGACTTTTCGACTTCTGACATTTATACAGGTCTACCGAGCAACACTCAAAAAGGACCTCATTCCACCTTCATATCTCGGCCCCCGGCGCAAGCGGAAAACTCCAGGCGGTGCCCTCGCACCTGTCATCCTCAAGGACCCTCCTCCCTCCGTCCCGACAGCTTCCGTCGCCATAAAAATTCTTCACCCCCGCGTATCAAAAACCATCTCTCGCGATCTCTCGATCATGCACTTTTTCGCTCATGTCATTTCATTACTTCCAGGGATGAAGTGGATTTCTCTACCAGAGGAAGTGGAGGTTTTCGGTTCTATGATGAACCAACAATTGGATTTGCGAAATGAAGTTGAGAATTTGATTGCTTTTGAGAATAACTTTGCGCCCAGGAAGGTTCCTGTGACGTTCCCAAGGCCGTTGAAGGTTTGGTCGACGAAGGATGTTCTCATTGAGGAGTTCGAGAACGCGCTCCCAATGGAAGCTTTCTTACGGAACGGAGGTGGACCATACGATGAACAAGTTGCCACTGTTGGTCTGGATGCGTTCCTGGTATGTTTTTCAATTTGATGCTGGCTGGCGGTGACCCAATATATTACATAGAACATGCTCCTGCTAGACAATTTCGTCCACTCTGATCTACACCCAGGCAACATAATGGTCAAATTCTGCAAACCGCTGAACACCCGTATGCTGTTGGGGAACCTGTATAACCACATCTTCCACAAAAACCCTACCTCCGAGGACACACTCTTTTCAACACTCAATCCTCCGGCCGACTACTCAGACTCAGACAAGATCGTCTCCTCCCTCCACAAACTTAGAGACAAACCAGCTGAATGGCACGCAGAACTCGAACACCTCCACTTGGCAGGCTACATACCAGAAATCGTCTTCATTGATGCAGGACTGGTGACGACCCTTGACGCAACAAATCGACGCAATTTCCTTGACCTTTTCCGTGCGGTAGCCGAATTTGATGGCTACAGAACTGGCCACCTCATGGTCGAACGCTCACGCTCACCCGAGCTCGCAATCGACACCGAAACTTTCGCACTCAAAATGCAACACCTAGTCCTCAGCGTCAAACGCAAGACTTTCTCTCTAGGACAAATCAAGATCTCTGATCTACTTACTGAAGTCCTTAAGAACGTTAGAGAACACCACGTGAAGCTCGAAGGTGACTTTATCAACACCGTGATTTCGATTTTATTATTGGAAGGAATCGGAAGGCAATTGGACCCCGGGATGGATTTGTTCGCGAGTGCGTTGCCAATTTTGAGGCAGTTGGGTGCCCAGATGGCGAATAGGGAAAGTGGGGTTATGAAAGACATGCCCAAAGGTAACTTGGGTGCGCTATTGAAAGTTTGGGTGTGGGTAGAGGCCAGGTCCTTCATTTCTGGTGCAATTGTGAGTGCAGACGAGATGATCAAGTACGATTGGTGTGTTCCCTTCTCTTGAATGATTGATATTCTTTATTTAAAGTTCTCAAATCCAGGTTCTGCCCGAGTATATGAGCCGTCTTCTACATTCGCGCATACCCTTCGATGCACGTTCAACCACTCAACGGATAGAACTATAGAGCTTGGGACAAATATTTTCGCATTCATCATCATTCGTATTTTTCAATTCTCTGATTGGGTGTTTCTTGTTGTTGTCTACCTTAGAGCTATGTATTTTATCGTATTAGCACAATTGTGCAATAGATTATTGGGGATAAACACCACATTGAAACTTCTCCCTCACTCGATATCAGCGCAGGATGTATTTTGGAGATATCACTGGCCTTCAAGGCCCTAGAATACATGAAACCGCAGTAGGGAGCTCACGCAGCGAGAGAAAAGTTAAACGAACTATCGAAATGTCATTCAGAGGTTTGGAGGGGGGCGGAAAGAAACTATGCACGCCCCAACCGTGCACCCCCAGACGGATACACCAGCTCATCGCCTTCCCAGTATATAAGGTCGATGGGCACACCGCGACTGAATAGTTCAGTATCAATGGAGACCCAGTAAGGTAAACATCCAGCAGTTGGATCATCGTTCAGGGATTTTCTACCAAAAGCCAGTCTTTTTAGTGCATCAAAGCAGTCGTCAGTGAAAGGTTCGGCCCGGGAAAGCTGTTTAAACCGAACCTGAATTCCCTTGGTCTCCCGGTGTTCCACAGAGCTACGGGGTATGGTTTGTGAAGGCCAATATCCAAATCTTCAACAATCCTCAAGACATCATATCCGCGAACAATCAGTTCCGTCAAGTACAGTCCTCCGCTGATAAGTTTGACTTCTGCTGAAGTAGTCTCCCCTTTGCCAACTTCGACTGAGGTGCTGGCCCAACGGCCAACAAAAGTTTTATTCACTCGTTGCTCGAGCAGCGTCCGGATAGCAGGCTGGAATAATGACGCGGCTTTGTGTGCGATCGCTGCTGTGTTCGAGTAACTCCCCGTCAACAGAACGATGATGCCATACTGGAATTCGGGGACGAGAACAAATTCTGAATGATAACCAGGCAAATTTCCTCCTGTGACCCCCCCATCAGCAAGCAAAGAAAAAAACACGGCCTCGGTAGGAGCGGACCTTTCATGTACAAGCGCACATTTTCGTCGATCGTCGTAATCTCCCAAGGTCCACCGACTTCCTGGAAACCATCTTTCCACGTGAAAAGTGGATGTAACCATTCCCTGACGACGTATTCAGATATGACCCCCTTGTTTGCAGTTGGGTCCAGAAATGATCGCATGACAACCTCGAGGTCAGCAAGGGAACTATATTGACCACCCGCGGGTGTATCTGCTTCATCAAAGTCAAAATCCTGAACTCGTGTCAGCCAGGACTCGGAAAGCTGTATCGGAAGACTAACAGCCCATTTGTGGTTGTCACTCGGAACAGCCAAGTCGTCAACGAGTGGAGTGCCATATGGCACACGGTAGAAACTGCCATTGAGACCAAGGGGCTGGAAGATATCGCGCTTGACTAGATCTTCATGTGACTGGGGCTCGGTTTCGGACTGAAATCGGGCGCGCTTGCTTGCGGCGACGTTGGAAAGTCCAAGTAGGTCGATCCCCGAATTCGAGTATATAGGGTAGTCATATGGTAGATTTACGAGTGGGTACTTGTTCACGGCCTGGACCAATTGATCGAAACTTCGTTCTGGAAATGGAAAATCTGCCTGAGTTCGCATTCGCTGGAGGGATGGAATTGGCGAGTTCTGCGGCCATTCCCCGACATTGAAAGGTGGGTAGTCTCTTCCTATGCCTGGAGAGTTACGTTGTTGATGATGCATGTATCAACGAGCAAAAGAAATACATTCACTTACCGGACATATGGCTTGCGAGTTGTCTCAAGGTGACACGGGGCCTGGCATTCTGCGCATCGTGGCTTCCGTGTCCCAGATACTCAGACCATCCGTACACTGGGTATTTGATCTCAGGCAAAAACTTTTCCACTGGATCATCCCTTGACAATTGATGTCATTATGGCTGTAAGACAGAATCAAAAATACTCACAGGTTCAGGGCTGCCCGTTCACGTAGGATCAGAGTCTCCAAAATAGTGAACATCTTTGTAATGCTCGCGATTCGGTAAATCGAATTCCTTGATAAAGGCCTCTGGGAGGACGTCTCATTGGCTTTGAGGACACCATAACTGCGTTCAAATACCGGTCCGGAAGGGGCCACAACAGCGATTGAAAGACTATCGATATCGGAGTGCGCAGTACGCTCTGAGAGGAACGTGTGAAGCTTCTTGGAGCTCTTCCCGAGGGGCCCTTCGCTTGGTCGCAGAGGCCATTCTTTGAGTAGGTGATTGGGGAGGGGGAAAGGGCATCCAGACTTCACCGCTTTGAGATGTGGAAGATGAATAGGGTGAGAGCGAAGCAGTGAGGCACTGTAGTAGTGCAGGCTGATAACCCAGAGTCCTGCCAACGAAAGTATCCAGAAGCTGGTTTTGCTTGTAGCGAAGTGGGTCATGAGTGCTCGTCCTCTGGTTGGGGCTGTATGCTGGGCCTGAGTTATATGTCCATGACTTGTGGAGATGCAGAAGAGTGATATCTCCCAGACCAGGAATAGACCTGATGGAATCTTGATGGCATAACCGCAGAGTCATTGTTTATACACTGACCCCAGCCAACTCGTCCTCCAGAAGGAGTGTTATGAGCGAGAACAGAACACTCACTTTCAACGGTAGGTTGTTTATATCACAAACGATTCCTCAGACCATTAATTCCATGAAACAGAAACCGTCCGAGGGATCGCAGAATTCAGTATGTTTCACTACCTGTATCCAAAACTGTAGCCCATGGCTCTCCCTTGCGTCCCCGCACATACAGTAGAGGTGGCAATCCATACGATCCTCTTCGTCCGTCAAGTCTATCCTCCTGATATCTTCGTCCGGCGGAAGAAATATGAAACACCAGTGTACCAGTCTCGCCACCCTGCGTTGAATGAGTATATCTCTGGTGCAATTAAAGCTGTCCGCGACGAACTTGAGCTGGTGAGTTCAAGCACACTGCACCTACCTCGCCAACATTACTGCGATCCAGGGCAATGTCGAGAAGGTTATTGTGGCCATTAAGGACCGGAATCAAGTGGCACTGGAACGGTTCATCTTCTCTGTCGAACATATGATCCAGGTCGAGTCTTTCAATAAGGATGCAAGGTTTCTTAGCCTTATTTGATAACCAAGCTTCCGCTTACAGCACTTTAGTGTCGATAACGCCATGACGCCCGGCAGTCTTGTGCAATATTTTCGCTCGTTCCTCATCAAGATTAACATGATCGAGTCGGTTCTTGGCCAACTGGAGCTCGGAGGTATGCATTCAAACACCAGTTGCGTGTAGTAAAATTTACTAGGGGTCTCTCAGACGACATATCTTTTGCTGTCATCATTGAATTAAGGGATAACACCGTCCCTACAGTTACCCATACCAAGGTAGGCTACCACGGTGCTACTACACCAGCAAGGATGAGACAGGTCAACTCTCGTGTGTATTCAGGACCCACCGCCTTGGGTTCCCGCAGAGGTGCAAAATACGACATCGGGCGCTTCTGACGAAGCGGAATTGCACATGTTGCGAGTGGTCAACACCGGGATAATCAATGTATGTATCCTTTCATCTAAGGGATGGCAAGGCCATTCAGCTAAATCTGTGTCCCAGTTGTCCGTTGCGGTCCAAGAGTCTGGAGAGAAATTGCAACGAATGAGGGATCTATCGACTCAATAAATAGTCGTGGTCGTTGATTAACGCCGTTATAACCGTGGAACTAATATACAAGGTAGGGAGCGCTACTTCAATAAACTAAATGTCCACACGAATGCGCTGTATTATGGGTATGATGCGATCCCACTCTTCCATCGCCTAGAACTCCAGTGAGATTACGTACAAGGCTAGCAAGAAAGGTCAGACTCACTGCTTTATAGAACTCGATCTGACCATCAGCAAAATTCCCAAGCATCTCTTTCATCTCTGTCTCCTTAGCGTGCTGAAAGATGACCTGTTCTCGGAGTGTCTCGTCACTGAAGGCGTCGGAGGTTTCGTGAGCTGTTGTTACAGCATCTTGCAGCTTTCGCGAAAAGTTGATAAATAGGAAGAAGTAAGGGTTAGTAAGAACCTACCTCTTTAATTTTGGAGTCCAGTTTGCGCATTTTTTCTACTCGACTTCTATCATCATCGGCGCCGCGCAGTGCATCCACACGATCCTTGATATACGCTCCGAGGCCGAGGCCAGTACTACCTGCGTGTCCACTGATGACTGCAGCAAGCCGGTCACGTTCAGCGGTTACCCCAGACAGATACTCTGATAGCTCTTCGAAGTCTAGCTGCTTCTGATCACGTAGTTTGAGTACGGCGCGGTTGGCATGGGAGTATGTCAACAATGAATGTAGGTGGCTGAGCAAAGGATCTGTTGTTGTGTGTGTCTATCTATTGATTAGTGAGAAGAATATATTGTTCATTGACAACACACCGTGTGGCGCAGCAAGGCCGAAAACTCAAGAAGGGTGTTGGAAAAGTGATTCAAAGGATCAGTTATTCCTGATTCCAGGAATCCTAAACCCTGAACAGCAACAGCCAAATCATGGTAATCTGCAGTGAGATCTTCGCCGGATTCAGGGTTTCCATCTCATTTAGCCTCAGATTCTCGACTGAAGAGTTTGGACCGCCACATAAACTTACCGCTTGTTCTGTTCCTGATCCGCGAATACAGCCTGTCCGTGTGGTTCAGGCCCTCCTCGAATTTGTCAACCCCTTCGCGCATGTCTAGGAAACGTTCATCGGGTTTCTTGACGCGGGAGAAAGCATTGAGCAGGGTGTCTGAGATGTTGTCGATGATGCCTGGGGATGGTTCGGGCCCTGGGGGGTGCGCAACGTGTTGGTGCATGTATACATGCTAGTAGGTAATAGTTAGATAGAACTCGACTGGCCTAGGAGATCACTAACCCATTCAGTTGATTCGAAGAATGCCCGCACGAGTGTGCTGCGTTGGAGTGTAGGATGTCGCGATACCCTCTGCAGGAACCGATGAAGGCTTCATAAGAAATCAGTCACGCCATATGTATAATGAGATTTGAGGGAGTCGTACTCGAGTCTTCGGCGTTCCATGAATTCAGGGCTGAAGCGATCACCGGTAATATATTCTGGGGGTCAGGTTTCAATGAACCACCACATACTCAAGTCCACGAGCCGCACCTAGCCTGTGTTTGTCTGGAAGTGCTGGCACGACGCATGCAGGGAAATCTCGAACTAGGTGGTCACGGAGAAAGACAAAGTCCTGGAACCTCCGCCGTGACGATGGATTGGAGGTGGAGAAAATAGGCAGATTGGTCTTTGAGAGGAGTAAATTAGGGTGGATCCGCGGTGCTCCTGACAAATGAACACACCCTTGCAAATACCAGATACGAAACATACGCGTCCTTAGTCTCAGCCAGTTCCTTGACTGGATCCTTGACTGAGGTCACTAAGTAACCCTCCCATTTTGGCTCGTGCGGATCGGTAGAGTCTGCTGTGCTTTGTCTGAACCCCGGCCCTGAAGGGACAGCAGAGTGATCGTCGTAGGCTGGTGCAGAAGGAGACTCCCAGGTGACGCTGTCGAAGACGTCCTCGTCGTCGCCCAGCATGGTTGACGACGTAATGGGGCAAGGCTGCGCAGTTGGACATCAGCAGGCTTCGGACTCAACAACGCCAAACACGCAACGTTGCTTCCACTTGTCATGTCCCCGCACCCTGCGGCCATGCTACCCTTAATATTTATTTCCCTACTCTCCTTAATTTCCCCTGCTCTTGCTTTCCAGATCCCAATATCAGGCTCAGGTTCCGTGCACCATTTTCATAAATGTACACCATCACCCAATATACTTGTCAGATTATTCCAGGCAAACATGCAGCGGCATGTGGGCAGGACAAAGCACATATATCAATGGTGTGCAACACACCCCTCTCACTCTGGATCATTCTGACCTTGGACCCCAGTTACATTTGATAAGGGCTCACAAGGACAAGTAGCCATGGTTATCTACGAGTGGGCGGATGCACCATTCTTGGGGAAGGCCGACTCAGCAGACGAAGATGACCTTGTACCAGTAGGCCTGCATGTTTCCCCGATCATTGAACCAACTCTGAACGTTGTTACAGAAAACGTATGTCTGCACGTCCGACGCTTTCGCCCGGGGGGACTGCACGCGGGAACAACTCGGGCATTTCATTCTCGACCTTCCACAAGGCAAAACAATTAACGATACGAGTTTCTGGTCTGCCCGCGTCCTTCTGTCGTCAGACAGGAACACAGCGTCTATAAATTCCAAGGACCTCAGTCTTGGACCTGTCCACCACGAACGGCACAACCGCGCACCGGGGGTCGAACCCTGGCGGCGAGATACATACATCACCAGGGAAAACCCCAATCCGAGTCCAGGTGGAATTCTTTCGTATGATGGTCCCATCCACTACCTTGTCAGGAAGACGGGGTATTACTGTGTTGGTACGTGTATCACCTCCTCTGTCGCGTCTCGAAGCTCAAGTCCACCAGCCATACTACCCGTGTCATCTAGCTCGGCAACTCGCCGTGCAGCGACAGATGTTCAATATCACCCACTGTACGAAGGCAATATCTTCTTCAAAAACACGTTCGATGGTCAGTTGGAAGCGATAGATTATCCCAAAGTCAACGTGTGTATCCCTATCTTCATACGGTATGAGATACGTGTCCTAATGTTTGCGTGAAGTTCTATTTTGCTATGTCAGTGATCTATGCTCTCTTTGGGTTGGCATGGGGCTGGCTATGCTGGAAGCACTCGCAGGATTTATTGCCGCTACAAGTGAGGTCAATTCAGCCACCAAAATTCTACCCAATCTTACACAGCCTAGAATTACCTTTCAGGCCTAGTTGGTCTTCTTGTAATCGAGATGGTGGGCAACTGGGGTATGTGTCGTTGTAATTATCTATACACTTCTCGCTAATCGTCTTACTAGCCTACTACCGCTATCTCAACGCTCATGGCAAGGGCACAGCTTCAACTGTCTTCCTTATTGTTGGTGAGTAGACAGGGGGAGGTATCCTCGAAGAGATTGCTAAATGTCATACAACAGTTTCAATTCTAGACGCTGGAAAGGCTTCCATGTCATTTTTTATGTTACTCGTCGTTGCGATGGGCCTAAGCGTTGTGAAAGAATCTTTGGGCAGGACAATGCTGAAATGCCAGATTTTGGCTGGTGCTCATTTCCTTTTTGGCAGTGAGTGTGCTTGCTATTTAACTGTTTATGTGTTGACGTCGCGCCAGTTCTATACTCTGTTGGTATCGTCGAACTGTCTCTTGAATCAACATCCGCTCTGGTCCTTCTCATGTTCGTCGTACCCTTGGCGTTCACACTTAGCGGCTTCCTTCTATGGATCATGTATTCCTTGAATGGTGCGTTAGGTACTAACGTTATCTCTCAAATGTACTGATTAGGACCTAGCTACCGTTGTCTATCTTCGTGAGCGCAAACAACGCTACAAGCTCAAGATGTTCCAGCGCCTACACTACATCCTCATCTTCGTCGTTTGCACAATCTTTGCCTTCTTTGTCGTCTCTTCCTTCGCATTCTCTGGTCGCTTAGCTGAAGGTATAGTAATATCACACGTCCAAACCCCACAAAATGACCATCATTTCTTGTACAGATTTTGAAGCCAAACAGTGGAAAGTTCGTTGGTGGCTCCTTGATGGTTGGCTTGCCCTACTCTACCTCGCCGCTTTTGGAGCCATCGCATTCCTCTGGCGTCCATCAGAAAACAACAGGCGTTTGGCCATGTCCGATGAAATTGCCCAAGACGAAAACGACGCCGAGGACTATGATCTTGAGGCCCTCCATCACCGTCAGCGACTGAGGGATGATGATGATGATGATGCTACTCTCGTCGGTACCCGTAACGGTCATCCTCAAGCACTGACAGAAGATCAAGTTGTTTTCGAAATCGGAGACGAAGATGACGACGATGAAGATCCCACTAAGAAGCGTCGTCCAGGGCGGCTGTCAGGAGAAAACACGCACCATCCTGGGGAAAGGGAAGGTCTCATGGATAACGGTCGCAGCGGGGCCGACTGATCGGTATATATCTTCCCCTTCATCGTGAACTGAAGCCGGAAGTTTGGACTGTTGATTCTTTTTTTTCGCTATCACGAAATCGCATTTTCAGTGGTGTGTATTAATAAGTACAGTTCTACTCTAATAACATGTGTCAGAAATCAATCACGAATACGCCCAGATGACACAGTATACAGACGAGCTGCAATGTTCATGCTCTGCAACTCCTATTCAAATTGGTCAGGTGCATAGCCAAAGCCAAAAAGGGCGGTATGTATGTACGTACCTGGAAGAGCAGCTTCGCAGCATAGGGAATATATAATTGCGAACACGCTGTCTTATTTTTGCATGCACGACACTGAGGAGGAGTATGTCAGGGAGTAGAACATCTGAAAAAATGGTTTGCATCACCTCGAAAGTCTGCTTCTTAAGATTGGCAATGGCAGTGAGACCACAGCTAAAATAGATGCTTGAGTCATCAGTGGCAAAGTTGCAAATATGTGTGTACCCACATATCACAAACATGGAGCCGGTAAGCATCACTAGCTTCGAACAGACGCTCCTTCAAGAACCCAGCAATTCCATGTGAGATCATACAGTCACGTTCCATTTCTCCGAAACGCAAACCACCATCACGACTGCGACCTTCTACAGGCTGCCTCGTAAGAATCTGCACAGGACCTCTTGCACGAGAATGTATTTTATCATCTACCATGTGTTTGAGACGCTGGTAGTACGTGGGCCCGAGGTATATCTGTGCTTGGAGCTTACGACCAGTGTGGCCATGATACATAACCTCGAGACCACGAGACTGGTAGCCCTTTTGCCGTAGAAATGTTGAAACGGATTCAACGGTTAGATCCGTGAAGGGTGTGGCATCGCCCTCATTTCCAATGAGCGTAGCTACCTTGGAGAGTAAACACTCAACCAAGTGACCAATGGTCATACGAGATGGGATAGCGTGAGGATTGATGACCAGGTCGGGCACAATACCCTCCGCAGTGAAGGGCATGTCCTCTTGACGATATGTAATGCCTATTGTACCTTTCTGGCCGTGACGAGATGCGAACTTGTCGCCGATTTGGGGTATACGGGTAGAGCGAACGCGGACTTTCACAAATTTCTGACCTTCAGAGTTGGTGGTGATCAGGACTTGATCGACGATACCGCTCTCCGTACTCTTGAGAGGAGTCGAGACGTCACGTCTTGTATGTGTACGCGTCCGTTGACCGAGCTCCTCGCTGTCTGGAGGGATAGGAGCAGTCTTGCCGATGATAATATCCTCTCCACGAACACCAGTGCCGGGTGCGATCAAACCATCATCCTCCAGTTTGTCGTAGGTGCCATGCTTCATACGAAGCGTAGTTTCCCGTGTCGGCTTCTCAAACTCTTCCAATTGTTGGATACCGCTCTTCTTCTCCAGGTCCATGTAACTTCGATAGTAGATACTGCGGAAGAGACCACGATCGATGGAACTCTGGTTCATGATGACGGAATCCTCCTGGTTGTACCCGCTGTAGCACAAGATAGCGACAATGGCATTCTGACCGGCGGGTAGCTCACGGAACTTGAGATATTCCATGGAGCGGGTGGTAGCAAGAGGCTTTTGGGGATAATAGAGAATGTTAGCCATGGTATCCATGCGGATCAAGAAGTTGGTCAGGTAAATGCCCATGGCTTGTTTACCCATGGCAGACTGGTATGTGTTGCGAGGAGACTAGATCAGAGTAAGGTTTCATCTTCACCATCTAGAAGCGAACAAGAACTCACTTGGTTGTGATCAGGGAAAGGGATGATACTGGCGCAAATACCGAGGATCATACTCGGGTGGATTTCACAGTGCGTCCAGGTATGGGCATGTGTGCCGGCTTTGAGACGTGCTGCAGGATCGAAATCACCATCATTCGCATGAGGGTCAACACCAGCAGCTTGGAGACGGGAATTTTCCAAATCTTCCGGAGTCATTGAAATCATGACAGTCTCTTCTTCTTCGGCATCCAGCAACTCGATGACACCACCCTTAATTAACTGCTCCCACTTGTGCTCGTTACCCTCGTCGTCGTAGCCCTTGTTCAACCATCGAATATGTCTCTTGCCTAGAAGCAATTGCTGATTCTCCACGATGAAGAGCGGTCGACACACACGGCCTGCATCGGTGTAAATCCTGAGTTCTTTCTCCCGAATATCACGTACGACTGAGACTTCAGGACTGATATCGTCCTTCCGCCTCAGTTTCTTGATGGTTTTGACCAGGTTGGCTGGGTCACGATGTACACCCATCCAGACACCATTGACAAAAACCTTCGTACAGGGCGACGTGGAGTGTGCGTTTTCTTCCAAAGACTCGAGACCCCACTCCTCCAAAAACTCAATGACAGGAGCAGAGTACGAACCGACGGAAATACAGGACATAAGTGCGAGGTTCTTGACAAGTCCACAGGCTTGACCTTCTGGTGTCTCCGCAGGGCACACCATGCCCCAGTGGGTATTGTGAAGTTGACGGGGCTTGGCAATTTTGCCTTCTCGGCCAAGAGGAGTGTTACAGCGACGCAAATGGGAGAGAGTGGATGCATATGTGTACCGGTTAAGGACTTGGGAGACGCCTGCCTTGGACGACATCGACTTTTTTTGATCTCCCCAATTTCCAGTGGCCAAAGAATACTTGAGGCCATTGGTAATAGTCTGGTGTTTGACGGCAAGGGCAAGGTTAAACTCCTTGTGAGTCTCGACACACTGAAAATCTGGAATTAGTTCTTATTGCGTAACAGTGAACCAAAGAACAGCACCTTCTGAAGGTACCGATATACATCCTTGGTCAACTTCCGGAAGAGCATCCGAAAGAGATTAGCAAGGAGGGGACCGGCTAAATCAAGGCGCTTCTTCCCAAAGTGATCGCGATCGTCCAGCTCTCGTCGTTCCAAGGCAGCGAGGAGCAATCGGTGGATCATATAACCAAAGAAGTAAGCCTTTTTTGACTCTGAACCCTCTGCCATGGAAACATGTGGTAACATCTCCTTTTGCAAAATTTCTTGAGCATAACGGATACGGCGCTCACGGGACAGACCAGTTGTTGTACCACGGTTACCAATGAAGTCGAGGGCAACTTCCCGGTCCTGGATTACGAAACCATCATCTATACAGGGTTTGAGCATCTCCAACATCTGCGCGTCTTGCATGTCGTAACAAATGTGCTCAAGGATATCACGATCAGAAATGACACCGAGACCTCGGAAGACAACCCAGATGGGAATGTCAACTTTGATGTAAGGTATCGTAGCTTTCATGACATTGCCCATCTAGAAACCCCCATCAATAGAGATTACAATATCCAGCCACGGATAACTCACCGTGCGCTCCTGATTCCTGTGAAACATCTTTACTTGGAACTGGCTGATCGTCTTCCCCCCCTTCTCAACTGCACTGCGAATTTCAGCAAGAAAATTGATAGGTGAGGGCTGGGCTTTGGCGAAAACATAGACATGATTCGTTGCCATGCGCTCTTGAGCAATCAAAACTTTTTCGGATCCGTTAATGATAAAGTACCCTCCAGAATCGTAAGGGCATTCGTTGAGGTCGTACAGGTCCTGATCTTGGAGCCCCCGGAGAATACAGAAAGTTGACCGGAGCATGATAGGCACCTGACGGACAAACATCATCTCTTGTACATGCTGTGTAGAGGATGCGCGGCTCACCTTGCCGATCCAAACTTTCGTCGCATCATCTGGATGGTCTTCCCTCTCTGCCTCCCAAGCGATCTCACCAGGTGTGTCAGGGTCCTCACGCCCCACCATAACACGTTTGCGCATTTCAATATATAACGGCGCTGAGTAAGTGAGATTTCGCAGTCGAGCTTCTTGAGGGAATACAGGTACGACGGAACCGTCTGCCTCCGTGACAGTGGGTCGAGAAAGGTAGATTTGGCCAAACTTGATCTCATAACGACGGGTCATGTCTGTTTCATGCCCGGTGTGCTGGTCTGCTTGGTCCAGAATGAGATCTGAATTCTCGTCCACTAGCTCTTGCATGGTATTCTGGACAAACTCATCGAACGAGTCGAGCTGTTGACGCACAAGTCCCTTCTGCTCAAAAAAACTCGAAATGACCGTCCAGCAATCCTCCTGCGTGATCTCCTCATAGCCATCCTCCTCTTCTCCACCATAGTTCGGGTCCTCATAATCGTAAGTCTCTTGCGTTGCATTGTAATCTCGACAGATTTTAAGTAAAAATGAGGCAAACTCAGCACATATACCATACCTTGGCTCATTTCCATCAAGGTGAGTTTCAAAATCTAATGAGCGGATACCGGGTTTTTAAAGCCGTCCAAATTCTCGTGAATGTTTGATAAGGTTAACGCTATGCTGGACGGGACTGGCAACTAGGAATGGCGGATTGTTCAGACGGTCTCCAGACACGGTCACCGTCAAAGACGAAGGTGAGTGACCAAGCTTTATTTGTTGTTATTGAACGTAAAGTCATCCGACACGTCCACAAGGACAAATACTGCCTTCGCTACCGCCCATCCGTGTACCTCATTGAAATTTGTTACCGAACTCATATGGCATTGAAAGTAAATTGTTCATGATTTTCTCCGCACCCTTTGTGTATCCTCCCTAAAACACGTCATCAACCCAAGCTTTTATCTAAACCGATTGAACAACTTACTCCAAATAAGAGTGTGTGGTTGAGGTAATGATACAACTCATATAGTTCTGCCCTCAGATGATACTGAGATACAGGTTCTGTCTTCGGGTGATATTTGTGGTATGTCTCATAGAAAGACCGCGGAAACCCCCCAAACATACGAGCGATGGCAAGACTTGACGAGGCAAGTTAGCTGACCTCCCTACCGTTACGGAAAATAGGCTTACTCCGCTTCGTTGTGACCATAGTACGACGATGGATCGAATATGATGGGTTGACCTGTCGAGGAGTCAACGCCCACATTCCCACTCTGAACGAAGATCATCAGCCTGTGTCAAATCCAAAAGGAAAGCCATGTGCAGACCCAAAGGTCCCCATGCAACAACACGGGTTGGACATTGAGGTGACCTGAAAGGACGGTGAGATTGATACTCAACGACCTGGACTGTAACCATACCAAGTAACTTGGGGATCACCCTAATACATGTCCCACCCGTCCGAGTCAGCTCTGGTATCATCCGTCGCAAGAAATGAGACGCACTCTTTTCGAACCTTTTCGCCTATGTCCACTAAGTGATCGTAACGTCGCTTGGATAGACCATCCAACAAATTCTCAATCAATCTATCGTAACACCGTTCCCAGGTTTCATACCACCCATTCGTTTGCCGTGTTGGCCCACAAAAGGTGGGAACCTCAAATCCGAAGCCCCTCTGGCTCTTGTATTGATGTAACTCTGTCGCCAATCTCGTTGCTAGAATATCAGCGACTCCCGAAGACAATCCTGTCATGTTCTTGTATTCCGAGATGAAGAAAGGCTTTCCATTTTCATCGTTGCCATAAGTAAGGACTTTCGGTGCAAGTCCAGGCGCCGCGGTGTTTATGGCCTCGAGCGATTGCGCCTCCCCCACGAATTGCTCGGTTTCCGAAGTCGAACCCGATTTAACGAAATAATTTTGGCCAGTGGAAGACAGTATTTTCGGGGGACTGCCACTAAAATCGGCATTCGGATTGATACCTTTCAATTCCCTGAGAAAGAATTCAGGCAGTGACCTCGCCATTTGACCATGGGAGGAATGAGGGAACTGTGAGGGCTGTTCCCGGGCAGTTGCATAGTTATCTTGACCGTGACACTGACGTCAGTGATCTCTTCTAACCGGTCCGGGTGCATCAAGTGAATTCCCAACCAAATGGCGATTTTCCGTCCCATGCTGACAAACTCCAGAGTCCCTTCGCGCATATAAAGCCAAGTTGCTCAGTTCACTATGGGTTGCTAGGTCTTTGAAGCTGAGCGATGCAGCCCGATCTGGTTAACAAGGCCGTACCAGGCGCGAAGGAGTTTTATCCTTTGAATGAACCTGGTATTGGTACCCCGTGGCATTCTGTATGTCGTCATCCTCCCACTGTATGCCACTCGACTGACTACAAGACCTACGGTTGTCAGGATGCAGAGGTACCCATGCTTTTCAAACCTCTGACAATCAGAGGAACTACTTTTAAAAACAGAATTTGGGCGGTGGGTACTACCATTCTTCGAAAGGGTTCATCGACGTTGAGTGAGTGATTTATAGTCTCCCATGTGTCAATATAGTTCCGACAATGGTCACGCAACCGATTGGCATCTTGTCCACCTTGGAGTAAGGCGGGCATAGTCCTATAGATACTGTCGATATTGAGAGTACCGTTGTCTAGGGATTTGCTACAAGGGGTGTGGGCGCAATCATCGTAGAAGCCACTTCTGTCGTTCCAGAAGGAAGAATTGCACCTGAAGATGCGGTTTGTAACGTCTTTGCTTCAGTGCGCACTTTCTGATTTTGAACAATAGGGACTATGGACCGACACACAGATTGAACCTCTCAAGCGGATCGTTTCTTTTGTCCACGCGCAAGGCACGAAAATCGGTATACAACTGGCCCACGCGGGTCGGAAAGCGTCCACCCATGCCCCTTGGATCCAAAGACGCGCTGGAAAAGGCGCTCCCTTCGTTGCTACCGAAGAAGAAAATGGTTGGCCTGCCGAAGGTACTCTTGTGCTCCACTCCATACCATACCCTGGTTGCCTTGCTGACCCATGTTTTGTACAAGTCTACGGGCCTAGCGACTTGTCATTCAAAGACGGAAGCTTTCCGGATCCAAAGGAGATGACCGAGAACGACATGAACAAAGTCATAAGCTCTTTCGTAGAGTCTGCAAAGCGCGCAGAGAAGGCAGGGTGTGAGTATTCTTTTTTTTTCCGGCCAACTTCTCTCAGGTGTTCCGATAAGTCGACTTCATCGAGGTTCACGCCGCACATGGCTATCTCCTCCACTCGTTCGTTTCGCCCCTCTCCAATACCCGCAGCGACATGTATGGAGGTCAACCTCTAGAGAACCGCCTTCGATTTATCAGCACACTAATTCAGAGGCTGCGAGAGGCTTGGCCTACGAAGCCCCTGTTTGTCCGCATCAGTGCCACCGATTGGGCCGAAGGACCGGAGCAGAACATAGACGGTGAATGGTTACAATGGGGTATCGGACAGAGTAAACTCCTCGCAGCTCGGCTACAGGATCTAGGTGTTGACCTGATCGACTGTAGCTCAGGCGGCAATTGGGCTGCACAAGCAATTGCGGCTGAGCCTGGATACCAGGTGGGTACCCTTGACCTTCGAAACGCGCACCCATTGAAATGTTTCTTCAGGTTCCTTTTGCCGCCGAGCTAAAGAGAGTATTGCCACATCTCCTCATCGGAACCGTCGGACTCATCACAGATCCTGAGCAAGCCGAATCGTATTTAAAGGAGGGAAAGGCCGATACTATACTGTTAGCGAGGGCGCTTCTGAGGAATCCCCACTGGCCGTTGCACGCTGCTCAAAAGCTCGGAGCCAATATCAAGCCTGCAAATCAATATGAACGAGCATGGTCAGAGTTTACGCCGAGACCAGCACCCGGTCGGTAGGATAATAGTCGAAGAAGATTCAAGTTACAAAGGTATTCTCGGGTGCTTCAAGTGCTGCATCCTGTCTCTTTGCCCACGGGACCGATCAATTTCCAAAGGGGTGGAGGATGTTCGTAGACAGGTCAGATTGTCAATGAATAATATCGTTAAGGAGACTTTAGTTCCGGTGCGTTTATGGACAAACGGCGTGTCTGGGCAGTTAGACCTCGGAATATCAGGGCAAAAAGAGAGCAAACCTACCAACGGAAATGAGAGTGGAGCCCACAAGGTTAGCGCTGGGCGTTGGGCACTAGGTACTGAGCATTAACCCAATAGTAACAAAGTTAATGTCAAGGGCAGTGAAGCCGGGCTCAGACAGTTTTTGAGTCCGATATGAAATTATGATACACGAAGATGCTACAGTAGACAAGCTGTAACGATAACCATCTCCCAAAGTGCAGAAAAATGTTCATGATAATCATGAGATGTCATTTGTGCATCCCTCCCTGCCATTCTAATTCGTTTCCGCCGCGACATCTAGACGTTTCTTCCTAATTTTGGGGCCTAATTTCAGTTCTAAAAATATCACAGGCAAGGATAACAAGGTCATCCCGGTCAACAAGACGTATGTCCAACCAACGCCAATAGCGTCGAAAATCGGTTCAATGACTGATACGACGACAGCACTCAGGAGGCATCGGACGAGATTATTCTGTGTGTGTATGTGAGTAGGTCTTTGATGAAACGCGGCGAGGGACTGACACAGGCTGTGACTGCAGAACCCTGACCAGGAGCGAGGTCAATCATGATTGTAGATGAGCCATTCATAATGGCCATGCACAAATATCCAACTGGAAATCTGTTTATACCTATTCTCATTCCTGGTGTACCATGACCGTACTCACTGATGATCTGGAGGATGAGGGGTCCAGCGATGTTCGCACGCTTCTGAAGTGCCCACCCGTAACCTGCGGTGCAGCCAGCAAGGAGGATAATGAGAGTGGGGATGAAGCCAAGGCGGGCCTGGATATCCAGTTGTCATCAGCATTGATAGAGGCACTGAGATTTGATGGACTCACTCGCTCCAAAGGAAAATCAGGGTTCTTGGTAATATCCCTCATATCAACTGGCTGCTCAGTGTCTGTTGACAACCTTTCAGCAAACCGCCTCTTCTCTGCTTCAAACCACTTATCCAGTAACTTCCCATTAACGGAGCTACCGATACCCATTCCGCCCCCAAGAGCCAGAAAACACAATCCAATCTCTGTCACATCCAGGAAGTCATACGTTCTATCGAACAGCGTGGATATGGATGCGACAACGCCGTAGAAAACGGAACATATAAGAGCATTAACGATGAGTAAGAGCACAATGTCTAGCCTTGTGAAGAGCTTGAGTGGATTCTGGAATGACTTTTTCCGGGGAAGGTCTTGTGATTGACTAGTAACAGCACCTTTTTTCTTCCGTCCGACAACTGGTAAAACTGGCGTGTAAAAAATTCTCGAGAGCTTGTTTTTTTTGTGTCGGACGACGGTAAGCGTTTCCGGCATGATGCTGGACAAATTTATTGACGATAGGTGTAAGAGGATGATCAGTAAGACCCACATTATGATTATGACAAGACATAACGTTGCGGCGATACACAAAAACCAGAATATTGACCTAGGGAGCTGCGTGGGCAAAGTGTTCCAGGAAAAATACTAAACGAACCTCCAACCCAGGCCCTGCGCCAATGCACCACCAATTACGGGACCAATGGCAGGTCCAACCATTGGTCCGAGGATAAAAAACCCGAAAAATCCTCCGCGTTCTTCAGGCGTGGAGATATCAGATATGACGCCAGCGCCAATGGCGATAGTACTCGCGGACCCGGTGGACTGTAAACACCGTAATACCATGAGGAGCCAATAAGCTGAAGTCGGGACCAGTGCCAATCCAACGCATGATAACGAAAGTACGAGGAGGCAAGCGGCTGTGATGGGCCGCCTACCAACGTTGTCCGAGAGCGTTCCCCATACCATAGGCGCTAAATCGGGGGTTAGTTTCCGAACTATGTGATCGTATAGCTACACACCAAGGCCTTGAAGTATTATGTACATTGTTACCTGAATAGCAAATGGTTCCACAAGTACACGAAACGGTAGGCTCGGGTTCTTACCGTCAAATTGATGAGTTCTGTTGATTTGTTAAATACGACTGTCAACGTCGGTATTGCCGGAAAATATATATTAGATGTTAATGGACTGCGAGACACGAGGTTCTGTTAGCGGTGAGGCCACTGGATACGCAAGTGGACAGAGCTCACCTGAAAAGAGCAGCGAATGCAATCATTCCAACAATCGCCCACTTCTCTTTCTTTGTAAAGATGTGCTTATCATCATTTACTTGAGACGGTTCGCCTTTTTCGCCTGCTTGGTTTTCGTGCGAGGATCGCGAGCCCTCGTCAGTGGGTGTTGATGTTTTAGGCTGGGCAGTTCCTACTTCTTCTTTCTGCTCTCGATCTTCGCATGTCATGGTCATCACTGAAAGTCGTCAAAGAATCACTGAGCTTTAAAGCTTTGGAGGAGCTACATGTATAGGCGTGGGGATCACATGGAGCGTTTGCGGAAATCAGGTCCCTCATAAATATAGAGCAACCCTTGCGTTACATAAGCGTCTAAAAGAACTCGGTACCTCTTCCGAGTGCCGTGATGACCGGAAGGGGACACATAGCTGTGTAATTCACCAGGTTTAACATAGGCTTAGTGTAGATATTGAGGTAGAATTTCTAGGAGAGAGCTTAAAGGCGAATGGTCATACCCCTCTACTATCAGGTTCTTGAACGAGAACCGGTCAGGGCCATCCTCTTCAGTAACGACGTTATCCATTCGGAGTTGTTCAACCTTGTGAGATCGGTCAGGGTTCATTATGAACAGCAAATCGTCAAAACCGAACGTTATTCTCTCACCTGAGCTCGAGTCATAGTAAATAGATTAAGGGGAAGCTTCTCAAGAATGGCACCTTGCATTAATCCAAACCCATAAGGGAATGAAATGATAGGTCGGCGGTGGTGTGTGTAATCGAGCACGAGTTCCATAAGCTGTTTGAATGTGAAGACTAGATATCCATCAGGAATGATACGCAAGGTGAGTCATCGGTACTTACTATCTGGGCCGCCTGCTTCGGTAATCTTTCCAGCAACTTGTTTTTCAATGGTTAAATCCAATCTCGAGAGAACTTCGACCGCCCGTGCCAGATCGCCTACGTACACAGGCTGAAACCGTGCTATACCCCCACCATAGACAGGCAAGAACGGTAAAAACCTCGCTAGCTTTGCAAACCTCTGTCGAACAGAACTATTAGTCAGTGCTCAGTGGCTGAAACTATATAGGGATTGACATTGAAAAAATCATCTTCTGGGCCAAACACCAAGCTGGGCCTAATAATTGTTGCGTCCGGACATATCTCCGAGATCGACATCTCCGCTAATCCCTTGGTCCTGACATAGGGTATATGGCTCTTGGGGTCGGCCCCTATTGCACTAAAGTGTATGAGCTTTGCCCCAACCTGTTTTGCAGCCCGAGCGATATTTTCCGCCCCATGCCATTGAACATCGTCAAACTGTTCCGGTGTACCGTGCATTAACCCGACGAGTGATACTACAACCTTGGCACCCTCGAAGGCGAGGGTGAGGGTGTGAGGTTTAGTTATGTCTAGGGAAATGGGTGGAAGAAGGCGATGACTTGGAACCCCTCCTTCAAGCTTGGCATAGAGCGGGTGAGGGTTGCGGGATGAAAGTTGGACACGACGTGTGATGTTATCGAACGTTGGTGCGCGGGCGATCTGGCGGGCAATGTTGGAACCTAGGCTCCCATTTAGTTGCACTGTGAATGAAATACAAGCAAGGAACTTACCGAGGAAGCCTGCACCACACACAACGATCTTGGAGGACATCGAAGTGTATTTTCAACCACAGCGGAAAGCTTCGTCCTCCTGAGTGATATCGCGGTCGGAGGGTCAATGACGTATGTGGTGCTCTGTCAGCTGCTAAAGATGGCTGTCCCGCCTATGATCAAACACCAGTTCGGAAAGTAAAAGCATTCGATTCAGTTCAAATGGATGGGTGTATTCGGTAAGGAAAGCATAATCATAGCAGATATTCAAGCATCAAGATAGAACAGCGTCTACATCGCCAATGATGACCACACCTTCTTCTAGCCCAGCTATTCCGGATTGACTCCGCTTTTTGGCTGGTTTAGCGTTGGTTACTATTCTAGCGCCGGTGTCCTCGATATTTTCCTGTTGAGGTTCGGTAGCTGGAGGACGCGGCGGGGCACGAATCTCTGGAACAGGACCAGAGAAATCCTTTCCCGTCATACGTTCTAGTGTTTTCATATCTACCCACGATTTTTTGATCATTCTAGTCGTTGATTGTGGAAAGGGGTGTTGAGACTTACCAACTGGTATCCTGTTATTGAGGCAATAATTTATGCGAGCGTGGTTCTTCTTGTCTTCTGCTTTGAATTTGTTTTTACATGACTTACGATCCCGACCAGGCAATACATAGGCAATAAGTTCATAGTTTTCCCCATATTGTGAAAGAGCCTGCGAAGCTGATAAGCAAATTCCAACACACGCCCAAGCTTGCTCACATGGTAGAATAATTCAGTCTCCTCGGCACTCCATCGCGAACCGCGGTAGCGCTTTCCATATGTCCCAGAATTGACAAATTTCGTATGATCGGATTCAACGACGTGCGTATAATTAGATGTGTCTTCGTTCTCAGAGCGGTCAACAACGAGAGACTCCTCATCGATAATGGTCTCGCCATTGGGACCTATCCGAACTTGGACATTGTATCGGCTGGTTTCCATTTGTTGGGAATAATCAATTCCGGTTTCTTCGTCTGTGCCGGAAGTTCTTGCACCTGCCGAGAAACCAGTGTCATTAGCGCTCCTGTCTTCCCCTTCAGCAGGCGGATTTGATGGTGGATTCATCTGTTCGAGTTCTTCGTCAACCACTCGACCATACTTTTTAGCTTCCATCATAACCCTCATCCGAGCTCGTCTTTCCTTATTTCTGGCTTTCCACGCGGCGTGGTTACTTAGGATCTCCGCGGCCTTGCTACTGACACGACCTTGGCCAGTGTCACTACACAAAGTTGCCATTGTAATGACAGTGGGATCGATGTCTTCACCAGGATCGGCATGGGGATCGTACGGTGGAAGAGAAGGTCCACGAGATCGCCGTTGACGAGGGGTGGCGCTTGGAGATTTAGGTTTCCTCGGGGACGGGTCATCCTCCGTCTCAAATTCACTACCATTATCGGAAAGCCTTCGTTTCCGTCTCCATCTGTCCTCTGTGACACCGTGGGGCTGTTTATGAGATGAGGGACCGGACACAGAGGCGTGATGCATAATTTCAAATGAAGAAGCTGGAACTAGTGTATTGGTAACCTCTGTTGGAGCAGATCCTGAGGGAGTGAAGACGACCGTACTTTGTTGGCTTGGTCCTGGGTGCACCAGGGGTAGTCGGGATGTTGAAATTTGGTACGGATGAGGGATAGTCATAGGAGGCCCATCTGACTGAGAAGCAGACATGTTAAAGACATTGGCTGGGTCCACCGTGGCTCGTCCGACGCTGACGAGCATGGGCGGAAAATTGGAGGCGTTGATGAGGACGGGGGAAGAATGAGAGGAAAGGACAGCGGGAGGGATGCTTGTTCCCCGTGGAAGTACTGGTGATCGCCGGACCACATTCTGTGGTGGTGGTTGCGATAGGATTGGAGCGGGCTCGGGGTATGAGGGCGGGACCTGTTTCAGTGGTTCACGACCTGGGACGGCTGTCGAGGGTATGGGGAGAGACACAGGACCAGGCGCTGGGGTGGTTTCAGGAATTACTGAAGGGTCAGAGGGTGTTGACGAAGACTGTCCGGGGGCCGTCGTCGGTGCACGCGATCGCGCTTTGACTACGGGCCTGAAAACAGTGGCCCCTTTTTCTGGAGCATGGATGAACGAAAGTCGCGTTTGGGGGAAGACGTAAAGACTCACGAACTCGACTGCTCATCTTTCAGTGTCGTGTATCAGATAGTTTGCGGAATGAAAAACATTGGTAGATAAGATGGGGAGAGTGCATGGATGATGTTTAAAGCAAGCGGCCTGATTGGATGAGTCGATCAAGGGACGGATCACGTGGCACCGACGGTTTCCAGAAAAGGATACCGCGACTGTTCTGCAGGCCATGGCTCAAGTCGACTTCCCCTATGGCAAGAAATGCGACTGGGAGCTTGACACTGCTGACGCCGACATCGGCCTCAGGTCTGTGCCTGACAGGTAGCCTCTCTTCAGCGTCTTGCCTGCTTCAATCACTTATCTCCGCTGCAGCTGTGTCATCGCCCATTCGCTGCGTCAGTGTGCGTGGTCTACCCTGTCGGGGTGCGAGTCTGCTCACTATTTCGCAGCTAGAGAAAAATGGCTGCTACATACATTCCCTAAATTCACTAGCAAAGCCCGTGGTGCAAAGGCACCCGACCCTCCACCGCCCCATACCATCATGTCAAGAGGCAAATGCAACCTCGCCATCGGCCCACACCAATTCCGGGACACGGTGTTCTACGAGGTCCACTATATGCAACCCTCGTCCGCTGTTCCAATGTCCCAGGCACCTCCCTCATTACCAGCAACGGCCTATTCATCCAACTATGCCAATGGGTCCCAGCCATCTGCGGCACCCACCACCAAGCCGGCTTCTGCATCTTCGGACGACCAGGACCTTTCTCAACTCAAGCTTGCCCTAGGAGGGGGAATGGAGTATACAATATCAGCAGACCTTGTTGCACGAATACACCATGAGGCGTCTGTCAATCCCATTTTCGCTACCAAATTTCGTCTCGCGGTGGATCCCAACGCCACTCAAGAACAAATTCGAAATTTTGCTTTCGCCCTCCCACATCTCCCAGGTGTCAGGGTCTCCGGAGTGCCGACCTCCCTCACCTTGTCGACTGAACGGCAGCAACAAGTTCGACTGCCACCTATCAGAGAGTGGGACTTGGTTATAGAATTCAACGAAATGCCGAATGAGCGGTGGTTGATACCCAGAGGAACCCTTGCATCATGTTCACGTTTGGTGACCAAAGATGCCTCGAGTTTACCTGAGGTCTCCCTTACCCTTCGCCTTCCTCTGCCACAAATTCAGTCCAAAACCACAAACGCCGAAGAACCCAGTGCGTCGGAGAAGACATCGGACTCAGTACCTCCGCGGTCTGCCAAGCTTACCCTACGTCAAACACCAAACGCGGTTTATGATCTCATTCTCAATTGGATTGGAGGAGATGATAAGAATAGGGAAAACGCAGCAGCACTAGCCAAGATAGTGAGTAGCTGTGATTTTCATGTCTTACCGCTATGCATCTTGAATCTTTCTAGCCAAAACGGCAGAAGGTCTACCTTCCTCATCGTATCTCCCAGGGGGCCTTGCTAACTCAATTGCAAGCTGTAAGTTAGTCAAATAACGAAGTCGACCATATTTAACCTGTCACAGGCCCAGGCACCCAACTATACCATGAAACCTCTCAAACAAGGCCCTTCCAATCCTCCCCGGCCCCGACGCAAACCTCAAAAGCGGAAATCAACACTACAAGAATTAGCAGCTGCACCGGACCCAAGCGTCGAAAAATCAAGCAACACTGCTGCTGCTGCTTCTGCAACTAAACAAGTGAAGCCACCACAGGAGCCCAAGGAACCAAAACGCCGGCGATACCAGTCTACAGCGAAGGCTGCGCCTGTACCAATACGATGTCTAGTCTGTCTTAAGACGGATGTACCGCTTATGATGGGCGGACGTGAGTTGCACTGGATTCCATTTTAAACTCTTGGCACGGCCGCTGATGTTTTTAGCAGGCTATTGCAGAGAATGTGTTGATGCTGGAAAAGCTAACGTTGCTATACCCCAGCTGCCTCCTAGAGGCTCACAATCGTCCTACAGCTTCACGCCTTATACCCCACCTATTGCTTCTACGGTAATAACTTCCGCTACAGCTACCCAACCGACACAGTCAGTATCGGCGATTACTGGGGTGATATCTCCGTCAACTACTCCATCTACTCCTCAGTCGCAACCCACAACCCAAACACCTGTATCACCAGACCAATAGTGTGTAGGCGTATTCCTGTACATAGACTCTTTCGTTTTCACTTCCGTTATTCACCCTTGTACTTGGTCTCTGTATGGCTCCGTCCATTTCATTCAGACGTCCTCCCTGTCACACCTTCTGTCCGACTCGACACGCGTGTATATTACATTCATCGATACTTAATACAAGTTTCAGATATAGATATACAATAGCGATAAGTTAAGTGAGTGCCGCGAAATTGATTGAATTCCAGGGAATAAATTTATCAGAGGCGGCAAGAAATGAAGTGACGGGCCACTCCGCAGGGCCCGGAGAAAATCAAATCAAATAATCATTGTCAAGTTAACAAATTCACGGACCACCCCATCCACCACACAATAACACCCATGCCCGTGAACACAATCCCACACTCCATAAACACCGCGCACCATTGCATCAAAATTCCCATCCAGAAAAAAGGCAACGCCGTATATCGCATTCCCTCGATTGGGATCCACCTCAACCTCGAGTGTATCGTTGACGAAAGTGCCACACGAGCTTGGAACAAGGTCAACAGTATTGAAGCGAAGAAGAAAAGTGTTAATCCAAGCCAGTGTCGTAACGATCTTTTCGGCAGAGCTCTGATGGGGTATCGTTTGGCTTCACCTGTGAATTCGTTCCGGTACAGGGGGACGATGAGGAAGTCCCGAATGTCCTCCCCTATGGTTTTGCCATAGTTACGCCAGAAGGGCGTCACAGTGTCCAAGAGGAGGGTTAAGGCATCCATTCCGAATTCCCAGATTTGCTGGTACTGGTCTTTATAGCTCTCCTCTAGGGCGACGGCATGTGAGAGCTATAAGTCACAATGAGCTGAGAAAGTCGTCGGCTGAAACAGATCATATTCTTACCTCAGGATAAAGTGCAGAGGTCAATGGCACCGTCTTATCATAATCCATCTTTGCGCTCCTGTACGCTTTCTGTGTGTCTTGAAGCGCATCTTCGACTTCCTTCGCCTTATCCGCAAGCTCCTCTTTCTGCTTTTGTAGGATCGAGAGACTTCGTATAAGAGAGGAAACTTTATCGTCCAGGATACTCCCATAATCGCTTGTACGATGGGACTCCAAGGCGATGAATGCGGCGAAGACCTGTCGTTGTCGAACCAGTCGCTGGTGAATATCTTCGACGGCTCTCCAACCTTTCAAACGTCTTGTTGGGCCTGTAACGGCTGCTGGATCGTGTCCGAAAGATTCTACAAGTTCCTTTGGTAAAAGTTGATGATTCTTTCCAAGAACATTTGTAGCGGTACGTTGAACAACGTCATATTCCTTTACGCTGGTGGATATACGGTTCAGAAGTTGTCGTATGCGTTGATTGTGTGCCATAGTGTCCTCGAGTAGGCTGCAAGTGACCCCATCAACAGAATATCAGCTAGAGAAGGAGGCACACGTACACTTCTTTCCGTTCATACTCTTTTCGCAACACCTCTTCGTTCTCAATCTCTTTCCGAGGATCCTCTTGGAGTGTTGGCGGCGATGGTGGATGTCGGAACAAAGGCGGCGACATAAATCTGCGGTTCACACCCGACAGATCACCGTTTGACTGTGACCTTGCTCCAGGCGAAGGCGAGGGTTTGCTACCAGGCTCGTTGGCGTCTTCGCCTTCGGATACTGGTAGAACGAGCTTGGGTAGATTCTCCCCTAGATTAATGATAGCTTCCCCTTCGGACCCGGGAGAGAGAGGCATTTTATTGTAGAAAAGGTCGTCTGGATTCGTATCTGTCCTCGCGGGCGTCCGTGATGGATCTTCTGTGCCACTCCCTGTGGTTTCCAGATACGATGAAGTTCTAGTTCTCGGTCGGCTGTGCTGTTTGATAGAAGGGAGGGGCGATACGAGGGGGTTGGAAGAACCGCTGGCATTGGTACTGGGAGCAGACTCCAGACTCCGTCTCGATTCGACGCCGAACGAACCTCGCGGCGACTGCAACCTCCCATCGATCGATACGCGTACACGTTCTAGAGAAAGTTCGCGCGTCACGGGGCGCGAGAGTCCCTGCAGGGAGTGACCCTCTGGAATAGGTTCCATATGACGAGTCTGCTGCTGTCGCGGCGCCCCCTGAGCAGCAATGAACTCCTCCATTATCCGAGCCGAGACTTGCCATCGCGAGAGTCTTTGCGTCTTCCGCGGAAGGTGTTTGAGCCAAGTGTGCGGTTCAGCTTGTTCGAATGCTTGTTGCGTCGTTTTATCTTGAGATCCATACCACCGGGAAATTATAGCGAAGTTAAAATCGGAGTTCTGTTCAAGCAATTGTTGTATGAGACAGTAGCGTCGTTGCAGCTGATTGGATGTCATTTCCGCTTTCCGTAGCGTTTGGGAGGAGGCAGAGGCCCGAATTTTACTCAGCCTCTCTGTCTGGATGTCAGAATGCTGTGTTTGAGAAAAATAATCAAACGAACCTCGGTGATTCTTCTCCTGTTGGTCTTGCATCAACTCTAGCGGAGGCGGTTTGTCCTTCCGGCGAACAGAAAGTGACCATCTCTTATCTGCCTTTTCCTCAATTAGCGCAGAAGAACCCCAATCAAGTGTCAGACCATTGTCCAAAGAAGATGGCACAGGGTGTTGGGACGTCTGAATCTGAGAACGTCTAGTTGACGGACTGAAATCGATGTCTGACCCAGTGCTTGTGCTGATTTTCCTCAACGGTGAAGAGAAGGTGGATAGAGGTGTAGGTGATGCAAGAGGAGAATAAGGTTGTTTGGATGGTGGCCTCGCTCGCTCGGAAGATGGAGAAATGAATGTTGGGGGTGATGCGTGGTGGTCGGAGCTGGATTGAGCTGCCTTCATCTTGGCTTCTCGTTTCGCCTTCACTTTGAGAGCACGCTGTACATCCTGAAGAATACGGGGATCTGGTAGGCCATAAATAAGTGGAGCTTTTTTCGTGGATTGAGGGCTTGCCTTCGTGGGCTAACACGCGAGTCAGCACAGCATTTTACCTTTCAGAGCCTACTCACAGAGGTCATATTCATCCGAAAATATGTTCGTATCGTTGACCCCAACGTCCAACTCTGGTACACCTCGAATGTTTTGCGGTAAACCATCGTCCATCGGAACAAGCAGAGGGGAACGCCGTGCCCGGAACAATGGCTCAGAGGCGGGATTTGACTCGTCATTCGGGTTGAGACGGCGTCGGTCCTGTCCAGGAGGTCTTTGAGGATTCAGCGGAGAGCCCCGCCGAACTGGGGGGCTCATTTGCACGTGCGTCGGGGGACCTTCAGCGGAATAAGGTCTTCGGCGAGTTGGGTTAGCGTTTTCAGGAAAGTAAATTCTGGACCGGGGTGGGTGTGCCTGTTCTGGAGGAGTGCTAAATACATCATCGGAACTCCGAGAGCCGGAAGGCTCCATTTTGCAAAGCTCCTGTGAAGTGTCGGGGCAGCCAAGTGGTGGTCGAGGTTCAAGCTTCAAAGCTTCAAGAGTGGGTACTTGGTATGGAATCCACGTGATTGTACTATGCTATCTATATCTAGGCATCCGTTTCCCCGCGTTCCGTCCCTTATTGACTAACAAGCGCGCAAACATGAATGCAGTCAATCCCGAAAGTGCATACCTGAAAACAATGTTGAGACGTATGATTACCAGCATGTACTGAGCATACCAGGTAATGACATATGACAGGTGAGAGTTCCTTAAGTCGACGGTTGGAGGACGACCAACGGGAATGCCCTTCTCAACCCGTAAATTTGCCTCTCCGGCATGTCCGTCTAACAGAGAGACGTTTTAGATACAAAATATTCAGCTCTTCAATCAAAAGAGCGTACGCACCGAAGATCTGCTCAACGAATACTGGCTGGACACCAGTATTCTCCCCGCCTGCAAACTCTGCCATGGCCTCGACGTCTGTCCAATACCATTTGTCATTCTCGGGTTCATTATCTGGGGTGAAGCTGTTGCGTTTCTGAGATGTTCTGAGCATGCCAACAATTTCGACTTCGCCGTCGTCTTTGAGAAAAACACCGGAGTCGAGCTGTTCTTTTGAGACAAACCCTCGGTCAACTAAAACGGTTGAGCCATTCTCTCGAACCAAGGGCATAACGATATTGACGCCGTGGACACCTTCACGAACCCGTGGCGCAAAGATCATGGTACGTCCGTGGTCCCATCTTCCCCTCAGCCCAACTTTTCTGTAAGCAAATTCGGGAATGACTGAAAGACTATTTCCATTAGGTACGAAATTCCAAGAAGATTCAAGACGTACTTGATCTTGCTAGGCAGCGTCAAGGGTTGCAATTGTAACTTTTCCTCAAGCTCGTCAATAAGATTTATTTTCCACTTGAGCCGTTTCATTTGCCACGTTCCAAGTGCGAACGTGAAGAATGGAATGATTCCGACTACGACCATGGTCGGAGTGATCCATGACTCCTTCCTTGGCTTATAGATCGCTGGGACTTCAGACTTCTGCCGCCACCACAGCGTGCGCTTCGTCTGTTGAAAACACCAGAACCTGTGCCGGGACAGACTAAGCTGAGTGAACTGCCTGAACGAGAACATGAAAGCTAGAGAATAGCCCTGCCTTTTCAGGAAGGTGCCGTGCCACCGACCGGTTTTCGCACGACTGCGGAACCCTGGCCGGAGTACAACTGAGGCCATACACACCTTATCGTTCTTCCTCATCTTGATACACAACCACGACTACGTGTCACTGGAGAGAATCTCCATCGTACTAGGAAATGTGAGTGTCCTTTACAATTTCCGAAACCATATCACCCTGATCGTTCATCCAGGTTCGGCGGCAGTCGAGGGCGTCATGGCGGTTTTGACGTTGAAGATGAGATACACTATCCTACACGACCTGTAGACAAGGATAAAGCAGAACAGGAGCTGGTTGTCAATATTAAAAAGGCCACCAGCACAGACGAGACTGCTCCAAAGCAGAAGCACGTTCGAAGTTTGTCGGCCAACTCATCCTCCTCGCTCTGTGCACTTACTGTCAGCTAGAATGTATTGTGTACACATGGGACTACCATTCATCGATTTCTTTCTGGAGTGGCCTACGTGTTCAGCCCATACTCGCTGACGAAGTCCAAACCTTCAAGGCCCTCATCACGGTGCACAAAGTCCTACAGGAGGGTCATCCAATTGTAAGTATAATCGATCGATCCTCATCATCCTTCCCTTCACCGGCCGTGACAGACGATTAAAGAAGCGCATGGACAAACAGCATGGCTTGAAACCTGTGCGAGGACAGTGGGGAATGACGGCGCACGAGGTATGCACCTCATAATTGTCAAATTAACCCCTGTCCTCATGCCTTACAGGTTATGGCCCTCTCATTCGGACTTATGTACAATTCCTTCTGCAGAAACTGAGGTTCCACCGCCTGCGCCCTGAATTCAATGGCCTCTTTGACTACGACGAATATGTGACGCTGAAGGGTATAGATGATCCCAACGAGGGGTGGGTTCGCCCTTCAAGTCCCAGGCAATTGAGTCTGACCCAAACATGCTAGATACGAGACTATTTCTGATCTCATGAACCTGCAAGACCAGATTGAGTCTTTCCAGAAGATGGTGTTCTCGCATTTCCGATATTCTGCTAACAATGAATGCCGCATCTCCTCCCTCGTGCCTCTGGTCAAAGAGAGTTGGGGCATCTACAGGTTCATCACTAGTATGATGCGCGCCATGTATCGAAGTATGCATCCGCCTCGTAGACCTATTATCTGTCTGACGTCACTGCCAAGGAACCAACGATACCGATGCCCTGGAGCCTCTCAAAGAACGTTATGCCGGTCAACACTACAGTCTCCGAAAATTTTATTACGAGTGTTCAAATCTCAAGTATCTCACTGGCCTCATTAACGTTCCAAAACTTGGACACGTACGAATTTTATTTATATACCTAATAATGACTCATGTCATCGAAATGGTTCAGGAACCCCCTAATCTTATGGACAGTGGAGACGCGCCTGACCTACCCGCGCGTCCGCAACAACCCAAGACCCCCGCCAAGTCCACTACACCAACACCGACTGCAGCAGAGATTGACGAACAAGCACGCATCCTTAAACAATATGAGGATCAACAAGCCGCACTCCAAGCCGTTCGTGAAGCTGAGGAGCATTCTAGGCAAGAAGCAGAGTTAGCACAACAACGCGAGTTTGAACGAAGACAGCATGAGCAGGAAGAGGCTCAACGTCTTGCTCAAGAACAGCTCTTGGCGGCTCAGATGCATCAACAGCAGTTCGCAGCCAACCAAGAAGTTATGCAGTTGCAACAAGAGATTCTTGCTATGCGGGGTCAGTATGAGCGAGACCAGATCTTCTTGGAGCAGTATGACCGCGTAAGTTATCATAATGATACTAAGCCACAAATCTGAAGATTTTCACAGCGGGTGAAAGCCTTGGAAGCAGAGCTTGGTTCAGTGTCTGCCAATGTCAACTCGCAGCTCATATCCAAGGACGATCTCATTAAACAACTGCAAGATCAAGTGACGCTGTGGCGCAACAAGTACGAGGCTCTCGCCAAGCTCTACAGTCAGCTTCGTACCGAACACCTCGACATGCTTTCGAAATTCAAACAGCTACAACTTAAAGCCAGCTCGGCTCAAGAGGCCAACGATCGTGTAGAAAGAATGGAGCGTGATCTTAAGGCTAAGAATCTCGAATTAGCCGATATGCTACGCGAGCGTGACCGTGCGAGGTTTGAAGTAGACCGCCAGAAATCATCACACAAAGAGGAAATGGACCGCCTCCGCCGAGAATTGAACTTTGCGAATGAGCGGGCCGAAGACTCGTCCCGCTCCAAAAATCAAGAAGTGTCGGGTGTCATGTCAAAATATAATAGGCAGTTGTCAGAGCTCGAGGATTCTCTCAGGGTATGTTCCATCATTCTGTGTTCCCAGAGAGCCATGTGCTGATCTCCGGCGACGTGCTCTAGTCAAAGCAAAATCATATTGATGAGTTGCTCGGCAATCTGGACAACGCCCAGGGCAACCTGGAGCGTCTACGCGAGGAGAAGGATGCAGAGATCCAGATCTTGCAGGAAGGAATGGATTCTACCATTCAACAACTTTCAGATGCTCAAGCGGTGCGTAAAGTCTGATTTTGTGTGCCACATATCCTAATTGTTCCTGTTCTTTGTGATTAGAACCAAGGTTTGGTTGATGAAACGACGAATGCTCAAATCGATACTTTGATCTTGGACAATCGCAAGAAGCTGAACCAGATTATTGGTATGCTTAAGTTCCTCGTCATCTGCCTTCTAAGGTTTATTCTGTACTATAGACTCAATATTGCATGCTTGCGTCCAAAAGGTGGATGACGCAATTTATGAGCTTGAGTCGCCCTCTCAAGCCGGTAATCTCAATTCGACCCCAGAGTATACTCTTTCTATGATTGAGAAGGCAGTCAACAATGCTACCGAGTTCGCGACCATCTACAATCTTTATCTTGCCGGCGAAGTCGGCGGCGATCACGTTGAAGTGATTAAATCTGCAAACGAATTTGCCCAGTCCCTCTCCGATGTCTTGACGAATACGAAGGGTATCACTCGTCTGGCCAGCGACGACGATGCCGTTGACAAGATCATCAATATTGCCAAGGCCGCCGGTGACACCGGCCTGAGGTTCTTCGACAACTTGCAGTCTTACAGACTTGACCTCCTACAACCCAACCAGCGCAAGGAAGTTCCTACTCGTAATAACAGCCAGGCTCGAGCAGCCCTTACCAAGCTTTCCGAAGTTGTTGATTCCTTGATGGCGAAGAAGGGTGGTACTTTGGCTCGTGCCAATGGTAACATTGGCGACATCGTCGAACAAGAGATGTTGGGTGCCGCAAAGGCGATCGAAGTGGCTACAGAACGATTACAGCAACTCATGAACCGACCACGCGATTCGTCACGTTTCAGCGCTGTCGATCTCCAGGTCCACGATTCCATTCTCGCTTCGGCCATGGCAATCACGAACGCCATCGCTCGCTTAATCAAAGCTGCCACAGAATCTCAGCAAGAGATTGTTGCGCAGGGCAAAGGCTCGAGTACCGTCCAACAGTTCTATAAACGCAACAACCGCTGGACGGAGGGTCTTATTTCGGCCGCCAAATCTGTCGCATTTGCGACCAACCTTTTGATTGAGAGCGCTGATGGTGTTCTTTCGGGCACTCATTCACTGGAACAACTTATTGTTGCCTCAAACGAAGTTGCAGCGGCTACAGCACAACTCGTCGCCGCATCTCGCGTCAAAGCAAACCTCATGTCCAAGACACAAGAGCGGCTTGAGGCTGCGGCCAAGGCGGTCACAGAAGCTTGCAAAGCACTCGTTCGTCAAGTCAAGGCCGTCTCCGCACGGGAAGTTGATAGTGAAGACGTAGATTATAAGAACATGGCTGTGCTCGAGTTTAAGAAGAGGGAGATGGAGCAACAGGTAGAGATTCTCAAGCTGGAGAAGGAACTGGGTGCCGCAAGACACCGACTTGGCGCCATGCGCCGTGCCGGCTATCATACTGAGGAAACGGAATGAGTTGAAGATGGTGTCGTTCTATTGCAAAATCAGAAGTAGCGGTAGATGACTTTTTCATTTGGTTTCCTTCATCGATTCGTTGGAATCTTACGTTTGCATCTTCCTTTTCCTTTAATCTATTTCTCACTTTCCGATATGCGACGCTGGGCCTATTCCATGCTATTCCGTGTCCAATGCTCGGTGCTTGACAGCCAAGGCCGATGGTCGTAGAATGTCCCCAAGGATGCGCGAACACGATCAATCCATATGTAACCATCCTTTTTAGATCTGCGGTTTGGTCATCTCAAGGCTCCACCGATCATGATCCGCCCAATACCATCGCAGAAATTAACGAGCTAAAGATAATGAATTCATAATTATTCATATCATCATTTCATATCAGCGCGGTCTGATGGGAACTAGTGTCCTCTCCATATAGGCGTCTCCATCATGGTTTAAGAAAAGACATGGGGGATCTGAGAGACTATGTCACACGTTGACTCATGTATCATGCAACTATCCATGCTATTTCCTATTGATGGAGACATGTGTTCTAATGAACAAACTTAACCTGAACCGTTTAGGAGTTACCTGTCTAGTTGAAATTCCTTCCCTCGAGAAATGAGAGGCTGCGGACTAATGAGAATGACCAAACGAATGAACCTGTGTTACACATTAAAATGTGGAGCGAAAAGCGGAGGTCATACGCTACGACACGTAGATTAAGGGCATGAATTGGATGAGCAGTGCAAGCCAACCAATACCGGGTAAGGCGAGATTAACGTCGACGTACTAATAAAACACCCAGTGCTAAAAATCCAGCCACGAAATGAATGAATGCAATATGAAAAAATAGAAATAACATTAAGTTATGAACAATAACGAGATTGGATGGGTAAAGGAGGGGTTTTGACGAAAATACAGGAAGAAGGGTGAGAAAAGGAAAATAACCCAAGCACGTTTCCTCCATATCCAACCCAAATTTAGGCCATTCAAAACCTTTCCGGGCCAAGCTCTGCACTTCTGATGGTATCGAAACTCTCTCTGCCAAACTCTAAGAAACTCTCCGTAGCCGAGGCCGCCGAGAGATCACTTCGCGCAAAACTAGCGCCACTGCTCGAAACGCTGCTCATCCGCATAATCGTACCAAAGTCCAAATTCTCTTCAGAGTCCATATCATCTTCGTCATCGTCAATATCCAAAAATGATGGTTTCCTCTGAAGGGAAATCCGCCGTGGCACCTTCGTACTGCTATTATTCACAGTATTTTGTGGTGGCTGGCGGCTACCCACCACTGGTCGAGGTTTCCGGAAACTGGGTGGTGGCGGTCTCGAGGACGCTCTGGGAGGGACAGGTGGTGTATAGGCAGGATGAGGATTTTTGTTCTGTGTAAATGCAACATGTGTCGAAAAGCCACTGTGCATAGACTGAACTGAAGGCGATACAACATGGCTGTGTTGCTGACCATGACCAAAATCGACACCTATTGAAGACCTCACTCCGCCCTCAAAGTACCCAAGTGAATTCGACAGCGGTTCAGCGATAGTGACAACTTCTGCTTTGGCTCGTGGTCGAGGCGGTGGCGGTAAGCTCCGTAGTTGTGGCGTAGGAGGGTTACTGCTAGCATTTGAGTTTTTTCGGACCTTTCTGACGTTGAGAGGTGAAATGGGAGCTGCCGGTGTAGTGGGAGTAGGAGTGACAGAGTAATCCGTGGGAACGGCTTGAGTAGTAGCCTCCAAAGCTTCTGGTTCGTGTATAGTTGACATGGGTGCAACCGGAGCAGGATTAGTGGCTCCTGAGGCAGTAGCAGGTCTACGAGAGAGCTGAGACACTGATGATTTCGACGCGGAAGATGCAGTCCGTCCGACACCCGCCCCCGAAGCATTCCCTACCTCATTCACAGATGGGCTCCCGGATTTTATTGACTTCGCACATATTTGCGGTGATTTTATGGACCTCGACTCGGAGAGCGGTAGGGAGAATATACTTGAAGGAATAATCTCACTATCTCTGTCGGATAGCACTGTTGACGCGGACGTTTTCCGTTGTCGCGTCAAAGGCAGAGGGATAGTGGGCGGTGGCAACACGCTCACAATGGAGATATCGTCGAGTTCAGCTTCGACTTTGGCTTGGTCCTCGGGCGACATAATAGGCTGAGGGGTATATTCTGAACGGACGGGGCTAAGTGGAGGCTGGTCGTCCCAAAACGATGCAAGCGCTGACATGTTTGTTGGCCAAGGTTTGAATGGTGAGGCATTCGTAAAGACATCATGGTCAGAGCGTAAGCTGAACAACGAACGTGCATCGTCTTCGCTTGCATGGGGCGGGATCGGGACGCCCGAAGAAGTCGAAGGTCGGCGAGCACTTGACCCAGAGAAGACCCTTCTTCTGACCGGTATCACCGGTACTGAGGTGTGGCTGTGAGTGCTCCCCCGTCGTTGGTCCACAATGGAGGGACCAACGGGTGGTTCTGATATTTGGGGTGATGGGGGTGTGCTGGTGGAGCTTGCTGTATGAGCATGCTTGAAACCCAGTGATATCGGAGGGATTGCGAGCCGGTGGTGGGACCTTTGTTTCTTGAGAACTTTTGGGCCCTCTTGTGCCAGCGTCTCCGAGAACATCGGTGCTGATGCTTCCACAGGAGAAGGTCGCTTGGTAGGCGAGGAACGCGAAGGCACCCTCAGAGCTCGAGGTGAAGGAGACATATCCAAAGGTGGCCTCGAACCGGTGGTGGATGAGTTTACGTCCGGCTCGGTTTCTGGTCTGAGACTGGTGACAAAGGACCATTTATCTAAATCAGACCCTTGCCTCTTCGTTCGATCCAGATTGCCGCTGAATTCTCTGCCCGAAGATAGCGAAGAGACAAAGGACAAGCTCGAAGAAGACAGTGAGCTATCGCACGCGGGCGGAATGTCCACTTCATTCCCTAATGCTGGCTCCTCCGGAACTTTTGGTGGGGCAGGCAATTCCTGTGTTGGAGGAGCGGTTGGGGGCTGGAAGCGTTGAATAGATGCCTGGCGTGTGATCGCTTGTGATTTCATTACGGCCCCGGCCGACCCTGGTTGGTTGGATGATGTGTGTCCCGCCGAAGGGGGACGACTGGATGGGCGGCTGGACGGTTGGCTCCCTGGGCCTGATGACGAGGCAGCGGATGTGATAGCACGACCCGCAGATGGGGGTCTTCCTGGTGAAGAAGGACGCCTTGATCTCGATGTAGCATAGGTTTCCTGCAGAAATGGTGGTCTGGTTGTGATACTCTCAGTCATGCCTCGAGACCGTGTAGGGGGTCGTGAGTTGGGCTGGCTGCGCGTTTGCAGGCCAATGGGTAATGGAGGTTCAGGGTCGGGCTGATTGGGTTTTCTCTGAAGGTTAGTTAGAGATTTACTAAGAAGAGCATAAGGTTTCATACTTTTACGGTAAAAGTGAATGGCTTACGAGGTAGAAAGCATCCTTGTGTCAGTACAAGGACTCTGAACCTTGAGTAGATTGTGTGGTTGGGACTCGCGGGGGGAGTGGGAGTTTGAAGAAGACGAGGAGTAGGAGCCTCGGAGGTAAAGAGAGTGTTTGTCCTGTTTCGAAGCGACATCGAGGAATGAGTTATTTGAATGAGTGGAAAGATGGGTGGGACTAGGAGAGACATGGAGGGTAATGCCCCGAACGCCAAAAGGGTCTGTGTCAGACAAGGTCAACAAAGACTGCCGGTGGCCGTCCACGGGGGTTACGAGTTCGACGGAATCGGCAGGTGATAGTGGTTGTGAGGGAGATTTGGGCTGATAGTCGGGATGGAACTGGGGAGGAATTTCTTGACGTGGTCGTGAAGCAGAGTAGGGTTTGAGAGGAGAAGGAGGGTCCTGGATTGCAAGTGTAGGATGTTTCTTTGACTTGAAGCCAATAACGGATGCGAAGGAAGCAAAGTTTCTGGCAGAGGGGTTCTTGGATACGGAACTTGATGGTCTGTCATTAGCATACTGCTTGCGGAGATCCTGCTTGGAGGACTTGGAGGAGAGAGACCACCAGGTGCGGGAGGACTGCTCTGCGCGCAGAGCGGAAGACATGGAGAGGAGGAGGAGTGGGGTCGCGAGGGAAAGAGGGAAGGGACGGGATGGCGGAAAGGGGTGGTTCAGAATAGGCGCATGAGAGAAAATGAGGGCTTCGTCAGAGAAGGTGTCCCAGCGATCCCCCTCGACCCTTATTGCCGCACGCCCCATCAGAAAACAATCACCAACTCTATCCTCTCCAGCGCGCGTCTTGTTCGGCCACTATTCACGTTGCAGTCAGGTGGAGCACGTAGCCGATATATCCTCCCCATCCCAGGGTCCCATCACCATACCTGTCCCAACTTTGATGCACGTCGCCAACCCCATCTTCTCCCCACTCAGTCCTAACACCGAATCCCACCACACCCGTTCCGTCTCCCACACCCCCACCTACCCCCATCCGTTCCTCGCGACCAACATACGTGTCACTCATCGCGTGGCCATCCTCTGCTCCTGACCATCGGCATGGCCACACAGGTCCGTCTCCCCGCTCCACTCTCTCCATTAGCGCTGTGCAAATATAAAATACAAAATGTCCCAAATCATCCGCGACCATCGCCATGGTCCAACACGTAAAATTACCCAATCTCAGCCCATACATCTTCCGTATCTCTATTCCGTGCCGCATGAGCTGCTCGCGGCATGTCCTGGTAACTCCTCGAGCCTTGTTCCCCGTCTGATCGCCCGTTTGCCTCTACGTCAAACAACACAGGATCGCGCACTAGAGGTCGGTTCAGCTCATCCTCTTCGTCACTCTCAACGTCAAGTTCCATCCCAAAGCCGGCACGGCGCGCAGCGTTGATATCAATTGGTTTTGGCCGAGAAAAGATGGATTGCCCCGATCTGAAAATACCATCAGCACCGAAATATTTCCATCTGCCAGAATACTGCCACTCACTGTCGCATCACCGCAGCTAGTCTCCCAAACTGAAGTACATTCCGAGCCACTAGAAGTAGGGTATCAAATACTTCCTCTTCCTTGCTTCCTGCACCGCACTCAGCAAAGGCCAGTACGAGAAGTGTTAGTGCACAGAAAGCAGTGAGAATGACATCCATGATGTTGAATGGTGACTTCCAGAATTGCTGCACCAATGTTAGAACGTTTCTCAAGGAACAGAGGGTGAGGCGCACCCGTCCAAGCGCCACGAAGCGGATCCCAACCTCGATGATCATGGCAGTATTGATGATGATTTCCAAAATGTAGAATGCAAGACCAGGACATCCGTCTGTTAAGCTGAGGACGACAGTGGTCACGGAAAGCCCAGCCATTCCAAGATAGAGAAAGATGTAGGTCCGAGAGTGGACGAAACGGTTGGCAAGTCCTCTCGCAATCTCCTCGCGGGTGAGGGCGTAGATAGATCTAGTTGGCCTGGTATATACAAGGAACATGTCAGCAAAACCAAGCAGGGAAGAGCGAAGGGACGAACACTGGATCGGCATTTGTCGGGGATGCTTCTGCGTCAGGATCAGAGTTCAGGTGATGGGTTTCGCCATAGTCAGAGTCATGTGGGTATGGTGTTGGCTCGGCCATTGACCTCCCACCGCGTGCGTTCATGCCAACTGCTCTTCTCACAGCCCACTGCATACTCGGCATCACGTGTCCCCTGCTTATGCCATCCAGTCATAGCCACTTGCCTCCACCCACCTCTGACTTCGTCCCCCACCACCACTCGTCCCCATCGATCTCCAGCAGAAGTAAGCCAAAATGGGTGGCGGAGACTTGAATATGAAAAAGTCCTGGCACCCGCTCCTGCTGAAGAACCAGGAGCGGGTCTGGCTCGAGGAGAAAAAAGCGGTCTGTACTTCTCCCTCGACCCCAGCAAACCTTCCACTGACCCGTTCACTCAGCTCGAGGAGAAAAAGAAACTTGATCAACTGCGGAAAGAGAAGGAGGAGGAGCGCCAATTGCAGGAACTACAACGACTGCAAGAAGAGCAGACTGGCAAGAAACGTCAGGAAAAGCTGGAATGGATGTATGCAACTCCAGCAACAGGGAACGGTCAGAATGCAAATGACCTGGAGGACTATTTACTGGGAAAGAAGAGAGTTGACAAGCCGCTAACCGCCGACGACAGTGCCAGGGTACGTCACACATACCTGAACCTCAGTAACTCTTCGTCTCACTCCACTCTTTCAGCTCGGTGCATCCCACAAGAACTTCATCGCGGTTCAGAACGCAAATACAACTCGTGATATTCAAGCTAAACTCAGAGAGGATCCATTGCTTGCTATTAAGCAGCAGGAGCAGGCTGCTTACCAATCTCTTATGTCCAACCCTTTACGTCTGCGAGAGATGCAGGAAAGAAATGGCATTAAGACTAAGAAGGATAAGAAGGAGCGGAAAAAGGAAAAGGAAGAACGGAAGAGACTTAAGGCCGAGCGTAAACACCGTCGCGAAAGGGACTCTCGTTCACTCAGCCCACGCGAACGAAGACATTCACGAAGCCCGTACGAACGGAGACAGTCACCTAGCCCCCACTCACGGCGTCCGAGAAGTTGGGACAGAGACTACCACCGTTCGCCTCGTTACGACGATTACAAGGAGCGAGCGCCAGGACCTTACAGCCCTGAACCGCGTTGGCGGAATGATGGTAGAAGTCCTGTGCACGATGACAGGGGAAGGGACCGCGATAGATATGCCGGTCCGTCGTCCAATAGCCATCGCAGGAGCAGGAGCCCCCCGTACGACAATGGCAAGCGATCGAGGAGTTCGAGTCCCCGATATGATGATGATTATGACTCTCGCCCTAAACGTTACCGCGTGGACCGTTCTCTTCCACAATCTCGTGCAGCCCTTCCTCCTCGTCAATCCCACCCACCTGAAAAAGACTCAAAAATTCTTGCAGAAGAACGCGCCGCACGCCTGGCCGCCATGACTTCCAATGCTTCAAATATGCACGACGAGCGCAAGAAGCGACTGGCTGAGTTATCGGAGAAGGAACAGGCTGAGCTAGCGAGAGAGGAACTCGAACGTGCCAAATCTGCCAAGTCTGGTGGACGTGGAAGTTTCATGAGTGCGGATTATAAGAAGGTTTATGGTGGGGAAGGAGGCTTGGAAGATCGCATCCGGAGGGCTCGAGGTACATTGATTGTTGACTAGTATGTTCCCCGACTTTTCCGCTCTGTAACTTTAGTACACCCTGTTGGATTACCTTCTTGTATATATAGGTCGCTATTCTGAATTGTGCATTTTCGCACTTCCCATATGAGGTCGAGAAATGTTGGATATATGCCCTCACGTGGATGTTAGAACCCGACACCTATTTAATCAACGCCTCGGTCTATTTCGTCCTCCTCATTTACCACTGTTGGAATGCCACCCCGCAGAGCACCTTCCGTTCCCTCTGTTACCTCACGCGCTCCAAGCCCAATCATGGAAGAAGATGAAGTAAGACCTTCCAATATACCGGGATCCGATCTTGACCAGCCCTTCAATAGACGCCATTCTTTGATTCCGTTGACGAGCTTCAACAGCACGTAAGAATAATGTTTTGAAGCTCCGGTGCATACACTCAAGCGCCTACGACAGGGTATCAACGTACAAGATATCCTCAAACTCAAAGTAAATCGATGCAAATCCTTCGCCGTTGCTGATGCTCACGGTAAACCAGTCGGCAGCTATCAACACGGTCTCTGGAGCCAATATGACAACCAGACGACAACTCTTAAAAATCAAGGTTGACAGAGAGCATATTTGCGCCGGACTCCTCACTTCCCGATGCTTACTATATGCATATAGGGCATGTCCGAGGCCAAGGTTGAGAAAATCAAGGTCCGTGCTATCTTCGGATATGTGGTGGCGAGTACCAGTAACTCACCTTGACACGTTTTCGGTTAGGAAGCTGCGCATAAGATCTTGGTTGGTTCGCCAGCCGCTCTGGTTATGCTCTCTGACTCCTTGTCGTGACGAAAGGGATCATCATTTGCTACGGGCGTCGAAGTACAAGAACGACGGAAAAGAGTGCTTGTCATTAGCACAGGAAGCAAGTCCGTCGACGCGATTCTCGGTGGTGGGTGCCCCGTCATTTGCAGCATCAGACATGTGATGGGCCTAATGCTTCATCATTCTAGGAGGTCTCATGTCCCAGTCTATATCCGAAGGCTAGTATACGCTCCGATACAGTTGCATATCTATTGACCTGTGGCTAGTTTATGGAGAATTCCGCACAGGAAAGACTCAACTGGCACACACAATGAGTGTGATAGCCCAGCTTCCGCCTGATCTCGGTGGTGCGGCGGGAAAGGTGTGTCCTTCTCTTGATACACATCCCCGTACAAATGAGGCGACGATTAGGTTGCCTATATCGACACGGAAGGTGGGTTCTTGTCGGCTCCATTACTGTTTATGCTGACCCAAGATTAGGAACCTTTCGCCCGGATCGCATCAAGGCTATAGCTGATAGATTTGGTGTGGATGGCAGTATGGCGCTAGAGAACATTCTCTACGGTTAGCTTTTACGCTTGCCTTCGATCACGCTTGATGAACATCGCCTCTTCAGCCCGCGCTTTCAACAGCGAACATCAAGTATACTTTTCGTAATGATTAATTGACGACATCTTGATTATCAACGACAGATGGAGCTCATCAATGAGTGCTCCTTACGCTTTGCCGAGGATAAAGATTTTCGACTTCTGGTGCATCACCCCAATCAAACTTTTGCTATCCACTGACGTTGTAAAGATCGTGGATAGTATCATGGCCTTGTTCCGCGTGGACTACTCGGGTAGAGGTGAACTGAGTGAAAGGCAACAAAAAGTAAGGAGCACTACTCCTCTGTGAATTGGCCGTTTAAACCGTCCTCTTGTAGCTTGCTCAGGTCCAGATCTATGGTGGTCATTCTGCTTCCTTAAAAAAAACTTACGCAGCACCATCTAGATGTTATCCAAACTTACAAAGCTCTCCGAAGAGTACAATGTGGGCGACTCACTTGTTCCCTGAACAAGTTACCTACAACTTCGAATACCAGATTTCTATCCTTCTCACCAATCAAGTCCAATGTACGTTCGATCCGTTCCTTCCGACAGGAAATAACCTGGAACAATCTTCCATTTTTAGCGGACCCCGGTGCTACTATGACATTCGTTGCAGGAGGGGCGCTTAAGCCTATTGGCGGGCATATTCTTTCCCATGCCTCTGCCACGCGACTTTATCTACGAAAAGGTGGCTAAAATTAGATCGACTTTCCCAGTATAAGCACCGAACTTCCCTTTGACAGGTCGTGCTGAGGAACGTGTGGCTAAGCTGGTTGACAGCCCGGATCGACCGGAGAGTGAGGCCTCGTATAAGTTGGACGAGGGTGGCTGGAATGATGTCTGAAAATGTTCCTGACAGTGTTATGTACTTGCTACTCCGTGCGTCCATTTATAGCTTACGGACACAACAGGAAATGTCTGCGTATTTCGCTCTGTACCTCTGCGTGAGACATATAATCATGTGGGGCTACGCTTATCCACATTTGGACTGTAAACGTTCCTTCGATGGTCGATGTGGTTGGCATTGCCGCACCATGTGGTCCACAGAATCCGCGCCACTGGGTTATAAGATCTCGCTGGCTGCGCTTCTCTTTTTTTCTCGTTGACTCGGCCATCTGAATTCTCGACTGCGAAATGAAGACGCTGCGCTGTTTGTCTTTTTCCCTTTTGGCAACGAGTGCATTTGCAAGCTCGTGTTTCGATCTCGGTGGCCTTGGCCAGTGCTCACACACTTATCCTAGCTTAACTTCTTGCGTTCTTGAGCCTTCCTTCTTTTCGTGCGAGAACACTACCGCCGTTAAAAACACCTGTTGTTCCCCCACCCCTGGCGGCCTTGTTCTTGCAACCCAGTTCTGGGACACGTACACTGGTCTGGAGCACAAGGGACAGAAACTTCCTCAAGGTAGTTGGGGTATCCACGGACTTTGGCCCGATAATTGTGATGGGTACGTAACAATTATGTGATTTAAGGCATCGCTGAAGGTATTTCCCTAGATCTTTCGAACAATACTGTGACTTTTCAAGACAGTATGACCCCGCTCCTGACCCCACTGTTCTTCCCAATGGCACCACTATCCCCGCATATAAAGGGCCTGGCGTTGATACTTTCATCAAGAAATTCGGAAAGAATCAACTACTAGATTACAGTGCGTCTTCGAATCATCGCAGCCTTCTCATTCGTTCCCTGATTGTGGAGCCCCGCTAAGTGAACAAATACTGGATAAACCAGGGTGCACCGAACGCCGACTTTTGGGCACACGAGGTGACTTGTGGGCACTGACATCACTTAAAGAGACACTCACTCCTTTTGTACCTAGTTTTCTAAGCATGCCACTTGTACTTCAACCTTCGACGTTTCTTGCTACGGAAAGGATTATCAAAAGCATGCTGAAGTCGTTGATTTCTTTGAAGCTGCTATCAGGGCATTTCAGCACTTTCCAACTTATAAACTCCTCGCTGCGTGAGCCCATCCCATTGACCAGTTTGTTGTTTAATCCTGTTCTTCGTATATAGCGGGGGCATTGTCCCTTCCAACGGGACTAACTACAAGCTTGACGATCTTGAGACTATTGTCAAATCACAAACAGGGGCCGTTCCTTATTTTGGTTGCACAGAAAACGGTACTGTTCTTTCGGAAGTGTGGTACTTTAACCATGTCTTTGGAACTGTGAGTCTTGTTCGTAATGCTCACTGTCTCAGGTCCTGATACAGCTCATGTCAAGGAACAATTTGGTAGCCTCAAGACCATTGATTCAACGACGCCGTCCACTTGTACGAGGGATGGTCGTATCTGGTATCATGAGCGCACTTCTGGTAGCGAGCGGGACGTTGGCTACTGAACCTGGGCTCACGTAAATCATCATTATAACCTTGTTTACTTTTCTTGAGCAAGTTGTCGGCACCCAGCGTCCAGCAGAGCAGCTAGCTCACGGAACCAGCCGCCCGCTGTCTCATCCCAACACACCCACCCGACCAGAGCGCGACGAGTCGTGACGGTCATCACACTCCTTAAATTTTATTCCTACCCACCCGCCCTGGCGGCAACCTCAAACTCGCATTCCAACTCGCATTAACTTCGCACCTTGTTTCGTAATTGCTCACAATGCCTTAAATATTACAACCGTGGAATGACTGCACCTAAGTGAGACCCAAATCCACAACGAGTTTTGTTACCCGCCTACCCGGCGGCTCATCACTCTGTGGTCCGGTGCGCTAACGCACCCTCCAGCCCAACCTCACTGCTTGATCTCATACACTGAGTGCAGCGCTGACGAAGCTGGATGCAATCACAAATGCTTGCTCGCGAGACGCTCCGTTAGCGTATGCCGCGTGAGGCCGTCTGGGATACCCCATCAATGTCAAGGCACGACGGGCATCAGATCCAATTGAATTTCGGGAGACGGGTATCATGATCAGTAGCTCCTGGTCCATGCTGATGTCCTTAAAAACCGCAGAGTAAAAATGTAGCATGCTTTCAGCTTTTCCTGCCTTTCAAGATAATGAAGTCTGCTTCAATTGCCACGCTCGTTGCTTTTACGGCTTTCAAAAGTGAGTATGTGTATTTCACTGAATGGGGGATACACACTTACGATGACCGTGAAAAAAACGTAGCTGTTTCCGCCCAGGCAACGACGTCCTTGATTATTCCTGGGTTTGATCCTCAGCCTCTGAGTGCTGACGTGATCGGGGTAGACACTGCAGCTGAACAAACAACATGGGTTGTCCAAGCGGGACAGGATCCCAGCTGGCAAGATGGTTTCTTGCCCGGTACAGGTGGGCAGGTGCCTCCGAATTTTCTGGTACAGGTTACTGACATCCCCTGGATCCGATAGCCACTCTCGTGCAAGGCTCTGGCTATGCCTCCATACTTTATATCGGATCCGATACATCAGTCACCTTCACCATGGCAGAAGGATGCACTTACCAAGGCAGTCAAGCCATCTGCTCAGGAACGCAGGATGGCCAAGCTGTCACAGAAACTGATATTGCCGACGACACTCCGATCGCTGTTGTTGTTGGAACAACGGTTGTTCCTGGGCCGACTACACCAGCTCCTGGTGGAATGGTAACTTCTGTTGCATCGAGCGGCACTATTTCTGGTCCTGGAAGCGGCGCTCCTACCCCAACACAGTCTTCTGGAGCGTTGTCTGTGAGCATTACTTGGTCCAGCATCGTCGCGCTGTGTTCTGCTCTAGCTGTTGGACTTTCTATGATGGCGTAGCTATACCTTCGATCTATTATACGTATGCGCCCGTGATGTATGAAATGAACAAGTACTAAGGTGCCTTCAGCGTGGGAGGAGTCGGAACGCGCTGTGTATACCACGTGACAAGACGCGTCTGGATGTTGATGTGTGCTAAACTTGGAGTGTGGCTCTGGGCTGTCTCAAAGGAACGCTCCCGATTGCCAAAGCGCCCTCCTACAGCAATGACCCTCACTGTTGATCTCTCTGCTGCGTCGGCAGACGTTCATAGCAGACGCACTTTAACAGAACTTTCGCGGTCTGTTTACAAAAGCAAGCGAATCGTCGTCGTGACAGGTGCTGGTATCTCATGCTCCTGCGGCATACCGGTATGTCGACTTTCTATGTCAACATAGAAGGTCTGTTGACAATCCCCCTCGTATTCCAGGATTTCCGCTCTTCCGATGGCCTATATGCGCTAGTCAAGCAGAAATATCCCGACGTTGTTTTAAAGGGGCGGGACCTGTTCGATGCATCGCTGTTCCGGGATACCACCTCAACTGCTGTGTTCTATACGTTCATCTCAGAGCTTAAACGCTCGATAGATGCTGCTATCCCAACTCCCACACACCATTTCATCAAGATTCTAGATACAAAGAAAAAATTGCTGCGTTCATATACGCAAAATATTGACGGTCTGGAGGAGAGAACGGGGCTTCTCGGAACGGCGTGCGAGGACGCGAAGGCGACTGGCAAGGGGAAGAGCAAGTTGAGGACAAAGGATGTTCGCAACGTCCAATTACATGGGGACATACACCGCGTCCGGTGTGTATCGTGCTCAGCAGAGTATCCCTGCGTGGAGGATCATCTCCAAATGTTCGGTCAGGGGACTGCTCCTGAATGTCCTGAATGTCTTACCCGCTGTGAGTAGTCCCTTGTATGCTACGTGGATTCTTCTTATGCAGCGTTTTAGCTGAGGCTAGGGTTGCACGGTCTGCTCGACCAATCAAAGTTGGGACACTGAGACCTGCCATCGTTCTCTATGATGAACCCCATCCTCTGGGCGATGATATTGGCATTATCCAAACCGCCGATGTTGGACGAAGGCCAGACTTGCTCGTCATCATGGGAACCTCCCTGAAGGTCCATGGTTTGAAGAAATTGGTCAAAGACTTCGCCAGGACGATCCGTGAAAATGCCCCGACGACTCACACATTGACTTCGAGACCAAAGCCTAGAGTGATTTTTGTTAACAAGACGGCCCCTAGCTCGGAGTGGGTCGATGTAATCGACTACCATGTCGCTGGTGAAACCGATGCTTGGGTCACGAAGGTACTTGAGGACTGGAAAGGGGATAGGCCACAAGATTGGCAGACTCAGCAGACGCTTGACGGAGATGCAAGTATGGTGAGCCCTCTCAAGGTCGTGAAGTCTAATGTACTGGTCTCCAAGAAGAAAAAAGGTGCTATTCCATTTCATTACTTTACCTCCCTGGTCTCACATACGTTCTAGCTACCAGCCGTCCTCAGGACGAGAATACGGTGCCTTTGGAATCACACCAAGCACCTCCACTTTCTCCGAGTAAGCGTGGGCAGGGTATATGCCATTATGACCCCGAGTCCAGCCCCTCCAAACGCCAGTCAGTCAGGCAGCCGAAACCACCCAAGCACGCACTACCTGCCTCTGAGCGAAAACTTCTGTTCGGCGAAAGTACGAATCACAGTCCAATGGATATCTCATTGGTGGATTTGTCCATGCGAGACATTGAAACACAAGCCAAAAAACCTTCCACCACCACCACTTCTGCTGCTCACAACGCCACAACCGTCAAAACTAGATCAAATACCAGAGCTATATCGACTGCAAAGCGGCGAGCCACCCAGAAACGTGTTGAGGTTGTGATCTCATGATTCAGGTTTTGTTGCTCCTCCCATTGCGACACTTGTTCCCTGCCTCTCCCCTGTTCGCTCTTCCTATTCCTGTAACCATGAGTTGCACCCTAATTATCGTGTACCATATCCCTTGTATGCATTATCGATCTGACGCTGCCCTGATAATATACGAAAGTACAAGTTCAATTATAGACATATCTGTAAGAGAACAACCTAGTGTACAGCAACTCGAGGCTCAATCAGTGATGAGCTCAGAAACACTCCAGTCCTCGAAGCTTCCGTCCGGAAGGTAGCGTCGAATGATAAGTGGAATTTTGCGCTGAGAGAGCTCCTTGATCGCTATTTGGAGAGCATCCGTTTCACCATCCAATGGAACTAGAACAGGAGCGTTCATGCTGTTTATGACCGGAGTGAACGAAGTAAGGATACCGGACAAAACTTAACACACCTGATTTGTAGCGCTCTTGTTCCCAGTATTCGTGCCCTCTCATATTTTGTGAGATACGGCGTCGTCACTCTGACTTTATTTGGCTGTCGTTCACCAGTTACACCACTACTTGTCGCGGGTTCTTCACCATTTGCCATAGGCTGGTCATTGCTGGTGCCATTGACGTCGTTAGCTTGGGATTCCTCGGCTTCTCCACCGCCCTCTCCCTCTTGTTCCTGCCCTAGGATATCATAGTTTTCGTCCTGGAAGCCCAAAAATTACTTGTGATTCATGTATGGGGTCTGCTGAGGACATACAAACGTCTCTTCCTGATAACTGAATGATGCGTGAATGGTTCAAGGTCTGGGAAAATGCATGCAGCACCGACATACCCTCCTCCATAGTCATAGTCATCTGCGACAGCTCCACCGTCATACCCGTCATCGGACATGGTATTTTGAGGCGACTGGTATCAAAGGGGGTCAAGAAGTACACTCCTCGCTAGTGAAAAGTGGCTATCATTCCTTTGTTTGGCAGCACAAACAACGCGCAAGTCTGAGCGCTTGAATTCTGATGACTCCAACTCAAATCCTGCACTCGCCCGTTGGGAATCTGTCTTGCTGTTGTACTCTGAGGAGAATATTACCATGATATCAAAGTGATACTCTTGATGAACCTATCTATCGGCACACCATGGTCTCTTGGAAATATCACCTCATAATCAAATGACATTGATCTGCCACGATTCGCTCCCTGGACGTTGATTGTCTACGAGCCCCCACTTCTATCACGCATCGTAGAATAAATCACACTGGCAGGGGGTTCTCAATTCTTCTACACCGAATTTGCACTGATACGCCATTCTCCCGGAAGAAAAGTGGACCGATAGAGCCGGAAGACCTCATTTTCCGCGGCATGGGCAACCTCCATGCCAAGGAATGCTTTCGCAGGCCACCATGGATTGATTACCTGAACCCGTCCCGATGTGCCCTACTCCCTAGAAATGTAACAAACATGAAGGATGCCAGTGGACCTTTGGGTGAACTGCCAACATCGGAATCCCTGTCATTTTGGGATCGCCACAAAGTGACATCTCCTACGTAAGAAAACCTCTCTGAGGCCGGAACATCTTCCACTTGAGGCCAGATCCCGATGTTCAGAGCTCAATATGCAATACCCACTCGCTTGGCTCTCCGCGGGTCCCGAATTATGCTTCCATGGATCTGGCTGACTTTGTATACTTGCATCGTCTTGTTGTGCCTGCTTCTCCTTCTCGGATCCGACATGTCTGTATGAAAGACAGAAGAACTGTGGAAACAGCCAGAAGAACCTCAATTACGACGCATTACCATCTATACTATTCTGGATAATTATCTGATTGTTCGACATTTTTATCTTCCCTTCACGCTGGGATACGGCATCAAGCGAATCTCGCAGATCCATGCGATGGCCTTATCTGTCGAGCTTCCCATCCTACAGCAATTCGAACCCGTCAAAAGGGGATGATTCCGACGCGACGCCTTCGTGATGGAGTTATCTTTCTGGTTGGATTAACCGTTATCAGCTCTGGGGTCTGTGGTCGGTCTAGTTCGCTCGTCTGCTAATTACTGGTTCTCCGCGTACATATACTACATTGCTCCTGATGTTCTCATCGTCTCCCAAAGATCCAATTTTGACTCGGGGAGGGGGGACAGACGCAGACACGACCACCAACCTGCTTCTGGCATGACAGGAAACTAGACATCTCCAAAAGAGGACTCTTGCTATTCTTCCTGGGCTGGGACGACTGGCCTTGTGCATCGGGAAGAATGTGCTGGGCGCACTTAAACGTGTTTCTCGCGTCGTGCCGAGGCCGATGAATCGGTGGGCGCATCTCTGGTTACCATTCACAAGAATATTCAACATCGATGATTGATTGCCACTACATGCTCCGAAGCCGTCCGTAATGCGCATATTCGTTGCGTCTTTCCGTGTATTTATCTGAAACGACTACCCGCCCTTTATCTGCGCGCATAAACGGCTGCAAACCCACCTTCCGGTTAGCCCAGGTCTTGGAGTGTCCGTGTTCTATTTGCATCTCGACCATCTTCTGTTTACCCCCCCAAACCAACCGTCACCATCCCATCGCCCCGTCTCTATTACACGCATCCACTAGCACATATCTATTGTTCAACTAGAGGGCATGCCTCCTAAACAACCCAACCTGACACGCGCATGGGGCACTCGATATGATACTCTGCATACATCACCTCCAGTCTCTCCTGAGACCAAGCGAGGTGAGGAACAGCAGGCATTCCAGGAAGCCAACACGCCGCCGGAGCGTCAGACAAAGCGCAAAGACGACAAGCTACCGCACGATGCAAGTGTCTTTGTTGGAAGGTTTGTGTCCCCCCCCCCCCCCCACCAGTAATCATGCAAATGCTTATCAAAATGTGACCACAAAGTCTTCCTTCCAATGTCGACCAAGTAGAGCTTACACGCCTTTTGACTGGTCACCTTTCGCAACATGCAGAAATCAAGAGTGTCAAGGTCATCCGTGACTCGAAAGGAGGTGTATGCGCCTTTGTACAATGCGAGGTTGGTCTTTTGCTCTCAGCTATGAACGAGAATTCATCCGCTTTACTGTCCCTCCTCTAGGACGCGGCGTCGGCGTCGGCGTTTCTCCAGGGTCTGCAGTCAAAGCCACCAAAACCGTTTCTGGGTCGGATTCTGCGCTATGAACCTGCAAGGGCTTTTAGGACCCTCCTCATCTCTTACAGGTGTGCTGGTATTGGTAGTATTTGTGTGGTGTTAACATATCACAGGACGCCATCTCAAGCTATCGTACCTGGCGGAATTGGGAGGGCATCGCTACGAGCGGTGGGCGAGCTCGAGCTCCCACATGCAATCCGAATCTGGAAACCAAAGACCACTAAGTGGGTGGGCAATTTATGTGCATATATACACGCTATAAACTCTGGTGATAGATATCATCGCATCCTCTATAATGTAGAAGCTATCGAGGCAGAGCGGTACACTCGGACACTTGCCAAAGAAGATACGACCTCTGAAAGAGAAGAAGCCGTTTATGTGCAGCCGTTGAGGTTCGATGCAGAAGTTCGTCACTCGCTTTTTTTGACTGTGGCAGGACTCTCAGTATTCGACAGTCAATTGTGAAGCTTGCGAGATATTTTGGCCCCGTGGAGAAAGTATCCAAGCTAACAGAAGCTCACGAGCTTGTTGGAGGCAAGTTCTATAGAATCTCTTCAAACGCTATTAACCGGTTCACAGCTTCCAGGAACGGCAACCTTGGCCCCGAAAGTTACCCCCCTCCCCATAATACCACACGCAGCAAAAGTATGGATACCGGTTGCTGGGAGATCAAGTGGGATCACCGCGATGACTGTGTGACCGCACTGATGGTGAGTGATTTTTATCTCGATGCATACTTCAAAGGCTGATTTAGAAATAGGTGTTACGGAGAGTCCCCCATCTGTCCGTTTCATGGGCTCATCATCCTCAAGCCCAGCATACTGATCAGCGTTGTCACTTGCCCGGATACCAACACACGCCGAACCACGTTCCCTGTACTCTTCCCAGAATGGACAGGTTCCAGTCTTACAGTTCACCGGATTTTACTCCTCTCTTAGGCCCGGATAACATAGCAGATAGTCAACAGCGCCTGCGTTTGCAGGCGCTTGACAAACATGGTCCTGTAATCCACGCCGGCCCTGGGTTTGGTGCTGATGACGCTCCGAGTTGGACAAACCGCACAACACCCCCTGGCCTCATACAAGAAGCGCCTACCACAGGCAACACTCTCCTGTCAGAGACCAGAGACAAGCCACTCGATTCGTTGGTTGCTGCTAGGATTGATTGGGTGGAAACCGACTTTCCCTCGTTCGTCGAATCAGAATATGACTCGAAACTCGATTGGAGCGCTTGGGGAGGATCGGGACAGTTTGAAAAGCAAATCGGGCATGTAATTCTCACTTTTTTAGAGGACAAGTCTCACTGATACTTAGCCTAGCCCCCCCTCTGTTGTCGCCTCCCAATCGACGACTCATGAAATGCCTTCTCCGGGAAGGCTCCAAATTCCTTTTTCCTTGGCTTCGGTCGACGAGGTACCTACACCTGGTTTAGCGATGTCCCCGCCAACTCCCAGGACGACGCTACCCCAAACGCCTATCACGCCAACTAATCAGCCTTACGATGGGCCGTTTTCGGGCTACAGACCAAAGTGTGGTAGTCACGAGCACAACGACAATAGAGAATTCGACCCTACGACATTGTTTGTTGGCGGCCTGGAGACATACGGGCCAGGGGGGTGGACGGAGGAGAAGGTACATTCACTCTTTGGGAGGTTCAAAGGCCTAGAATACGTTAGAATGGTCCGACCCCGTACGTGTAAATATAGCTTCCCATGTTCGTCTGCTAACTGTTGGGCTAGCCAATGGCAACACTGCATTTGCCTTTGTGAAGTACAACAACACCCATTCACCTACGCAGGCAATTCTGGAGGAGGTGTGCAGATTTATTTCTTTTTGCTGTGCTACTGATTGTTTCGTCAGAACAATCGCGTCTATGCGGGCCGTGCTTTGAAAGTACAGCTTAGAGATATCAACCCTCCTCGCAGCCCGTGGAAACACAACCGTGGTCGAAGTCGCTTCTCTAACTACCAATCTTCTCGCAAGGCGATGGTGTCGCAGCATCCTGAAATCCAGAAGCAAGGGCATCTGCCTGGCTCCCACAGCACGGATATCACTGCAGAGGTCAATAAGATCACAGCACCGGACCCAAATCCCGCTAACAGAATCGAAAATGAAAATGCTCGGCGCGAACTAGTCACAGTTGATAAACAGCAGCAAGAAGGTCCGATGACCCGGGTGCTGGAAAGTGCAGAGGGTGAAAAGTACCGCGAGTGGTACGATACACCCGTGGCTGGATCATCGTCCGAATCCGGGAGTGGGTCCAACGGGTTCACCGCACCTATCATGGCAGCGCCAACGATGCCCTATCCGGTTCCTGGTTATTATCCTATGCCATGGATTCACCCATATGCCCAGCCCGGTCACTACCCGATGTCTTATTATGGTCCGTACCCTGGGTATCCGATGGCTGTACCATTGATGCAACCGCCCAGTTCCGACGCAAATGGCTCTGCTGTGGGTGGTCATCTCTGGAACGGCATGATGTACAATGTGCGTTTCCATTGCATACGTTTCGCTAATGCTGACTCAAAGCTTTCCAGGCCTTCACTCCTTGTGGTCCGACTGCACGACCTGCCGTCGAACAGCAAAGTCCGCCGGCTTCTGGTCAAGCCCCTCAGTCCCCTCAAACGGCTCCCTTGGCACCCTCTGGGTTTATTCAACATGACCACGGTACCTTGATCGCGGTCTATCCACCAGATGCGCTGGACCAGTATATGTCGGGTCAAAGTAACGATAGCAATTCCTCCAGCTCGGCGCCATCCATCAGCACAGTGGCGGCCTGGCCCTCCATACAAACGCTCCCAGGGTCAGTCTCGAGTTTTAGTGTCGGGTCCCAACCTATTGGCAATCCGCATCGGCTATACCCCACTGCTCCCAATCACCCACTTTGGAACTCTGTACCTCCCCCGTTTACACATATACCTGGTCTTGTCCCGCAACCGGCCACGCCGACATATAACGCCAATGCTGCTTCACGAACTGGCGAGTGGCCGGACCAACCTGGCACAAACTCTCCATCGAACTTTGGCAGGAAGCAAGGAAACCGCAAGGATTTTCATCAACAACATATCAACCGCCCTTCTCATGCGTTTCACGGTCGCAATGGACGCGGTCATTTACAGAACCAGAATCTTACTGGAAATACGGAAGGAGTCAATTCGCACTACCGGAACTCTCAATTTGTGAACACGTTTGACTGGAGCCACTATGCCAGGCGCTGACCGCGACCCACTTTGAATGTTTTTCGTTTCCCTTCCCCCTTCCCCCTTCTATCCCATTTGTTCTATCTTCATGACCAAACTTGGCCATTTGTTCGTTTTTGTTTCGTATTATCACACTTCCCATCTCATTCTTGGGGAAATAATTTAGAAAATCACTAAGAAAATTATATTGTATGCTCTCCTTTAGTACTACCCTTTGTTTTATTCTGTATATACTTCTGCAATTCAAATGGGTTGTGCAGATGATTTCGGAAAGATTTGGATGAATCGGATTAATTAAGGGTATTCTAGCGTAAAGACGGGGGCTCGCGTAAAACAATGGGTGTACTACGATAGATATGGAGTTGGAGGACATATGTTACAAGCTGGCTTGTAATATCGGATGATGGATGGATGGATGGGGTAGCTAAACGTGGCCGGGGGTGGGGAAGTGCATATGGGTCAGAGTACGGAAACAGAAGCTGAAAGAAAAGTAGTAAGAGAGTGATTCGGGGGGACAAAAGGAGGGAAAACGTACTGCATATATACAATGCCGAGGTTGTCATACATGAATGAAATGAAAGGACATGAGGGGGCATGATTGGGTCGTGACAAGAGAGACTATAAACGAAAAAAGATGTCCAAAGGTCGAAAAGTAGATAGGGGTCCCTGGAGATTTTGTGTCCGACTTGGAGGTGGATGATAAACATTAGAAGGCGGGGGTGGGGACGTGTGGAGAGATCTATCGTCTCTTCTCGGTTGTCCAAGACAACTGTACACTTCCGACGCCATTGATGACGACTTTGGCGCGTACTCGGCACACAGTGTCGGCCACTTCGGCGCTTTGAAACGAGACGACAAGATCTCCACTAGGCATCCGCAAGATCTGCCGCACTTCACCAAAGCTCTGCACGAGTAACAAAGAAGGCATGAGGAGATCAGGCAACAACTGAAAGGAGTTGAGGAGCGTACCTCGCACCAGCGCTTAACGCCCTCGAATTTTTTTACATCGTTGACCGCAACACCACTTATGATTAGTCTCTTTTTCTTCTTCTTGCTTCTGGGTATAATAGGCGGAAGCGCGAGATTGATGTTCGACGTCATGCGTGATAATGTACCTCCATGTGAACCCGAGGAATACACGACTTGCGGCTTCTTGGTCTGTTCGGGTTGCGCCGTTGATACTCGAGTATTAAAAATGTCATCATCAATATAGTCGGCATTAACATCAACCACGGAGCCTGTGGGATGGCGATAGCGATACGAACTGGGAGGGATCCCGTCAAATGCGTTTGCACTTCTGCGTGGGCTGCTTTGAGGGCTGCTGTGGTATACGAATGGATATTGGCGAGTATATCCCCGCGGGGCAGTGGAAGAAGAAAGGGTTGATGCCCAGTCTCTATCCGAGGTGAAAAGGTCGGCCAAGTGTGCGTTGGTGTTGGTGTTGATAGAGGATGGGTATGCTTCAGATCGGAATGAGGCGGATGAGGTCCCGGCAAATGTATTGGTACTGACATCCCGATGGTGGTCATGATGTTGTTGCCTTACGGGAGTCAAATACCTCTTGGTATCCAAGGGTTGGGTTTGGGGAGGGCTGTGTTTCTGTTCCGAGAAATGACATTGACTGGTGCTGCCCGCAGGACTTGGCACGGTCAATGAGGTGGGCGCTTGAGAGGTATCAACAGAGGAGGAGAGACTAGGCCTCGAGGGGGTATAGTGGGAATCTGATGGGGGTGGTTGAATTGACGCTTGAGAGGCGGCGGGGGCAGGTGATGTGCCGAAATGGGCGAGAACACTGGGACGCCACTTTGATGATGACGGTGCTCGTGTGCGAGGTGAAGGGCAGGGGGATGGCGGGTGGTGGGGGGTGGTAGAGGTGAAAGTTTGTGATGATCGCTTCGTTGAACGTTTTTGAGGAGTGGTAGTACCCCGGGCGGTTACTGTGCTTGTACTATTCCGACCTGGGCGGGAGAAGATGGAGATCCGAGAGGAAGGGCGAGTGGGGCTTTCGATATCGGCTTGGGGATTGGACGGGGGAGAGCGGAAAACGAGGTTAAAGTGGCGAAAGGACGATGGGGTGAGAGGCATGTGCGAGGTGCGTCTGGGGCTGGTGGGGATAGTGGCAGGCGCATCGGCAACCTAGGATATGATAGATATATAAGCGAGGCCGGGGATGAAGTAAATGTTACATACCTTCGAGTTGACGAATTCGGCAGCAAGGCTTTGGGGTATGTCATCGTCGTCCACGAGGTCGTAGGCAGTCTCGGGGGCTGTGTCTTCGGAGGCGCGGGTGCGATGGGGCAGGGGGCGATTAAGCTCTGGGTAGGCAAGGTAGGGATGGGTGATTGGGGTGGAGAGTGAGCGGGTGTGGGCTGGAGAGGCGCGTTGTTGATCTTGGATCCACTTGTGAAGGAGGCTGGAGGTGGTGCGGGGGAGGGGCCGGATGTTGAAGGGATCGTCTTGCGGAGAGGTATAGGGGGGGTCGTCCATTGGGCAGAGGCAAGGGCATTTGCCAGAATTTAAGCACACGAGGCGCAATCGCCCATTGACGTAACCACACCCGTCAGCTCACGCACCTCCTCCCCTATCCCCCCAAACAACCCTGCGCTCGCCGTCCCCCCGTACTTCCCCAGCAGCCCCCCGCCGTCCAGCACATCCACCAGCTCGCTGTCCACTGGCATGCTCCCCAGGAACCGCAGCCCCTCCCGTCGCGCCATCTCTTCACCACCACCCGTCGAGAACACATTGCTCACCTCTCCACAGCACGGGCACACATACCCACTCATGTTCTCTATCACCCCCAACACCCGCAGGTCCACCGCCCGTGCGAACGACAGGCATTTCATCGCGTCCATCAGTGCGACTGCCTGTGGGGTCGTCACAATTACCGCAGACACCCTTGACCGCACGCCCGCCATATGCTCCATCAGCGACAAGTGCTCGTCAGATGTCCCTGTATGAGGTCTCCGTTTGCCTTTTAGGTTCTAATAACATTAGACTACCAGACGTACCTGGAGGCGTGTCAATCACCAGATAATCTAGTTCTCCCCACCGCACGTCGCTCAAAAATTGTCTGATCATCGCATTCTTCTTTGGTCCCCTCCACACCACAGAGTCCCCTTTCTTCTTCAGCAGTAGTCCTACACTCATCACCGCCAACCTCTGTCCCCCAGCCTCAGCGTCTGCATACACCGGCACCCATCCGGCCGTGCTCTGATGTACGCCATATTGAGGCCCATCCACCCCGAACATCCGTGGTATCGACGGGCCTGTGAGATCCACATCAAGAATCCCTACTCGCACACTCGGCGACGAGTTATACAAGTTGAGGGCCAGTTGTGTTGCCACTGATGACTTGCCCACACCACCCTTGCCCGCGAGCACTAGTATGATCTGTTTGACGGTTTGTAACCGCCGTGTCACTGGAGAATCGTCTGCTCCTGTTGTTGCCATCGCCGTTGTTGGGGTTCAAGGGAAAGAAGCGAGGGGTGGTGGTGTTTGCGGAAAAAAATGTAAATGTAGAGATGAGTAATCAAAACTGTCATCACACAATAATATGTCTACGCCAGCAATTTAACTCGGTCCTCATATCTTGAACAATTCCGGCTTGTGGTTCTGTAAAGCTGGATCAGCATTTAATGTAGGGGCTCTCGGAACAACCCACCATCCTGCACAACCTTGCAATCAGACCTGCCAACTGAATCAGCGTCCCCACACCTTCCAGGATCCGCATGTGTGTAAATCCAATTTCCTATCACCTCCGGTCAGCACTGATAAATCCCTGTCCCACACACGTACCTTAATATACTCTAATTTTGTATACTCTGGCACCCTACAACAACATCAGCCAATTTTTCACTCTCCGCGCGGCAAGACTACGCACTCATCAAACGTCTTTACCACCCTAAATAGCGTAACCACAATATCAACCGCACTGTACCCTTCATCCCAGAGCCCCTTCACTTTCTCCAACGCCGCATCCACATCGCCTTTGAGACACGACCGAATAGCTGCTTGGATAATGATTGGGTGGGGTTGGTCACACACTTTGAATACATTATCGCCTGACACGAAGCCAAAACCCGAAAAGGTCGACTGGAGGTTATTGATGGCTTGACGCATGTCCCCCTCTGATGTGAAAATGAGTGCCGTCAGGCCATCGTCGTTGTATTTCACCTATTTATCACTTAACAGCCGGCAATAAGAGCAGAAGCAAACAGCGTACTTTTTCTTCTTCGCAGATCTCGAGTAGCCGTTTGAGTATTTCTTGGTCCCGTAGTTTGGCATACCGAAGAATTGCACAGCGGGATTGGATAGGTTCGATAATCTTGTTGCTCATGTTACATGCTAGACAAAACCGCGTTGTGTTGGAGAAGATTTCCATCGTTCTGCGGAGAGCCTGTTGTGCTCCTGGCGTCATACTAACAATAGTGTTACTTCAATAGTTCCGAGTCTAGGAAAGGTGCACACCTATCGGCTTCATCCAGGATAACGATCTTGTGTCGCCCAGGTGGTAGCGTAACTTTCTTTTGTGCAAATTGTTTGATTTTTGTTCGTACAACCTCAATACCACTTGCATGATCGTCAGTATTCCGACGTAGGACCATCCCAACACATACATACCGTTCATCCGAGGCATTCAACTCCAATACGCCCTCTTTATATGCATCCCCCAGCAATTGGTGCGCTAAGCAGTGTATACTCGTCGTTTTACCGATGCCAGGCAAGCCCTACCCAATTCATCAACGGTATGCACAGGTGACATATGGATACTCACAGAAATGATTAAATGTGGACAGTTTCCATCCCTCGCAATCACTTTCAGCCGCTCAATGGTATCCGAGTTTCCGACAACGTCATCAAGAATCTTTGGTCTGTATTTCTCCACCCTATACTCGAGAGTTCAAGTTAGCTCCCGCATCAACTCACGCGGATAAATAGCCAACCAAGGGAGTTCGTACGGCTCTGTTGCAGCGTTTCCATTCACTTCCTTGCCTTTTGAGCTACTTGTTGACGGGGCCATACAGTGGAATGAGGATGCGACGCGTGACGGCACGCGTCAACAGACGCGGTGTTTGCCATCATTCTCCGAAATAAATATCGCTCTCCGTCTCCTCTGGAGACGTTATGCAAGGGTTTTCTTGCCTTCGCCGCTGTTTGCACAGCTCTTGCCAATCTGGTGGGTAACTCCATTTCAGCGAAACGAAAAATCTGACGAGACACACGAGCCAGTCCGAGTTCGTGCTCGAGCCTACACCACCCCACAACATGAACACGATGACAGTCCAATTCTCATCAACAGCGAACTTCCAAAACCCAGATTAGACTATACCTCCATAACTCGGGATCTTTCTACCAAAATCACAAACGCACGCGCACGCAAAGCACCCATAGACGACTCCGCCGTATCCTCCCTCTCAACCATCTACACCCAATACAAAGACCACCTCCGCACTATAAACGCTATCCGTTCCGAACAAAACGTTCTAGGAACGCAAATTCAACAAGCTGCTAAAGCTAAAGACGTGCATAAACGGAATGAATTACTTGAACGAGCCAAGAACCTCAAAAGCAGTTTATCTGACACGGAGAAGAATTTGGATGGACTAGAGCATCGTCTTTTAGCTTTATCACTTACCTTCCCCAACGATACACACCCCGAATCCCCACCCGGTCCAGAACCCAATGCCAGAATCATTTCAACTCATGGTCCCTCACCGCTCCCTCCCTCACTATCCCGAGACCATCTAACCATCTGCAAGAAACTCAATCTATTGGACTTTGAATCTGGCTCTGTCGTAACTGGGAGCTCATGGTACTATCTTTTAAACGAGGCTGCACTTCTCGAAATGGCTTTAATCAAATACGCAATGACTATCGCCGTGCAGTCCGGTTTTACACCTGTGATGACACCAGACGTCGTCCGTGCAGACGTAGCCGCAAGGTGCGGTTTCGTACCTCGCGAACCCGGAGGCGCAGCATCCCAAATGTATCACATTGCCAATCACCACCTCTCTTCGTCCCAGTCCCAACCACCAGAATTGGTTCTCGCAGGAACAGCTGAAATTCCACTGGCAGGCCTATTTGCAAACAAAATCTACCCCTCCGATCAACTCCCACTCAAAGTCGTCGGATTAGGACACTCATTCCGTTCCGAAGCTGGCGCCTCCGCAGAAAGTAGAGGATTGTATCGTGTACATCAATTCACCAAGGTTGAACTGTTCGCAGTTACCGCTGAACACCAAAGTGAGGAGATGATGGAATTCATCAAGGATGTTCAAAAAAGGATATTGGAGGGTCTGGGATTGTCGTTTAGGTATGCACTGGGTCCCTGGCCAAGTACGAAGGCTGATGGTTATTTCCTGGACAGAATTTTGGACATGCCCTCTGAAGAACTCGGTGCATCTGCGTATCGCAAGTATGACATGGAAGCGTGGATGCCAGGCCGGCAAACTTGGGGCGAAGTCTCCTCCCTATCCAATTGTACAGATTACCAGGCCCGCAGACTGCACATCCGATACCGACCTCTCACACCCAAGGGTTCTATTCCTTCTCAACCCAAGAAACCCCACGCTGGCGCCTTACCTTTTGCTCGTACACTAAACGGCACTGCCGCCGCCATTCCCAGGCTTATTGTCGCGCTGATAGAGAATGGGGCTGCGTTTGGTGAGAATGGTGATGTTGAATATATCTACCTGCCAAACGCCCTCAAGCCGTTTTGGATCGAGAGTGGTAGGGGAATCATAAGATGGGAAGGTGAAGACTAAATTCATGAATTCCGCGATAGTCTTCTATCCACATTCTACAAGTTAATAATACACAGTCATTTATATCCCGAATCAGAAAATCATTCATCAAGGTATAAGAATAATAATTCCAACCCGACGACGATTATGCTAACGCCTATCTGCAAATGGGTCAGCGAACGGATCATCGTCAAATTTTGCTGGTGCAGGGGTAATAGGTTGTTTGGGCTGAATTGATGGGCCAACGGCAACGGGAAGATGGTCCCCTGAATCATCCGACACGGTCACATAATTCCTCCTCTTCGTCGATGTCCCAATATGCATTTCTTCATCCGAGCTTTCATAATCACTATAGTCCGACAGGGAGCCTCTCTTGTCCTCTTCAATACCCCTCCCCTGGGTGTCATCGTCCGTAACCGTCGTCGGCCTCATTGGCGGAGGCAAGTCGCGCGCATTGGAGTTCAAGTCTAGATCCGCAAGGTCTGGATGCAGGAGTATACCATACGGATCCTTGGATTTGTCCTTGCTGGACTCGTGCTGGTCGCCGTGGTCGACGTCGAATTGTTTTGCTCGTACAACCGCTGCATCGTTGTCGGCTTGAATCTGATTGAGCTCGTGGTCTGTGAGAGCTGCTTGTGCAACTCCAGAAGATAGAGCGGCAATGTCATCTGGTGTGATGAGTTGGGTATACGTATTCAATGCAGCCTCGAGACGTTCATGTGTTTCGATGAGGGTCCCTATGAGCTCTTCGTTCTCGACGAGCTGTCGTACCGTGTTAGTGAGACAGATTGATAAGATAGCGAGTGCACACACTTGAGTGTATCGCACAATGACTTTCTTTACGCTTTTCGCCTTTGTCACACAACTCTGCACTTCTCCGTTTGTCTCAAGAGTATCAGTTTCAAGGTTCACGCGCTGGATGACACGAATTTTGGAACAAAAAATACTTGATGGAGGTCCATAAACTCACCATGATTGCGTTGATCAGATTACTGGACGCTTGTGAAGCCTCGACAATGCTGTTCGTGACTTTCGCCCTATCCTGCGCAATTATCAGCTCTTGTCAGCCCTCCCGAATAATATTCACGTACCCTTTCAAAGTTGAATGACCTCCTCCGTCGTCGTTCCCCAGTCCTCTCTCTTTCCCTGGCCTCCCTCTCCTTCCTTTCTTTCTCTTCTTTTGCCTTTGCCTGCTTCTTGGGGTCGGCAGGATAGTCAGGGTGTCCAAGGTACGTCATCAATTCCTCATCTTTGAGTATATGCTTGTCCTTCTTGACTTGTCCGTATAATCCCGCAAATAGCGCCATATTCGGATCGCCCTTATATTGCTCTTGCCATGCGAGAAGAATTGTCGATAATCTCTTCTTGACTCGTTTATCGACGTAGGGATCGTTGAATACCGCTTTGACAACGTCAAGGAACTGGGAGTCCGAAAACGCAGCTAGAAACCCAGGTTCAATTGGTGGATTAGGTTCGGGTAATGTGGAGGACGTACGTTTCATCTTGACTGGCACGTTATCAAGTAACGATCGCATGATCTACTAGGACCCACATCCGTACATAATCAGTGATTCCGCGACATCTCCGGCTTCTCTGCCCCACGCAGAAGACTCACCACAATAGCCCTGTACTGTTGATGCGGTCCTCCATGCTTCATCTTCTTTCTTAGCGCCCTTGCTGCCTCCGTTGGTCTACATACCACAAATTACAAAACATATAAATCGGATCGCAGGGTCAAACTGGTTCTCACCCAGAAGCTTGTAAGTTTATCGCATCGACGAGCTCGAACACGCTGATCGGATGTATCTAAACACGTCGAACGGTGCGAGACGACTGCAGAGGAATGGACCTACCCTTCATACGATTCCTCTGCTGTGTGTGACGCGGTCATGATCTCGATCCAATCCGTTACTGACGACTGGCATGGTCCTCTCAGTTAGTTGTGATTCAATCTGGTGAAGTATGAGTACGAACATGTGGTTTCTCGCGACCGAAAGCCTGCTTCAAGTTGAATCCTGATATCGACATGGCAGTGTGTGAGCGAGGAAAAGCGCTGTATCCGAGGTTGTGACGCATGAGTAGTTTAAGTCCGTTATATTATGTAATGAAACGAAATAGCATACATACAACCAGGACCAGGTACAACAATGCTCAATGCTACTAGTATATAGAAATGCCCAGAACACAGATCACAGAGAAAACAGGAGAAGAAACACAAATACAGGAGTGTCTAGAAAGGAAGCCAGAATGTCCACTGTACGCAAATTCTTTGCATTCGTTTTGATCATCGTGTCGAAGGAGTGTCAATCATTGAGGCTCTGACAGCATTCAGACGCCTTCTTCAGTCGCTGTTGATCCGTTAGTAGCATCGTTTGTCGATCCTCCAGCAGCACCAGGCCCGGTTTGGAGGCTATTTGGATTGTTGACTACGCCTCTTGCGTGAGCCATGATCGTCGGCATCATAGAGGACATGTTGGCCGACTGTACACCCATACCGACGGGGCTTTCAAGATAAAGACGGATGAGAATCGTTTCAAGGGCAGCTACACTTGCACCTGGGTACTCAAAGTTTCGTGCATGGTCGCGGATCGATTGAAAGAGCGTAGCCATATTCTCCCACCGATCATTCGCTAGATTTAGGGAGACAGGAGCGAGAACTGGTTGAGGGGGAGGGGGAGGAGCAGGGAGATATGCAAGTTGCTGTGTCGCAGAAGTAGCATATGTATATGCCTGAGGAGATGCCACTGAATAGGAATTCTGAGAGGGCAGAGGTGCCAGCATCGACACAGCTGTCGAAAATGATGTTGAAGCAGATGGTGGAACTGATGATGGGGGTTGAGGCGACACGGTTGTTGATGGGGCACTAGATTGTTCACTCGTTACATTCGTTGCAGAGGAGCCAGGCTGAACTGAAGTCGTAACCAGGGTTGCGGCGTTTTCTTGGGGCTGTGTTTTGCTTTTCTCCTTTTCTGCCCTCATAGCGGTCTCTCTCCTCCCACGGCGCGTGTAAGGCAGATTGGCCAGGCCGATATCATGAGAGTGCTGTGAAATATCTAAGCTTTGATGAGGGCCACGTTGCTTGGCGAAAGCGGGATAAAAACATACAACATGCTCGCACTTGCTCCATATCGAAATACGTCTTGTAACTGATCGAAGCTGGACATCCTACTTCCAACTAAACGCCAGGGATATGAATCCGTGCCACGCTTCAGCACAAATCGACCCACCTTACGACTTGGAACCTTTCTGACACGTTCGGGGTGTTTCTTGATGTATTTCTTTCGTCCACTACGGGAGTGTCGCGCACACACGAGCTTGGTGTGATCTTTGAATCGCGGGGGGACAGCTTTGCTCCCATGAGTATCGCCCTGATGGGCTGTTAAGATCTGATAGTCCGAGGATAGCGAGGATGGCCAAACACACTTTCACGAATTCGCACATTGTTCGCTCCTCCTCGCTTTGTCGCCATTCGTTGAACTTCTGCAGATTGTCAAACACAAGCGTGTATCCATCATCCGCATCTCCTGATCCGTATGGCTGCTTTGTGTTCTGTTGGATCTGTGGCGGGGCTTGCTGCTGTGGGTGAGGCTGTTTCTTGAGACTGACAGAGAAAGTAGTGATGGGGTTCTCGATCTGGACAGGAAACTGGGACTGGCCCTGGACGGGCTGGGGTGGGACGTGCTGGGTCTGGTGCTGCTGGTGTTGTTGTTGGTGGTGGATAGGATGGATGTTCTGCTGGAGTGGCTGGTGCAGAGCAAGGTCCCCAAGACGGAAATGCTGGAAACTCATGCGAACGCAGGCCAATTCCAACGTATTTTTGCCCCGGACGTTGGATTTCCGGAGATAAAATGTGTCGCAGCAGATTTGTCCGCCTTTTTGGGATGAGATTGGCTCGATTTTCCCCAACTTCTCTCCACAAAGTCACACCAGTCACAGAAGTCACACTCCTTATGTAACGAATTTCATTCTCCTTCCACAGATCATGACATCCTCCCTCAGAAATTCCCTTCACCGCAGAAACCACAAGGAGCGCTCGCAGCTCGCCCACAGAACCAAGCTTGGTATCCTCGAGAAACATAAAGACTATGTCCAACGAGCGAGGGACTATCACTCCAAGCAGGACAGGCTGAATCGCCTCAGGCAAAAGGCTGCAGAACGCAACAAGGATGAATTCTACTTTTCTATGGCCAGAGAAAAGACCAGGGTACGGATATCTCCTGCTGTCATACTACGTGCTCATCGTGTAAAAGAGGGGTGTGCATGTCAAAGATAGAGGGAATGTTGCGCTACCAGTCGACATCGTCAAGGTTCTCAAAACGCAAGACGAAAACTACGTCCGAACGATGCGTGCATCGAACGCCAAGGCTTGTGAACTGTCATATTTATTGCTTTCCCTGTTTCTGATCTCCCTGTATCACTAGAAAATTGACAGCCTTAAACTCCAGCTAACCACGATGGCGGATCTCATAAAAGATCCCTTGGCCGAGGACGAGCAGGGTCTCGAGCAAGACGAACTGAAAATCCTTCGCGAATCTGGCATACTCCAAAGCTCCAGTAAGTCTTCTAGTAAACGAAAAACGGGCCATGTCGTCTTTGCCGAGTCGGCCGAGGAAGGTATATCGCTTCTTCCCTCATCTATATCAACTGTGGTTAACATGACTTTTCACACCTAGCACGGAAAATTGCCCAACAATCCCGCTCCAAGCGGCCCACGGCCGACAAGCTCTTAAGCCCCGATACCCAGCAATTAGACCTCGGTTGGAAATCTGATGAATCAAAACGCCAACGGAAGAAATCACCACATCCTCCACCAGCCAGTGTACCACAACCAGCAAACGCTAACGATGGTGATTTAGAAGTGGACGACCTGGATACGATCGATGGCGACCCCCAGCCGAAGGTCACGACAAAACGCCGCCTCCTGAAGGAACTCTCCGCACGACTACGCCGAGACACACAATTGCGTTATGCCCAGCGTGAATTTGAGATGCAACGGTTGCTGATGGGAAAGGGAGCGCGTGCAAAGATTGCTGGTGTGGAAAGAGTGAATGGGGACTCGGAATCAGAGGAAGGTGAAGACGAAATTGATGCACGGAAGGGCAGACGGCGAAATTCGGTCAAGCGAGTGGACGAGGAGTCTTACAAGCCTCGAGTTTACAAGTGGAAGATGGAACGCAAGCGGTGACGGCAACACGTGTATGCTATTGCGCGAACAGTTCCTTGCCATTACCACGACAGGTCCGAGATAACTCTAGATGTACAGGGGATGAAAGTATTAAATGAGCGCCAATGGATAGATGTGAGAAGATCGTCAAGTAACCATACGTGCAATTCAGCCCTTGCACCTCTAAACACGGTGGTAGCGTTGGCCTGTCGTATGCTACAGGAAGAGACACGGCCCCACAACTATCACAGTAACAACTGAGATCAGCGGCAAAATGGTCTCATGTGACAAACTCAATGCAGAAATGGCTCCATTGAGTGGACTACTGGATGATTGTGCGGAAGAAGACGGTGTTGAGCCTGACTGGACCGGGGTTGCAATAGGCTGAGCTGGGCTGTATTGCACATTATTGATGCGGGCTGCAACCTCAAACACACTACCCCCGCCGAATTCGTAGAACTGCAAAAGAAGAGCATCCCCGTTTATTCCAGGTTGGGCCAACGAAAGAAACTAGAGACTCACATCCACGAGTAAGAAGTTGGGCGGCTTGGAATGTTGTGCACTACAGGTGTCTACCTGTTCACCAAGTGACCCAGCACCTGATGCAGCATTCGTTTCGTTCAGCTTTTCGATGAATGGCACAGGATTTCCCAGGATGGTTTTGTCGAGGAAGTGATTAATGAGATACATCTCGCCAGCAGGATCGACGTTCTGACTTGTCCTGTTGATGTTGCAATTGAAAGCAGGATCGGTGACATCGAACTCGGTTTCCCAAACGTTGGTGAACTCTGTTTTCCATACATGAGATATTGCGCATGGTTGGGCAGAAGGATGCGCACCGTCAATGATGTAGGGGACTGAGCCATCTGCTTGATTGTCCATGAATGTTACAAGACGCTTTCCAGAGTCAATCATGCTTCCAAGAGTTGGCCAGGAACTAGCTGGGAGAGGAACAGACTCCGGAACGAAGGAGACGACGTCCAAGCCCACCATCTTAAAGATTTGGTCATATTGGGCGACAGGCAAGTTGTCGAAATTAACGATCAAGAGTGAAAGCACTGCAACCAGGATCAATCCTCTATTCGACCTTACACGACACTGATCTCCCGCACCTTCATTCGGATTTGCATTCAGCCAGTCTCTCACTGTCGAGGGCAACGGTCGACATCCGTTAAACAAATTGAGCTGTGTGACTAGAATGACGAACCTTGTCCCAGATAATCAGCGAGAGTTCCACCGTCATAAAGGGACTATTTTTCGAGTTAAAAACAACTCATCTCCACACCACTGATGTACTCACGCAAGTCGTGTGGCAGAGTCTTATGCCTCCATCCTGACTGTGTGCCTGCATCTGCAACATCCGAATGCCATCGTTTAGTTGTGTAGTGACTATGCAAGATTACGTCGCATGAGTTGCAAAGGCAGAAGCCAGGTAAACGCACTGTTCTGATCCTGATTGACAGCGACTGAAAGAGAATCATCCTGTTAGTGTTCCTTGTACTCACATTGAAGATACAAACTTACGATTGTTCGAGCCAACAGCATAGGAATCGTGAGCTCCGACAAAGGAGACCGATCCAAAACTCCTCTGGCAAAGTTCAGGGTGTCCATTGCATACAGTTGCACGGCGTCTGAGTCCCAAGCTTGTTCGTTGTGGCGCACCGATCACCGAAAGCGCCGATAGGAAAAGCACGAGAGAGAGTTGGGTAAGTAAATGTGTGGTTAGTGAGAGCCGCATGACCAGTGCGAGCTAATTGAGTAGCAAGATAGACTGTAAATAGCAAAAAGGAAAAGGGAAAGCAGAAGAAAACGAGGGGGGCGAGGAGAAGAAAGGATGGTGAGAGAGAAGAAAGAAGAAGGATTGATGTTTGTTGGACTCTGGAAAGAATAGCTCGTGCAGTGCCCGTCATTGTCACAACTAGTTGCCATATAATTAGATCAGAGGATGTCCCTGGGCGCCTAACCCTTCATTCTTGTGCTGTGAATAGGCACCCGCCCTCGTTGACTCCTCAGTGGGTCAAGCAGCAAACACAGGTGCGCTGTGTGGCTGGATATGTCGACTTCGTCAAAACACCAGCAGTGGCCATCTAGCTGATGTCGATCACCGCAGCAGACTCGTGCTGATCTCTCTGATCTTATGATCTGCTCAGCATTGCCACGATCGCTACTGTGTCTATCGCGTTCTACGGGCATGGGGAACACTGAATAAATCAGTTATATATACGAACAACATTTGCCGAACCTGTATACGTGAGTTCCCCCAATATTCGTACGACACTCGACCACCCCCAAACTTTTTTTTTTTCATCATATTACAGTCCCAAGGGCTTTTCCCTATGACGGACTTTCTCTAGATACGATGTACAGAAGTAGTCTACAGGGCACCCCCAAACTTGAGCAGTCTGACAGAAGCTCGTTTGGGCTCTCAGGGAATGGAACGCTGCGGGCATTTCAGAGAAGAACGAGTATTTACCAGGCGGACGTTCAGTTTCGCGACTGCCAAATCAACTCAATCAAGTAGCGGCATCACCGGTACCACGGTACCCACGATTCGGTGCAAGACCCTTGTACCTCGAACACCATGGCCCGCGTTATCCTCGTCACAGGATGCTCAGCTGGCGGCATCGGCTATGCTCTGTGGGTTGGCCCATCACTTCGCAAGACTAACTAACTATAGCACTCAACGTCGTCATAGGGCGCGAGAATACGCGAACCAGGGGTGTACCGTCTACGCAACGTCTCGCAGAGTTGAGACGATACCCGACTTCAGCAATCCTAGGGTCCATAAGCTTGTTTTGGATGTGACCAGCGACGAAAATGTGCGGAATGTCGTCCAGGAGATCTTGGATAAGGAAGGAAGGATTGATGTTGTGGTTAACAATGCGGGTGCCATATGCCCAGGTACATTCCTCCAAGAGTGGTCGCGGTTTTGAAAGTGCCATTGCGGCTCACACGCATTCGCCATGTAGGGCCTCTGATAGACAATTCGCTGGATTTCGTCAGGCAAACTTTCGAGACCAACACCTTTGCTATACTCCGCGTCGCCCAAGCTGTGATACCGGAGATGGCCAAACGCAAAGAAGGTGTTATTGTCAATATCGGTTCAATAGTCGGCGAGGTGTACGTGTTTTCGTTTCTGCATCCGAAGGATACATCCTCAATCCACCAGTCCTACCCCATGGAATGGTATTTATTGCGCCTCGAAGGCGGCAGTAAACTCCATCAGTCACGTCCTTTCCATGGAATGCAGGCCTCTTGGAATCAAAGTCTTCCACGTAGCACCGGCGGCAGTGAAATCTAACATTGCCGATACTGCTGCCAGCAAGTTCTCACTCCCGGCGAACTCCTTATACAAATCGTATCTAGCGAACATTATGGATCGCATCTATTCCAGCCAAGGTCCTAACTCCATGCCCACAGAGTTCTTCGCGAAACGCGTTGTTGCAAAATCACTGCAGAAGAACCCTCCCTTGTACATGTGTCTTGGTGGCAATTCGTTGCTACTGACCATCTTGACTTGGCTACCCAGAGCAGTGGTGTTAGGAATCATGTGGAAGCGGTACTCCAAGAAGCTCTAACTGCTGTGCACGTGTGCCAAGCAAATATATACCAGGAAACGCTCTGATCTGCTAGATGTGCATGTATTACACCTTGGTTTCCGAGGGTTGAGCCTGCGGGTATCCGATGGATGGCTGAAGCTTATTAACTATATCATTGACCCCGGTCAACAATTGTCGTAGATGCACCCCTTGGAAGGTCGATACGCTCGCAAGCATCCACAGGAGCTGGAGCTTGAAGAGACGCTCTGCACTTTCGTCTCACGAGGGAAGTTCTCTCACCAAATATTGAGCGCACCCCCTCTCTCCGCTCCGCCCCGATTAAAGTCCACTGGACGAGAACATGAGACTAACACTCACGAGATATAAAATTGTCCGAGACCTCCACGAGCTTCCGAAATCAAGATCGCACAGGAAAGACGGACTTTAGTAGTCAAGTTTGACAAAAATTGATCTCAGCGGCGAAGTTGGCTGCCAACTGGTGTATCACCGCCGGGAAGAAGCCCTCGTCTACCAAAAGATAGACAGTTATCCCAAGGTTTGCTGCCATTTTGATCTGGTGAGAATGGATAATCGCAGGAGATTCACCACGTGGTTGAGAAGCGTGAACATACCAAATCAAACCAACGCAGTCCAACAGCTGTGCGGCGCGTTCAACATCCAGCTCACTCACTGCTTTCCACACTCACTGCTTCTCGTTCGTCATGTCGCGATATCCTGATTATCTTTCGCCTAACATAACCCCAACAAAACCCGGTAGCGGGTTCTCAAAGTCCCAGAAATCACGTGCGAGACGGGAACCATCTGGCGTATTTTCGTTGTTCCAGCCCGCCCAAATTCAACAGTTCAAGGAAGCATTTCAGCTGATCGATCACGATAAGGACGGCTGGGTTAGTGAAGGAGACTTGAAGGAGATTTTCTCGAGTTTAGGTAAGATATGGTAGAAAGCTAATCCGGGTCCAGCTAATTTTGTTATTTTGAAGGCATTACACCATCTAAGAAAATGATGGACGAACTGTTGAACTCACGACCTGGCGGTCAATCGCGCGGAGATGTCTTTGGTGGCAATCCCGATTCAAACGACCGTGGAGTCAACTTTACAATGTTCCTAACCATGATGAGTGAACGTCTGTGGGAATTTGATGTCGAGTCGGAGCTTTTGGAGGCGTTTGAGTCATTTGATGAAAACGATTCGGGTGTTGTTAAGGTCGATGAAATGAAGAAATGGCTAAGTGAAGTCGGGGAAAGGATGGACACTTGGGAGGTATGCCGATCCCTTTCCCGACCCTAAGTGATCAGGGAACTCAAACGATACCCACCTAGATTGATAGGTTCCTCAAAGGGCCTTTCACGGATCGACAAGGGAACTTTAACTATCGTGAATGGGTCAAGGTACTGCGGGTGAACGAAGAGAACGAGGAAAGTCAGCAACAACAGTTCTGACCATTCCTTGGCTACTCCCTTTCGATCATAACGGCCTTCCGTACACCCAGAACACTACCCCTACCCCATACTCTGACTTGTAACGGCCCTCCTCATCTCCTGGTACTCGTGGCATGTCCCAAGATCTCAGTCTCTAGGCCTCTGGACTTCTCGAGCTTCTCGAACTTCTCGTTTCATTGGTATGCATCAGCCAAGGCGCAATATACCCTTGTTGCGATGGGCACGGCACTCTTGGATCTGTACTGAGTACTCTATTATCTCCAGGATGCCCTTATATCAGTATAGCCAATTTGATCGTATCCCAATGGCATTCTTTGTAAAAACCTTTGAACGCAACCGTTTTGATGGACTTGTCGGTGGCACAGATTCTAGACCCACACAAAATCTCTTGGCCCGTTTATCTTCACACTGCTTGTTGGAGGGTACGCCTTCACCTGGATGGGTAGGACTTTCAATGAATGCCTCGCGTTATCACTGGGAGCTCCCGATATCTTCACGGGAAGAATGGTAAATGAGCTCCGAAAAACAAACCGGCAGTCCGGTACTAACACCTTTTGACAGGGGCAAAGTCTGCAACGAGTTCTTATGAGAAGGAACATGATACTTGGCGGGCTCCACTACCTCAATTTCGCTGGAGGTACAGTGCCAAGATTTCTTATGGGCACAGACGCTCGAAGTATTTTCTACACATCAAAAGTCTCTTGGCCAATTTATCATCACACAGGGGCCCAGGTTCTCGCCAAGAAGATATACAATGTGAACAGAGCTTGTGCGGAGATAATCTCGACATCCTGACAATGTTGTCAACATCGAATTTACACGCTCCTGTACGTTGTTCCAGGAATCAGGCGCTCCCGTTATGCTCCACCAGGAACACACCGTCTATCAAGTTCCCAGGACGCATCCTCCCATGTCGCTTTTTCTTGGCGCTCGACAAACGCTCCGAAGCTTCTGACAAGTTCCGTGAGCGAGGACAAACTTAACAGCCGTTTCTCTTTCTCTTTTCTTTGGCCGGTTGTGCCTGGACACTGATCAATTCCAGGCTGTGTCGGTTATATGACCATACGGGTCAACTGTGTTCACCCCCTGGAGCAGATGGGACAGACGAGTATCGGACCAAATCTCGAAGTCGCTGTTCTTGTAGGATATGACTTCACGTCAAATGGAAGAAATGTGGGGTATGGCTAGGACCGATGACGAGAAAACAAATACACTCTGAATAGATGCCAAGCCGGGTCATACAAGATAAACGTAATTGGTTGGCACTCGACACTCAGATCTTGCCAAGAAGAAGTCGTGAAATAATACGGATCGGCCCCACTGCCACCAGGAAGTGAGACGAAATCTCGATAATTCCGCTCGCTTAGCTGTATTTGAGTACTCGTGTTGGTCAAGTCAGGTTCGCAGTTGATGTGTCACTGTACGGGTTACTCGTTTTGTCGGGACTCCGAGAAACGCTGAAAGGCTTGGGTTTGACGTAAGTTGGGTGCCTACTCAAGGAATCGAGATGCATTCCTCCGTCTGAAGATGACGGCAAGGAAGGATTGGTTCTTGAGCTTGGCGATGGCTTTCTGGATATCACCGCTTGTGAAGGAGGTCTATTTGCCATTCCAGTAGCAGGTGCTTTCCTGTTTGAAACAGTGAGCTCCAGAATTGAATTGGCAGTCTCGGTATAGGTGAGAGGGTTGGCTGCAAGGGGGGAAATTTTGTAAAGCTGCGGAGTTGGTGGCGTTAGGCACTCTGGGACACAAGAATACTTGGATGGGATAAGGGCTCGAGTCCATCTAAGGATGGTTTCATTTATTTGAACTTAAAAGTCCGCATGCAGGGGCTGGGTTGGAGTGTTGGTAACGAAAATGATAGATTACGATAGGCGTTACTCGCGCAGATACAGTTCGTTCAGCTGAGAACCCCTTTTCCGCAGTGACCCTCTATCTGAAGGACATTGAATAAAATGGGCGTTATACACGTTTCCTAACCAGTGCTTCAACTACTCCGCCGACACTAACCCCCGACTGACTAGCATGTTCAGCCACTTGCTTCGACCATGGGACACATATCACCAGAAGTTGCTGCGGAGTATTAGTCCCGTCGTTGTATCAATTTAGTCAACTGGGCTACAACAGCACCACACAATTGTGTTGCACCATGTGTATCCTGGATAGTCATCAGCCCCAAAAAAAAGAGGTCCGAGTAGAGAGACAGGAGTGGAATGGAATGGAATCAGTTTAGTTGACTACGTTAGGAGACCACAACAGGGGAAGACCTGGAATTAATGTGATCCCAGGATGATACAGGGTCCTTCCCGTTCCGTACACCGTGACTATCTGGGAAATCAATCGTCCTAGGGCTGCAATCATATGCTTGGCGGTCTATGTCTGTGTTTGTGGGCTTGGCCAAACTTCTTGGCAGCGCCGAGCCAAGATTTGTTCGGCTTGGCGCCATTTTAGGAAAGATGGCTTGGCGACAAGAATGCCAAGCCCGAATTGTACAAGCATTTGATGGGGAGATTATGTGGCGGCCCAGCCAACCGGCTCGTGACCTGAACGAAGTAGCCTATGGACCTTTGCTATCGATGGTTTGTTGTGTTCCTAGTTTTTCCGTGCTGGGAATGTGTGCAAGGAAGAATACGGAAGGGGCAGCGTTTCTCCTGCGACTCCTTGTGCATGCTTCTTTTGTGAGATTTTCTTGGGTCCCTTGGAGATTGATCGAGGATTTTTAATCACGCTGGGGACGTCGGGGAATAATGTAGACGCTCGGTTTGGGCTTGGCGTGCCCAAGGGGCACTGCAGTATAGCTGGGTTGGACCGTCCTCTCCGTCGATCTAATCCTCCTAGGTTCTTCTACCCCCGAGCATCGCTTTTGTTGAAGTGTGTGAGAATACATGCGCTTCGGAGCGATGTTCAGGCAATTTGATGAGGCTCATGCGACCAGGTTCGAACCCGACGGCAAGGTGGATTGTGCCGCGGGCTTGAGAAATAAACGTTGGTTTGAATGATAACTTAAATTTGCTGTGCTCTCATGTATTATAGGAATCGCCTTGACATGATTACTACATTTTTAACAATATATCGGTTGGAGTATCGGTCTTGAAGAAGATGCTTTTGGCTGTGTGCAGGGCGGACCGAGTGACTACCGCAGATGACTTGTGCTGATTTGCCAAGCAATATGGGTAAACCGTAACACCAGCTCTTTGACTGGCCCATGACGGGTTGACCCATGGGACCGATACAAGAGGGAGTGGAACAAGGGTGTGTATTTGACCTCATGACCAGACCGACGAGGTAGTTGCTGCGGAGTGGTCCGCTGTAGACATGGCCGGGGATCAAATGGAAAGGAGCTTGGCACGGCCGGGGTGGGAGGAGACGGGTGGGAGGGGGTTACGTAAGGGGGAGTTGCGTATATAGCGGGATTTGTTGGCAGCGAAAGGCTTGGCGAGGGTCGATCGAGAGCTGGCGTCTGCGCTGGCTTGGCACCTCCCTCCATAAAACATCTCCATGCCCCACAACTCCCTCCCCTTTCTCTCCCTGCCACTCCGCACCATGTCGTCTCCCACCGCCACCACCTCAGAGAAACCCCTCCATGCCCTCCCACGTCCCCCCTCGCCCTCTCTCCCCCTCGAAGACACAAAGCCCGACGTCGGGACACACAAGTGCCTCTGGGTCGGCTGTGGACACTATTTTTCCGACCCCGAGACTCTCTATAACCACCTTTGCAACGACCACATTGGCCGCAAGAGCACCAATAATCTCTGTCTTACCTGCAAGTGGAAGGACTGTGGCACTACCTGCGCAAAGCGCGATCACATCACCAGCCATCTACGAGGTCCGTGTCTTGTCCGTCGACCACCCCCCCTTGTTCACTCATTCCCTCCTTATCTCAGTCCATACCCCACTCAAGCCTCACGTCTGCGAAGTTCGTCCCATGATCCCTCTTACATAACGCTGTCCGCTTATCTTTGTCTCCAGATCTGTAAAAAGTCCTTCAAGCGTCCTCAGGACCTGAAGAAGCACGAAAAGATTCACACAGAGGAACATCATATGCAACATAAACATTCCAAAGCTATTACTGTTATGGACCCCCTTTATGTGCAGAGGGTGCGCGGGGACTCGGCTCCTCGGATTTCGGACAATAAGCCTCTGATTCCTTCCAAGTCCCCATCCGCCAATCTCGCTCTCAGGCCCTCCGTTCCTCGCTCGAAACCCCATTCTGCTGCGTCAGATGGTACCAATCAGTTTTACTTCATTAATCCCACCGTTTGCTAAGAAGTTCTTCCTTTGCTAGGTCATTATGGTGTCCTACCCACACCTTCACCAGAACTGGCTCATCCTTCCGCTCACCCCCACCATCCTTCACACGACATGTTCGTGCCTAATCAGTCCATGTCCTCGTGGGAGGTCTCCAGGTCCGAAGGTCCTCCTGCATCCCTCGGCTCGAAGCGGTCACATGATTATGGCTCCGGAGTCGACGATTTTTTTACCGATATGAAAAAGCGACGTGTCAACCCCTCCTATGATCCTCGTGAGTCTGAGATATAGTGCGTCATTCTCATGACCTCCTGGCTCAGATGTCCCTCAGGTATGGCTGAACGTTTGAACGATATTGCCTATAGTCAGCATGGTCCAGTGACAGGAACATCCGCAAACTTCAATCCTCGTTCGGTCTCTCTCGATATCCGTACTCCTGAAGAACTTGCTGCGGTCAATGAATTTCTCGTCACCCTTGGCCGAGACGTTTCCAATAGCGTCCGCCACAGCTCCCATTCCCATTCTAGCCTCTCACCAAATTACTTTGATGCAGCCAATCTTAGTCAACTGGGTCTGACTGGAATGCCCGGTCTACCGGGATCGGATGACTTCTCGGGCGATCAACCCTATCAATACCCCAACGGTTCATACTCGTCTAGATCGGCTTCCGTTCCAGGGCCTTATCCCAACGTTTATCCTGCTATGGAAGCCCCAATGAAGTACAGCGGGAATTATGCTCCGGGTCGTCGTCCATCTGTGCAGTATCAGGGTTCGTACCGTTCGCATTATCAACATCCTACACCCCCATTGGATGGCGGATCTCCGCATTCAACCGTCTCGACGCCCGTCACAACCACTCCACCCCAGGTCTCTCTGTCAGTTCCAGACTTTGACTTCCAAAGAACCATGGGAATCCCCCATGTCGCGCAACTTGCACCACCGGACTATCCTCCAAAGTTGATGCGAACAATGGTTGGACTCAAGAGCGTACCCTCGACAGATCGCCCTGCGCCCATTGAGCCTCGTCTACCGCTGGCTTCAGGAAGCAGGACCGAGCCGAGTTCCAACAACTATAAACTGACATTGATATCCAAACCAGGTTCTCTGTATCCCCTTCTTACCTCTGGTGATAAGCGGGTCACTCTACCTCCCCTGAACACAATCTACCGATCGCCTTCACCTCCCTCTCCCACACCCCGTCATCCCTATTCTCGCGAGTCAACGCCTTCGACGGATTCCTCACCTGGTCCAAGGCACACCGTTCTGCCTAGCTTCAACTCAATTACCTCGCCTGCTTTCCCACCGCGTGAGTCTGAGGATCAACTGGCAAACGATGTTGGCCAGATGGATCTGGAGAAGCAGAATCGCATCTCTATTGGGCAGAGGAAGAGACATGCGGAGCTAATACTGGATCTCCTGGTCAAGGTCAATGGAAACTACAAGCGCAAGTATGGTCAGTCGAGGGCACTGCCACCATTGACCGTGCCTGCGAAGTTGACCAGAGATGTGGAGATGACTGCTGCGTGAGAGGCTCACGCTCTACTATTATTACGTTGGAAAATGATCGACTCAGCATTTTTTTGGACTGAATATAGAGAGGACTCGCAGGATTAGTTGCTACGTTTTATGAGTCGGTTACTCCTTATTCTGTTCTTGTATTTCTTGACCATTGATATATTAAACTCCCTTTTGTTGCCCTCAGCTCTTTTTCTCAACTCAACCTACCCATATTGATGGTTCCTCATATTTACCCCTTTTTATTTATATAGTCGTTAAACATATTCATTTTCTCTCATGCACCTCCAATTTATTCACTAAATACACTCGTATACGGGCTTAGTAATGATAGATCCAGATGTTTCTATTACTGGCATGACTGAAAGCTAAAGAAAGTACTCATAAATGCCATAAGGTCTATTGTTGTACAGTGGATTGAAAATATAGCTTCGTGAAGAAGCGGGATAGTCGGAAATACATTGCTCGAATGCCCATGTCCAAAAATCGGAAGCCCAACCACGCGTCTGGATAAGTGAGATAACGGGGAAAAGAAGGAAGCGAAGCCTATTCGGAAGAGTGGCGCAAGGAATATTCTACCATCTTTGTACGTTCCCACTTGATGATTCATCCGCGTTTCAACGTCAGCTTGATCTTCGGAGCAGACGCGGTAGAGGAAGAAGGCGTCCCGGGTGCCAACATATTGCCGCCATCGTCATCCATTGCTAACATAGGAGGGCTCGTAGCCAATGGCGATGGTACCGCAGCGGTGAACCCGAACGATGATAGGCTACTTCCCCCAACCGGAGGTCCGCGATTGAAACCCAAGTTTGTTAATCCGGGAGCCGTGGGCGGAGTTGGACTCGTCGCAGAGGCTGAGGGTGTTAGAGGGGGTGGGACTGTTCCACTGTTGAATTCGGCCCAGCGAGGACATTTACGGTTCGTTTCTAAAAGGTGTGAACATTAGTTCCGTGACCGCTTGTTGTACGACAATAGGACGATATTCAGAGTCGCGGTAAAAATAGAACCATAGATAAGGGTGAAGTAAAAATAGGCACGGGATGAGTTGGGTAAAGCGGCGAGGGAAAAAGAACGAGAGGCGTTCAGGGAGTTCTGATTGTAGATGTACTAGCGACTGTGGAGGGAGAAGTAACTTACTCATATGACCCATTTGACCGCAATGACCGCAACGCCGCTGCAGTTACACATGTCAGCACCCCTAATCTCAGAAATAATTTGAAAACAGAATGCACATACTGTTGTATCGGGTTTCATGGGCCGGTCAAGCTGCATGGGAGTGCCACCCTCCTTAACAATCTTTGCATTCTTTCGATGAAGCCGTCTTTCTTGATTCTTCTTCATCCTTGCGATTGCCTCTTCCAACCTGCGAATGATGGTCAAGAAATGCCGCATAACGTGAGCGGTTCATTCTTACCTCTTCTTGGCTCGTTTGTCCTTGTCGATGTCACCTGTTGGCGCCAGACTGTCGGCTAGAGTCTGTTCTTCCTCAATCGCTTGACGACTACGAACGTAAGCACGAATAACGGCAGGATCCCGCACTATCTCAGTTCTCCACTGCCCATCAGTCTGTTTTCGCCCAGGGTTGGTGCTGCTAGAATAAAGAAACCCAATATAATCAAACTTACAAGCCTTTTGATCCGCAAGATTTTACGTCCGCCATCTGGACCAAGACTGCCTTCCCGATCGTGCTCCAACGAAGCGCCCCGACTAAATGCGGGTGAGGGTTGCCTAGAAGGTGCAACAGGAGCTATTGCTGTGCTAAAAGTTAGATCCTGTCAAAGACGTAGGCAGTGTCGCACCCTCTTTATGCCTCGCAACGTCTGCGTCAGTAAGTTGAGGTTCATTTTTACGGCTGAGCGAATCAAACTGGGCTTTCCATATACGCTCTATTTCCGACTTGTAGATTTGCTGCTGCTCGGCAACGTTATACCGGTGTGCAGACTTTGGTCTATTCTCCGCCTCAGCTGGTTTGAGAACAAGGCGTTAGATAGAAGATGGTGTGACCGATGGGACTAACCGAGTTTTTGCTCGTAGTCCTCGCCGGCCTTGATGAAAATATCTTTCATTGAGATCCGAATGAAACTGAAGGCTTCGCCTCGGCCGGTGGGATCACCTTCTCCATGAAGCCGCAGCATGGCTTTGGCTTGGGTGGCGAATAAGAAGTTCTTCGTCGTTATCCATGGGGCTAGCTGTTGTTCAACAGACAACTTAGATTCATCACCGTCGGCTACGTCGGTAGTCATGCTATAACCTGCATCCTGTAGATGACGCTGGCCGACTTGCATGCTCTCTGTCAAAACAACCTGCTCTGGGAAGACCATTTTGAGCATCTCCGCATCTGAGGGAATTGGTACTGTCAGCTTCAGCCGCCAGAACCCTTGATGGGGTCCCCTTCGGTGATATTCCATAAACTCCTAAAATCGATGTCCTTAGGATGAAACCACGGTCATCGGTCATGATCCACACACTTTTAGACGCTGTCGCATTTGCAGTTCGTTTTGGTCGGGGAAGTATTTCATGAGCCTAGATATTTTCAGACGCTCGCCTGGACTTTTCTTAAGCAGCTTGAAAGCGATTATTTGCAACCGATATTTAATAGTATTGGTAATTTTTCGTGAATGAGGGCCAGGGACTTCGGTGACCGGGTACGTTTGACCGATGACGAAGAGATTTTTGATTTCTCGAATGTAGTACTTAGAGTCGCCTTTCGCAGTATTCCTGTAGAATGACATTCACGCGTACGGCCGTCGAAACAGACGGACGGCTTACCTGACCACGAGGAAATCGGTGGAGTATGGTTTGTGGCGGAAGAGCGGTGCTCGAACAAGGTTGTTGTAGAGAGCCGGAATGGTCTGGCTAGGATAGACGTAACCGAATTTCATGAACGGCGATTCATCTTGTGGCTCGAGGACGAATGGAACACCTAGGTCGGCCTGGAGGGTGTCAATGATGCTCCACTGAACAGGAATGAATGGTGCTACCTTGGGTATGTGTTCATCTTTTTCATCCTTCTTGCGATAGTAATTCACAAGGGCACTTCCCATGCCGAAATTCGATATTATCGGAGGATGTTCTTCCTGGATAGAGATCAGGAAGATCCACCTAAGCGCAGCACAGAAACTTACCGAGTACTCCCATAGGACGAAATTGCTTGTATCACGCAGGCTGAGATCACTAGTTCTGTGTAAACTTTCTCCGACATTGCCGCCTTTTCCGAGCTTTCGGCCGGATTTGTCCTTTTTCTTCTTTGCGGTGCGGACTTTGCTGAAGCGGATTTCAATGTTGGCCGGGAACTGCAGTGCTGGGCGATGGAAGGAACGGGCTTCTTGCTTTGATAGACGCGTTTTGAACTGTGCTCGAGGGGTGAGGGAACTAGCGATCGAAGGAAAGCGAGAATTGTGCTTACAAAAGGTAGTTGCAACTTTTGTGCAGGATAAGCATGCTCCACGACTAGCTGTCCAAACGTCTGCCGCACACGGTGGCGTCCACCATCTTTTGCCACTTCGTAAAAATGATCATTAGACAGGTTGAATTTATCCTTGCTTTGGGCTGCGTCCGCTCTTAGCCGCTTGCGAGGTCGAACGGTTTCCGCTACGAATGGATGATGAACAGTCTTCTCTAGGACACATACTTCTGTTACTCACTAGACCGCTCCTCAGGAACGATATCATCTTCGTGATTGAACTCAAGTTGCGTGAAATCCTTAAATGGTACATTTGGGCCCCAGATAATGCATTTGGTCCACGTTCCGGACTCGAGGTTTTTGTTGGCCGGGGTAGTCAAACTCGTTTCGGGTACCACACGTTCTGCGTCCATGTCAATATCGTCAGGGTCATACATGATCTGATCCTCCCAGTTGGAGAGTAACACAAGGTCAAAGGTACGGTCGTGGAGTGGTAAGAGGACCGGAACATTTGATTTTTCGCGCTCCTATGCAAAGCTTCAATAAGTCGAGAAGAGATGGAGAAATAAGGTCACACCTCTATTGCTTTTTGAAGATCGATGTCTATGCTTCCCGCAGTAACAACTTCTTCTACTCGCTTGTTTTCCACTTGCCGTTTGGTATCACCTACGACTGCATCCAAGAACCCCTTGGGCGGGTCCTTTTTCCGAGGATAACTTGTTTCAACTAGGCAAAGAGCGTGTTAGCTCTTCCAGAACGTACCGCAGTCGGTCGCACGCACCAAGGTAATGACGCTTCCCCAGACGAGATTTCCTTGCTGTATTTCCTTTCAAGATTTCGGTAAAATCAAGGATCTTGTTCTTGTCATATGACGGAAACAATTCGTAAACGCTCTTCGGTCGCTCGACAAGTCGTTTAATGATACGAGTCCGTTTCTGTTTCAGCTGAAACGCAGGTGACATAACCTCCTTCTTCACCAAAGTCGGGTCTCGCTCTGCCTCTTCCTTCATCTCCTTGTCAATCTCTGTTTCCCAATCTTCGCCCTGTTCAGCACCAATGGCTCCATCTTCCCACTTGTCGTTGTATATCTGAGTTGAGGTGAGAGTAGGGATACCAGATATTCCCAGTTGGTTTGAGAGGTTCGTCCCAGCTGGAAGCTGCAAACCATCGAGGACGTGGTTGAGCGAGAAACCGGTGAGGGCAGAGATGGCATCACTCTCGTCTTGCGACGACATAAGCTGTATGCTGGGGTTGTACAACTTACTCAGGTGGTGGTACTGTGGTGCATATATGTGATGTGTAAGCAAGGATAAACAAGACATAAATAGACCACCATTAAACGCGTCCCTTCGATCCACACGCGAATGTGCACAGTGCAGCCATGGAGAAAATGGAAAAGGACCTGAGCAGCAAGTTGGAGGTATTTTCCAGTATTTCCCCGTCAGTCGCTTAGTTCACGTCCCCATCACCAGGATTTTCGCAAGAAGGTCACCCAGGCTGGTGAAGAGATCGTCTTCCGCCAATTCCCAAACAAGGCGAGTATATCTTTCTTCTTCGATGCCTGGGTTGCTAATGCAACGCAGATACTGTGATCTCTTTAGCTATTACCCTTGTGAAGCCACTCATGTGCAAACCATAGCGAACTCACAGACCTCATTCAGTCGACAAAGAGCCCAGACTCTCCCTTCCATAGCTTAAACGCTCTCCATACCACAGATACGGCTGTCTATCCCCCTCTCCCCCTGCCATCTACAACCATAGAGCCGCAGGCCAAGAAGCGGAAACTCGAGAATGGGACGGCGAGCGCAGATACAACTCCCATATCCTCGGATACGAAATACACCAGCCTAGCCAGTCGTGTCCTCGCCAACCAGCATATGGTAGAGCAAGTACACGGAATCATCAAGAAGCAGTCCGAAGATCTTGCCTATCTTGTCGTTCGTAGCCCTGATTATACCCGCCATGCCACAATTGCCGAAGTTACACTTTATTGCTTTTAGGATCAAGTCAAATTATGGGTGACGCTTACATTGCCAAAGTAAATCATTCCAGAACTTGTATGATACTTTTACTGACCTTTATAGGATTGAAGAGTATGATTTTTGCTAACCCTTGCGTTTGTACTGAATACCCACCCCAGCGGTGACAATTTTGGTGAGAGCTCTGCTTAGCCGACTACACTCTGCTATTGACACCCCTGTCAAGGTGTCCAAATACAGGAAGGTGCGCTCTTCCGTAGTTGCGAATGGTCCGAGGAGCACACTATCCACCTTTACTAGAGGTTCTTGGCGAGTTGCATCGTGCACAGGAAAGTGCATACAACATCCGTGATGCAACGAGGCAGGACTATACCGCAAGAGCTAAGCTTTGTTCAAAGCTCATCAAGTACCCCAATATCGAGGACTACAAGGTCAGTTTTTCTCTTATCTACCAAAACGAACCTGACCCACGTCTATCCAGCTGGCACTAGTAGAACATGACGATAGACAGCTTTACCTCGCTCGGCAACATATACACGATCTCCGTAACGTCTACGCAGTTTTAACAGATCTAATCCACAAGAACATCTCCAAGGTAAGCCCCACAAGACATGCATGCTATCATCAACCTTTCAACCCCTCCAACCCAAGATACGCGCACCCAAAGCCAACAATAGCGTTGGTTTATACTAGGTGGATATTGTTTTGAATATATTGAACCCATCCGACGCCGTACTGACGACGGTTCCTGGTATTTGAGGATGCCAATGCACCTCCTTGATATCCTTTTGACCCTGGTGGACAAAGAGCAGTTGGGGAGGAACCTCTTTCCCTTCGATATCATCCATCCCCGTTTCTTCGGTGTCTTGTTCCACTGCTAAATCCCAAAGCGTCACCTGATCATCAGCACCGGATGCAGCAAAGATCGAATCCTCGGTTGGATGCCATTCGATCGATGTTATGGGTTGATTGTGCCACATGAAGTGAGCTACCGGTGTTGGGTCTGGGTCTCCGGAGCTAGACGATGATATCAGATGATACGCAAGATAATAAGATCGATCCCCTACCCTTTTTTCTTGACGTTTCTCAGATCCCAGGTTTTGATTCCTCCCTCGTCACCACCACTGACGAGGAGATAAGTTGTTGTACGATTCCAACTGATAACGTTTACGTCGCTCTCATGGGCGTGTGTGATACCTGCCACGCTCTTGCGTCCTTTCGAGCGCACATCCCAAATTTGAATGCTTTGATCCGCAGAGCAAGACGCGAAGACGGTTGGTTCTGATGGGCTCCACTGGATATCCTCGACACTTGATGTGTGTGATAGGAAAGGCTGGGAAAGGGCATTAAATCCAGAAGGTGTCGAGGTTGTCAGATAGATTTTGGAGTGGATGTCACCCGTCAGTAGCCGAAGGGAGGATGGACCAGATGATGCCCAATCCATTGCAAAACCCTCTGCACGACCATGTGAGTTGACGGTGAACACAGGCGTTTGTGCTTGTGCCCTGTTGTACGTATAGCCAGGCACCTCAAGGGCTTCAATTAATGCTCTGACATTCCAGATATGAACCTTGCCAGTTTCTGCCCATGTTGCAACATGATAAGGCTGGGAAACAGGAGGTAGTGGGCTGCCGGCAGGTAGAGGCTGGGCTCGTGTCCGGTTCACGCCACCGAAGTGGGGTATTGACTTGTACTCAAGGACAGGATCTTCATCGAGGGCGTCATCGTCGTCATCTTCATCCTCCTCATCGGAGTCGGCTGTAATTTCAATCAGGAGGTGTGACGCCACCCGCAAAGAGAAAGGGACGTACCCCCATCCTTTTGTGTCTTATGCAAAGAGCTCAATTTATAAACAGTGAGCTCATTGTTTTTTGCGGTGTCCGCCTGTGTACCACCGACGATGTAAGCAGTTGCGGGATACCTCTGCCGCTCGTCGCCAAAGTCGTCCCGAAGAATGTCGAAAGATAAACACGGCCAGTTCACGCTCAGCGGATGTCGCATGATATAGACCGAATCATCTGGTTCAAGAATTTCATCCTTCCCCAGGACATGGTGACCGGGGATGAAAACTTGAGGTGCAGGTTGTGGTTCTTCGGACTCTTCGATCGCAGGTAGCACCTCGTCCACCTCCATTCCTACAAGAGGAGATTAGCATATGACTTGTTCACATCTCTTCAAGCGCACCATCTTCATCCTGAGCTTCAGCATCTACTACATCCCCATCACTCTCAATCTCATCTTCCCAAGCGTCCTCGAACTCTCCCATCTCATCGATCGCCACATTCTCTCTCTTCTGGCCACTGCCAGAAGCTTTTGGAAAGGGTTCTCCGGTACTTGCAGAGGGTTCAACCTCGGTCACGGCGCGTTTTAACATAGATAAATGATATTCGACGAGATTCCCATCAAAGCGATGAGATTTGCGAAAAAAAGGTTTGGAGATCAAGTTCTCACGTGATGGCTTTTGAATTTGAATCTGGAAGAGTCACGACCCTGCAGGCTGCCGGCCACCTCCTGACGCGATTGGGAAATTTCGAGTGATGCTATAAAGTCTTGACTACTCCCCCGACTGACCCCTACTCCTTCATCCAACTTCAATGGCTACCACCATCCAGCTTCATGAAGAGTGAGCATTTTCCCGTCCCGGGGGGCATCCATCTGATATACGATCACTCATGAGCTTTAAATATGTCGGAGCGGCTCTCATTTCCACTGTCTGGGTCCTGATGGGCCAAGGTTTCATGGTCGGGAGGTATAGGAAACGTGCCGGAATCATGTACCCCCAGAGTAAGCACCAGTCATGCACGCTAAATGCGTCTCGCTAATGGGAAGGATAGTGTATGCCGAAAGGACCGAGGCTGAGGCAAGCAATGACGCACGGCTCTTCAATTGTGCCCAACGTATTTTTAACGCCTACCGTATCGTCGCCAGTCTTACTCACTACCCCTCAGGTGCTCATCAGAATACCCTTGAGAATATCCCAATCATTTGGGCAACGTCAGTTTGGCTTTGGTCATCTTCATATTTGCATGTCTTACATCCATACCACGTCAGGACTTTGGTCGTTGGTTCCCAGATGCCCGTTCTTGCAGCCTCAGTCTGCGGTTTGTGGTCCCTGTCTCGTATCTCCTACGCCATAGGCTACACCAGTGGTGATCCCGGAAAGGTGTGCCTTGGTCCTATGACAACATGGGCTATTCATGGACCACATTTTCAAGCGCTTGACTCCCCTTCATGCTGCCGGAAGTTTAGGCTCTCTCGGTAAGTGCTCGAAGCTGCTGGTGACTTTGAGCACAGTGTTGATCTACGTTGGTCAGGTCTGACACTTACTGCCACTTCTTACGCTGTTCGTTGGGTCTGGCAAGGTGTTCTTGCGAAGCTTGGCCATTGAGTCAAGTTTCGCCTTATTGATAGCAGTGGGCCGATCATTCGTCCGGGGCTACCTTCCCAATTTATTATGTGACGCTACTGGAACCTCATTTAAACACTTAACTTTCGGCGTTGCAGTGTTTCCCAAACTCTCGTAACTGTAGCTCTGTGGTGAGTCCATACGGATGCGATGCACCTCACTTCAGGCTCGGAAATGCTAATGGGGTGGAAACCCTGGCCCTAAGTAAAATGGTGCTCTTGTGTCTTCCATTCACAACGTGGGGACGGCGGCTTGCAAAGTTCTACTGGTTGGAATATATTGGCCAGAACTCGGCCAGTCTATGACCCGCGTTTGCAGCATTCTTCCCAAGGTCCCAACCCCACATCAAGGGGTGCACTAGGATCTTATGAAGCGGGAGCCGTAACCCGGATGACAGTGACGAAAAAAACGAAAGCATTGACGAAAAACCGCGTCGTCATGCTCGAGACAACCCTACAGAGAAAGAAATGACGAGGGAAGCCTATTGAAAGCCAGCGTTCCACTTCAATGGGGTTTCAGGTTTCGGGCCGGGTTGTCCCTTTATACCAATAAGCACTCATCTCGGGTATGAGGGGATATGAAAGCCATTTGACCAGGCCAGAAACTCTAAAAATCATTGAATTGGACATCCGCCCCGGCGCCGAAGAGTTTGTTTGTCTAGTCGGATTCTTGACAGAGCACTTTAACTTCCAGGCTCACATACAGTATCTGTGTGTGCGTCGTCATCGAAATATGACTCGGTGTGGGCTAAGCTAGTCCCTAATGACGGGGTAGTCAGAACGTCAAGGTGTGAGAGACCACGGCCTGCCGAAATTCCTAGCTCACGATCCGCGTAAAGGCGTCAATTTGCGGAACCCTGCAATCAATCTTAACCCTACAAGATACCACCACTTCATGATAGCGCTGCGATCTCCATTTCCATTGGGCTCTCAGTACTAATACGCACCTTGTGCTGCGTGATTCTATGGGAGCACAAGCGCGATGGTGCACAATTTCGAAAGGTCTTATGGCCGGCGTAGTATTCGGCAGCCTCTGGCCGCTGCCGCAGTTACCGTGCTTGAATACCAAGCCAAGTGCGCAGACATACGTACTTCTCGAGATCGACAGGTGTTATTTTTGGCTACACATGTAGGAGTATATATATTCCAGAATTCCAGGACGATCAAACAACCAGAAATTTCTCTTCAACTCTCTCAACACGATTGACCATGCACGCTACAGCTGGTGTCATCATTCCTCCCGAGTGCGCGACTTGTAGCTCAACCTTGACCGGGAGTGTCGTTAACACTAACATTCCAGGTATAAATATGTCCTCTCCAGCCTCCTAACAATACCTTGGCTCCTGCTCGGCCAGCACATAATGGTCGGAAGGTTCAGAAACAAGGCTGGGATCGCCTATCCTCAAAGTAAGGCCCGCAGCGGACCCGCGTTGGGACGGAGAATTGATTTGTTCCGCAGTGTATGCCGAGAAAGCCGAGGTTGAGGCGTCTCGAGATGCCCATCTCTTCAATTGTGCTCAACGTACGCGCCGGGATTATTCTTGCAGGATGCTATAACTATCACTGCAGGTGCTCACCAAAACACACTTGAGATTCTTCCGGTTATCCTAATCACGTAGGTCCACCACGCGAATTTCGCTAGTAAATTCCCCCATGTAACCACCCAACTTTGAAAAAGAGTGCTTGTTTCAGGCATCAACTTTCCTAGATTCTCTGCAATTACGTTGCTGGTTTTCTTTGCCTCAAGGATTGTATACAGTGTGGGATACGTCACTGGTGACCCGAGCAAGGTATGTTCTCCGATGGATCAATGTTACAAGGGTACTGACAGACCTTGTTTTGAAGCGGAGTGGAATTTTGTATCGTATGGCAACCTTGTGTGTGATGGGTATGTGTCCTGGTTGTTGTAGGAATTTAGGTCTTTCTGACAGGTGACGTTTTTAGGTTTGTTGGTTGTCAACAGCTATATTGCTGCTCGCTGGGTCTTGGAGGGTATCTGATCTCGGGTGCTTGTTGGAGCTAGTCGTTGTCAGTAGCTTAGTCGAGTGCTATGTTGTTATTTGATCATGACCCAAGCCGGATTGCAACGCAGTGGCCGCGGAAGCCGTTAGACCCAAAGTCTCCGCTTTCGCGCCAAAGTAACCTTGTGTATCCATTTGTGCCGTATCTTGCCCCAGGGACATGAGGAGTCAGCTAGGCCGAGGAGATCTGGGAATGGATCGTGGAGAGGATGAGTCGATAGTCTGAGCAGAGATATACTCCGGTCGGTGGAGGGCCGGCTCTGGACGGGGTGTGCAGAGGCGTGTGAAAGTGATATATGGCTGCAGTGTACGATGAGGGTGCAGAGAGGCGAGAGAAGCCGGTGATTGGTCGTCCCACCTCCCTTCGCCCTCCACCCACTGCCGTCCATGCCCAAAGTGCCCCTTCGTCCGTCTCTTCCAACATCCTCCTCAGAGTTCGCCCTTCCCTCCTCGTCCTCCAGCCCTCTCGCATCCTCTTCCTCCTTGACCCTCGACGATCCCTCCTTTCTCCTCTCCAGATTCCGTCGCCCCAGTCTCTTGTCTCAGAAAAGTGCCCTATTTGGTGAAGGCCGCCTCCACAGTCCCCTCGCTTCATCCTTCACCCCATACACTCACTCGCGACGCCGTAGTCGCAATGCCTCCTTCTCTCTAACGGAGGACTCTTACGAAAGCGACAGGGAGCGCATGATTACAGACTCTCCTACCTCAGGCAATAACACACCACCTTTCAAAGCTAATGATAGTGGTGAGGAGGAGCTGAATTCTGCCAAACCCGGTTCCTCAGTCCACAGAGTCCCACCACTCACACCCCCTCGCCGCAGATCGTCCACCAGCATGGATGGGCAAGAGAGCTATGGTCTCGTTACCACCTCCGGGAAACGCATCACGCTTCCTGTACGTGCTCTTGAATTCCGGCGTTGCAGTGGAGGGAAACTCAGTTTGGCTCCCTTGCAGCTAAAGGCACCCCGTATACTCGGTCTTTTGGCTGAATCGCGCCCGGAAGAGGATGAAGTCAAATCCGAGGCCGCTTTTCAGCGCCTCATTACCTCTTGTTCCGAGCTACCCCTCCAGCCTCGAACCCCCCGCGCGGCGACAGATCGCGGCCGGTATCCTGAGGAAGCTGTCCATGAAGAAACTCAGAGAGAAGATACCCCAAGCGATGATGAAGAAGCCGACGGCACCGAGGAGCCGTTTGCCTTTTCCACGCCTGGAGGAAGTGAGCCGATTAACATTCAAAAGCCACTGACCCCAGCTGGGAGCGTCAATGGCGATGGAATGATTATGAGCGTCTCAGAGACATCATCCGATTCGAATGCGATGGAGGTCGACATGGTAAGCGCCCTACCTGCTATTTATAACCAGGGTGATCCTATCTGAACACTTGATTATAACAGCCTTTTGGATCACCCTCGATGTCCTCTATGATGTCAACACCTATAACTCAGTGGCGGTATACACCACCCCCAACTGCTGCCAGTGCGATGCGATCGAACAAGCGCAAATGTGCGTTTATCACGGATTTCTATCTCCATAAGCTCATGCCTTTGTAGTCGATGACCGATTTGACCCATATCCAACAAGTACCAAACGGCGCGCTGTATCTCCTGCAATCCTCGAGCAGAATCAGCGAACACCACTGGGTAGAGGAAACAGTTCACGGTTACCTATCGCCGTGCCCATCAGCATTCCTGGGTCGCAAGTGAACTCTGCCTGTTCATCGCCAACAATTTCAGGAAGTTACCCGCGGTTTCCCAGTTCTGTCAGTGCTATGTCGTCTAGCCCAACTATGCGTTCCAGTATGGCCCTTGCAAGTCCTATACTAAGGCCTCTGATACGGAGAAGAGAAGGCGAAGAGAAGGAAATCGAAGGTGCTGGAGAGGCTGTGAACAGTTTGACATTGGGATAAGGGTTTACTGATCTTGGCGTTCTTGCTTTTCTTTCGACTTCTTTCTCCCTTGTCTGTGCCGTGGGCTTGCTGTATTACCCTGGCGTTATTGATTCGCTTGCCAGTCCCACGTAATGAGGGGTATAGCATTAGTATACTCCGCTGAAGTTCTAGAATTTCTTGACCCCACTGACTTCCTGATATCGGTTATTAACGCTCTGATCATTGTATATTACTCGCATACTTAACCTCCGACTGCCATCATCACGTGCGCGAAATTTACTCTAGACTCCTGGAAATCATAACCGGGTTGTTGACCTTTCAATACCAGCGATACCTCCACTCAGCCGCAGCGGGAAACTCCTGATCTCGCTACGTTGTATCTGTCATTAGGGTGACTCCTCGCCTCACCTCAGCCGCACCGTTTGCTGTGCACCACAGTGGATTGACGGACGCTGGTCGTTGTTCATTCTACGTCTCAAATCACAACGCAGTACACAGGCTAGTCTATCTGTGGACGCCTTCACACACACGCGCTCCAAATCACACTACTCTGAACCCCTAACCTCCAGTACCGAAGTCACTAAATCAGAAACAGGGTTATATATTCGGACGATACCTGCTGTTTCCGATCCATCCGTTGAACAAGAGAGGAAAGGAGAAAGCATCCGCGGATTCACACGTTACTTCGGTGTCAAGACACAGGCATTATATATAACGAGAGAAGAACGTGGTTCATGATGATCGACACGACGAGCACTACCACCACCTCCCTCCATACGCCCCCTACTCCATCGAAAAACACGGGTTCCCAACAACCAAAGTTGACCAAGAAACAAAAGAAGGCGCTTGCCTTCCGGGGTAAATCCAAGTCCACCAAATCTCAACTCAAAAACGATCACGATGAACAAGAACTCGGTCAAATGGCGGATCTTCATGGCCCTCTCGTGGAAAAGTCGAGTCGCACTCGCAATGCGAGCGCTGCAGTTCAAGTGGCAGAAGTGGAGAGGAAGAACGCAGAGAGCACCAAGAGAAGACATAAGGAGACAGGTGCGAGCGAGGAGGGGGCTCATGATGTCGTTTCGTCGCAGCAGAAGCGCAAACGGATCAGCGGGGAGGGGAATGAGCAACTTGGTGGGAACCATAACACGCGGCACAGCAACCAAAGCAGGAAACGGAAGTGGGAACAGTGGGATGAGGGGGTTGAAGGGATCGAAGACGGGATCACAGAGAAAAAAAGTTGTGACAAGAAACGGAAAAGAGAGAAAGTTGAGTTTGGAGTGGATGGTGCCGAAGAGGAAAGTGAGGGCGAGGAAATGAATGTAGGAGAGGGAGAGGGGAAGAAGGGGAAGGGGAGGGATAAGACCAGGCTTATTTTGTTCATCGGTACGTCGTTGATCACCTTTATCGACAAGAGGTTAAATAGCCTACAGGCAATCTCAAGTATACCACTTCAGTTGACACAATCAAAGAACACTTTTCAGCATGTGGTGGGTCCTAATCTCCCTTTGGGACCCACCGTTCATTGACTTTCGCTCTCTCCTCTATAGATTCACCACCAGAAGTCCGCCTCCTCACGCCAAAAGGATCCTCAGCTGGTAAAATAACAAGTAAATCCAAGGGCTGTGCATTCCTCGAATTCACAAACCGTACTGGACTCCAACAAGCGCTTAAACTGCATCACTCGATGCTCGAGGGCCGAATGATCAATGTTGAATTGACCGCGGGTGGAGGTGGAAAGGGTGAAAAGAGGATGGAGAAACTTAGGGAGAGGAATAAAGCCCTTCTGGGTCAATGGGTGAGGATTTTGGCCCGGCTCTCCCTCTTGTGAGTGATCTTGATAACTTGCTTTATAGAAGAAAAAGGTCGAAAAGAAAGACTCGAAAGCTGGCTCATTACCCTCCAGGCCTGATAAACCTCAACGTTACTCCGCGACTTCTGGCATTGAGCAGTCTTCTCCTGAGAAGCAACGGACATGGACAGTAGGCGATGTAGCAGAGGATGAAGTTCATAGAGGGGGAAAGAAACACAAAAAGGCCGAACGGACTCGTGGTTCTCGGAAGTTGAAGCTCAGGGATTGGGCAACTGGCGTCAATGCTATACCCGTTGGCTGAGAACTTCTGGACTTTTTTTCTTTTTTCGTTTCTTGTAGATGCACTGTTACTGGTTAGGCATTGGTCCGATTGGTTCGTCCATGTACTTGTACCCGACCTGCGATATGTTTTGCTCGCCTAATCTCCTGCCTGCTACCGGGTATATACTCGGCAATCAATGCGCGTATGTATTACGGTCCATATCAATAAAAAGAATATGCGAGAATCCCTGTATAATAATAAACATGTGGAAGTGAACGAATAGAGAAGCGCCAACAGCGATCACGAAACCAGGATGAAAATGAGGAACTGTGGTCGAGGACGTCAGTTGACATTTGGATGTTAGAAAAATGGTGGGGGACTTACAAAGACAATTAGGACCCCAAACATTTTCATCATCAGCCACCGATTACTCATCATGCTCGCCAAGTACTTCGAGAGCTCTCCATGTGCAGCATTTATATTGCCTTCAATATCGATTACGTTTTCGTCGATTCGTTGAACCGTTTCTCGTTGCTCAGCGACCATGTTGGCAAGCTGAGTGAATATCTGACCAAGTTCGGCAATGGTGGTTTCGATGGACTCGATAGCGTTGGAGCGTTGTTGGATATACGAGTCCTGTAAAGAAGCGGTGTCATAAACTAGTATAAGCGCTGAAAGAGAGAAAAGACACACCTGCTGTTCGACCAACTGCATCTGCATAAACGCTCCGGCATTCCCGTTCGCACCTTCGCCTTCTTCTGCCGAAGTCAGATCGAGAGCGAGCTCATCGTTTTTGGGTGTCGCTCGGCCTTTGCCCTTGAAGTCAAAACGGCTCGAAGTGCCGTCGCCCATTGGGTCGTTTCTAGAGGAGTTGTATAGTACTGAATCCGGAGCGTGTATAAGCATTTTGCTAGACACTGTGACGAAGGACAAACGCACTAGAGGGTGCTTGTGTGGCCGCTGATGTGGCAGTGTACATAAACTGTTCTGTCCGTGTTTTTGATTCTTTCATGTTCTGTGGTATATTGTGTCAGAGAGTGACAACAGGAGATGTATTGAACACACCTGCGTCCGTACTTCCAGCACATCCTTGAAGGTCACGCTCGTATTCGCAAGCTTGCTCTGCAATAGCATCACAACATTACTTGTATGCTCTTCTACTTGCTTGCTCTCCATCGATGAACCGCTGGTGTTGCGCTGTTTTACGTATGCCTGAAGAGAGGCAATTTGCTTATTTATATGGGCAATATCTTGCTTTATGATGTACGTCAGTTCCTATTGGTTCGAGATGAGTAGCGCTGAGATGCATGGAGATAGTGGACGGACGCTAATTTCCACAGGACGATCGTCGAACAGGGTTTTCCGCTTTGCAACTGCGGGTAAGGAGGTATAAGAAGTCTTGTGGAGGAACTGAAAACGTCGAAAACACACGCTGGGCGAGTTTGTTGAGTTTGAGGGTGGTGTTGCTAATATCCTTTCCAATGCCAGAGGCCATACGGGAGAACTCGCTCTTGGTAGCGGATCTGTCTCTGTGGAGAAGACGCTGCTTGGATTCTATGCCGCGAGAGACTGAGCGGTGGCGGATGGAGTCTACACATGCCTTGAATTCGTTTGTACGGTCCTGAACAGGCATTGTGGGGGTATTCTGAAGAGCAGGTACGGTGGAGAAAACAAGGCATTGCGATGCAGGACAGCCATTGTGAACGTGGCGCACGTGATATGGCGCGCCTCGTCTTGGTCCAACGCGCCTCCAGCCCGGAGAGACGTAGACGGTGCAGGGTGGCCCCCAGATAATCCTGCACAGACAGAGAATTCCAGAAGCCTTTCATGTCCAGCCGTTCGTCCCTGCTGCTGCACGCCGTCACCTCCAGACCTCTTCAGTCCCGGCCTTATATAACCCGGCCATTTGCTCGCCCGTCCCCCATTCCCCTCCACCGCCCCTTCCCCCCTTCCCTTTCACACCCTCTGGCCATGTACCACGCAAAGCCTCAGCCCCCTGCCCCCTCCAAAGTTCTCATTTTCGGTGCAGGAAACTTCGGCTCCTGTCTTGCTTCTCATCTCGGAGACTCCCAGCATGATGTTTATATGTGGGCTAGAGAAGAGAGCATCATTACACACTTCAACAAATACCACCGCAATCCCGTTTACCTCAAGGAACATGTGTTCCCCAAAAATATCACCGCCGTTGGGCCTGCCCTTCCTTCGGAGGAATTTATGGGGGATATGGATGTGCTGCTATTTGCCATTCCCACTCAATTCCTGAGGTACGCCTGCCCCCCCTTTCGTTCCAAGTCGTCTGACGTCAATTCAGGGAAAATCTGCGCATTCTTCACCCGAAACTTGATCCCGACAACATGCCGCTCATGATATTCGTTAACAAGGGCATCGAGATTGGCTCCCATGCGCTCACTCTCGAAATCATCACAGATACCTGCGGACCGGAGATTGCCAAGGCTGCGACTTTCATCGTGAGTGTTGTCCCGCACACGTGCAGAGCAAGGCGCCATAGTCACATTCTACAGTCCGGACCTTCTTTTGCCAAAGAAAGTGAGTTAGTCATTTTCCCGTCGCGCGGCCCCCGGCCTAACTTATTTTTGCTTTCTTTCAGTTGTTGACAGGCAACCAACATCCGTTTCTGTTGCTTCATTCACCGAAGCCGAGGCAAGCAAAGCCGCAGCGCTCTTCCACCAACCCCACTTTAGATGGTAAGTAACTTTATTAATACTCTCGCCCTCAGCTGCCTGACGGCTGCATCAAGTTACACCAATGGAGACCCTATTGGTATCGAGCTATCCGGTGCCCTGAAGAACGTGTATGCGATTGCCGCTGGTATGTCCGACGGCCTAGGCTTCCAAAACAACACCCGTGCTAGTTCGTACTGCATTTTTCTCTGTGGATCCCTGCAAACAGCGCTGATGGCCTGTACAGTGATCATCACTAGAGGCCTGGCTGAGCTGACTTGTATTGGGACGGCATATGGCGCTTCACCGTTAACCTTCCTAGGCCTCGCCGGTGTTGGGGATTTGTTCCTGACGTGCAGTTCACCCAACAGTCGTAATTACACTGTTGGGTACCGACTCGGACGGGGAGAGTCGCTAGATGAGATTATGAAAACGCTAGGCAGTGTAGCTGAGGGTGTTTCAACTGCCAAGGGAGCCAAGACAATAATCGATGGCCTAGGTGTCAGGGCGCCGATCGCTACCTCGGTATGTTCAAGCTATATTTCACGAGTTGGGGTTTACTGACGAGAACAGGTTTATGACGTATTGTACAACGGTGCGCAGTTTATTGGTTGGAGCGAGAGGACGTTGACTAAATTAGCGATCACGGGAACAGGCAAGGATACCCGCTTGGCAGTTCGTGAGCTCATGGAACTACCACCCTCCAAAGAGCTCGAGCTTCCTCCGACGGCAGGCAAACCTGCCCGTCAGCTCCTGCGAAAACTGGGCATGGAGGTGGATTCGCCGGTGCCACAGGTGAGTGCATCTGATATCGAGAGAAATACAACGATGCGATTGATTGAATCAGTGGCAGACGGTGGAAGCCAGGCCGTAGGACGGTATAGACACTAGACTGCATTCTTGTGACACTGGGTACTGTACTGTACGTCGCATAATACATGGACTGGCGGAGAACGGTGCGGCGGCCGGAGCTCGGTCGGCACCCGGAGTGACGTTGGACGGCTTATGAAGCGAGATCGATCTGGAAAAGGCGCACGGTGGCATTTTTTTTTTAATTTTTCTGCAAACTTTTCCGAAAGCTCCGGTCTGAACAAATCTTGTCGCTGGCCTGCGCTCATCTGCCTCTCCCTCCGCTTCTTCCCATACTTCCCCTCTCCCATCCACCACCCATCCAACCATGGCCCATGTCCTGCTCAAGGCCGCCTCGGAGGGCAACCTCCCCGTCCTCAACGATCTACTCACCAACGTGAATCCACTCGACATTGAGGCCAAAGGTTCGTCGTCTCCCATCCCCATCTCCACATCCTTCTCACACTTCCCGCCTTCACCACAGACGACTCTGGCTCCACTCCACTTATCGAGGCTGTCAGAAATCGTCATGTCGACGTCATTCGCGCTCTCCTTGACAAAGGCATGTCCCCGTCTTTCCTCTCACACGATGTTGACTGATTAGCTCCCAAACTCAGGTGCAGACCCGTCTAATGGCTCTCCGGAGCAGTACACTGCAGACCAGCTCATTCTGGACCTACTCGCTCAAGCAAAAAACAAGTCGTTGCCGGATGGCGTTCCCGCCTCTGAACCGACCTATCCACAGGACGGTAACAATGACTCACAAAAGACCTACTATCCTCCACCTCCCCCAGAAGCATATCCTTATTATCCCATCATCAATCCCTCACTTTCGACTGTCCCAGATGGAGGTGTCTTTTACCCACCTCCCCCACCCCAGGTTATGGGTGAAGGTCACTCGCCTGGAGGTCTGAATCATCTTCCTCCTCCCGAAGTGGCTCGTTTGATCCCGTGCAGGTACTTCCCTGCTTGTCGTTATGGTCCCTCGTGTATTTTCGCCCATCCGCCTCAAGGATATTATCCTGGTGGAGGTCCTCCCCCTACACAGTATCCTCCATACGAGCCTATGACCGCTCCTCCTTACCCTCCCAACTACTACCCACCACCCAACTTCCAGCATCCCAATGGCCCCCACCCAATGACACCAATTTCCCCGCCACCTGGCCCTCCTCACATGGTCCATGGCAGGTCACCTTCGGAAGTTATGTCACCGACTCAGGGCCCTTTCAGTCCGAATGGAATCCCACCTCCAGTTCCGTATGGGCCCATGTCACCCTCAGCCTACCCTCATTCTACACCAATGCCGGTTCCTCTCTCTGTTCCCCCCCTGCCGCCCCTCCACCACCAACCTCAGCCTCAAATTCCGCCTGCCGGACCTCAATCGCCTACTAATTTTACACCCACACCGACGGGCCCTTTCAACGTGCAACAGGACGGCCCCGGTATTTACCCCTCTCAACAACCACCATTGCAGAATGGGAACATAAATTTCCCGCCGGAGGTTGATGGCATGCCAAAACCTGCTCAGCCCGTACTCGAAAGCTTTCATAACAGTGCCCCGCCCGTCCACAGTCGCGATGGATCCATGCATGCTCGCCGAGGTAGTCGACGTGCTTCGTTTGGCAAACCTAAGCCTCCCTGTCTCTTCTTTCCCGCTGGACGGTGTAAAAATGGGTATGTGATTCCCCGATATAGACCAACTTCCTTTTTTGCCAACATGTCTTCCAAAAATGCTCTTGAACCTCCACAACTGATTTTTGAATTCTGATTACCCAGCGACGAGTGTCGATTCCCACACGTAATGCCTGATGGTACTACTGCACCCACAACGCATCATGGACCTTACTACGGAGGAAGGGGAGGTGGACCCAGGCAGCCACGTGGTCATGCTCTGCCAAACGGCCACGGTCATAATAACGGTCATGGCAGTGGTCTGGAAGAAAAGTTCAACAATCTGAACATTCGAGATGTGAGGGATCTGCCTTAGCGCTCTTTTTTCCTTTATGTACCCCATGTATTGATTATATGGTTTGTATTCAGGAATCTCAGACACAGCAGCAAAACGGTGTCGAAAAACCCTTGAATGCCACCAATGACAATGGCAATGTTTTCAATGGCGTCGGCGGTCGTCCACGTTTCTCTCAGGGCGGCAAACCCCATCACCACCATCCACACCACAGCTTGAACCCTCACTTTAACCACTATAATGGGAAGATGCAAAAACCTCCGGTGCAGGCGCCGACGAAGCAACGTGTACCCAATGCTGATGAATTCCCTGTCTTGGTGGGGACCATCACACCACCTTCAAGGAGTCCCTTGACCGGGAGCGGACCAACTGCTGCCCAGATATTGCAGGCCCCTGCTCCTATGAAAAAGGAAGTTTTTTCCTTCGTCAACGGCACTGGTAAGGAACCGAGCAGCACTCGCGGCACCCCTGACTATCCTCGATCGCCTGCCACGTCAACAAAGGTACGTGTTCCAAATTGAAAATACCAACATGTGGCTGACCTTCGGACCGAATATAGGACTCTCCAAAAGCTGAAGTTAATGGAGTCGTCGACAATTGTGCGCCTTCTGAGCCACCTGTGAACAAGCTTGCCGTCTCATTTGCAGCCGTAGCTACCGCAGCAGCCGCGTCGGGAGCCTCAGATATTGCAAAGGAGGTCTCCGTATCTGCTTAGGTCCTCTTTCCTGGCCTGGGTTTCGGATTGTTTCCTTTGTTCGTGATGAACCCTGAACTCTTGCTTGATTGCCTCCCTGTTGATCTTTTTGTCGCTATCGATGCTTTTATTTCTTCTTCTCTCCTCTTTCCTCATCATATCTAACAACCCTCCGCTCGCTCCTTGGTGCTTGCTATCCATCACCGACACTTTACGTCTCTCGGTGTATTTTATCCCTTCCCCAAAAAGGTCCCTTCTATCCATTGATTCCAGCCTGGACATAGGCACGGACTACTATTTCCTTCTTCCCCCTTTGCTACCCCCACCACCCCAGACGCTTCCTATCTTCGTTAGGTGCAACCGTTTACATCCTCCTGCATCCTTACCCTCCACGCACTGCTTGCATTTCTCAGTCCATTCATCGTTCCCTGATCACACCTTGATGTTCTCTTTTGGGTTGTCTGGCTTTTTTCTCTCGTTTTTATGGGCGTTTTGTTCCTTTTTGATTTATATTACTCTTTGTTCGGTTTTCTGTCTTGTCTTTTTTTCTTTTTTCCTCGAAAGCACTACTATAGCTTACTACTACTACTACGATTACTACTGCTACACCCACATACACATTCAAACGCTGTCGACATCACCGTCACTACCAACACCATGACTCTCAGCACACGCTTAAATACACACACCCCGCTCCGCATTCCTCTCTACTATCTCACACTCTAGCATAAAACTGTCCCTTCTCTCGATATTCCATCTCTCCCTCATTTTCTTATGTTTGCCTTCCCCGTCTGTTTATGCATCGGTTTTTTTTCGCCTCGTACGTGCTACGCAGATAGAGGTTCTGCAGTCTAGCTTTGTGTTCTTTCTTGTCTGTTACGCCCACTTGGGTGGCGTTACATGTATGTATGTTTCGATGGTGTGTCCCCCCTCCGTAGCTTAGGAACACCACTCTCTATATGATTAAATCCAAATGTGCATTTGCGGAACAAATTACGGACATGGATTCACACTGACAAGTCTACACGCCGAGTGGAAACTATGCATAACTCTCCGAGCCCTACAGCTGACCCGAACTTTACCCGCTTTCGTAGCACTCGCTCCGGAAAGACGAGCTGGACTGTAGACAGACCACGATTAGTCCGAGCTCGCATAGCGAAACACTTGGCGACATGATTGAGAAGACGGATATATACAATGCCATACTTCGTTTACACTCCACAAGAGATTTCTACTTTGTGTCCACATTTGCTTATTTCGAACCAAAACATAAATTCCATATTCCATATTCCTAACCGCACCAGCCTATCCTTCCTTTAGGTTTTGTTCATACAGGAGAAGACCACGCTTGCAGGTTTTTCATCTCAACACCTACATCCGTCGTAACCATCCCGATCTCATACACCTTTGCCTTGTTCCCAGCCTCCTGGCCCTCCCTTCCAAGCAACTCCTTAACAGTCCTTACATCCCTTGGATTCACAATCAGAACCATACCAATCCCATTATTAAATGTCCTAGCCATTTCCAAAGCATCAACCACACCCTCGCGTTTCAACCATTGGAACAAGGGTGGGTAAGGCCAAGCACCGGCGTCAATATAACATCCGAGGTTTTTGGGTAAAGCACGAGGGATATTTTCGATGAACCCGCCACCGGTGATGTGTGACATCGCCTTGATGAGACCACGTTTGGCGATGGGTAGGACTTGAGGGACATAGATTCGTGTGGGCTCGAGAAGGGCTCTGCCTAATGTGATGGTGGAAGTGGAGATGGATTGGGCAGAAGGGGAAGGTGGATGAGGGTCGGTGGATGATGCAACGGTGATGGTTGGGTTTTCCCAAGGACATGGAGAGGAGTATGTATACTGGGAACGGGCAATAATTTTACGAACGAGAGAGAATCCGTTGGAGTGTATACCAGCGGAGGAAAGCCCAAGGAGTATATCACCCTCTTGGATGGCTTGGGTTCGAGGAAGGAGCAGGCTGCGTTCAACGGCACCCGCTGAAAACCCTGCGAGATCATAGTCACCTGCAAGGATGGTAGGATTGTGTCAATAAACGACCCAGGGGGAGAGCTGGGAGTGATAGATAACCTTCTTGGTACATCCCTGGCATTTCTGCAGTTTCCCCGCCAACGAGAGCACATCCTGCTTGACGGCATCCTTCAGCTATGCCCTTGATGACCTCGGTAGCAATTCCAACGTCGAGTCTGCTACACCCATAATAATCGAGAAAGTATAATGGTTCTGCTCCTTGGACCAGCAGATCATTCACAGACATAGCAACAAGATCGATACCTGCACCCCAGAATTATGAAACACTATTCAAGGAGAAAGCAAAACTGACGACATACCCACGAGATCATGTACACCAGCTTCGACAGCAACCCTCAGCTTCGTACCTACACCATCTGTCCCACTCACAAGCAGCGGGTCTTGGTACCCGATGGCTTTCAAATCGAACACACCGCCGAATCCACCAATTTCAGCATTTGCCCCTGGGCGACGGGTAGCACGGACGTAGGGTTTGATCGCTTCAACAAGAGCATTTCCGGCGTCGACTGAGACGCCCGCTTGGGCATATGTGAGTGCGGTTTGGTCAGTTGAAGATGCGGTTTTCGCTTCGGGAGTGAGTGCGCTAGAGTGATAGAGTTAGAATGGAAAACGAAAAATGCGGGAAGAGTATACCGGTGAGCGATGTCACGCCGGAAGGTCTTTCCCTCGAATTTAATGGTTTCAACACCTCCGTAGGCATATTGGAGAGCCTTTTCGAGCGTGGGTGCATATGCGGAAACTACGAGGACGCGCCCACCGGTGGTGTATATCCTGTCTTTGACTTCTTTAGTTCCAGCATGGAAGATGTGGACTGTGCCAAGTAGACTCCAATCAGGTTGTATATGTAGATGAGAGGAGAGGAGAGCACACAGTCATAAGGAACGCGAGTGAATGTGACTTCTTTGTTTTTTTCATAGTCTCCGGGGTAACCCGCAGATGCCAGAACAACTGAGACTACATAGCCGGGTTTGAACCTGATATCGATGGAGTCCAGATGGTGCTCAGCGCAGGCCTATAGTAGTAAAATTTGAATGGGGCGGCATTGTTAGTGGGATATACTGACGTGAAGTATGGCAGCCAAGTCAGTCTTGTCGTCTAGGAGAAGCAGTAGGGCTTCGGTTTCGGGATCGCCAAAGCGGACGTTATATTCGAGGACTTTGGGTCCTGAATTTGTGAGGATGAAGCCGGTGAAGAGCATTCCAACGAACGGATAGCCTACGGACCATCTCGTGAGGAAGATCGACTGAACAGCAGAGCTATCTAACCTTCACGACGCATGCCATCAATTGTGGGACGCAGGGCCTCTTTGATGATGCGGTTTATCACCTCTGGGGTAGCAACTGGTGCAGGGGCATATGCACCCATACCACCAGTGTTAAGGCCTGTGTCCCCTTCACCAATACGCTTGTGGTCCTGAGCGGGGGGAAGGGGTACGATCGAGTAACCATCAGAAAAAGCAAGGATGGAGATTTCTGGGCCTTGGAGATATTCCTCAATAACGACCTCATTTCCTACATCGATATGAGCCTGGAAGAATAAGATACGAATTTTTTTGAGGGCGGACCTGCGCTGCCAAACGCACGGTTGACCATGATCTCCTTCAGCCCTGCGAGGGCTTCTTCTTCGGTTTCTGGAATGAGGACACCTTTTCCAGCAGCGAGTCCGCTTGCTTTGAGGACGACGCGATGACCGCATGTTTTGATGTACTCTGACGCGTTTTCGAATTGGTTGGAGCCGAAGATTTTGAATTTGGCAGTGGGGATGTTGTGACGGCTCATGAAATCCTTAGAAAAGGCTTTGGAGCCTTCCATCCTTGCGGCGAGAACATTAGGACCGAAGACGGGGATGCCGACTGGGAGTCTTTTTTATAAGATGAGAGTTGGTATGAGTTCTGTAGGACAATTCACCATTACGGAAGTGGATTTCGATACCGTCGACCAGGGGTTGTTCAGGGCCGGGGACGACGAGATTGACCTATTACGCAAATGATGGTAGGAGTTAATCTCGGAGGATTAAGAAGCGGGGATCAACAGACATCGTTCTTCAATGCAAAGGCGACCAAACTGGGGAAATCGTTCTGGGAGATAACGTCGAGATTGGAGCACTTGTTTGCGGTGATTGTGCCACCGTTTCCGGGGCAGATATAGATGTGCTCGACGAGATCTGATTTCGAGAGACGCCAGGCGAGAGCGTGTTCCCTGCCTCCAGCACCCAGCAGTAGGATCTTGAGGGACATGGTTGGATGAAAAATCTACGGATTCCAGATCGGGAAGGAGAGTTATGAATTGATGATCACCACTCGGCCCGTCGACGCAGCGTCATAGCTGGCTCACGATACCTCGCCGACAAATATACGCATGGAGAACACCGGGGTTAGTGGGAACCGAATAGCGCATGTGGCATCGCAGAACTCGAGGTATGTGCATGCTGCTCGGCAGGAAAACATGAGAGGTTCCGGGGTTGCTGCAGCCCCGGTGATGGATGGAAGGGCCCCGCCCTAGGCTGAAAGGTACTAATTAACACTAAACTTTTCCAGCATATAGCGATATTTATTATCTTTATTTCACAAGAGATGCAGAGAGCACGTGATGTTGATATTCTTGTTCAATCCGACATACAACGGCTCTCCAGCTTTCTCCTCGCCCCGGTGACGGCGGGGAGACCAGTGTCGGGGTGGGTAGCCTGGGAACACCGCTTCAATGTGACCCTGACCTATTTTTTAGAACGCATCATCATTGTCTCCAGCAGGACTCTACACTGACTCGATGCAGGTGCTGCAGCGCAAGCTGTCCTGGGGCAACTCTGCGAGTCCAGCGTCTATTTGGCCCCGCAAGACGCCCAAGCGAAGCCAGACTGCACCTGGTCCTGCACCGCCACCGGAGACAAAAGATGAACCCATGGGTGCCGACGACGACCACAGAGTCAGCTTTCCACCCAGCCACTCCATCCTCCCAGACTCCATGCACGTCTTCTACGACGTCTGGGACTCGGTACCCCTCCCTGCCCAGAAACTCTACTATCCCCTCCACAATCCGACCGGCCCTCGTTTCTACAGAAACATCCACCTCATCCCCCCATCCCACATCCGCCCCGGCGCACGTCCTCCTTCGGTCTTCTCCCCCTTCTTTCCTCCAATAAGTACACAGACCCAGATCACCCTTGACCACACCGAGTCAGGTCCCAGTACAAATCCCTCCCAGTCAATTCTCCCCACCCCCTCATCCTCCCAGACCCGTGTCGCCGATGGTGCCAAAACCCGTTCCCGCAAAACCTCCCAAACCACTCCAGACAACGTTGACCTCATGGATGTCACGGACCCGTGGGGAACCAACTGGCACCACACCTCTCCCTACGACATTGGGATGCCTGCTGGCTCAGGTGCCGACAACCACGACGTGCGCCTTTCATATTTCATATTTCGTGTCTAACTTAGGGAGCTTTCTATAGGACCCTCGTCGACCGCGACGCGCCAGCATGACGGCTGCTCAGAACGGTTACAAAACCATCGCCAAATCCCCATTGTCACAATCGACATCGGCTATACACGAACTTCCACCTATTCAATTGCCTCGCAAACTCAGCAAGCGGCAGAAACCAACTGCAGAGGCTGTCTTTGCTAACAGGGAGAAAGAGCTCGAATCCGTTGAACAAGTGCCCGCGATATACAATAGCGAGCAGAATTCCCAAACACCCAAACACATGTCCGTCGGTCCTCCCCCCTGGCAAGATACACCTCTTTCCTCACGTCCATCGCTCAAGAAGGAAAAGAGGGGTAGCGTGCTTGGTCGTCTCGCCCGGAAACTCAGTGTCATGAGGCGCTCATTTGATGGCTATGGAAAATCGCAGCGGCCAGAGGATGATTGGCACCATGTGAGTGCAGGAGATACCAGGAGTGGCATTTATACCCCGGAACCAATTAATCTGGATGCAAAGGAATCCCAGGAACGGGCATCTGTGAAGAGGGTGCCTCCGCCAGCAATGGACGACCTCCCCCCTGGGTCATCGCTTCACCAGCCACATCGTCCAACACAAGGAGACGATAGCGCCTCGTCCATATCCGTCGAAGCACCCTTCTCTATCGGCAAGCTTACTATTGCCAATCCAGATATGCCCTCCGAATTACCCACACCCGACGCTCCGGCTGCTCCCTTACCCCCAGAAAAACTTCACGAAGCGGCATCACAGAACCTGCCTTTGATCGGGTTTCGCGGGAATCCGTTATCGACTCAGATACCATCACCTCCTCCTACACCTGCACCTCCAATCCCTGCAAAGGATGACGTTCCCCTGCAACAGCAACAACGACGCCCTACCACGATTATTCACTCTACACTTCATCCTACCGAATTCCCCCAGCCGCCTTCCCCTAGCCTTGCGCCTTCTGTAGCCTCCGATAACCAGACAACACCACGTCCGGCCGAACGTGCCCTACAACCTGACGTTGTACCCGTCTCATCAACCCCAACCGCGCCACCACCTCCACATACCTCACCTATCACTATCCCCGGGCGTACATCAACGCGTTACTCCACCGCTCCCTCACAACCCCAATCACCGCCACCACCAATAATACACAGTCCCCGCCCGACATCCACTGTAGAATCGGTCGCTTCCTCGAATTTTACAGCAGCTACTACCACATCTTCCATTCCTTTCCCTGCGACCTCTTACACCCATCAACCGATGGCGCCCGGTGTTTTCCTTTCAAGTGCCAGCCCCCGATCGTCATACCTTTCGTATGCTGATTCCCCACTTTCTGGCATTTCAGTCCTTGCAAATCCACCAACGCCGTACACGGGTAATGGTGGATTGTCAATGCCTACTACACCTGAACTCCCTCCCCCCATACCAATACCTCCTTCTAAACCTAGTCCTGCTGCCAAATCTCCACTCGCACAACCACCCGTCACCTCTTCCTCTTCATCACCACCACCACCTCAGTCACGTATGCCTTCGCCGCCACAGTTGACCCCAGAAAACTCCAATTCGAGTTCTAAACGCGGTACTGCGGCTTCGGGAAACCGTGATTCGCACGTACATTCAATACGTCAGTCGACAAGTGGTGGAGGCACACGACAGACTGAGACATTTAAACTTGTGAGAAGTGAGTCGGGGAATGGTGTGTATATGCCTGGGGAGACGATTAAAGCTTCAGGGGAGCAATGGGAGGTTGTTGAGAGACAAGAAAAAGAGCGTGAGAAGGAACGGGAGAGGGAGAAGGCAAAGAGAGAAAGTCGGCGGGAAAAGGAGAGAGAAAGTGGGAGGAGGGAAAGCAGAACTCAGCCACAAGACGAGGCCGAGAGAACACATAGAAGACGGAGTCATCGGATAACGATAAAAGCCTCTTCATCTGAACCTCCACCTGCTTTGGGTGTGAACGGGAGACCGCCGAGTTATTCTGGGCACGGACAGTGGCATTGCAGAGAACCATCGAGTCCGAGACAGGAGGAATATATAAGGCGAGAGAAGGAGGAGCAGATGAGGAAGGAGAAGGAGAGGGAGGAACAGACAAGGCGGGAGAGGGCAAGAGAAAGAGAAGACCAGGCGAGGAGGGAGAGGGAGGAACAAGCGAGAAGGGAGAGGGAGAGAGAACGGGAACGAGAGAGAGAGAAAGAGCGAGAGGAGCAAGGCAGGAGAGAGCGAGAACGTGAGAGAGAGAAAGAAAGAGAGGAGCAAGCCAGGAGAGAACGTGAACGAGAGGAACAGGTCAAGAGAGAGAGGGAGCGGGAGCGGGAAAAAGAAGATCAAGTAGGGAGAGAAAGAGAACGGGAAGAACGTACCAGACGAGAACGAGAGGATCAGATTAGACGAGAGAGAGAGAGGGAAGAACAACTAAGACGAGAAAGGGATGAGGCGATCAGGCGGGAGCGAGAAGAGTTGGCGAGGAGAGAGCGAGAGGAACAAGCAAGGAGGGAGAGGGAGGAGTTGGCAAGGAGGGAGAAAGAGGAACAACGGAGGAGGGAACGGGAGAAGGAAAAGGAGAGAGATAAGAAAGAACGAGAGCGGGAAGAGCGGAAGGCAAGGCAGAAGGAAAAGGAGAGGGAAGAGAGGAAGAGAGGGGAGAAGAGAAGCAAGGAAGAACATAGGAGCAAAGAGGAAAAAGAAAAAGAAAAGAAAGTGCGAAGGAGTATGGAAGAACCTAGAAGCAGAGGAGAACACAGAAGTGGTGAGGACCAAAAGACTAGAGAAGACAAGGACAGGCGCAGAAATAAAGACGACCACAGACCCCGGGAAAAGGAAAAAGAAGAGCGAAGTAGTCGACGACGCGAAAGGGAGCGGGACAGCAAGAGGGAGAGCAAAGCTGAACGACGGGACAGCCAAACCCCCAAGCCTAACTTCAATAAACCTCAACCCCCAGCCCCAGCCCCATCCTCTAGCTCCTCAGGTACGGACACCCCTCCCACACACCTCAACCGTCAGCCATCCACTTCTGCACGACCAACATCCGAAATTCCCTCCGCCGCAGACCTGAACGCCCTCCGAGCAAAAGAAGCTTGGGAGATGGAACGTCTATGGAAAGCTCGTAGTATGTACGGCACCGAAGCCAACGGGGTCGCACCTGGCCCCAGCAGCTCAATCTCGCCAGCAGACGGTTCAACCAACTCTATCTCCCTTGATGCACAAGTGGCAATGAGCATGGGTATGAACCTCGGGCCAAGTACTACCAATGGGATACATGGCTCCAGTCATACGTCCTATCTTGTGCAAAATTCATTCCGTAATCCGACGACGTATGCACTATATCCTCCTGCGGTTGCGGCGAGTATGGTTGGTGGGAGTGGATATTGTCCCAGTCCACCCACAATCCCCAGTTTGCACGAGTCAATTACGTCGTATGATATACCGACTACGGACCCTTCGTTGTTGAACGGGGTGAGTCCGTATAGGTATGGTGGATATCATGGCCCGTATGGCGGTTCGAGCCCTGGACTGCTGGGTGCCACGACTTCAGCTATGGCGGTTGCTGCGAACGGTTTGGATGGGAGGGAACGTCTGGATAAAGATCTACCGCCCCTGGCAAATCCCTTACCTCAACCCCCTCGAGAGTCGTCCTATGAACCTGGCCACCTGGGCTCTGAGTATTGGACCAAGTATTCTGACCTCACAACTGTGTGATCCCTCCTTGCGCATTTACTCCTCTTTAGTTGCATACCCCCCCAATCGTGCATTTTTCTTGATTTGATTTTTTACATATATATTCCCCTTATGGACTCATTCTTCAGTTGTATTTCCACTGCATGCACCAACATTACTAGTACCACCAGCGGATGAAAATCCTTCCCCATTTTTTTTGTATTTTTGTACATATGCCCCATTCGCGGTTCATTGATGAGTATGATATCCAATAATGGTTTCATGTTTGTTCGAGCATATAGTACATGTGCTAGGAGGTAGACAGCGGCAAGAAAGAAACATACTACATGGCAGGAGAAAGTGAGAGTAAGCAATAATGCAAATTGGTTGGTCTTCAGGAAAGTCTAATGTGAGCAGAGATCAGAAAGGGTGAAAAGGTTCCCAGAAAAGAATGCAGGCTTTCGACATCATGTCCTTCGTCATCTTCGTCAACTATGTCATGGCATATCGGGTCTTGTATACGATTGCGGCTCCAGCGGAAACTGCGGTACGGGATAATCTTCCCACACCTTTTCTCCGTCCAAAAACCTCCTCAGCCTCGCCACCTGTGAGCTCAAATACATTACGATAATCTGCATCTTGACCTCAAGCCCGAGTTTAAGTATGTCCTCACAAGTCTTGAGGGCCTGCGAGCGGGTCGTGACGAACATGTTGCCTTGGAAGCCAAGGTCCTTGAGGTTGTCTATCAATTCGGAAAATTCAGAACACCATGCCAAGACCCCTAGCTGTACGAAGCAACGGTGTGAGCGGTGCCAGAAAGGGCGGACGAGAATACATTACTCACCTGTCCGTATTGTTTGTAACGCGCGTACAACTCGTTAGGTGCTACGCCTAACGCATACTCAAACGCTTCGTTCTGTTCAATCACGGCCGGGTCAGGTGCATATGTCTGTTCAGGTTGAGGGGGTTGGGGCTATCAGCCACCGTTTTCAGTATTAACACCAGTTGGCAATCAAGAATAAAACATCAGCACACCGGAGGTCGCTCAGGGGGGTCTGTAAACCAGTGCACACCCGTATAATCAGATTCACCACCATGATCAACAACATCTGTACGTTTGCCAGAATAATCCATTGTTGGATGATCGTGATCCATGTGTGGATGGTGGCCCATTGGTGGGTGACCCATCGGTGGATGATCCATTGGGGAATGGCGGCCCATCGGCGAGTGGTGACCCATTGGTGAATGACGCCCCATTGGAGGATGGTTAAAGTCCATGCTTGTTGCGATAGAAACGAAAGTGGGCTGGTAGGATTGGGAGACAGGAACGTAAGTGTGTAGACTGTTTGTTTGTGATGGATAGTCGTAGTCGGAAGGTTCTTCCCGTCGTGGTAGGGACGTGTAAGACAGCGGAGTCTGATACGCAGCTTCAGAAAGCGACCAAACACGGATGCGAACGGCTTACTGTGGACAGTGAAGGGATATCTTTGGAATGGGGAGAAGAGTTACTACGCCGATGATGGGTAGGGTGAGTGCTCGCGAGGTCTCCTAGAATAGATTCCTCGGGAGCTGAAGGGGCGCGAGTACGTCGTCGACGGCCTTTGGGCGGTGTTGGGGGTCGATAATGTCGGTGTGCACGGGGCGAAGGAGGGGGGGAATAATGCTTTGTCGGTAATGAAGGTGAGGGAGGTGCTAATAACGGTGATACTGGAGAGATGGGAGAGATACGATGATTGCTTGGAGAACGGTGACGCGGTCTGTCAGTTAAATCCGGAGGTAGGAATGTCGAATGGATCGCGAACGAATTGTTCCCCTCGAGACTTCCAGTAAACTCTGCGTAAGAATTGTGTTCGCTGCGGGAAGGAGGAGATAGTGGTACGTTACGACTCAACCAAGACGGAGAAGGAGGTGTGAAGGAAGATCGAGGAGAGCCGGTGATATATCCGTATTTGGGCTTTGGGCTAGGGGAATTTCGGAGTTGATTAGGGTTCACGAATTCGTAGGTGCGCGGGGACTGTGAATGTGGAAGGGGCGGGACGGGGGCAGGTGACTGTTTCTTGGAGAATCTCTTTGTGAGTTTGCGGAAGAATCCCTTGAACTTGCCTTGCGAAGGTGTAGGAGGTGGGGACGGTAGGGTATGTTTAGATCCCTTCCGTGCTCTAGGGCTTGTGGAGGGATTTAGCCTGGAAGGATGAGGAGAAAATTCCTTGGTTTCTATGGCGGTGATAAGAATTAGGAATTTTGCGTGTGGCACATAGCCCGTACCGTTCAATTGACGCCTTTCAAATGGCCTACCAGCGGTGGGATCAATGTATTGCTGTGCAATAGGTAGGGGGATGTGAGATGGTGGTTTCGGAAAGCGAGTAGTGAGATCCGAGATGTCGCTTGGGCGATTTCGGAGGTGGGGGGTGGGTAGTAGTCCTCCAGAAGCTTCTGATGACGAGGCTGATTCTCTTGGTCGTAGCCGCGAAGACGCTTTTGGAGGCCTGCGATGACGAGACAAGCGAGTAGACTCTGGGGGATGGTTTGTGTTTGGGTAAAGGTCGTCCCTTGTGATGAAATGAAAGTCCTCCGCACTGGGGGGTTCTAGAACCTTGGATTTCGTGCCAGGAGGGAAAGCAGAACGCTTTGCAGTCGAGCTGCGCAGAGAGCCGCGAAGGCTTTGGGCGAACTTCGACCGGAAGAGAGAGCTCGAGTGCGACGTAGTGACCCAGACAAGTCCTTGCTGTGGACCTGTGGGGGAGAGGAGACTCTGGCGAGCCTGGTTTTGTTATTCAAAGTGCAGGAATAGGCGTGTCGATGTAAATTCTAGCTCCAGCCGTCGATAATCCAAATCTGTCTGCCTCGTGGTGACCGTACGCAGCGGGGCCCGACGTCGTTCGTCACGGCGGAAGATGCTCTCCAGGCGCTTGTTTGTGATACCATCAGATCAAATTCAAATACAGCTTTCACTCATTGTTCTCCCAATTTCTGAGCATTGGTCACCCCACAGATTTTTGTAAAACAACCAGCAACGTAGCAGAGCCCATAGCATGATGTCACAGGCGGGCTCATAATTGGACGGCAGTATCTTCTCGGCGAAGATCAACGGCATGGCAAACGCATGTTCAGTCTTCATCTCCAACGAATGCAGCCCAGGGGCGTCGTACACTTTGGGCAGGAATTACCCAACACAGAGGCAAGCGTAGTTTAAATGAAGCAGAACGGCCGGGGGTAACACATTATGATTTCATAGCACACAATAGACGAAGACATGAAGCGTGTAAAACATACCCCAGGCCAAGATACATCTCAAGAATCATCTATCAAATTCCCGACGGGCGGGTTAGAAACTACTTCCTTCCTTCTGGAGCGCCCAATAACTGAATGTACAAGCCTTCCACCGCGTTGCCCAATAACGGAATACACCAAGGACACGCCTCGTTGTGCAAAGGGAGAGCCAATCAGTGCCCAAAACAATAGAAGGGTAGAGTAGCCGTATCGGGCGTACAAAGTACGGCTATGTTCATCGAAAGGGTGTTCCAATCCGATAGTACGAATCCAGGATCCGGAACCTACTTGGACTACCTCATTGTACCCATGGCCAGCAACGCCACTAACGCCGCCTTCACCTCCATCACACCAGAGAACAGTGCTTCCGATCTCATGAGCCCGTTGTGATGCCTGCTTCCACATTGTGTACCCAACAGTGACATCCCAAGTACGTGCGGGAGCAAGAATCAATCCGGGCCTCACATCGAGATCCCAGAACTGAGAAGGGGCCGAAAAGTCGAGGCAGATGGAGGTGGTCACGGCTACGTCGCGTTTATGGCCAACCACTGGAATTCGTTTGGGGTAGGTGATTCCCGCTGGGAAAGCGCGTGGAGGCATGCGCGAGTGGGTGAGCGAGAAGGATTCGGCAACTATGAAGACAATCAAAAAACCAGAAATCTGACCACAAGAGGAGAACTTACTGGGAACCAGGTGCCGTTTGTAGTAAACTAGATGAGGTGTCGTACTCTTGTTAGAAACAATGGCAATCCCAGTACGTCTGACACCATGGCGGTTGTCGGGATTCTCTGTGTCGTCCAGAGTTTCCTCAAAGGCGACACCGACGAATGCATGGTTGACTTTCTCCTGCACCTCTGCCAGGGCATTGTTCCTCTCCGTTTCGGAGTCGAAGCGAACAGCGCCTTCTGGCCAGAGGATGAAATTTGCAGTATTATCCAGCCTCTTGCTTTCGGCCAAGAAATGTTCAAATTTGAGTTCATGTACTTTGTATTCATCAATCATTGGCAGTGCACATCCCACAACTAGGGGTGTAACCTTGCTGACATCCCCAAGCGGAAGCGGAAGCGAGTTTCCGATATACGACGGCACAGTGAGAAGGACAAGAACCGCAGCTAGAACCGCAGTCTTATTCTTCTCTGTTAGTGTGCTGCGTAGACCCGAAGTTCCATTCGCATGATGACCATACCCGTTTGATTCAGCGAGGATCAAGGGCCCCGAATGGGAGTCATCTTCATTGTCTTGAGGACCCATATACAATGACATGAGAGTCTGCGATACAACAACTGCCCAGGCCGCTACGATCCAATTGAGGGAGTGTGGTCCGAGCAGAGGCACCAACCAGTCATATGCCCCTGTTCCCTCAACGGGGCTCCAAGTGGACAATGTGCCAAGTGGGTTAAATGCCGCAATGACAGCCCAAAAAGTAGCCCAAATTGCAGGGAAGAGCAAGAGTCTCATTGAATCGTAAGTGACGCGATTGCTGGCTTTGGTTTCGAAGTATAGCACTCCGATAATGAGGAGAGATGTGATACCCGAGAGGAGGAACAGCGATGCAATCGAGGTGAACGGTTGAGACAGGGCATGGATTGATGGTGCAAATCTTAGGAATGACCCGCCGATGGTGAGAGATGCCCATAGTGCTGTAGCGTGTCTACCGGTATGCAGGGCATACGTCGGGAAGATCTTGCGGGAGTACACCAAGAGAGTGGAGAGTGTAAAGACGAGTGGGATCATTCCTGGGGTGGGCCCCATGGAGAATATGGAGAGAACCCCAGTAAGACCGACATATGTAGTATGAGGATGACTGTTGAAGAGCGTCCGCTGAAGGCTCCCCATCGCTTCAAGTTGGGAGTAAGTCAACTGAAGGCGTTGTACAGTCACAGACCTCACGCATCATGCTTCTCTCCCCACGCACGATCCATAAGCAGACCCTGCGCAGCTGGGCATAGTCTAGATTGCTCTCGAATTACGACCCCCGATGTCATGCACCAGGTCCACTATGGCTGCGTTCATCCATGCCCGCGATTGCTGCCTCCATTAAATCGCTCTCGTACCGAGTTTTTTCCGCCCTTTCTGATAGCCCACCAATCACGACCGTTTGCATCAATAGAGCCACATGTTCTAGTGATCTTATCCAAAAAGCATCTTATCTTGATGGTGGGGGGTATAAAAGGGTTGTGGTAGAAAGGGACCGTTCCCCAACTTGACCTGCATCGACATCATGGTCAGTTTCTCCCCCGCCTGCTCAACTATACACAGTTGCCCATCCATACCTCTCTAGCCTGAGTGTTCCACCAAAACCTCCACGTCCACCTGCTCTAACTGCACTTGTGGTGCCTCTAACGATGCCACCAAGAACCAGAACTGTGGCAATTCCTCTTGCACCTGTGGTGCTTCGTGAGTATCATCCTGTCTATCCGCCAATCCTGCCACTCATTCGCACTCTGCCTACAGTTGCCAGTGCAAGCCTGGAGAATGCAAGTGCTAAACGCTTCATATATTGCCACCATCATATATAGTAACGGATATAATGTACAAATATCTGTAGTAGCCATTCGCTCAATTTCCGCGCGTATACAGATCGATTAAATTTACAATAGACCTAAGAACGCAACATCAGACAACGTCCTGCAACATTATGGGGCGCCTTGACCAAAAGGATCCGCAGTCTGATCCAAGAGAGGTCCACCAACTAGCCCGTCCGAGGGATCAATCTGCGAAAGCCCTGCCCCATCAAGGCCCAAACCATCTGGAGCAAGCGCACTTATATCCAACGCAGCACCCACGTGTGTATCCACACCAGCAGCTTTCTCGACATTGACGCTCATGTCATGCATATCAGCGTCGACCATAGGTTTCATCAAAGCACCCGCATCCGCGTCTCCATTCACCCCATCGTCGACACCGGATAATGTCATTGATAGTTGAGGTTTTGGTGAGGCCGGTTTGGATGGTGGTTCATCTACGATTGCTGGTGTGCTTTCGGCGGTGGCTTTTGGGGGCACTGTTAATGTTGACGCCTGAGTTTCGTCGAGTTCCATTTCTTCGTCACCCTCGACTACTTCTGGTTCATCTGGTAGAGGTGCGAGAGGATCATCGACACCGCCTTCATCATCACTAAAATGCTGCAACGTAACATATGATGATTTCCCCCTCAAGAAAGAATGAAAGACATACCTGAATCTTGTCTACCTTGACCCATTTCCAGACTTTGAGCGTGGAGCCAGGTGGTGCAGCGTCTGGTGTTACTAGTGCGCGTTCCCAGCACGGAACGGGCTGCATGAGTTGTCTCCTGGCGGCTTCGGTTGAAGCTGCGCTTACACCGATTCTTCGCCGCGTAGCCATGATAGGATTGTGGAACAAAGTTTGTGACGAAAATGACCGCACGCGTGGTGTCGGGGCCTAGCACTGAGAAAATCTTATCTAAGAGGAACTACGAGTGACTGGACAAAATAAATATTGAGACCCGTAGGTCTACCACTCCGGAAAAGCGTGTCATCCTTGTGCAGGGGCCATGCTAATCTTCTCTGTATCGTTCCAATTTTTTCGTATGTCACCCCGAAGGGGACAATAGTCAAGGTAAGGCTATCAGGACATAGCCTGGGCTTTTGTATTTTGTTCAGTCCGCGGGGTGCATTCACGTGACACACAACCTAGTAGTCCATCTCATGGGCGTTTAATATCTTACTACTGAATTACATAGCTGTGAAGGATACATATTGCACGAATATCTGAGACAAAGTCAAGATGTAGGGATCGCAGCTCATCTCGTCTGTTCTGCCCAGCGAAGCACGTCTGTTTCCGTCAAGGGAGGATCTTCCCGTGTCTAAACATCAGGGAATCAGTGGAGATACTCCAACGACTACAATTTTGGTCTACTCACGAGTTGCGAAGCTGGTACTGGTGGAAAGGTTTCGGGTTTCGTGACCTTCGGGCCCTGAATGCGGGGTCTGGGATCGGACTCCGGGAGACTGACGGCTCGCAGAGTACTCACCAGTGTCTGGGATGGCTGAGAAGCCGCGAGATCTGCGACAGAGGTGCGTATCTCTCGGAGCTTCACTTCCAGAGCATCGCATTTTCTGTGAGTGGGACCAATGAAGTGACGTTCTCGATGCTTTTGAGCCCGCTTACTCATGCATTACTTTGGTTTCTTCCCTTCGTAGTTCGAGCTGACGGCGCATCATTGATTCCAGGTTTCCCCTCGCCTGAGTCTCTCCCGTGAGTATGTTACAACCAAGAAGAAGCTCCTGACGTCTAACCTGAACTGGGCGGAGGTCGTTGGCAGCTGCCATGAGATTTGTTGTCAGTACAGAGATCCAATCAACGTGTCGTTGCCACTCGGGAGGGGCCTCCGAGGTTAGCGAAGGAGGTGGTAGAAGTAATGAAGACATCAAGGAAGAATATGTGACCAGTAAAGAGCGCAGAATAGATCGCAACGCAGGGCGGCGGTCTAAACAATGAGCAGGACTCCTGTACGAGCCACAAAGAAGCCCGCGCACCAATTGTTGGGTCTGAGGAGTACAGTTGATTCCCCCCGGAGTCGGCCAGAGACAATATCTTATCTTTCACCTGGGGATATGTGTAAGTCGCTGGAGAGGGCGCAAGATAAGGGGCGCACAAACCACGTATCACCGAAAACAGTGTAAGATGCTTCGGGTTCGTCGAGAATCCAGTCAACGCGTGGTTTCTCGAGCTGTGTGAGGTGCCAGTCAGGAGCATCTATTTGGTCTGCGAGGACATCTCGCTGGTTGGCGTTTGGGGCGTCGTCGCCGACGCGCTCACGCAGGAGTGATAGGAGCCTGAGGTTGTGTGTGGTGTACTTGGTGTAGTGTGAGGGAGGGGAGGGGAACGGGTTTTGCAATTCAGTTTCATCGTCTTCCATGATGGGAGGATGAGGGTGCCGTATATGGAAGGCAGCCAAGATCCGTCGCGTTTTTCGACGGCTGGCTTCCGACACACGATATAAGTCCGTATCATGTTCCATCCGTCCACCCGTTCTCAGTCCACCCTTCCGTCCCAAATCCTGCCCGCCCCGCTCTAGTCATGGAATTCCGCGTTGATGAGCCAGAGCCCTACATTCCTGACCACCTCTCCCTACCCCAGTTCGTATGGGATGCCACCGCAGTCACCAGGCCGCAGCGTCTCCGCGAGACACCGTATTTCATCGAAGAGACAACAGGACGAAAAATTTTTGAGGACGAGGTGAGCCCTACCATCCTAGGAAACATCAAGCCTTCACTCTGGTCGTGATAGGCTAAGCGTCGAAGTTACGCTCTCGCGAAGGCACTTCGACTCAGGTGGGGCATTGGTGAGACTTCTCGCCGCGTCATGACATGATATCTTTCTGAACAGTTCCATAGGCAAAGATGATGTTGGTGTGTCCGGATCTTACACTAAACATCGCTAGCGCTACTTCTGACACCCTCACAGTTTGTGTCTTCAGCCCAAACGATGTTGGTAGGTGGAGAAACTCTCCAGTGCTTCGGTCAAAGAGTAATGGGGTGGGGTGTTCTAGATTACGCTGTGGTCGTATGGGCCGTTCATCTCCTTGGAGGTATCGCCACGTACGTTTCCACTCAGTCTCTCCTCTGGGTTACGCTAACCCTGGAAGCAGACCGGGAAATCCCAGTTACACTGTCGAGGAGCTTGCACATCAAATCAAGCTCACCAAGGCCGTGCTGCTTATCGCTCACCCTACCTGCCAGAAAACCGTGTTTACGGCAGCCAAGGAAAGTGGTCTACCAGATTCTCGGGTGGTCATTTTTCGAGATTCGCCCTATGAGCACATACCGACATTAAATTCATTAATTTCCCTCGGGGAAGGCTCCAAGGAGGTTTTCGAGGAGAGAAGATTCGCAAAGGGGGAGGCACGCAAAGCTCTCGCCCTCTTGGTACTATCCAGTGGCACAACAGGTCTGTACCACTCCTGACTACGCTCACTGCGGCTCAACCCCCTTCCAATAGGTCGTCCCAAGGTAGCATTCAATCCATCAAGAGCGATCAGTTCCCGCTCTAACGATTGAATCTAGGCTATTGCGGTATCACACTTTGCTGTAATTGCGAATGTGATTCAATCAGCGGCTCATTGGAGAGTCAATGATCCTTCGTGGCCCAACAAGTTTTTCTGTCCTGGAGATGTGGCCATCGGAGGTAAGTTTGATTTGTGGCGTATATTGGTGTTTGCTGATGGCCTTCAGTTTTACCATTTTTCCGTAGGTATTTTGTTGCAGAAGTTTGTGTAGTAGGACTGAAGGACTATCGTTTAGATATATATGGTCTCGTTATGGGTGTCAGTATTGCAACGTTCTTTGGAAACTTGACCGATGACTAAATGCTCTCTAGTGTCATTTCCAGCTGTTCTGCGGGGTTAGCACGACTGACTTATGGATTGGAGTTCACTAATAGTCGTAATCCAGCTGTCCATCGTCATGGTCCCAAAGTTCAACTTCAGCCAGTTCCTCGAGAATATGGACAAGTACCGTGTGACAAACCTCTTGTACGTACTTGGGGACTACCAGCAGAAAGTATTACTCATATTATCAAATCCAGTCTGGTACCGCCCCAGGTTGTCCTTCTCTGCAAACAGGAGGTTGTCAAAAAGTATGATTTCAGCCGCGTGAAGTTCTGCATGTCGGGTGCTGCTCCTCTGAGTGGTGAATTATGTGCATCGTTGAGGCGGGTGTTTCCAAACGCTGCGATCGGACAGGGTTACGGTAGGTTACTTGACTTCTTCTGATCAGTCCGCATTTTTATGTCATTTGATCCTTAGGGCTTTCAGAAACAGTTGCATCTGTCTGCTTAATACCACCTGAAGCCAAGGATGTGACGACTGGGAGTGCTGGGAGGCTATTGCCTGGAGTGAAGGCAAGGGTGGTCAAGCCTGATGGGACTTTGGCAAGTGAGGGAGAACGAGGTGAACTTCTAGTTTCGGGACCATCTATGGCTTTGGGCTATCTCGGAAATGAAGTTGCGTAAGTGAAGTCGAATCAATTCCATTCCACTGACTGACCACACACAGAACAAAGGAGACGTTCGTTGACTTTTGGGTTCGTACTGGAGATGAGGTGATCATCCGGAACAATGAGATATTTGTCGTTGACCGTCTCAAAGTATATCTGCTTCCTAACCTGGATGAAAATTTACTCAACGTATGACAGGAAATCCTGAAAGTTAAAGGGTTTCAAGTCACCCCCGCGGAACTGGAAGGCCATCTTCTCTTGTACCCAGATGTGGCAGATTCGTGTGTCGTCGGGATACATGATGACTATAGCGGAGAATTGCCCTTGGCGTACATTGCTCTTCAGCCCCATGCTGCTGCGTGTATCGAAGGCAACCCGAAAGCGGTCCAAGACTTGAAGAAACTTATATTCAAGGTATTCCTGAGTGTATTCGTGCTTCAAACTGGCTGATTGAAGGTGTATAGCATGTAGCTGATGCCAAAGTCCAGTACAAGTGGTTAACTGGAGGCATCGAGTTCATTGATGCTATCCCAAAGAATCCTTCCGGTAAGATTGTGAGTTCGGCGATCCACCCGAGCCCACGACATGGAAACTGACGATTTTTTGGTGTACATTAGCTTCGACGCATTTTGAGGGAGCAAGCACGCTCTTTACCGAGGCCGGTCAGGGCAAAACTCTAGTATTAATATTCTATGTATCGTCGAATGAATGTGTTTGTGTGTGTTTGAAGCCGATGGTGATCTGAAATTTCGTGAGACGCGAACACTGGCTGTGAGGCGCGTTCACTTGCAAGCTAGCCACAATGGTGCGACGGTTCGCAAACCAAGTCCATCACCAGGTGTCGCGCCTCATCCGTGCGGACTATATCAAAAGGGAGCCCGCGTGGTACCAACCCGTTCTCCAATACCCTCCTCTACCCCTCCCGCCGAAAGCACCACCCTCTCGTACAGAATACGACCACACATCACTAGAACCTGCCCTTGGGTCTGGCCAGCCCATCAAGCTGAGAAGACTGAAACCTAGGCCACTGCCCATAAAGTATATCGAGGATGATGTGCGAAGGCAGTTCTTCCGTGACCATCCGTTCGAAGCGTTCCGTCCGAGGACATTGGTTGAAGGTGTAGGCATTGAGCCTCCACGTACGGTGAAGGGGACAGAATGGAAGAGACTGAGGCAGAGAGGGAGGAACCCTTCACCAGAGGAGTCAGTTGCTGTTTATCTTCTGTTTGTCATTCATCCTCTGACCCAGCTATGGTCTCGCGCTCTAGTGCTATCAAATTCGCTGTGAATCTACACCAATACCGTGGGCTGACAACCTCCGAATCATATCTTCGCGCTGTTGCCCAATTTCGCGCTCTCCGTTCCGAACACCACATTGCCTCCACCTTTGCCGTCAACGAAGCAGAGACATTTGGCTCCATCTTCGAAAATACAGAAATTGAAAATATGTTTGAGAAAGAGTTGAAAGCGTTGGAATCGTGGAAACAGGAGGAGCAGATGGATGAGGGTGCAATTGCGGCGAAGAAGAGGTGGAAGGCGATTGTTGAAAGGAATGCTGGAGAGAGTGAGTGGACGAAAGGGGAAGAGTATGTGAGATTGTGGAAGGATAATGTGAAAGCGGAGTATGCGCCTGCGTTGACGCAACCTGTCGACCCAACTCCTGCTGGAAACCAGACAGAGGCTGCAGTTTCTGCCGAAGCCCAAGTACACGTTACTTCTTCCCCTAGACTGTAATTTGGGTATATAATAATTATCGGATGCACGCTCTAATGATCGGACTTTGACAAGGACGTGTGTGGTGCTAATAAACAAACTACATAATTTTCTACGAGGCGGCAGTGGCTTTCACTCTTGCCTGGGCAGCTTGAGCAGCATTCATGCCCATCCATGTCTTTTCTGCTAGACCCAGCAACTTCTGCATGTCCGAACTCCAATCGTTCATTACCTCCTCCGCACTTCGTTTGCTTCGGAAATTGACTATACCTGTGGGCCGGTCAATACGTGCCCACACAGTGCCAGAAACAACGAGACGAGACAGGATTTCTTCCGTCTGCTTCAATGAGAGGTCCAGAAGTGATCTTAGCCGCTCGAGTTTGATGCGGCTGTAGTACTCAGCAATGACGCGGATATTCTGTGTTGCGGATCAATAAACTTTGTGCTTCCAAGCGTGTTGCTCTACTTACGTGCTCGATGACACGGGTATGCAGATCCTCCCATTGCTTCTCAGCCTTGAAGACCTGGGTCTTGCGTAGGAAGGTCCCGTAGATATTTTGGATACCGGGCCACCTCATGAGTTCCTTTGTCACAAAGCATTTCACGAGGTTGCTGGAGACGGGTCAGAATAGTAATTTCGAAGACGTAGGCAGCGCACTAGTGGAGTTCGAGCTTTGTAAGGGCAGGATCGACATATAGGTGGTGGAGCATGTCGGATTGTTCGTTGTTGTGCGGTGCCAGGACAACGTAGTACACAATGTGTTCCAGTGCCTGTATTATTTGGGCGCTGCAATTTAGATGAGAACTGGGAGGACATACTGTCTTGCCCTTGCCATTGACATCCTCCTTGATTGAGGGAGTCTCCCAAACCTTGTAGTAGTATTTAGCAACGTCGAGGTATGCACTGTGATGCAGAGCGTGTTGGATCATGAGGTCGTAATATTTGAGTTTCAGGTCCTATGATAACATGAAGTTAGTTGTTCAGATATCGAATATGGAATACACACTTCATTATCCTTCTCCGCCAAGAATTGCTCGTTAACCTTCCTCCCACCAACTCGAACCTTTACCCACTCAGCCTCACCGCCACCGAGAGTGTCCTTTCCGTCCTTGCCTTTGCCCTGCTCATCGTCTTTTATTCTTGCAACAGCAATCAACAGTCGCATTTGTTCGAGAATGAACTCTGTCTTCTCACGACGCTCCATAGAAGAATACGTCTCCACTTGAAGATCACTTAGCAGATCAGACGCCGTCTGCAGTGAATCCTTGGACTCCTGCGGGTTTGAGGCGTCTTTGGCAACACCCTCATGATGGTGTGAGAGGAGAAGGGTGACACGAGCTCGTGGTGTTTCAAGGAAGATCTAAGGGTCAATATATGAGCTCTGGATCTGAGCACTGAGTTGACCGAAGAACTGGCCTTTCCCTCAGTCACGCTTCTTAGGGTTTCGACAAGTTCCAGCCACTTGTCGATGCCATCCCGAGATTTTATCTCAGGTAACCACTCGATGGCTTGTTCTACAAAGGACTGGATGACAGCTTTGAGTTGACCGTGCTTCTTGCTCAAAGTCTGGATGCTGGAGTTGAGGAGTGTATAATCCCGCGCATCGTATGTGTGTTGGACGATGGCTTTAGCCAGGCGGGTGGTTGAGGCGAGATCGGCAGCCTTTACAAGGGTCAGAAACGTCTCTTTGAAGACCACTAGGGTGACAGACATTTCTGGTTTGCTTCTCGAGGACAAAGAGCTTATCGAGTGCCTCCTGGAGTTTTCCAGACTAGTGTAATTAAGATGGTAGTTAGTATCTCTGAACCACCTGAGGGTACATTATCGCACCTTTATGAGTTTATCTGCCTCTGGAAGTAGAGCATCGACCTCTGAAGTGTAGTCCTTTTCCTGTTTCTTGTTGTCACTCATTAGGGATATATAGACGATTGAATTCCTCTGAATGACGCGTCGCGGTGTTGTTGGTGCATGTTTGAGTCGGAGGTCTTGACCACGTGCACACCTCGTTCCACACCATGAACCACTTACAAGAAATAGTCAGAGAGAAATGGATTGCATAGGAGATGTAAAGAAGTGCGCATAAGGCATACAGGACATAACGGCATACGTGGCATACGTTGGAAGCAGGAGGCGTATACTATGTGAGTGTGTGTATTGTACAATTGCAATTATCCATCTTTCGAACCCAATAATTAATGCGAAACATGAAGAGTCTCCATTGTGATATCGTTGTCGGTAGGGACGTCGCTCTCTGCACCACCTGCATTTTGGTTTCTCCTGCGTTTGATATTTCCGAAAATCGTGTTCACGAGGCGGGAGGGGAAGGAGAGGGGGTAGAAGATGAAGATCCGGTACAGGGAGGAGAAGATAGCAAAGACGGGTTGGAGGAAAGGTTTCTGCCACCGTACGCCGCGCTCCTTGCGCTCGGGTCCCTCGGCAACGTCCATGGTTTGGAACACGCTCGTGTCGACAGCGGTCGACACTGAAACGGTGACTGGGCAGGCGTTCACAGAGACCTCCGCATGCGAGACAGTCGCTCCGACTCCAACATCTTCCTTCGCGGGTGTTGCATCGATGGATATTGAGTGCCTCTCGATGGTGGCATCGACATCACGGCTGACGAACGAAGGTGTAGCCTGGATTATGGCACTCACAGTCCGTGGTCGCACTTGAACACCCATGTTCAATGTTTCAATGGTGGCGTCGATGCACTTCTCCAACAAGATACGTTGAACAGGGACCGGGGCATGTATCATGAACGAACGCTCGATGTGGCGCATGTTCTGTAAATGAGGCAGAGTTTCGGATACCGTCTGCCAGTTCTTATCGTGAACCTCGCTATAATGCGGCCGATTCTTGTCCTGGAACCACTTAACGGATTCCAGGTTGGGAGAGAGGTGACTGAGGAGCACGGAGACCTGCAATGGATCTTCAATCCATGAATTGCCAAAGTGGAGACGCTGAAGGGATCCTGACGACAGCATCCGGTTTTGGAGGACGGGGAGCGAACCCGGCTGAGCGTCGACATTGATGTGAAGCGTCTGCAAGTTCCTACAACCTCTGGTCAACCAACCGAGAGCCTCCAGGTTTATCCGAGGCGGGGTGTTTTGGAAGCGTGCAAGGGGACAAAGTCGCAGCACCTCCAGCTTGGGGCATGCGTAGCCGATCCGTTCGAGGTCAGTAGGGGTGAAGATGACGGACTCAGGGAGGTCTATGTCGAAGCGGAGAAGTTCAGGGAGGTAAATGAGGTTATGAAGGGGAAGCGGAGTGTTCAACGGCTCGCCCTTTGCGACGGACTTGGAAGTCGCGGTAATGTGGAGAGACTGGAGGGTCTCGCTGAACTTCTCGCTTATCAAGTGGCAAAAATCGTTCCAGTCTGCCCTCTCGGGGGGGTCCTCGATGGCAAGGTCGAGATGGGTGAGGGTACAAGTGAGGTGCTCGAGGAAGACGATGACGTTAGAAACATCACCAGTGAGCTGGAGCTTTTTCAGATGCCCGAACGGACCCGTCCCGCGTCGTCCGCCGTCGTAGTCATCTTCATCCGTGAGCCGAATGGCAGACCTGCGGAACTCGGAGAAATCGAACTCCTCGTTCGAGAAGATACCGCTATCGTGGCTACCGATGGAACTTGGAGTATCATAGCCCGTCTCTTTCACCTTGTCAAAGAAACCTTCTACCGCCGTGGCCGAGCGTCCAGTCAGGTCAAGTTGTAATGACTTGAGCCTCGGGAGCTTGGCTGACCACATGCCAATGTCTGCGCCAAGAGCGCCAGGTGCGACAAGCTCGACCTTCTCCAAACCTTTCTGGTTGTGTAAGAGGTCCGTGAAGTTGTCAGGAAGGAACGTGGGGGACATAAATGAGAACCCTGTAAGCTTCGTACGAGTTGCCAGATCTGCGAGGAAGTTGCTAAACTGCTGGAGTTGCGACTCGACCTGCAGGTTGATAACTTTCAGGGTTGGATTGAGGAACATAGTTGCTCGTTCCAGGCCAGACGCTGTCTGCACCTTCCATGTCAGCTCCTCCAAATTCGGCAAGATGTACGGGCAAGGTCGATCCTCGAGAAAAGGGAACACCGTCGCGAGGTTGTTGGTGGCTTCATTGTAGGTAATGCTACGAACGCGCTCGCTATATTTCATAACACTCATCCAATCCTCGCTCTCTGGTGTTTTGATCTAGCGTCTCACTTTAGCGACGGACTCGTACCACATATGGCATTCCACTTACCAGGCCGAAACCCGGCTTGCGGGCTTTCTTCATAATATTACTCGGGAATAGGCCGATGACGGGCACGAGGGAATCCAGCTCCCGCCATAAAATATCCAACGATGGTCCACAGAACGCCTTACAGGTCCTCGCAAACCTAGAAAGCATACGCTTGCCATTCGAAGCCTCCAAAATAGTTTCCAGAAGCTTGTTGGTTGCCTCCTGGTCACGGAGGATCAGAAGGATTGGGGTTTTGACGACAGGCTTGGGGGGTGCCTTTTGCACAGCTGGGTGGTGGCCACGGTGGTTGTTCCTGCGTCCGTTCTTCTTAACCATGTTTACTAAAGAGTTTCGGGTGGGAAAAGGGGAAATAAATGCGAGTTTATGCCTACGAAGACGGCGAGAGCGACTGTTAACGTGTGGTGGTAGTGGACTAAATCCAAGAATGAGGGACAAGTATTCACGGAGGGTCAAGGCTTATAGAGGCCTGCGCGATGAACTGTGTGGCATACACGCTGTTGTCACTCATTTCCGAACGATTTCGGGTATGCATTGAGGCGCCCTTCGGTTAATATTAGATGCTTGGCGTAGGGCTGAACTCCAGACATCAGGTTAAGGCAGACATGTGCTTGGAACGAGGCATGTTGGACTCTTAAATGAATGCACGGTGGCATTTTGTACACTACAAGGATACAACTGGGTGGTTGGTCTGATTTGATACTACTCCTGAAACGAAACCAGTGTCGTCTGATGGGACTTCGGTCTTTATTGTATGGAAAGTTCGACCAAGGGAATGACCTTTCGAGGAGTAACATCACCCGACATGATGCAACAGAAGGCACCTCGCGTTAAGCGACCGTCCAATCTGAGTGATTATCGATGGCAGAGAATTAACTACGGTGTGAAGGATTCGAAAACTAACTGGTCAAAACACATAGAACAATAGCTACATCTCCTCCTCATGATAGTGAGATTCAGATAATTCGCCAACCTCCCAGGGGACGGGATCTCCTTCCCATTCATCTTCCCCTTCATCGACGCCACGTTCTTCATCTTCTGCAAATTCATCTCTTTCATCCTCTCCAGCACCCCATATCTCTCCCTTTCTGGGATCATAGTGTAGCACTCGACGCCCGGATAATAGTCCCTTCACAATTATCTTCTGTTCGTACACGTTCTTCTGCGACTTTAGTGATTCTAACACCAAAACGCGACGCAATTCATTAGGCAAGTGGCCTTCTACCTTCTCGTTATCAACGAGACCCACGTCTCCGCCTTCATCTTCTTCATCCAGAACAACACCAGCACCACCGTCACCTCCTGGCTTTACAGGCGACACCGAACCGTTAACGCGAGGCTGAACACGCTTGACGTAATTTAGTATAGGATCCTCCATCTCGGACATGCCCTCCTCTGTCGGTAGCGCCGCACGAATACCGCGTGAGTGGTAAACGAGTTTCACACTTTTGTGCGCGTCGGAGCTGCTGCTTCCATCGTCGTTTTCCATGTCGTCCATTATGCTATCATCACTATTATTATTCTTGGCTTTTGCTTTTTTGCGGCTGGAGGCTTTAGGGGGTTGGTGGCTGCGGGCGTCGCTGGGTTTTGATTTCCCTGAGGCGCGAGAGGATGGATTCGGGTTAGGTGATGGTGGGAGTAGTTGGTTTGTGGAGGTGTGTAGATCGGAAGGTGGTGTTGGCTGGGGGTCAGTGTATGTGTACGCTGGTATTGGCTCCAGTCCAGGCAGAACGCATTTCGTAGATGAACGGTCCTCGGGCGGGGACACTTTGCGAACTCTATTCGAGGATTTGCTCATGACAGGTAATATCGTTTGAACGAGTTTTGACCGTGACTTGGTCAGTGTTGAGGATTGTGACTTCACAGAAGGTCTGTTCTTCATGGACGGTTTGTTAGCTGTCTTCTTGGCTTTGGGGTCATCACTATATATATCGCTGTCCATGCTGGATAGCACGTCACTTGATTGTTTACTACTCCGTTGCGGCCCCACGGCAGGTGTATCACCACCGAATAGATCTGTTATGGACGTTGACTTTGCGGCCTCCTGAAAGAGGAAAGTGAAGGTTTTGCCATTCACTGCGGGTTTTATTGGACTGTCGTCAACGAATGATGAATGACCCCCATCTGCACCAAAACCCTCTCCGTCATCTCCGCTGTCGCTGTCGTTACTTCCAGCACCTGAACCTTGAAGCTGCAGCTTTGGAAAAGGAAGGCTGGCGGGGGACAGCACACGTCGACGTTTCTCTTTATTCGGTGAGGGCGATACTGGTTCCCCTCGTAGGCGTTTCCGGGCACGGGAAATAGCGGAAGGAGGTTCTGGTGGCAGTTGTCCAGAACTTGAAGGTGGTATCGACTGAATAAGGAGGAATGGATGGGCGGACGGCGGTTGCTGGGGATGCTGGGCTTTGGATTTGGGAGGACTGGCTAATGGGTTCGAAGCAGGCTTGAAGAGGTTAAACGGGATGGCCTCTCTTTGTTTTCCCTTGTCCTTCTTTTGAGGAGAGAAGGGATTGAAACTTGCCAGGGGAGCCGTTGTCTCCGCCACGCGTAAGGCGGATTTCAGAAGGTTCGGTGGTTTAGAAGCTGATGATGCTTGCCGCTGGGGAGTAGAAGGTGGATCATTAGGCCGTGGACTTGAGCTCGAAGGTGTATTTGCGGCTTTCGAAAGTTTCTTGTAAAGTTTATATTTCTGAGCTGGATTCGTGGGATTGGCATGGCGCGGCATAAATGAGGTGACGCGACGCACCAACAGCAGGTTGCTTCTTGATGTCGTCAACAGTGGGCTCCCTGCGGTTTTCCTCCTTGAAATTGCGTTCCCATGCTTTGACCTCGGCGCGTATGCTAGCGAGCTCGGAGGGCATTTCGTCGGGCAGAGCCAGTCGCAATCACCCAACACGCCGCGTCCATGATGGCACATGGATGGAAACACTGGTCACGGGGACGCAACACGTCCACAAGCACAAATAAAGTGGACAGCCCCAGCTGCAAGTTCAACTTGGCTCCAAAGCACTTCGTCTCATCAGCTCAGCCGACGCCAGCAAAACCGATTTTTTACGACGAGTATCGAATGTCTGGAAACCGTCCCAGGCCGAGCATCATCAATCTTTTCGATCCCCTCGCCAATGCGACTACTAGCGAACCTCCTTCAACTCCCCCCCCTCGTGCCTCGAACGCAGACAGCGGGAACTACAACAATTCTCCCAACGGTCTTACTATGACCTTATTTGTCAACAAGATAACCAGCACAATTTTACACCCACAGCCCACGCCTTTGAAACGCCGACTAATTGACATTGGGGACATGACGCTTGAGGACGCTGCTTGTCCGGAAGCTCTGCTGGACGAGACCGTGGAAGAAGAATTCAGCACTGGTTTTGACCAGGTAGGAGATGACGAAGATAATGCAACGCTTACGTTCAAAGACATGGTCAAGGCCGCGACGCCATACAGGACACTCAAAACAGTCCTGGAATCGCCCACAAACCAAGCATCCCCAATGCCCAGATTACCACCTGTAAATATAACTCTAGATAATGCTCAGCCTATACCCCGCCTGAATACTCGTGAGGAGGGCATTGTACCAGAACAGCCCTCTGAGGAGCCTATTCCGGAAGAGGAAGCTGCACTTGGAGAACTAGCGCCACAACGGGCTGGTACACCCGAAATGACAACGCAGGACTTCGTTTCTCCCGAGGACATTCCTCTTCCACTGTCGCCTATCATGGATACGCAAGAACTGACCGTGGACTCTGTCCTCGACTGTATCAGTGATACGGGGCTCTCGTTCAGCGAGGTTCATCCTGATTTGGACCATTCGATCACTACCACCGACAAACCCGGATTCCAACGCTTCGATAAGCCTACCCCCACTGGGCACAATGATAGCCCAGACGCCCCCGACATCTCCATTCCATCCCTCAACCTCGTCGAAACTTCTGAGGTTCCACGAGGAGACACCTCAATTCCCGTTGTCGTCTCCCAATCTTCTCCTACCTCTTCACCTCTACCTCTTCCCGAACCAAGGCCTGAGTTTGACAAAGGAGGCTCACCTGCTGCCCGCTTGCGCCTCAGTCGTCCCATTACCTCACAAGACAAAAATCGTGTGTCTGTTGACCTACACGCATCGTTTCAAATGCACATGCAATCTGAGGGCATGTCGTTTGACTTGCTGAGCGACAATGTGTCTTTTCTCAATGCACAGAGTGGCATGGAGTCATCATTGACCACTATTGGAAGCACTATTGAAGACGACCCAAGCTTTGACCTAGAGACGGAGAGGATTAATATGGAGAAGGCACTAGGGAAGTATCCTGGTAATGGCGAAAAGGAAGAAAAAGCCTCTTTAATGGACGGTAAGGTTTATCTTAATGCCAGTAGTCCAAGGACTTGAAGCTGACAAGTTTCTGTGTTAGATACATCCTCAGCCACGAGCTCGCCGGCACCGGCTACTCCAGTCGACGGTGAGGGTTATGCAATCTATACTCTAACAGACATCTAACCGTATTCAAGTGCCCAGTACCCCATCTACATCAGCTTATGACACTGGCGATCCCCGCTCCACACTTAGTACGTACTTATTTTGTGACGGGACCTATCTCTAACAACTAGATACAGGTTCTGACCTCAAATTTATTCGTAAACGTCTCAGTATTCCTATCGCAGTTTCATCGCCGCGCCTGATGGATGTATCTTCTCCGCCTTCTGTCGGGGCAAGTCCACTGCGTAAGTGTCTCAAAGCTCCTATGCATGAGCAGACTGAGCCTATGCCACCTTAGCAAAATGGCCCTCATCCCCCTTCTCTCCTCCCAATGGGAGCAAACTGAGGGCCCCAACGTCGCGCTCCCCTGTCGCTTCCATTGGCTCAGTTTTTTCCGTTCCCACATCAGCTGAGAAGCGAAGGCATACCCTTCAACTCACGACGCCAAAGACTTCAAAGGAACAAAAAATTCCTACGATGCCGCAGGCACCTCCTGCTCTAAAAATTGTCAAGAGATCAAAGCCCAGTAGCCACGAACGAAACGAATCGACGTCAAGTAGATCTGGAACTTGCAATGGTACTGGGTTGAAGAGAGCGTCGATGCCATTAATCCCTTCCAAGACCCTAGACTTGCCGACCATCGTTCCTCTCCGGACGCGAAAAGTAGCGACAGAGCTGGGGAGTCTTCGGGTGACTGAACCTGAAGCACAACCAATTCAGCAGTTGGCGAAGACCAAGTCATCCGTCCCTCCTCGACCACCCGTCCCACCCACGCAAACAAACGGATCAGGTCCGCGTCGCGTCCCAATCTCTGAAGGATCTCAGCTAAAGGTTACTGCTCCAAGAGCAGTGACGATGCCCGCATCCTCTAAAGCAGGTTCCAGGAGGGTCAATCCTCCCTCAATCCCAGCTCCTCAAGCCCGTTTAGCCGCCAACTTTACATCCAGTGGCCTGCAGGCACCTACACAACTCGGAAACGTTACGATTTCGTCACTACCGAAGCCTATTTCTCGAACTTCGGGCTTGATTTCTCGACTGCCCGCCCCAAGGAATTTCAAGCCAGGAGGGTTGGCAGCTCTGCGACGGGCAACTTGAATTTAGACTGGCTAATTTCTTCCGAGGGTAGGACCGGTTCTTAATTCATAATTTCATGGACAATCGACATTTGATATAGATAGCCCTGACATTTTGCATCAATGGCTAGGGCATTGTATGGCCTTATCCTTTTTAGTGTTCTGTTTTACGATTCGACAAACTGCGATGACGATCATAGAGTACCACATCTTTCTCCGCAATGTTTGATTCCACGAACCATGCCAACGAAACACGACCTGACGTTGGATTAGTTCTCATCAGCTACCGACTCTTTGTGAGCAGTTAATCCACCTGTATCACGCTTCCCCTTCGGTTGTTTTTCATCGAGAGGGAGTAGCGCGATGCAATGCACAGGGTGATCATGGTAGTCTTCGAAACGTGTCCTCTTCAGATCTCGGGGCCGCGACCGTGAACGCGAAAACTTGCTGGACTGACCATCTACTCCATGTAAGAAGTTTGTGGAGTAATCTTAGTACCCTGTTCTCTTCTGTGGGTGCGTCTCCTGACACATTACTTGGAAAGTTACGGCTACAATGTTAAGAACCCTCGACGCGTTTCACCGTGCAGATAAGAAAGGTGAGAGAACAGAAGCTAGAGCCCAGGTGTGTACATAAAGATACGCTGGACGCCTGCACCCATGGCGGCTAGTTCTGAGGGGCTTGCTAGTTTGGGTCAATCATCACGAAACGTGGCGACTTCGTGCTCGTTGGAATTATTTTTTGCATGTGTGGTCGTGCTTTTATACGTCATATTCCTCATCCGTAATCACCGTCTCACCGACCCTTCCGTCAATTTCTTTTTTGTTCAAGCATATTTGAGCTGAACTCGAGGTCTGTGTGTCTTTGTTCTCCGCCCGTTCTTGCTTTGACCACGATGCCTCAACAAAAAGGTATCTGGATCTATACGACGCGTATCCATATCAATGATACAGATTTCTCCAAAAGTAACGCATCAAACGTGACGTCGGCCTGCCTGTGGACCGGCGTTGGCGGTGATGGGGGCAAGCGGATGACGAAGTCGGGGACAAAGGCCACAGCCTTGGTCTCCCATATTGTTGTTCCTCAGCCGACACAGGGCGCCCAATCCATGAAATTACGGTCCAGGAATCCTTCCCTTCTTCCATCAGCACCCAATTATGACGATCCAGCGTTCTCACCTGACCCTCTTTCAAATCCGCTCTTCTCTTCTAACCAACTCCCCGCTTGGAACTCCCCTCCCGGTCCCGGCCATCCAACCCTCAAGAAACAACGGCCTGTAGACGCCGAAGACTTCAACCCTCCACAACCGCCCAACACTCCAGCTATACCCGAGCCGAACGCCGCACCCGATAACAGAACCAAAGACAAAACCAAATCCACAGCTTCATCTACTATCAACAGCCCCTCTTTCACAGATTCCTCATCCTCATCACCTTCCACTATCGTTGCTGTACCATCAACATTACCATCCCGCGACCCTTCGTCGTCTCAGCCTCACGTGCGTCCCGAGGTCGATATGCCGCATGATGCCCACCACCTTCCTCCACAGCGCTCGCAGCACCCTTCGTCTTCCAAACCAGAACCTAAAAAACGCCAGGGTTTCTTGTCCAAGCTCCTAGGTTCATCTAGTACGGACTCGTCTTATAGCAGCACCAGCTCAACCTCGCCCGCTCCACGACCCTCCGGGAGCAGAAACGCCAGCACCATGCTTCGTGTGCACCAGCCCCAACCACCACCATACAACATGGGTCCGCGACCCATTCCCGTTCAACACCATCGTGCTACCCAATCTGCACCCGAGGTACATCGGTCGGACCGACCAGTAATGCCTTCCCGTGCAAAAACTACTGGGACTGCCGAGGCTGGGAGGATTGTACCTCTCGCGGGTACAACCTCTGCCGCTGGACCTGCAGCTGATGATCGATGGCTTCGACAGGACTTGGATAGAATTGATGAGCTTGATGAGACCAGCCCCTTTGGGGCAGCAGTACACCATGGAGGACCATACGAGGCGATTTCGAGATTTGTGCAAAAAGATTCGGCTCCGAAACCATATGCGGGACCTGCTCACGTTCAGGTATGCTTTCTTACTCTTCTTTTCTAACCATTGTTGACCACGACCCGCCACCCAGCAGCCGGGTGGGAGGAGCTTCATGATGTCGGGCGATGTACGTGCATATATTTGAGCTTGTCCAGTTTTTGTGCTCATGCAATTGTAACATCAGATATACAGAGATGCTCAACTATTAACGCTACAGCAGGGTTCTCTCAATTTGAAGCCAGGTCAAGTCCTTTCTCGTGATTTCGCGCCGTATACCGAACCCTCCCGTACGTATCCATATCCCCACCTCGATACGCAACCCCAACAAAGTAGGCACCACGAGCACTACCCACGTCACGCCTATCTCCAGCCTAGTGTTCCCATGCTCGAGCCTCGATCCTCGTTTGAACGGTCAGGATCTACCCAAATAGCTCTTTCGGTTCCTCAAGCGGGTTCCCTCGGCAACTATCCGGTGACAGAGCCTAGTAGCTCACTGACGCTACTCAAACGGCGTCGAACACCGTCTCCTACTGCTGCGACTACACATTCCAATGATGACGATAACGATGCTGGAATAGCCATTGGTATGGCACTGATCGGTGACGATCAAAACAATTCACATGCAAGCGATACAACTGTGACGGCGGTCAATTCCGATGCTGGTTCAAGCCCGAACATACCCGTCAAGATTACACTGCGCGAGCCAACAGACGTGGATGAGCCCAGCCCGCCACCATATATGCCTGACCCGCCGGATCTTTCAGCTTCACGGGTGGATTACCCTCGCGCCGAAGAGAACCAATCGCAGGGACCGGTAATAGTTGAGACTACTTACAGGGAAGAACCTTTCTCCACTCGAGAGCCCATGCCCCATCTCTCTCCTGTCGCCGCTCCTACCTCTTCTCGATCAAGGCACACTTCGTGGCACCCACAGTCTACTCAGCTCCCTCCGGCTCAAGTATACTCTAGTAGACAGGAAACCCAGAATCTCCAGCCGCATCGGTTACCACAGCAGCACGTTGCCCCTGTCAACCCTGGTCTTAGTCGTTCTTCTACATATGCCCTGGGTTCTTCAGGATTACACACAGATCGCTTGGCTCTTGCTTCGTCACTCAAAGCGGGCGGCAGTACCCCACCCCCGACGACGCCAAATCTACGTGATCGCGAGTCCGACACCAGAAGTATCCAGCAGTCTATAATGACAACATCTAACGCGTCCGGTGCGTCGAGTCGGTCCCAAGGCAGCGAGAACCCTAGGAGGAACCGTTATCTCCCGAAACGTCTGATCATGCCCACCCCTCTTCAGCCCGCACTACAGAACCAGGCTACGGCACACCAAGTTCGTTTTGATCCTCAGGCTAATTCCGCCTATCCTCGGGACCGTTCCTCGCCCAAGGGTAAGCGGTCTTCGCTTGCTCCACAATCGTCACGGGCCCAAGATATCCCTATGGCTCCTTCGAATGGTAAACTTCGCAAGCGAGTGAGTTTGGTAGGGGGGTTGAAGACATCACCGAAGGAACAGGTTCCGCCGGTTGCCGCCGTCTCCTTCTCGGCCAACATTGTGTCAGCTGATAGGACCGCCCGCAGTGCTGAGAAACCACACAAAAAAGTTTTGAGCAAGAGGAAGTGATTGAGTCGCTCTCCTCAGCTTTCCAGTCCTTTTCTATACATTATGGTGATGAACGCGTTCACGCATGCTTTACGATATCAACGTTGTCACTCAGTTTTCTCTACTCTATTATCTCTTCGGCTGCTTGGTCTATTATCGTATTCACTCCTCGTGACTATACCTGCCGCTTGTTTCCATGGACTTCATAGACTCTGCTGTGCTTTCATTTCGCGTTTACGATTGCAATTGTCGTTACTTTCCTGTCACTGTTTGTAACTGAGTATCAATGCTGTCCTGTCTTTGGCAACATATGTACCGTAAAGGTTATTGTAATTTAATCCAGGCAAATATAGATGGGTTTTTATTCAGTGTACGAACTCGTCAGATCTTTGTTCTCCTTAGAAACGCAGGTTTCCCCTTTCCCAAACGGAGCTGGTCGACGACGGTCAGACATACCTCATCTCAGTCCTTCATTGGCTATAAGAGAAGCCTTGACATGCGACCTCATGAACCGACGAAGTCACTTATGACATCACGCGTGTCAATCATCAATTCGAAGCCAGAAACACACGGGACAATTTCCATCCGAGGCCTATTAAAAACGTTTATCGTTGGGAACCACCATTCACTATCAATACCATTTTTTATTATCAATTTAATGCAAGTGATCATTCACCATGCTGTTACATTATGTACATGCTGTCGGAGTGGTGCTGCTGGGAAGCCTGGATTGGGCACAGAGGGTAAGTGGTTCGGTGGTTTCCTGAACGTGTATAGAAAGTAGCATGCGTTGAGAATTGGCGAATATTGGTCCGTGCCTTGTGTGCACATGGATTAGAGGGATCAGACTATTTCATTGGATGAGAGTTGGTGGAATCATTGTTGTTCGCTCACAAAGCTCGAGAACGTTGGTCTACTAGCCCCCAGCTTTTTAAATCGGCGTAAATATCCCACATTTCCCCCTCAGTCCACTCGATTCGAGAGTTTTTCTGGGCTATTTTTCACGATCCTCACAATGCGCACCTGCCACTTTACCGTTGCCTCTCTTTTTGTCGTCATTGCGTGCTTCTTCTCTCAAGTTGCACAAGCTGTGCCTTTGGAGTTCGAGGAGAGGGCTCAATCTTGTGTTTGCGCCGGTCCGTAGTTGCAACCCATGCCTTTGTGACTATATACTGACGATGCGTCTTGGTATGATCAACAACGTTTTTAGGACGTAGCTACTCCGCGACATCAGTCCAGAACGGGATCAACAAGGCCCTGAATGGTGGCGCCGGGTCAGTCTGAGCATTCATTTGTCGACACTGATATTGAGAAACAACAACCCAGTGATTATCCTCACCAGTATCATGATTTCGAGGTGAGAGTCCGACTCGGCGGCGAAGTACAAGTGAAAGGTTCTGACCCTCAATGCGACATGCAGGGTTTCAATTTCGGGTGTTCTGGCAGTACTTATTTTGAGTACCCCATCCTCACAAGTGGTGTGTACACTGGAGGGTCCCCTGGTGCCGATCGTGTGATCTATGACAACAATGGCAGCTTCTGCGGTGCGCTGACACCTCATTTTCTGAAACGTCCAAGCGGCTCAATACTCCGCTTTCCTTTTTCCAGCTTGCCTCACCCACACCAATGCCCCGACCACTAATGGTTTCTTAGAATGTAGTTTCTAGATTTTGAACCAAGAAGGTCACCGGATTGCGCGTGTGGTAGCTGACCTGTACAAAACCTCGATGTTATTTAGGTCAAGAATAGGACGAACGAGTAGTGTGATTCTGACCCATCCGAGATACAGTATGTCCGAATTGGTGCTTTTCGGCGGGTGTAATTTAAGAGAGAGGGGTTGGTCTATGCATGTCGGCAAGCATTCCTGATTAAACCCACTTTGCTCCTGTCACAGGCACAGAGGCGCATGCACGGTTCGTGTTGGGCGTTGAACGTTGAGGAACGCAAGGAGATGCACGTGCGCGGATTTATCTACAACCCTGCAGAAGTGAAATCCGTGCTGAAAGCGCGTAAACGTGAACTGCGGCCTCAGTCTGCAATGACCCCCAGAAATGGTATCATCACAAGCCTGAGACCTTAGCTGGAGGAAGGTTGGTCAAACAAGCAATTGCAACCAGTTCAATCTACCTTCGCATTTGCTGTAAGGGGATTGTCCTCGCAGGCAACATGATTTCGGGAGGTTAAATTAAATTGTTGTCAAATTTCATGTCAAATCAAGGCGATGGCGGTCGGCTAGGCCTTTGCCTTCGTGACTTGTGCTGAAAGTCCCAAGTTAACCAACGTGCACGATTTTAGGGGATCTGATGAGGTCATCTTCCACTACAGTGGCAGATTCTGTCGTTCCCCATCAGGATCTCAAGTGCGGGGTTCAATCCATGGCAGCTTGCTTGGCTCATACAGAGCATCAAGGTTCGATGAAGAGGATTTTTGAGGCCAGGTGTTGGAATATTGGACCATGAATTGTCCATGATCTGGGTTTAAATCTGCCTACATTGTCCTTTAGGTATATTTAGAATACTCATGGTTTACCTTGCTCGTTTACTCCTCAATCCCGTCGTTTTCGCTCCGTTCTGGGTCCTTTTGACACTGGGGTGTTGCCGAAGTGGCCTGGTTTAGAGCGAAGTTAACATCAACAAATAGTGTTTAGCGGAAGATTGCTGTCGATTGCGTAAGCTCGGTTTGAAAGCCCGACCAACTTACCAGGTACTCTCTCTCACATTGCTTGTTAGCTTTCGGCTTGATGACAATTGGACTTGGTTTGTAGTCTCTGGGAACTCGGCATGGTGGAACGGAATCCACGTTAAAAACCGGCCCCCGCATCACAGGACCGCCGCTGCTTGACGGAGTGCCTAAACTGCCTTCTCCCCTGACCTATGACGACTAAATATCCAGAAACGGATTCAAAGGTCCACTGGGGTCAAAACTCGGCTTCACACTGGGCTTTCGTCCACTTTCGTAGGCCCCTATTGCCTTCACCAAGACCCGGAGCACCCACCAGAGTGCTTCAACCGCCGGCTTATCCCGGTACCCAAACCCATCTTGCATCTAATCGTTGTGCTCCGTGCGAAGATCATCTCCCCTTCGGCTTTGCGATATCTTTAGGACTTCCACACGCCCCATGTTCACAATGGCTTTCACTCCAAACACTGATACCTTATTAGGGTCTACCTGCGGCTCTGGATCCACTGCATGCTTTCTGATTGGATTGTTTCTTCGACATAAGCATTTAGAACGCTGTGCAAACTCGTCACACGACATTGCAGAAGAGGTGATAAGGGGCTCTCGGCGACCGGGAAAATGGTATAAGGCTTGTGGTTCATGTGGAAGAGTTGTCCGTGATCCTACCACAATTTTCTGGACCCCTACGGAGTAGCCTAGCTTCCAATGGTCGTTCAGACTTCAAGTACCAAAGAAGAGGAGGAGTCGGTATCTTTGGACCGAAAGAATGTTAGCGAGAAGGTTGAGAACACCGAATCCTCCAGCGACGGCTCCGTGGACTTTCGTCATGGCGATGAAGCACTTAGGCTTATTGATGCGGAGAACGCGATCAAGTTTAGCGAGGAGTATAACCTGAAGTTGAGGAGAAAGCTGGTGCGCATATATCTAGTGACAAAACAATTGTGGCTTATTGCGTTTTCTAGGACATGCTAATACCCCCAATTTGCGCCTCTGTTTATTTCACTCAATTCCTGTAAGAAGGATCCGCCGAGTCTAGCCATGTAGAACTTAGCATGTACTTACAGAGACAAGACCTCGTTGAACTACGCCAGGTGAAGGCACCTCCGCAACTTGTCCCGCAGTACTTATCACTGGCTTCACAGCGTAATGGGCTTTCCGATAACTGGCCAGGTCCGTTACGCTAAATCCATGGAGGATGGACTACTCATGTATGGACTACTCAGCACTATAATCTGGTCTCGATGGCATTTTATCTTGGTGGGCAATATTCCTCGTACAACTTTCGTGCTCGGTATCGATTCACATTGAAGGCTTCCTCTTTTGGGAATTTCCGACAACGTACATCTCCCAAAAGCTGCGGGTTGCTAAATATCTGGGCTAGTTTTTTCCTATTAAGGCTTTGCACGGATTGACTGACAGCCATCGATGAGCAGGAGTGAACATAGTGATCTGGGGCATAATCCTCATGCTCCACTCCGTTGCTGGGTCTTTTGGCGCGTTCTTCGTCCTGCGGTTCTTGTTAGGTGATTTCACTGGGATTGACGGGTTCTAACCGCAGTAGCTGATGATCCGTCAAGGGATGTGTGAATCCTGTGTTGCTCCCATTCTAATCTTGATCATATCTATGTTCTACAAGAAGAACGAACAGGCTACGCGTATTTCCTGGTTCTATGTCATGGTAAGTGCTGATCAATCGAAATTCGACATCATTGACCCACGCGACGCAGAACGGGATCACCATGATTTTTGGTGGTTTCGTAGCCTATGTGAGTTAACAATTTGTTAAGTCTACAATCACCCTCTATAATCCTTTCCCAGGGCGTTTCCTTCTACGACGGCCATAGAATTGCTTCATGGAAAATTGTATACATCCTGCTCGGTGGTCTGGCCATCCTTGTCGGAGTTTCCGTGCTCATTTGGTTACCCGATTCTCCGGTCCACGCGCGTCTCCTCACCCGAGAAGAACGTATCGCTGCTTTGGAGAGGGTCCGCGATGACCAAGGCGGCACTGAGAACAAGGTCCTCAAAAAGGAACAAATTAAGGAGGCACTCTCAGATATTCGTACCTGGCTTGTTATCCTCACCTCGTTGCTCAGTAAGCCTGAAGGCCATTTGTGGTCTGGAAAGCTGTGATTAACATAAATAACATCCAGCAAGCGTGCCCAATGGCGGCATCAGCAACTGTATGTGTAATTTGAGCATCAGAGTCGATCCCTTCAAGTGACTATCGTTCACAGTTAGCAATCTGATCATCAAAAGTTTTGGATACACGTACGTGGTTTTGGACGGAACGGCAATGGGGGCGCATCGCTGACAAGGTCTGCCTATAGAACGAAGCAGACCCTCATTCTGTCGACACCGGGAGGAGCGGTTGCAGCGGCGATGACCCTTTTCTGTGGTTGGTATTCGGATAAGAAGGTGAGCATTGCCCTTTGCCCTTTGCCCTTTGTGTCTCTTTGTACTATACTAAAGATTAACAGAATGAACGAATGGTACCGATCGTCTTTGCCCTCGTACCAACAATCTTGAGCGCAGGTGGGTTCAAAGGTCACAACATAAAGTCTTGGGTCCTAATTGTTTGTAGCGCTTCTGATCGGTTTCAACAATACTGCGCAGAAAGGTGTATTACTGTTTGGCAGGTCAACCTCGTTCGCTTCGATTTCCCCGTGATTGATATATTCCATTAGCAATATATCTCAGCGGTACATTTGGAAGTTCCCTATCCACTGTCTACGCCTACAACGCCAGCAACACTAGTGGTCATACGAAGAAGAGTACGATCAACGCCATGACTCTTGTCGCGTTCAGCATAGGAAACATTGTAGGGTCTGAGATATTCCAGCCTAAAGATGCACCCGACTATATACCTGGGAAGATCGCCATTATGGTACTCCTCTCCGTGCAATTGGCAGTTTGTTTTCTTTTGCGGTGGGTTAATCTCCGGCTCAACAAGAAGAAGCGAGCCGTTATCGAGGAGGTCAAGAGGCAGCGAGGGTGGTCGGATGAGGACATCCAAAGGGAAAGAGATAAGCATGCATTTGCTGATATGACTGACAAAGAGTGAGTCCTTGTGACAACAGGTTGGCCTTTGATAATAATGTCTTTGATTGAATAGGAACCCGTATTTCGTCTATACAGCATGATCACAGTGACAATATAATGTGTGGAAGGATTTTGCGAGAATTATGAGGTTCAAGTTAATTCTGCAAAATGCCGGCCGCTGGCTTCATCCTGGTGGTTCTGTGTGCGGGTCTGCTGTATGCCTTAGGATCGATGACTGACTGGCATACTCTACATTTATACATTGTCCCACCCGAAGCCAAAGACGCATGGCGGGGGTGCATGGTGCTACCGATCCTCATAACATGTTTGTCTACGAGACATTTATTTGATGGGCCTTGCAATCGCAGGAGTGCCTTCGCGCTGGTTGGGCCAAATAGCTGGGCTCGTTATTCCTCTGGCCATAGACATGAAAGTGTATTAGAACCAAAGCGAATACGCAGTATAACAGATGCACATGCTCAATACTGTAACCGGAACATGAACTGAAAACTATATTGTTTGGTGTCGGGATCCCAATGTGACCAGTTCCAGTATCCTGCATCGTCTGTCTCGTCTTCAATCTCGCGAACGGGAATGCGGAAGGCAATGGTTTCGTAAGGTTCGGCTGCAACCTAAAAATCGTGAGTACTGGACAGCCGCGCAGCATAATTGGCACACTTACAATGAGGTATTGGTAAGCTTTATTGGGAGGCTCTCGCTTTTGCTCCCAAGCGCTCATGAATCGTCTTCGAGGCACAACACCTGTTTTGATTTGTGGGAGATGCACCTGAACCATCATGCCCTCCTTTCCGATGTCTCTGTCTCTGACTTTTGTGACGCGGTATCCCGGTCGACCAATTTTCAAGAAGACTTTACGTTGCACGTTACTTTGAGCAGGCGCAATCATGAGCTGTGTCTCCTTAGCATCGCGAGCAGCACGTCGGGCGAGGTTCGTTTGATGCTTTTTGCCTTGTGTGTGGGCGAGGTAAGAGCCTTCATTGGTGTGTAATGTCAAGCATAGACGACATTCAAGAGAGCCAAGGTGGTTGCGCAATATGTACGGATCCTGAAGATGATGAGAAAGGCAAAAAAACTGATGCGTGCTGTGGGCGTACTTTTGCCAAGTCAATGGTCTCCAAAGCAAGCTTCCTCAAACGTTCGCGCCTGTCGACATTAGTCTCTGAGGCACCAGCAACACCTCCACCACCGAATTTTGAGCCGACACGATTCTGGGCATCTTCAGGCAGAGTCCTGAGAGTCCACTAAGTGAATACATACCTGGTAATCTAAAATATGGAATTTTGTGAGCAGGTGCTTGGAGAACCTCAGTTAGGGGACGTACCCATTGCAAGCTATGAATGAGAGGCCAACCGCTGCGTGTCGCATAAAATGATCTTGGCTGATGTAAGCAATGGATGTGAGATTCAGTTCCCGATCATCACAACAAAAAATACTGATTCCTCTCATTTTCCTCAGCCGCTCCCTTCTCTCATCCTATCTCAGAAGCCTAGGTGTAATGGCTGCACAAAAAAGGCGTCTCGATGAAGTGTCTTCAAGTAGAAAGTCCAAGAAAACAAAAACTACAGAAAAGTCAAAACTGAATGAAGCCAACGTTGAAAAGCCCAGTGCTTTTATGACAGAGGAGGTTGACTTTCCTCGGGGGGGAGGCACGTCCTTTACCCCGCTAGAGGTCAAAGCAATACGGGCTGAAGCGGTAAAGGAGGCGGATGAAGCTCTTTTCAAGGTATGGCTCTGATGTTTGTGCAATTGCTTTAGACATTGAAAGCTCTTTCCAGGAGGCTCAGGAAGAGAAAGGCAAGAAAAAGAAAGCGAAGAAACTCAATAAGCAGGAGAGTGGTAAGACACCGGAAAAGGGAGAGTTTGTGCGAATTGAACACTTGAACTACAAGGTATGTTTCCGAAACCAGCCCGGAAAAATGCACTCACATCACGATTAGCGAGTCTTCGTTGGGATGAAGATTCTTGGCCAAATTGTATCCATCATACCACTTGGCTTGATTATCTCCTTGCCGAATCAACTTTATGGATATGTACCCATCACTCAAATATCTTCGCAATTTACTAGTGTCCTGGAACGCTTCGATACCCGTGAAGATTCAAGCGAGGACGACAGCGAGGAAGGAGAGGTTTCTCGACTGCCTGACCTTTTCGAAATGTTCCACGTTGGTCAATACGTGCGGACAGTCGTAAACAGTGTGCATGCTGCGGGTGTCAGTGATATAAACGGTGTTGGGAAGCTGAGAGACGACCTCGCGAAAGCGAGTAAACGAGTAGAGCTCAGCCTTCTTCCAGAAAAGGTCAACGCAGGCGTGCAGAAGACTGACCTCGAGAGCGGTTTCGTGAGTGGCCAGGTATATCTCGTTTTTCCCTACTCAACCGCTCTAGACCATATCTGCTGCTGTGAGAAGCCTCGAAGATCATGGTTACAATCTCGACTTAGGTGTGCCGGACGTTTCTGGCTTCCTTTCGTTTAAGGACGCGGGCGAGGGAAGACCCAGACTTCATGTTGGCCAAGTCGCCGTTGTCAGTGTTACGAAAATTTCGAGCAATAGTCGTGTATGCGGTGTCAGCCTAGAGAGTGAAAAGCAAGGGACATCGTTCGTGAGTCTCGTCCTTCGGCTCTTCGAAACAATCTGATGTTTGGACCAGCTTTCTGAAATATCTTCCGTCAATTCTGTTCTACCTGGCACTCTTGTACAATCACTTGTTACCTCCGTTAACCCGGACGGAGTCAATCTACAAGTTCTTGGATTTTTTGATGGGACCGTAGATCTATTTCATCTCCCCAGAAACCCCGAAAAACGTTTTAAGGTTGGCAAAAATATCAAGGCCCGAGTCCTCTACAATTATTCGACATCACCGCCGAAATTTTCCCTCGCACTGTCGGAACATGTCGTGCATTTGCGACCTCGCTTGGTCTCCACCGACGAGAATCCAAGCCTACTCCAAGAAGCCTATCCTATTGGCACCATCCTTGACGCTGTCAAAGTACTTCGGGTAGAGAAGGAGCGGGGTCTAATTGTCGAAGTTGGTGAATACCAAGAAGGGTTCGTCCATGTACGTCGCGTATTTATGACTGGGTTGATACGCTCATCTCTTTCTCCAGATATCCCATCTCTCCGACGACCACGTCCCTTCCCTTACTTCAACAGGCCCTTGGAAACCTGGGACGATACATCGTGCCCGTGTCACCGGCTACTTCGCATTTGATGGTCTATTACAGCTATCCTTCAAACCGTCCGTCCTGGAGCAGAAGTACATCCAGGTTGCGGATGTGGAGGTCGGGCGGGTGGTGAAGGGCACAATAAAAAAGCTGACCGAGTCTGCATTGTTCGTGGCATTGTCTGGGAACATTGATGGTGTTGTTTGGCCGAATCACTACGCCGATATCATCCTCAAGCATCCCGCAAAGAGATTCAAAGTGGGCGCTACCATCAAGTGCCGAGTATGTGGTTCCGGTCTGTCTGTCGCAGCGCATTTCTGACCATAGCAAAAGGTCCTCGTCGTCGATCCTGAAAGGAAGCGCATATCCCTTACTGCTAAGAAGACACTCCTGGATTCTCAGTTACCCATCCTATCGAGGTTTGAGGATGCCCGAGTAGGTACTGTGACGCACGCTGTGGTCTTTAAAGTGGACGAAAAACACCTTCTCGTTGAGTTTTACAACAACTTGAAGGCCATTGTTCCTCTCAAAGAAGTCAGGTAGCAAATATCCCACTTTTATTTTCGGTCTACCGTTCTGACTGTTAACGTCAGCGAGACTCCTGTAAGCAATCTCACAGAGGCTTTCTCCATTGGCAAGGTTGTCAAGATCCGCATCATAACCGCTGAGCCAGACCAAGGACGTATCGTTGCAAGTATTCGACAAGCAACACTTACTTCCGGCTCTGCTGTCACCGACATCAGTGAGGTTGAAGTTGGCAATATCGTCGAGGGTTCCGTCGCTGAAATCCACAAAGACAATGTTATCCTTCTTCTCCAACCCAGTCGTGTCAAGGCTTTACTTTCTCTCAAAAACTTGGCAAACTACCGGACCTTAAATCTTCCTCAGCTGAGGAACCAACTTAAAGCCGGCGAGAAACTCTCGGAACTCGTCGTTGTCACCAGAAACACGGAGAAGGGTTTCGTAATTGTGGCCAATGCCCCAAAGAGCAAGGCTACGCTGCCTAACAAAAACTCGTTGTCGATTGATACTATCACTATTGGTCAAGTCGTTGGTGGACGGGTTACGCGGCACACTCGACACGGGACTTTTGTGAAAGTCACCTCTCATATTGGTGGCATTATCTACCCAACAGACGTCACTGATAACTTTGACAATGGAAATCCTTACCCGGCTGTTGATTCGCTGATAAAGGCTGTCGTCATGGCGGTGGATAAGGAAAAGAGACAAGTCACTCTTTCAACTAGACAGTCGAGGCTTCGCCCAGATCAGATGACGCAGGTGGCCGACAGGGAGATCAATGATATTTCGAGCTTGGCTGTAGGCGACACGGCTAGGGGTTTTATCAAAAGCGTTGCCGACCATGGGCTGTTCGTGACTGTAGGTCGAAACATCGACGCTCGAGTGCAGATCCGTGAGCTCTTCGACGAGGTAAGCCACTTTGTTACGGTAGGGGCTCGTAGGTCGCTAATATGGCTTCAGTTCGTCAAGGATTGGAAACCCCGGTTCCAAGTCAATCAGCTGGTTAAGGGCCGCGTTTTGAGGTGGGTGATATTTTTTATGCTTTGGTCTGGAATGAATTGTATCACAGCGTGGATGTCGAGAACAAAAAGATTGAACTCACATTCTGTTCGGGGGATATATCTGCTCGGCAGCACGAGGGTCAGATTAAACGATCGCCCTCGGATCTCCATGAAGGGGAGAAGATAGATGGCATTATTAAGGGGATTGAGAACTACGGCATTTTTATCCAAATTGAAGGCACTAAACTCAGCGGTTTGTGCCATAAGTCCGAAGTACGCCGTTCTTTAAGCTGGTTTTGATACCGGCTAATACCCCACAGCTTTCGGACAACAAGGATGGTGATGTCGGCATAGCGCTTAAAAATTTCCGTGAGGGCGATCGAGTCAAGGCCGTCGTAATTTCCGTCGATAACAAACGCATCTCTCTCAGTTTGAAGCCTTCACATTTCACTCAAGAAGAGTTGGATGAGGGGGATGAAGATGAAGAACTCAACGATGAAGGTGATGATAGAGCAAGCCCCCTTGGCATTGTCGATGCGGCCAAGGTGGATGATGGTCGTGACGAGGAGGGTGAGGATGACGCAGAGATGCAATCAGCTGGAGAGAATTTCCGCGATGAGGATGACGGCGAAGATGTAATGGAGGTTGATGAGAGTGAAGCTACCCAATTATTTCAACGCTCCGGGAAATCCGAAAGGACTACCAGCATTTCTGCTCCGGCCCCCGTTTTGTCTTTGAAGGGCGGATTCAAATGGCACGGCCTTGGCGAATTAGACGAGCCAGGCGGAACGGGGGAGGATTCGTCCGACGGTGACGATGAAAACGATGGAAGACAGTCTCACAAAAGGAAGAAAAAGAAGCGCAAGGAGATCCAACAGGACCTGACAGCAGAATTCCACACCAAACCACCGGAATCCAATGCTGATTTCGAACGCCTGCTTCTGGGTTCCCCCAACTCGTCTTACATTTGGATCCAGTACATGTCCTTCCAGCTCCAGCTTTCTGAACTCGACAAAGCTCGTGAAATTGGGGTGAGGGCCATCATGACCATCAACTTCCGCGAGGAACAGGAACGTTTGAACGTCTGGATTGCGCTCCTCAACCTTGAGAATGTCTACGGCACTGATGAAACCCTGGACGCAACTTTCAAAGAAGCTGTTCGTGCCAATGATTCGAAGACTGTCCACCTTCGCCTTGCATCCATCTTAGAGCAGTCAGGCAAACGTGACAAAGCCGTTGAACAATATCGAAAAACGTGCAAGAAATTCGGTCCCAGCTCAAAAGTCTGGACATTGTTCGCCGAGTTTTATCTCAAGTCTGGCAATCTTGAAGAAGCGAGGAAGCTGCTTCCCCGGAGCTTCCAAAGCTTAGAAAAGCGCAAACGTGAGTTGTTCTCCCATCCACCCCCTTAAATTTATATGCTCATTTACATATGCATGAATAGACATTAAGACTGCCTCTAAGTTTGCACAACTGGAATACAAGCATGGTGACCCAGAACGTGGCAAGACAATCTTCGAGGGCATCATTGACTCGCACTCCAAACGATGGGATATCTGGTCAATATACTGTGATATGGAGGCCAGCCAGAAGGACATCCAGAGCATAAGGTATTTTTCCTATTGTCGTGATGCCAAGGTTTCTTCTTATCTCACCTCCAGAAATCTCTTCGATCGCATTCTCACACTCAAGATGACAAGCCACAAAGCGAAGTATGTCTTATCAAAATATGTTTGTGTAAAGAAAGAGTCTGAGAACATATATCATCACTACATAGGTCGTTTTTCAAGAAGTGGCTTGAACTCGAGAGGCGAATTGGTGACGAAGAAGGTGCCGACACAGTCAAGCAAAAAGCTATTGAGTGGACTCAGAGGGCAGCGGGCAGTGCAGCATGATAATAATTATACCGAATATCAGTTAATAACAACAGCATTGTGGTGTTGCTATTTTTAAAGGGAGAGTATATCTGTAAGATGAGAATATGACGGTTCATGACACCAGGCAGGGCATAGAAGGGGACAAGACACGGAATCCAAGCGAATGACGAGTGCCAAAAAGTTTAGGTCAACAAAAGGATGTTTTCGAAGGGTATATGCAAAAAAGAGAGATACATAGATCAGCAAGGATGGTATGCAACGGGGAAGGAAAAGGGGAGGGAAGGTTACTATGACCGTGGTGATCGCGTTCTCTCTGACATAGTGATGGTAGGATCGTTGTCCAAGTCACTCAGCCGTCCTCGGTGGCTCATTGAGCTTGCAGCCATATGCCGTTCCCAGTCATCTAGTTCACTCGAGAATTGTTCGAATGCTAAAGCATTCTCGGCGCTCAATGATATGCTAGCCCGCGGTCCCGATATTCCAGACATGGGCCGGTCACCAAAACCCGGACGTTCGACATCAAGGAGGAGTTCAATCTTGCGTGAGAGCTCCTCGTTCTGTCTTCGTAGGTCGGCATTGTCTTTATTAAGAGTCTCCAGCAGAGTTTCGCTGTGTCCACCACGGGCGATGACAAGTGACTCATTGAGTCTCTCGACGTCGTACTGAAGGTCTTCAACCTGACTGAAACGGTCGTCGGATTCGCGCTGCGAGGTGACAAGTTTGTCTCGAAGGAGCTCGATATCCTTCTCCAGGGTCTCGATACGGCCACGGAGATCCTTGTTTTCGGAGTGTAGGCGCTGTGCTTGGCGTTGAGCTTCAATGAGTTGTCGCGGAAGTTCATCTTCAGACGGTGTTGTGCGACCGTTGCGCATTGGTCGACCACTCCTGGCAACTTCGAGGTCAGTCGAGAGTTGAGTGTTAACGGCCTTCTGCTTCGTGAGCTCTTCGCGCATCTTCCTCATCATCTTCTCAGTGCCCCTTGATGGAAGAAGAGATGTGGACGTTCGATAACAAGGCATTGCAAAATCTAGAGAGGAAACTCACTTGACATAATGCACAGCAAGACGATAATCTTCTTCCATTTGTCGAATCTGTGCCACATGATTCTGCTCCGCTTCTGCCAACTTCCGCTCAGCTTCCTGAACACGGAGATCGCTATCACTGTCCCCAGTCCCACTTCTGGACTTTGATCGCACCCGGTCTAGTTCGTTCGTCAAGATATTGATTTGTGCCTCTGCATCCCTCGCCCTCATCAGCATCTGCTCCAACTCTCGTTCCGCGTGCGCGTGTAACTTCATCTTCTCTGCGAGCTTGTTCTCCAGGTCAACTACCATAGGAGAAGACGAGTTATGTGTCCTAGACGATGACCGCATTTCATCCTCGTCTACACTGATCCCATTATCGTTGAGGTAGTTTCTGAGCATGGCTAATTTCATACTCGCATCCATCGCTTCCTTGACCTTCTCATGCATCGATACATCCCGATCCGAAAGGTCTTTGCGAAGTCTACCGGCATCCGCCAACGCATTCGACAACTGTCCCCGAAGGTTCACAATGTGTGCTCGCAGCGATGCTTGCTCAGTCTTCTGCTCCACCACGCGTTTCTTCTCCTCTTCTAACAGATTATGTGCGTCATCTGTCTTAACATCGGCTTCCTTCAGTCGCAACCTCAGACTCTGTGCCTCATCCTCCAAAGCTTGCACCTTCGCATCATATCCACGCACGATCCTATCCTCATCTGCTCTTAGGTCTCGATGAGTGTCCAATAATTGGCCGAGACTACCGGTCGTGAACGCCCGGAGCGCATCAGCCTCCTCACGCGACTTGGCCCACGAGGTCTCAACATCCGTTAGCCTCGCCCGGGCGGCGTCAGCGTCAGCGGTCAGTGTCTCTATTTCACCCTTCATTTCCGCGATATTACGCTCGTGATCATTGATCTGTTCCCGGGCACGCTGATATAGTGTATCCACCTCCTCTGCACGCGCCGAAGCTGCTTGCAAAGCAGTTTTTGCCTGCTCGAGCGCCCGAACGTGGTGGTCCCTCGTACGCGTATGCTCATCGACCTGCGATCTAAGCGTCACTTCATCTGCTTCCTTCTGCTCCAACAACGAATTTTGAGACACGAAGCGATCGGCATGATCACGATGCTTCAACTCCAGAATCTTATATTTCTCCTGGAGCTCGGTATGTGCTCGTATAGCACGTTTGTGTGCTTCTTCTATCATATCTGCACGTTTGAGTGCATCCTCGACACGGACTTCGGCTTGTTGGAAGAGGGTGGTTTGGAGAGCCAAGGAGTCATTGAGTTCGCCGATCCTGCGGTCTTTTGTCCACTGCTCGCCCATGAGATTCGTCATACTCTGCTCGAGAAATGTGATACGGTCACGCTCTATCCGTGAAATATCAACGTCGTTATTGGCCTCAAGGGCGGCCAACTTGGAGCGGTAGTAAGCGGCTTCCTGTGTCGCACTGGCTTTGAGACGTTCAGCCTCTGCGACGCGTTCTGAGGTTTGTTTAGCCTGCTCTACCATTGCACCCTAGCAAGTATTGTAATTCAGTTCCCACTTCAAATAAAGAACAAAATTTGTTTACCTGCACCTCTGCCCTAAACTGCTTGAACTTGAACAACAGTTCTGCCCGATCATCACCGCTTGTATCGATGCCGTCATTGGAAGATAAATCGGGCGTAGTCTGTCTATCCGACAACACATACCCGGCTTTTGCAGCCTTTGATAGCGCCCCTTTCATCCAAGACATCTGTCTCTTCAACCCATCCAACTCCGCATCCTTCGACTTCAGATCTTTCACAAGATCTGCAGCGACACCGCTCACTGACCCATTTGCAGGCGGGAAACCACCATTCAACGCTGGGGATTCATTCTGCGAGCCAGGGTAGGTATCAGCCTGAGACCTCGACCGATCAAGGACAGCTGGCGAAGTGCGTCCGGTGTTCATAGCACCAGGGGATATACGCCCTGTGACAGCAGGTGATCCGCGCCCAGACCCGTTGATGCCCATTGACACACTAACCATATTGAGTGGGTGTCGAGACTCGTACAGTTCGCCGTTTAGTGCGTTTGGTGAGACGGTACGACTAGCATTTCCACTCTGAGGGCTCTTGGCGCGTTGCTGGGCCTGTTGCTGTCGGGTTTGCTGTTGTTGATCAGGGGATACAGCTCGTTCGCGCTCACGATGGGAATGCGATTCCGAGGTGCTTTCCATGCCTTCTTCGGTGCTCTCGTCTTCTCGCCGAGGCCTCATAGGCGGCTTGCCCTTATTATGAGCTTGCTGTATCACACCATTGGAACGAATGCTAGTAGTGGGTGACATGGCCCTGGCTCGAGGGTCTTCGGTCAGGGATGGTGACATGGGACGAGCGTTGGGCTGTGTAGCTTGTTGATTCTGGAGAAAGGCGACTGGTTTACGGTCAGGTAGTGGCGCATCCGGAGGAGGGTATTTGATATGCTCTAGATCATAGCATGTCAGAAAGTGGTCATGGATTGACAGGCGCATAAGATACTGACTGCTGTCGAGGACATAAACAAGATCCGAGTCATCCGTTTTGAACGGTACGAATGACTCTCCACCAAGGACGAAAACCTTGGTACCCATAGACGCCATGGCATGACCTGATCTTCCGCTTGGGGTAGGACCCATGTTCTCGAACCTGAACCACCGTTGCTCTATAAAGTAGATTAATCAATTAATGCTGTCCAGACAAATATAAACCAAACGCACTGGAAATCTTGAAAGCGGCAAGGTCGGCCAAATCTTTACCATCAACGCCTCGACCACCGAAGACGTATATAACATCGTCAACAATAGCAGCAGCATGACCCTCTCGTGGTGACGGGATATGTCCAATGCACTGCAACTCCGACCATCGCCGCGCTTTGAGATCGAAAGACCATATGTCATTATAGTGGTACTGCCCGTCGGTTCCGCCAAACCTAAATTAAGAATGTCAGCCACAAGCAACCAAATTTGACAATTCACGCATACACAATCAGCCGGTCTTGGTACGGAACACAGATATGGCCCGTGCGCCGGGGGGGCCTCTCAGACGAAGTCGGTTCAAATAACTCCCATGCTGCTCTCGTACGCACTACGACCGAAATGAACAATCAGATTTTGTAGGAAGTACATAAGCTGGCGCTTATACTTACGTGTGTTGAGGTCAAAGGCCCAGAGGTCGTCCAGGAATGTACCATCGACTTGACCACCAAATACGAAGAAGACTGTGCCGACAATGGCGACGGCATGCCCATAACGGCCAATAGGAGCTGGCCCGTGTACGGTGACCCTCGTCCAATCACGAGAAACTGGTATTGGGACCTGTAAGTTGGAATCATGAAAATAAATGGTTCAGAGGAAAAGGACGCACCAAGGTTCAACAAATATAGACCATCATCATGGGGCTCATTCCCGCGACTTGAAGCATCAGTTTTGGTGTCTCCACCCCATACGATGAGGACATTGCTGATTAAGGAACTCGCATGTCCAACTCTGGGACTGGGAATTTCGCCTCCAGTCTGCAACAGAGTAGCAGCATTCTCCTTCGTAGAGTAGAGGTAGAGGTCGTTCTGGGCAGCCTCCCGTACAAGGCCACCAAAAATGTAGAGGTCCCCACTGATGGTTGTGGTAGCAGGAAGGGCATGACCATAGCGAGGGAATGGTGAGGGTGAAGGGGCCGTTGGTGCGGGGACCTCATCGACCCCGCCGGGTTTGATAGAGCGTGGGAGGAGGATGAGGCGACGGTAAGACCATGGATAGGCGGGTGGGCGGTGTGTGGATTGTTGTGGAGGTAGCTGTTGAGCTTGCAGCTGAAGCGGTTGTTGGGGGGGTGGAGGACGTTGAGGAGGTTGCGAATACTGTTGCTGCTGCTGAGGCGCTTGCGGTTGCGGATACTGTTGCTGCTGTTGAGGCGCTTGCTGTTGCATCGAATTCGAATTCTGCAATCCAACACCTGGTGGGCTTGCACCTTTAGTCCTCTGGGTGGGGCCGATGTTGCTAAGAGAATACAAATATGAGTTAACATGTTGCGGAAGACCAGCTCAGAATGTCCCTGAACTGTGAAGGCAAGAGAAAATATACGCACACATCATTCGTGGGGTCGTCGCGCAGACTCCCTGTCTGGCTCACGCTGCCATCCCGGGGCCTGTTATTTGAGGAGAGTTGCGCGAGAGCCTGGCTGGGAAGTTGTGCGACCGTTACATTGGCTGGTGCAGGTTGGTTATGCTTCTTCCTGGAGAAGAAGGACATTCTACGGGATCTCGAGCCGAAGAGGGACGGTATGGCTGGAGGTTCAGTGGGATATGTGTGGTGATGTGTGGTCGAATGCGTCGCAAATGGTTGGCTGATCGTCTACACAGGTCGTGAGGAAAGGAGGGAAAGACAAGAGGCTGGACGGCAAACAGCCCGAGATTTTGGGGAGAGAGGTGGGGCGGCGGAAGGGGAACAGACGGGACAAGAGGGCTCAGCCAACAATTCTTTTTCCCAACACCACAATCATCTGTTTGCCCTTGTTTTGCCACAGCCCTCGTCAGTAGCAATTAGCGTCTGCCCACCCCACAGCACCCCAGACCAGGAATATCCATCTCCGTCCTTTGAACTAACAACCCTATGCACCATGACTGCCATCCAGCACACCACCCATCCTGCCACCCGACACGATGACAAAACACACCAGAACGCATCTTTCCACAACCCAAAAACATGACCACATCATCACACGTCTATAGCTGATGGAAACCGCACCGCCCTTCGCAACCATTGTACACCAGGGTCTTGCACTGAGTCACTTCCCTCTACGATGGGTAATGATATCATGTGTGGCGAATGCCAAATCATGGGGTTGGCATTCGCATTCATACAACCCCAGATTGAAAGAAAAATGTTTAGGGAGGTATCAGACACAATGACACGGCACGCGCAAATCAGAGCCTCCAACAATAGTGGGAGAGAGACTGAGGCGCATGTTCTGATGTCCATCTTGCCACAGCCATATTTCCACTGATGGCCACCCCACTGTCACTCACCACGCACGATCCAGTATTCACCACCACACCGGTACATCAAATGAGCGCATCTGCCCAACGTCAAAGCAAAAACTGAACCGCAAGGTTGCTGGAATATACAATCACTCCCGTTGCTAAAAATAACCCCATGTCCACCATTCCAAGACCTATAATACAAGAACTTCTATCTGTACATATGATACATGACACCACAGCCTCTCACTAATGATGCACCAGACTGACAATCGAGTCAGACAAGCCATCATAAGCCTTCGTTGATCACATCCTGCAACAACAGCTTGCCCTTCAGTACACCCGAACTGATACCATGACTCTTCCTCATCTTCTTAACAGCCCTCACAACTTGATCCTTCCCAGAACCATCAACTGTGTTCTCCTTCTCATCACCCCTCCTCTTTGACGGCGTCACCTTGAATTCCACCTCTGACTTCACATCAACCTCCCCATCAGTCATCGCAGGTGCATCATCACGTAGCATGAAGTCGTGGAGCGTATGCGCCTCATCTGGTACACCCAGCACCCATCCCTTCTCGTCCATCAAGTCGAAAAATTCCTTCATCAGCGGTGTGGCCTGTAGTGTCCCTCTCGATCCAAAAATAATTAACTTGGTCCTTGCACGCGTAAACGACACATTCATCCGCCTCCAATCCTTCACCAAGTCACCTGTCTGGGGCCGAAAAATGGTGAGAAGGTATACAAATTCACTCGATCAAGATCACTCACCCGGCCTTCATCATTTGACCTAACCATAGAAAAGATCACAACATCCTTATCTCTCCCTTGGCTCCGATCCGCTGTCAAAATCTCCACATCCTTCCTCCCTCCCAACAGATGCGAGATTAACTTCACTTGTTGCCTGTATAGTGTTATTATTCCGACCTGTTCCGGTGATATTCCACCCGTGATCAAAGCCTCCGTAACTTGCCTCACCAACTCTGCCTCAATCTCATTCTGAATCAGATCACCAGCCCGAGATTCATGAGCAGGGATGCCATCAGTGTCCACAAAAACGGCTTTACAGCTCTCGTCCAGCAACTGCCTTAACCAGCACCTCTGCCCCTCTCCACTCCCGTCCCTCCCACTCCCGGAACTACACCCGGCATGCTCACACAGCTTTTTCACGGCATCCCACCTGCGGATTACTAGTTTCCTCTTCCGGACGCTCTCCGAACCACACTTCAGTCTCTCGCCGTAGATTAGCCGGTTTGACAGGGTCATAATCTCCTCATTCATCCGGTACTGTTCTGCCAGCTCGACAACCGCCTCAGGATGCGCATTCGAGAGTCGACGGAACAGCGAAACATCAAGACCGCCTTGACGTGCTTGTATACTCCGCACCTGATTAAAAGTGAACGGTGACTTCTCGTAACAGAGAAAGACAGATGAAAACTTACAAGCGGCGGAAGTTGGAAGTGGTCTCCAACAAGCACAAATGTCTCTGCGAAACGTATAGGTCCTAAGCACGTCGGCAAAGTAATTTGTGACGCCTCGTCAACAATACAATAATCAAACATTCTGCGACTGAATATTGCGCTATATCGTCTATTAGAACGGCTAGAACGGGGGCACAACGTCGAAAACACCTACTGATCCACGGAAAGACAGGTCGTAGCCACAAGAGGCGGACTCATAAGTTGCATCTCAAGCTGCTCGACCGTCACTGCCTGTTTCCTCTTCGCCAACGTATATTCCTGAGCATCCGGATGGATCTATAACAAAAAACGTCTTCAATCTCCCCTCAAAACCGAAAAATAAACTCCAAAACCCACTTTGTCCAGGTTGCCCAACCTCAACACCCCAAACCCAAGTTCTCCTTTCTCTGAATCCGCCTTCAGCCGCAACAGCACATTGTCCACCGCCGAATGTGTATACGCGCTTACCAACACACTCTTTCCCATTCCTACGAGTACCTTCACAAGACTCGCAATCACACTCGTCTTACCAGTCCCCGGCATCCCAAGAATAAGTGCATAATCTCTCGCGCCCAATACCTTTTTCACTGCCTCCTTCTGATATATGTTGAGTTTCTGTGTATGTTTCACGAACTCTCGCCAGTCTCGTGAGTATTCATCACCGATCCAGTCAAGGTCGTTGAATACGGGTGCTCGCAAGTCCACGACGAGCTTTAACCTCTTCACGTCTCCCCCAGCATAAAACATCTGTGCGAGACTATCCCTGATCCTCGCCATCCCGCCGTATAGATCATCCTTGTCAATCCTGAATACAACCCCCTCATCATGTCCCTGAGTTCGTTTTGATGTCAAGCGTCGCGTAGCCAACCTCCACTTGATCCTCTCTAAATCCAACACATGGTCTACACCAAGAGTCACTGCTTTTGGCGTTAGATCCACAATGAATCCTTTCGTGAGCGCCAATAGATCCGGTTCGACTGAAATCGTTACTGCTTCTCCAATGGCCATATGCCCGCTTAATAGGCTCTTTTCTTCCTCTGCTTTCTCTACAGTCGGCTGTAATCTTCTCTCCGTCCAATTTGTTTTATGATCTCCCTCAGAGGACCGAATAAACCGATAGGTGAACTTGTGTATCTTGTCTTTGCCCGCATTCACTAGATCCGCTTCCGTGTTGTCCGCCTGATACCCCGCACCCCGAGGAGCAGTGAATGCAGTAGAGTCAAACATCATGTCTAACACCATCCCCGCAAAACACCTGCCCTTCTTCTCCCTCTCCTTCGCACCCATAGTCCACAATTCCTTTTTGAACCGATGAATATCCTTTTCCTCAAGCGAAATCAACCTTTCCCAGGTCTTGAAGAATTCGAGTTGAGTAGACGTTAAATGCGAAGTTTTGAGATCGTATGCGTCCGCAATGGGTGAGGAAGTATCAACTACACCCTCCACAGCCTACACAAATATTAGTAGTGACCGAGAAAATAAACTGAGAAGCCGGGGGCATACCTTACGATATAGCATGCAGGTATCCATCACATAACACCTCTTACACACCCTCTCATCATCAATACTTGGTGGCAGGAATGGTTCATCCTCTATATCCCCCTTCCCACTTGCACCACGTCCCTCACTAAGTCGATGTCTCCGCATCATATAGCCGGCCAAATCATTCCTCCCCATAACCAGGCCCCGTAGCTCATTTCTGACCGCCGGAACCCTGACAACCTCCTCCTTCTGCGTATAATACAACAACCCCGCATCTACCTCTTGATGGTATCTCTCTGCTACAAGTAATGTATACAACATCGTCTGCGCACGATGTTCCATACCCGCAATCGAACGCCCGGTCTTAATTTCAAACGGCACTGCGCCAGAAATGATCTCTGTCTCGCGGAGGTTGGATACAGTTGACTTCGACAAATAATGGTTGATTTGATGGGACGGTGGTTTGGGCCTGGAAATGATAGAGTGCACCGTTGCATCAATTTTGCCTTTCAGGCCATAGGTGGGTGACCAAATGTCCTCTTCGACATCAAGGAGGTCGGTTATCGCGAGCAATGATGGAGCCTCACTCGAGTTCGCCCTAGTGTCGGTTAGCACTCCTTCTGGCTAAGGAGTATTTGAATTGATATGTGGGTCCATGTGAACACAACTGCGCACCTTTGGCTTGCTACCCAGATACTTCTTTGCGAACGCAAGTAAACCTTTCGCCCTTACTTTGACCTCGGTCGACGCCTGCTCGGCACTCATCTCGATCTTCACAATGTTGACCAGATTCTTCCTCACAGCTTCCTCAATTCTCTCCTCGATCCATGTCTCGTCCCAGTGATTTTCACTCAGGCACAGTTGCATGACCTCGTGGAGGATATTTCCCCACACTAACGCCGGTGTGATATCACTTGTTGAACGAACAAGGCTTGACAAGATAGGTCTCCGCCGGCATTGCGAGGCGTTTGAAAGGGCTGTCGCTGTAATAAGGATGTCGGGGTGGAGGATGACATAGTTGGACTTGGAAGTAACATGTATTGTAGAAGTGATCAAAGAGCTGGAAGAAACGGGCGCGGCGACCTCGAAGGGACCGATGACATTTATTACGTCGCCTAAATCGTGAAGTTAGAAGTCTTAGCTCGAACAGAGAACCAAGGATTACCAATACGAGCGTCAGTCGTAATCCAGTCGTCTTGTAAAACCACAGAACGCCTTTCCTCTCCTGGGTCAACTCTAACAACCAGCACCTGAACAAATATGTTAGTAGGGATCCCCACCGATCAAGAACATACAAACCTTCTGTGGAGACGCTCTGACCTGAAATTCAGAGACAGACTCAACAACACAACGCGTACAAGCCTCGCCCTGGTATTCTGTCTGAGGCACCCGAGGTAGAAGTTTCTTAGGCGACCCCAAACCCGGAGTGAGTTTTAGTTTCCCGGAGGATGGAGTCGCCTTCTTGGGAGTTAACATATCGCTCCAGTCCCAGCCCTCTGCACCTTCCAGCAAGGCTGCCACATCGACGTCCTTTTGGGAGGTATTTGCGGGCGTCGGAATAATAGATGGTAACTTGTCCTCAGCCCCGGCTTTCCGTGGTGTTTTAAAAGTTGGGCCTTTGCTCCCAGGAACCTGCTCAACCATTCTGGTCTTTTTGGATTTTGAAGGTGTCGAGTATAGGCCGGAATATAGCGTCTCATCAAGTCCTCTGAGCAGGGAATGCATGAAGTCTCTTTCGTCCTGTTGGGAGGTTTCGGACATCGCGTTGACCGTGCGTATTGAATCTGAGGAGGTGGCTAAAGTTAGAACGAGAATGAGGGCCCGACACGAAGACATAGACATGAACACAGCTTGGCTCACTCCTGGTTTACTGAGCGCACAGTACAAAGCTCACAGCTTCACAAGTCCAAGCACCGAATGTGAGTGTATCAACTGACGCGTCGTTCGTTCACGAAATTGCGTCACGTGCACGCGTACCCCTCCCAATATGGTAGGATCAAGTTTGCATCATTGACGCGGTCCACAGCCCAATATAAACCACTCATTAATACTAGGAACGACTGCAAACTATTCCCCACAATCCAAACGGATATACTTAGACGCAAGTAAGCTAACGACACGACCAACGGCTGACGTTGATGGGAGTGCAGCCAGCCGTCGTCCGCAGAAACAGAATGAACCTGAGTCTGAAATCTAACCGAAACTGTTGTTGTAGCAGCAGACGGGATGTCTGTTGCTATAGAGATGATCAGCACGACGGCAGGACAAAGACAAACAGAATACTCACCAGCTGACGCTGGACGTACCCTTAAGGGTGATAGGAGTGCATCCGATACCAATCAAGGCGTCGGTGGGCCCGAGTTCCGTGCGATTTCTATGTCAGCCACATATCGCTCACGGGATCGGGCAAACGTTCGGACGCTGGATATATGCGCTTTGCCAAATACAAAATCAGGGGGAAAAACTCAAAAGCCTAAAGCTTGAGAATTAATTCAGGGTCGTTGGTGAGTACTGAGGCCTCGGACTGTGGGGTCAGATGAACAGAGACCCGAAATTACAGTTACCAGTTGTAACATGCTGTTATTGTTAATATATGCGCCTTGCCCATTCAATTATTCGATGATCCTCCTGACGCCCCAGATTCATTGGTATTGACCGTTGGGCATTTAGGATATCTACCTTTAAATGCTGCATCGAACTTCTTGAGCGCTCGCACACTTACAACTGGTGGTAAACAAAGTTCCCTGAGCTTGAATTTAACAAGTACATACTTTCAATGTTCAAAACCAGTCCCGTGAGTGGTGCATGGCTGACACAGGAATCGCACACGCGCAGCTATAAAATCCCCCGTCCCTGTTTACCTTCTCTCAGTCCAAACTTGCCTTTCTACCTCCAAGTCACTCTTTTGCTCATCACTACCTCATCACTTTCGTCACTATCCCACTACTATAATGTATACAAAGCTCTTCACTCTCGCAGCCCTCGTCACCGCCGTCCTCGCTACCGCTGTCACCGCCGCTCCTGGGAGCGCGTCGGAAGGTGACGTCACCGGGAGTTGCAATGTCCACAACCAGCAATGTTGCAATCACGTCCAGAAGGCAGACTCCAGCTCTCTCCAGGCCGTCAAGCACTTGGTTCGGGGCTTGCCTGACGTTGATGAACACATCGGCACGCTACTTGGTTTTAATTGTATACCTATCTCCTTTATGAGTAGATCCGGAAATAGCTGGTAAGAAAGCCAACTATTTCGTGTACTGCCAAAGGGTTGATTGTTCTCCAGCACTGCTCAGCCCGTCTGCTGCTCCAACAACAGTTTCAGTAAGAGCCTGACTTGGGGTCTTTCTGTTTTCTGAACTCGACAGCTAACCACGGTGTTTCATAAAATTCATAGACGGCGTTATCGCTATCGGGTGCACTCCCATCAACATCAACGCTTGACCACACCGTAGCGTAGTATTTGGGGTTTAGCATGTATACCTTCGTTCCATTGTTTAATGTGATCAGTATTCTTTTATAACGATTGTGTGACCTGCTGTCGTTTGAGCGATTTCATGCAAGAAAGTGGTGGAGCTCGGTTGTGTTTTTACATGGAGGGTCCTCGTGGTGTGCCAGGGACGCGTAATTGAACTTCAGGAGTGGCTGTGCTTTGTGTGCTCTATTGTGTTGTTTGCAGCGGAGGCCCACGTGTGTGCAAGAATATGGTGCTGGTTCGCACGTAGTTCGTCCGTCCGAGTAGCAAGTGTCTAGAAGATATGCTCTGGTCGGGCTGGAGTAACCACAGCTTGATATCACCTCACAAACGGCGTCATGGTCCAGGGGCCAGAACATTGCGTACACGAGTTTTGGCACGAGCGCAAAAACGGCTTTGGGTGAAAGCATGCATTCAAAGCACTGACTTCCTGGAGTATGTCGTCCCTCGCCGGGTCGGAGTATCCACCACTTACCTTTGCTCAGCTCCACGATCAGCATTAGTGGTAGGTTCGCGATCCTCGCCTCAGTGGTCAGCGTCTGAATATCATAGGCGTGAGTCCCTAGTTGAGATCCAGATACTAGCCGTCAGATTCGGGGTCCACTCCAGTTTCTCATAGGAAAAACGACATCATCGACAGAAAAAGGCAGACTGTCCTGCCCTACCACCATGCACACCCATTGAGCAGATATCCACGGCATCATGGGACCGGTATTAGGCACATCAGCACAAGGGATATTGTACAAGTAGGCCTAGGGATCCAAGATAACTTGGAAAAAGCATTCCATTTTACATTTGAATCGAATTTCAGTATTAAACGCAGGACGACGCATATTTTGGCGAGGATTTTATAAGTTAGCCCCGGTCGCAAACATTGTGAACCGACGCCAGATGTGAGCAGGTAGCATGATTGGGTGAGGGGACACGGTTAAAGACGGCTGAGGAGATCGGAGTGTCAAGGCATTCAGAGCTAAACATGTTGGTTATTCCAGGTGATGATGTCGGTGGTGGTGTCGGAGTTGTGATCGCGCTTCCGGTGGGCCATTAGGCGATCGTGGTTGGGATAGAGGCGGAAACAGTCTGCTGTGCTCAGACAGCGGCAGTCAGAAAAAAGAAGGGCAGACGCACCTTGGAGAGCACAGATGTAGATGGGAGTCCTAGAGCGGAATTAGATGGAGTGGACGGAATAAGATTTCATGTGATTTACTGGTCTGGTTGGGTGACGTTGCCATTCTGTTCTGCGGCCTTGATCTGCTCAGTGGTGGTGGTGGCTTGTGACGTGAGAATACGCTGGGTGGGTGGACTGGTGACCTACTGTCCGGCACGGCTTCGCTGGGAGGAAGGATGGAGGGAAGATGTGGTGGTGGCATGGGCAGAAAGGATGTGTGACGTCACATGGATCCAAAAGTTGTCTGTTCACGGCGACGAGGGCAGAGTGAAGGTGAATGAGCCAATGCCGAACCCCAATGTCCGGTCTTCCGTCCTCTCGCCCGTCCTCCCGTTCTCGTCTTGCAGACCGCCTTGAGGCTCTCCTCGGGTTCCGCGCAGGCTCGCCCACAACACTCGACGAGTCCCCCGACAGTCCTTCCACCATGCGCCGGCCCCGCTCCATCGCTCTCCCAAGCCCGGCCTTAGGCCACCCAGCCCCCGTCCTGCGCTGGCTTTCCAACTGGTCCCCGAGCCGCCCACACAGTCGCTCCGGCTCAGAATCTGGCTCCGACTCGTCCCCACCCTCCAACCCGCCCGACCTAGCTCTCCTCCGAGAAGCTCTGAGCGAACCACTGATAGCCCGTCCACCGGCCGCACGACTGCCTCCGGCGTTCAGAGCGCGCAATCTAGCACGTCCCCCACCCTTCCTTGGCAATCTCACCCGCTCCACCCTGCCAACCTCTTCACTTTCTCCGCCCCTCGAGGTCACAACTTCTTTCAGCGATGCTCCGTTTTCTGACATCCAGCTTCCTCCGATCGTACTTAACAATTCTCCCCCTCGCCGTTCCTCCGTTGATACCCTCCGCCGCATGTCCCTACCACCATCCCGCACCGTCTCTACCCTGGCTTCCGCAGATTCGACATCCACTACCTCATCTTTCCTTCCCGGTCTCCCGAGTACATCAAACTTCTCCTGGTGGTTCAGCGAGTCCAAGGACTCCGCTTCCAACAACGATTCATTACTTTCCGAAGAAGATCGTCAACAACAACTCAAGAAGAAATGTATGTTTCGCCTACCTTGCACCTTGCGAATTTCTCACCTTTCCCTCCAGATAAATCCACGAACAATCCTATAGTATTTTGCCATGGTCTTCTCGGCTTTGATTCCGTCACGATAGGGCCTGCAATCGCCCCTGTACAGGTCACCCACTGGCGGGGGATCAAGGAAGTTCTAGAACAGAACGGCACCGAAATTCTCATAACCCGCGTACCTGCAACCAGCAGTTACGTCGACCGTGCCAAAGTACTAGAAGAACGTATATCCCAAGTATACCCTGGCAAAAGCGTACATTTAATAGGTATCAAGTCTTCTTTTCCAACGCCCAGCAAGCTCAAATATCATCAGGCCATAGCATGGGCGGTCTCGACTGTCGATACCTAACGACCCATCTCACGCATCGTAGATTTGACGTCTTGAGCATAACGACTATAGCCACACCACATCGCGGCTCTGCCTTTGCTGACCACTTCCTTGAAACTGTCGGCCGCGAACGCATGCCCTCTGTCCTTTCCCTTCTCGACCTCCTACCAAACGGTGGCGGAGATGGCAAAGCCTTTGAGTGTCTCACGTTGGAGCGTATGAAAGTCTTCAACGAGGAGACACCTGACGTCCAGGGTGTGAGGTATTTCAGCTGGGGTGCCGTTTATAATCCTGGTCTGATCGACACTTGGAAGTGAGTTCCCCACTAACACGTTTTTGCGGTTGTTTGATAGTGTCTAGGTGGCCACACTCCGTAATCCTAGAAAAAGAAGGCCCGAACGACGGTCTTGTCTCCATTGAATCCGCGAAATGGGTATACACTTCATTCTCCCTACTTAAAATAGAACTAACTCATTCATGTAAAGGGAACATATCTTGGCACACTTTCCCAAGTCAACCATCTCGACCTCGTTGGCTGGATCAATACTGCACGGTACAAATGGGCTGAGATCATGGGGAAAGAGATCAAGTTCCGGCCAGCGACGTTTTATCTCGGCATTGTAGACATGCTAGCTAGGGAGGTCGAGGGACAGAAAGACGAAGAAGCTGAGAGAGATGTAGGAGAGGAGCAGGGAGAACAGAGGGAAGAACCCGCAAGTGTAAAGAGAAAGAGCCAAGAAGAAGAGAGAGAGCAGATGCTTCACAGTCTTGAAGATGCCGGCGCGAGAGTGCAAGCCCCTGGGAGTTCGTTACTCGCGGCGAAGGTCGTAGAGGACAGTAAATCGAGCAGTTGGGGCACCACTCCCAGAGCTTCTCTGCCTAACGGACATCCTCGTGCTACGACAAACAGTAGTGGATCGATCACTCCTAGACCCCTCAGCCGTGTCGAGCCATCCATTTCTGAAGCAGAGGAGCAGGGAGGGAAGGGGGAGGGCATGAACAAGAGTTAACCTCGAGATTTTTTGGGGGCTCCCAGTACATTACCCTTGGCCCTGGAACAGCTAGAGTATATAGTATACTAATGCCTGTCTTCATACGATAGATACCAGTCCTATATTCTAATTAGTGTTCTAGTAATATATAGGTATTTTTAAGAAATGAGGAAAATTAAATTGAACGTTTTATGGTTCGGTCAATCACGGTTCAGTTCAGCTGGCTTAATTAACAAGAATGGAGACCACCAACAAAGGGGACGGGTCAATTTATGCCTGACATTACAGCTACCACTGCCAGATGTCAGCACCCAACATTAAAGTGCATATGGCGAGATTTAGGTGCTCACATTCGCCAAACAAGGCCCTACGACTTTGTGCAGACCAAAACAACGAAAGTTGCATACGAAAACCCACAGCCATCATGCATCAGACTCAATACACTTACCCCACCTACTAAAACTCTATCTTCGCTGACGCCTCCGCACTTCAATCCACAGGATCTTTTCATCCTTACTATCACCCCATCTCTTTCCCTTCTCTCCATCTGCGTCATACAAAGGGGGTAGTCGAAAGTCGAAGGTCAGCACAAAATGCGCTAGCATGAGTTTCAATGCGGAGGATGCAAAGAACCTCCCGGGACACGCGTGTTTCCCGTGGCCCCATGCAAGAAATGTAGATGATGTGGCAGGAAGAGTCGACGAGACTGGTACCGATGATATCAATGTTGGTGAGTCCGACGAGGGGCCCGCTAGAGCCGTTGAAGCCTCAGGAGACGATGGGTCAGGAGACGATGGAGGAGATGAATCGGAGGAAGATGAGGATGTCCGTGATGGTTGCGGGTCACTGTCTGATGATGATGAGGCAAAGCGGAAGGGATTGAATACATCTGGTTCTGGGTAATGGCAGCCATCCATATGAAGTAGTGTTGAACCGACAAAAAGGTGCGTATTCGGAGGGACAGTAGTACCACTGGAGAATGTGATTGGACGAAGAGCTTTTCGAGCCATGGTCACTGTTTTTCGAAATGGCGTGAGTGAGGTGGGGTTTCAAGTATTCATGTGCAGCGTACAACATGGGTAGGAGGTATTAGCTGTCTCCTCGCCCAACCGCATCGTCTCTTTGAGGAAGCTTTCTACTCTATGCATTTTGTCGATGGCCATCTTTGACCAGCCGTTCTGCCTGACAATACTTTCTACTTCAAAACGAAGTATTCTGGCAGTATCAGGATGTTTAGCAAGGTTGCGAAATGCTTGGCTCATCACCTGGGGGCAAGCGGGAATGATTAGTCTTTCAAAGGTGCCGCGTTGAGCGCACATACGTTTATCGTAGGACGCACCGCAAGATAGTTCACTAACAGTATATGACTTGCTAACTCGTCTATGGGCATTTCCGATTTCGTGTCGTAGTTGACGAACCAAGTGATCATGTCGCTCTTCGGCGGCCGGTTTAGAAAAATAGGAGACGACAACAGTATATGCTTACAGGGAACGAATCTCCTCGTTCAACAAACATTTCTTGACGTTCCCTCAATGCATTGACAAGCAGATTCCGCAACCGTCGCTTAATGCGTGGTAGTGGTGTGAAGAGAAACGCGAAGAATCTATGGGAAACCACAATACGCGACACCGCGGTACCATACAAAGGCGGAGGGGACTTACGGTCGAAGCATCGCGGGTAGTAAACCGAGGTACCTTCCATATTTTTCTAGGTTGCAGGTAACATTTATGGACAAATCTGCGAATTCCGGGTTTCGACCTAGGCTAGATGAGTATTGTTGTGTGGGCGGGTTTCCAAGACCTACACAAACAATACCCAACCAATGCCCGATTGATTGCTCGATTGCATATGCGTGTCAGGACCTCAGTTTCGTCAAGGTATTTCCATCCTGGACATTATATGAGCTGCGTAGAATACCCCAGAATGACTCGGAACACACCATCTTCCTCAGGCAAAATAAGGTCATCTGTGAACTGTCCCAGCTCAGAATGCATTTCAGGCAATATCTGGTGCAGGTTTCGTGCAAGTTGAGCGCCGAGAAGAGACTTGAGCTCTGTATTAGCAAGGAGCCTTGAGTCTATTGTATGCGACAACTGGAGGATCTGGTCTAAAGGTCAGTACAGATTCGTGTCAGAAGGTAGCCATAAGTGCACCTCATTCACAGCTTCTGAAGCGGAAAGCTCGTCTTCAGGCGCCTTCCGCAATTCTTCCACATACTTCGACTTTGCGACAACAACAACCCAACGGGTGAGTGTTGGGTACCTAAATATACCATTGGGAAACTGAACAGACGTGAGTAATAACATCTGGGCGACGATATTAACTCTCACCTGCATGTAAGCCTTCTTCAACATCTTCACTGGATTGTGCAGGCATCTGAGGGCGCTAATGAATGAGACAAAAGTTCCAGAAAATCCCACAGCGGAGATTTGGTTGTACTGCCAAAAAGTGTATTACAGGGAATCAGCGGAAAATTCAGCGTTTACAATTGCCTTCAGCGAGACTCACATTAGCCCTGTCCCTGCGTAGCCAGAGGAGGTAGAGAATCGACCCAAAAAGACAAAGATACAGGAGCAAAAAGCTCTCCTCTCCGTCCCCAAGTAGAACTGTTCCCGGTTCATATGTATTCATTTTAGTTCTGAGGAGCCGGAGCCACGGACGTCAGTGGAAAGAGGAGATCGCTAGCGCCTGGTCTAAATCAGGGTCTGGCTTCTCGCGTCACGGGCACAAGAACTCCTCGGCGTTATCCCCACCAATACACACTTCACCCAACACTCCGACACCAGCAGAGGAGATATACTTTAGACCTCGTCGTAGCCATTCAACAATGTGTTACCGTTGGCTCCAATATGGACCCAACACATAACAGAATCCCCCAGTTCTGTTCAAACCATATTTCCGGACAAGCGCCCTCGCTTCTTTCCAGAGCCACCCGTGGCAGATCGATGAACTGGTGGTAAGCACTTGATATATGGGTTCACACGTGATGTTCTATCCCTGGAAAACTTATATCATTGGCAATCCTCAGGAGTCCCATATGTCCCAAACCTTCCCAAGAGCCTCTCTTCGGCTCCGCCTAGCAAACAACTACCACAATGGCGACCATACCTGCACTGGAGAAGCTCTCGTCTAACAGATCTTTCGAGGGTGAACTCAACAAGTACAGATTTAGGGTATTTTTGCCACACTTCTGTGCACACCACGGCCTGTTCTCAGTCCCCCTCTTAGTCATCTGTTCTTGGAAACCTTGACGCTCACTTCAACCTTTACCTACCACCTAATGCGGGGCAGAAAAAAATTCCTGTTCTTGTGTATCTCGCAGGTCTGACCTGCACGGAAGATAATGGGTATGTCATGCTTCATGCATCAAGGATTGCTCCAATCAACATTGTTAACCCCTCTCTGCTTAGTGCACAAAAAGGCAACTTCCTCAAGACTGCTTCTGCCGAAGGTATCGCCATCCTCTTTCCGGACACCTCTCCCCGAGGCGCAGGTGCACCAAATGAAACCGATTCCTGGGACTTTGGCGTTGGCGCGGGATTCTATCTGAACGCCACAAAACCCGAGTACTCCAAGAATTATAACATGCTTACCCATGTTACAACCGAACTTCCCCAAGTGATTGAAGCTGCTGGTCTTCCCATTGTACGCCCGGCTGAACTCCAGAATAACTTGTCTACTCATCGCAACCAAGGACTGGTCACGACAATCGATCTTTGGCCATAGCATGGGCGGCCACGGTGCTCTGACAATTTATCTTGCATCAAAGGCAAGGCAGTACAGATCAGCCTCGGCCTTCTCCCCTATCGCAAACCCATCTAAGTGTCCTTGGGGAGAAAAGGCATTCAATGGCTACCTTCAAGGGGGTATCGAAGAGGGACAGCAACAGTATGATGCTACAGAGCTCATTTCCAAACGCACAGAACCCGTTCATATCCTGATCGACTATGTCAGACCGTTCCTATTAAATCGGTTTTCTGTGCTTATACTGCGCTAGGGTACGAGTGACAATTTCTATAAGCAAGGGCAGCTGTTGCCAGAGAATTTCCTCAAGGCTGCACGAGATGCCGGGTACGATGAATTCCAAGTCCGTGTTCGGAGCCACGAAGGGTACGATCACAGCTATTACTTCGTACGTATCCTCCATCCTCATAGCCACTAACTCTTCTGAGAAGCACAATCTCCTAGATCTCCACTTTCGCGTCGGACCATCTCCACTGTAAGCCCGTTCTACCCTTGCTGTCAGCCAGAGTTGAGTAGACATGTTTCTCGCAGTCCACGCAAACTTCCTCAAGGCCTAATTCGCCTGAATGGAAGAAACGAATGTATCATGGCGTGCAATCTTGTAAACTAGCTGTAATCCTACGTCTGTATAACAACTTGAGTTCCTTAATTTCGCTCTGGATCCAGCCACTCCTAAGTGCAGTGTAGACCGTGGCCCGGTTGAGGTGATCGTGGATCAGAAGTTCAAGGATCAATTCCTTGGCTTAGGAACTACTAGGTGAATCGGGGTCCTCGAATATAACATATTTCCTCATACCATCATTCAGGGTATTCCACGGATGGTGAGGAAAATGAACTCCGCCATAAACGATGCGCTCTTTGAGCCGTGTATCTCTGCTTCCGGCGCCGAGCCCTGAGCCGCTAGAGGAGGTATTAAAGTCCTGGGCCCGGGGTCCTTCTGGTTCATTGTCAAATGGATGGCATCCACTACCGCTGTGATCAGCGCTCGTTCACCTTGGCGATCAGGACGCGTACGCAAGCATTACATAGAGGATGACACCGGAGCTCCAGCAATCAGCAGGCATACTGGGTAGATGAGCGTTACGACGAAAACCAGTGACAATGATAAACTCACCCAATATATCCCAGGTGTTTGTGATCCAGTGCGAGGACCCCCTCAGGCGGTAGATAGGATACTGTTCCGCATACATTGAAGGTCTCCTGGTAGGCGTTAGGTCTTGCTAGACCGAAGTCAGCGATCAATATCCGCGGATAAGGCCCAGGGGCATGTAGCAAAATATTTTCGGGCTATTATAGTGGTTATTCGTTAGAACAAGGCAGGTGATGGGGATAATAATGTAGAAGTTCCTTGAGGTCTGCCTCGGGTCAGTAGATATTAGACATACGCTGCTCACTCAGAGAAAGATTCACCTCGATGCGAAATCATCAAATCATGTAAATAGCGCAGGCCCTCCAAGAGCTGATACATGACATATTTTCCCTCTGCCTCGCAGAGAGGATTCCCAGCGCCCATTGGCCCCGTGATATAGGTAAATAGATCTCCGCCTGTGCACAGCTGAAGAAAAATATTACTGGCGTCTGGAATAAGAAGATGGTATCAAGGGCATGACATGACACACATGAATCGTTTGTCTTGCTCGGTATCGTATATTTCATTGATATTGGGCTGAACGGTCTGTGTCATTCCGGTGAAATGAGCCCTTTGAGGATTGACTCACATGTTTGAGTTTCATCAGTATCCTGACTTCCTTCATGACTTGCTCGACTTCGTTGTCTTTTCGCGTTCGGATACTCTTGCAGGCGACCTGTCTATGCCTCGTCGGATCTAAAGTGAGGTGTACTGTAGCGAAAGAGCCAGTGCCGAGGCACTGAGAGGTCACGACATATTTCCCGAGACGCTGAGGAAAGTATAGTCAGTTAGTCAGGCCGGTGTTAGGATAGGCTTTCTAACTCTACCTTCTGTGCAGCTTGGGGCGGTGGAGTGGGATCAAAGATTGTGCGTTTCTCCTGTGGTTCTCGAATAATATGATGACATGTAAACTCTGCATTGAGGTTGTTTATTTCCAGGAAATAACCTAGAGACTGAACATACCTAATTTGTTCGGGAGGCCTAGAATGTCGCCATCCATGAGTATGACGGAGTTCTTCTTGATATGCTGCCCATTATAAGCGATCCCATTGCGAGATAAATCCTGAATTCCAGTGTAACTACAGTCCAATACAACTCAAGAGGAAAGGATGACCCACCTGACAGGAAACAATGACACCCCCGGTCGGCGACCGCACACTAAATCAAGTGAGTCCAACATGTTCTAACAGCATATGTAAGCCTTTACGCGTATAGTTTGCAATGGATATTAGAGATAGCAGGTTGGTTGATCACATATGTACTAGTAGGCGCCTTTAGGTCCACGCCACAACTAACAGGCAAGTTTCGTGCCCACCAGAGTTTCATGTTCCTCCCAATGGTGGCTGGGCGTGTGAAGCCCAGAATGATCGCTGTAGTGTATGATTATAGCAGTTTCGAGTAGACCATTCGCGAGAACTTTACACTCTCTATAGCCTTGCCAGCTCGTAACAAGTTTAGCGCATACATCCGTATCGCTGGACGAAAAGCTTGTCTGAGTCGAGTCCGAGCGAAGCGAGAGAGACTTTGTTTGGCCAATAGCTTTGGGCAGGTGGAAATGCATTTCAGCCGATAGAGTAGTCAAAATACGGGTCTGAGCACCAGCGACGTCGACGACAGTTGATGATGGTAAAAAGGAAACAAGCTGAACGGGATTGCATGATCCGAGGTTGTATTTATAGTGATCCGTTCAATCCAGGGTCTCGGAGGCGCATACATATCTATATATCAATCATACCCTTTCCCACTTCGGTGCTTCTCCCGTTTCGGTTTTTTGTGATGCTTTCCCCCAGGTCCCGCATTCTCAAGAACTGCCGCAATGCGTGCACTTCTGAAATCCAACGGCATCCCATCGTCTGCTACTGTGTTCTGGTGGGGATAAAATTTGGCTCTTGAGAAGCCTTGACCCCCCTTACTGCGGCTTTGGATCATTGGATGAGCTGCCAAAAGATTGTGGCCGAAGAAATCTTCATCAATGGCATTGGATCTGACGCCCTGTCCGCGTGTGGATGCAACGTTTGCCACATCTGTGGGTGTTACGAATGTGTTCGAATTCTTCCCAACCCGTGTCACTGGCGCCTTCTTCTTCCATGCTGCTCGTGCCAGAAAAATATTTCTTGTCTTCTCATTAAATGCGCCACCCCCAACACCAGGAGGTGGTTGACAAAACAATAGTTTTGCGTTGACATAATCCTTCAAGATATAACGTGCGGCACGAGCTTCGTCAGGGTTGCCTTGGCCCGAGCGCATATAGCCTCGTGCAACTACGGAAAAGGTGGGGGATGGCTATCACACCGACAGATGAAAACTCACTGGCATAGGCAATTAGAAGGTCTTGCCCAGTGACCTTTGCGTCCCCTCCTTCCTCTACACTTCGTACTTTGATGGACAGCCCATAAACAGCTTCGAGGATATCTTTTGGTATCCGCTTAACAACAAGAGCGATTGGTGCAGTATACTCTCGCATCTGGTCAATGGGCAAGACCCCATCGCAGATGAGATCGGCCTTGGTTATGGCAAATTGAGGGAAAACAAGACCAGGACAGTCGCAAAGAATAATGGACTCTGACAAGTGGATAGTTTGGAAGTGCTTCGTCTTTCCGGGGGTCGATGATACACTGACTTTCTTCTCTCCCAAGAGCGAGTTAATTGTGCTGGATTTTCCGACGTTTGGATATCCTACAAGACCGACGTTGATTTTGGAAGGGCCTTGTCCAGATGCGTCGACGAATTCTACCTCGGGTTTGAAACGTCCAAATACAGCAGAAGTAGTACACTCACCTGAAAGTGGAGGTGCTTCTTTAAGAAGAAGGGCCTCCAGCTCAAGGACCGACAACACATGGGCCCTGGGGTCCCGGTTGAATTCATTGTCCTCTTCAGCAGAAAAGTAATCCTCGTCGCTCGATAACTCCACCTCCACCTCCACCTCATTGTTACTCCGTTGGCCCTGGGCTGCGTCCTCTTCCGATACAGCATCTTCAACTAATTCCTCGCTTGCATCATCGTTCTCTCCCTCCTGCTGCAAAGCGACTTCAATAGTTTCCCTACGTGCTTGTTGCAAAGCGGCAGCGTTGGCTGCCGAGAAAAACGCGTAGTGAATCCCCTGAGACTCGAAGTAATCAGCCCACTGATAGCTAAGGGGGAATTAGTCGTTGCGGGGTATCATAGCACAACTCAATACATGCCGTTGTTGGGCCGTCAGCAAGTCAGCTTTGTTTATCAATAGCAGACTCTTCCGTTTGTTTTTACCCGTCCCTGCCTCTCCTTCAGGCCCCTCCACATCTTGGATATAATCCTCCAAGTCCTCACAGCGGAACCTTAGTGGGTTGCGGGCATCCACAATTTGGACGACGAGGTGAGAACGTTCAAGGACGCGCCATAATTGCCTCCATACCTCTAGGTTGCGTTCGAAAGGTGTAAGAAGGAATCCCTCGGCCTCTTGCAGCCTAATCCATCCTGTGAAGTTCCTGCCATGGAGGTCAAGGTAGAAACTTACTCGGCCAGGCCCCTCCTCCAGTCCAGGAATGCAGCTTTCTCCTGTTTATCCAACTGCACCGGTGTCATTGTTTTCGTCCAAGGCGGCCTCCGCGGTACTCGTAACCGTTTCTTGTTGGCCTCTTGCTTTTTCAAGACGTCGGCCTCCTCTTTCTCGGTCAGGAGGAAAGGGTTCTGTGATGATGTAACGGACTGTTGAATGATTTTGATATTTCTTCGCTCTTTAAACATGAATAATTTCAAAATACATCGGCATGATGGAGACTGACCAGCAGCGAAATCGGCTCCGGCTAGTTCAGCGGTATTGAAGAATTCATCGAGGTCCCTTTCTTGAGTAACGGATTTCAGTCGGCTGGTTGTGTCCACGTCAACCGAATACTGTAGAAAGCGTGTTCAGCTGAATGTCAGAGCAATTACGGGACTTTGCGCACATTCCCTGTTTCTTGCATTCTCCTGGCATCTTTCACTTTCCTGTTGATGATTGCACGACCCAGTCCACTTGGATTTTGATCTCGCCTTGGGGGCTACGACATGTGTTAAGGCAGGCCTCCGATGTGAAGAGCGGTATGCTTACCATTGAGGGCAAACGGAAGAGAGGACTACGGCACGGTGAAGGACTCAATCCGTCGCGGAGTTATTAGTCAGTTGGAATCTTTATTCGATTATCGCTATCTTATCTAAATGATCTCATGTGACCGCGTAACTGGAAGAACTTCAAGCATTTCACAACGAGTGGACTGCGTGGTAGAGTGGGGTATGTATTATACGCGGCCCCCACGCGCAGAGAGAGGTTAGCATTGTTCACCAGTTATCTTTCATGCCTTTTTGCACTCAGACAAGACGTTCCAAGCGGCTCACGCTTAATGGGTATGCTATAACCTATGTTCTACAAGGTAATTGACCGTAATTTACAAACCGAACTTCGTCAATGGAGGTATTATACTTCGCTAACGATTTTCAAGGGAGGTTAGGGCGGACTGAATTCCGATTTAGTTAATTTAACGTTGTGAGATGGACAACCACTACTCACCAGCTTGAGTCCATAAAGGCTGATCCGAACCGTCGGGATTGGGAGTGAGGGTCAACTCATAGGTCGTGTCAAAAGCACCAGCACTCCAGACGGTGAATCCAGCGATGGAATCAGAGTTGGCCTTCACGAAGGCGAGTTCCGAGTTCAGGCTGCATGGGTCTCAGCGAGGTTAGGCAGCGAGGCAGGATAGGTACTTACGCAGTGAAGCAGGACTGGGTGTTACCCCCACCCGTCTCGCTAAGAAGGGCCTGTCTGTTGCCGTTGGCCTTGAGGAAACTGACGAGATTTTGCATGACAGAAACATTATCCTAATTTGAACACAATAAATCAGCCGGTTGGGATTAGACTGTACACCGTCATTTTTACCGTAGAGCATTCAGTGTGTGTTCCACTGTTATCGAAATCAAGGTACTTGTGAACTGGAGTATGTTCAGCATCTATCTGAGCCTGGGGTAGAATGGCGCACCATCGAAGATCAACCTGTCTGTTCCGCCAGAGGGATCTGTGACTGTGGCGAGTTGTGGTCCGGCCTCTGTAGGGAGTGCCTGTGCGCTGGACCAGGATGAGCCTTGAGATTTCACGTTAACCATCCGCCGTGTATTGAATGAAAATTATTTACCTGGGATAAGGATGTACTGATCCGTGGCGCCAGCAGCACGGATGGCGTTAACTACTACCTGAACGGTGGCGACCCAGCTGGAGATGCTAGAAAGGTCATGAGGCTCGTTCATGATACCGAACTAGGTCGATTGTTAGCAACATCAGAATCCAGGTGGGACAATCGCCTACGATGATCTTCTTGTTGTCCTTATACTTTGCGGCAAGCTGAGACCAAAGGCTAGCATATTGGTCGTTCGTGGGACCTCCCTGACCAATGACTTGGCCGTTCCAGCGGGCGTAGTTGTGCTTAGGCGGCAAATGAGTTGATGGACAGACCATGTGGGGCGGGGATACTTACTAAGTCGAGGATGACATATGGGTTGCTGCCCGAGTTCAGGGCAGTCTGGACTGTAGCATCATAGCGGCGGAAGAAGGAGCTGCTGATAGTGCCACCGACGCTAGGCGTCATCAGTTGCCAGGCTGCGTTCCCACTCAGTAGCCAGCCCAAATGTTGCATATGGGTCACTCACCGAAGGCTGTCAATAATTTATTGTCAATAATGCAAGAGACAATGAAACGGAGTTGAACCCACGAATACGGAAAATGTTGACACCCTGTTGTGCGAAATGGGAAAATTGTGCGGTGGGAGGGTCTTCACCCGTTCCCTTGAAGGAACCGTCCGTTGACTGGACGAGGTTTAATAGTAAGTGAAATAGTGAAATTGCAGCTGTGGGACCCACGTACGACAGTGAAGTCATAACCAGCCATGTTCACACCTCCGACGAACGGAAGGCGTCCTGGACTGCTGGTTGTGGGACTTGACCCAGTTGTGGTTGTGGTTGTGGTTGGGTGGGTCGTGGTCGTGGTTCCAGCGGTTCCGGGGAGACACTGATAGTAGTCTTTACAAAGTGTTAGCGAGTTGTTACCCTAAGAGGCGGGACCTTACAGTCATTCAGCTTAGTGCAAACGGTACCCGAGACGCAAGTTGTTCCGCCACCTACGGATATAGATCAGTTTGCATTCGTTACGCATGCGCAGATACACATACTCCAGCCAATTCCACCACCTATTATCAGCCAAGGTCAAAATGCTACACTTATTTGACGATGAGCAAAAATAAATAGCTTACATTGGGCATATATCTATGATTTCGTTCAGTCAGGTAAAATCAGATGTAAGTGTGCAATACTTACTGGTTGTTGCGCAAGAGCGCATGAGATAGCGACGAGGGTAACGAGAATGGATTTCATTTTGAGCCAGGATGTCCATAGCTAGCGTTTGGGGTATTTTATAGGGGCCGCCGCGGGTGTATTCCGGATATTCTCGAGGACCTGGAGAAGAGATGGGGAATGTCACGGTGACAAGACTCGTGCACAAATAACAATACAAGACCGAAGTGGGGACCTGTATTTTCGCCGAGACCGAGTTATTTCTGGATCAAGATCGCATAAAATGTTCCTGGACTGCATAGGTGCTTGAGGGGGTGATTGTGTATGGGGCGATATACAGGTGATATACAGGGGATTCCAAACACTGATGAAGAGGATCTAGCCTCCAGCCCCGGTCAGAATACGAAACCTTAGATGGAAGGTTGAGGCAGACGAGTCGTGGGAATAAATAATTATGATGGTGATCGGTGGTATTTGGTGTTTGTCGGAGATTCTCTTTGGCAGCCATGTCGAAACCTCTATCACTCCTCTCACTTTACCGAGGCTACTTAAGAGTTATCCGTCAACTACCACATACTTACCTTCGGTAGAATTCTGTCTTGATTCATTTTTACTCCATCGTCTGACAACCCGCCAGACAGTTCTACCGAGTAAAGGTTCGGGATGACATGGAGAACCTCAGGTCCACAAAGCCCCTCAGTGGACAGAAGAAGAAATACAAACGCATATCGAAGGTTTCTACCTGTGGCCGAATTTGTGGGCAGAGTACTCACACGACTTGCAGGAACTCAGAAGAGTGACCAGAGGACTACAAGGCGATTGGCGAAGCTTCGACCACATTTTGAATATCGCATATGGTCGGAAGGGGAAGCTAAAACACGAGTTATTGGAGGTTTGTCCGTCGGCTTCACCTTGTTCCGAAATGTCGTTTTTGATGTACAAAAGCCATTCCTCTCCGATCCGAACGCCCAAGTTCCTCCGCCCATTATCCCGCACATGCCAAATTCACGGCCCCCTATATACTCTCCAGAACTCCGTGCGCTATTGACCAGCGAGATATCACGTACAACAAAAGCTCTCAGGTTTTCCGCTCTGGACAGACCGCCTACTTTACCTCCTCACGCCGATCCCTCTTCCCAGGAAGCACGTCTATTCGGAGTGTTGAGCAAACGACGCAAGAAAAACATATTACAGCGATTTTTCAAACAGGAGGTGCAGAAGGTTTACCCTCCTTTTGAGGTGGAAATTCCAGGCTGCCATACCGTGGAAGGTAGTGTGCGAGGGGGCGCTGGGCAAGGCTTGGATCTACAAAAAGATGTTGAATCTCTTGTTGGCCCAGTGTGGAAGCCTCCCCCGCTCACGCGGCGAGAACGTCGAGCTTTAGGCACAGATGCTACTTCGTCCGAGTTAACATCTGAACACCGTCCGTCGCGCTGGTTAAGACGACGATATCAAAGTCTCCTCGCTCGACTGCCGGTGCTCACATACACACCCGGAAAGAAGCCCTGCAACGGTCGTTATTTAGTAGAACGTTCACCCAAATTCCTCGGCGACATCTACAGAACCGGTGGTCGGCTTTTGCCTGTCGCGGCTCCCGCTCAGCTTTGTTGGCACGAGGTTGCCTTGACGAAACCAAAGGCTAAACTAATATAAATAAGAGTTTGTGCTGAACCCTAGGAGTATACCACCACGGCGTTGTATTCTCGGATACTTATTGATCCACGTTGACTATTCATCGTTGTGAAGCCTCATGATGCTTAGTGAGTGGCGTCCCATCAACGGAAGTCAAAAACGGAGAATAATTATGAATGTGGTGCAGATCCCAGAACGAAACTAAATGTATGCTACGAATCATCCATTACCAATCCATGTAGCTCTATGACATACATGTTATACTTGCGGTCAGTAGCCTTCGCGACTCCCGCATCACCTTCTGCGGGATTAACGCCACACTGGAAGCTCAGCATTGTTTTGTACTCGTCAAAATTGAATAACTGCTTTTGGCGAATTTGATCAAGCATATCCTAAGATCCCACCAACTGTGAGTATCTCTTGCGATATGAAACCTAGAGGTGCAAGAAATTTTACCTGAGGCGTGAGGTAGTATAGAGAGTAATACTGTTTCGCTCGCTCAAACTCAGTATGTTGTTGATCATTGGTGAGTGTCTTGATGCTTTGCTGCAATGCTAGCATGTTTCGCATCATCTTCTTAATCCCGTAGTCGTTTGGTAGCCGTAATAGCCGAGCATCTGAGATCAGCATATACTCCATTAGGTGACCAACGCCAGTGAAAACATAACTATACAGCTGTGAGTTCCTAAAGTCAAGAACCTTCGATTAGTAGGGGACCTACTGTCGCTCCTTTGGCGGTAGACTAGTCGACGTGATATCATCACATTGCACTAGGTCGGTGTTAAGGTCGACAATGTATGGGTCGGGCTCCGTCACTTCGTATGTGAGTGCGTAATTACCCTAAACAATACGCTTGTTAGTAACCATGCGAGCGGCTGTCCAACGAAAGGAACCCTACGTGTCGCATGGCAGCTTCCAAGTAATATATAGCCCGACAGCGAAGATCAATCCTCAGGGTATCTAAGATCAAACCAGAGAGCTGTTCGTAGGTCTTGAGAAGAGCCTGAAAGCGTCTATAAAAGCCGTCAACTTTAGTATCTGGAGCACAAGATCAAAACATACAAGGCCATTTCTCTTGACAAAGGGAGCTGTAGCACGCCATCATCGTTACTTGGCGGTGGGGGGGGAATGAAGGGGGAAAAGGGCGTATGGCTCGTAAGACCTTCCAAGCCATTCGGGGACGTGGGTGATAATAATGAGTCGTTGGGTTTCGCTCTGAGTGCACTCAGTTCCTGCGCAAACCACGCCTGCATGCATGTGTCAGCCTAGTTGCTTCCGCGACCCAAAAGCGGCACTAGAAGAAGACGTACAACACTGCGGTATAAACTCGCAAGAGCCGACAAGTTCCTCACAGAAGGTATCAGATCCTCTTTGGCAATCGACTTTCTGCCTAATAGTTCAATCTCAATATTGGTTTGTTGTCGGCAAAGCTGCTTCTGTTTCAGCAAATCACTCTCCTGCAAAAGAGATGTCAAAACAAAACACGTCAGACACATCACTCTCCAGCATGCATACGGCGGGAGAACGAACAGACGTGGCCGACAACTCTGCCAAACATGGCGTCAACTCCGACCTCTGTGCCCACATGGCGCCCAAGGCGACTTTCTGTTCTCCCGTTGATGAGGTAGATGGAACTGTCGTTAGCGCTTGGAATCGGTCACTACAACGTTGATAGAATTGGATGACGACGCCGAGAATGAGGCGGGAGTAGTTTTCTCTGTGGAATGGCGTGGTACGGAGCATTACACAGAGAGAATTGATTAGTGCCATTAGTTGCGTACTGGCCTGAGCAGTGTGTATATCAGTGAAGTTTAGGTGAGGTCAGAGGGGGGATTACCTTTATAAGTGGTTCAGATGACAGGTTCGTAGATAACGGATCGGTTAGGAACGATTCCGGTCCTGATAAGGGATTAATTTACTCAACAGTTCGAAAAAAAGTATCTGAAACGTACCCGCAACTGCTGTATGGAATAAATCCAGCACCTTCTCTTCCAACTGCGGTAAATACATCTTCAACACAAACTCGTCTAGCACCGCACTGGACGCTTTCGCACTCTCCAGTCCAGCTGGTAATACATCCACAACACGATCCAGAAATGCTAGTGTGGGCTGAAATAAAACCGTCACATTAAACGTATCAGGTTTGATCAGCAATCTATGGTGTTGGTCCATCCCTCCCAGCATTCGATCATCTGTTGGGTTTATTGTTGCTGTGGACGCAGAGATGCTGGGTGCGGTGGTTGTTGTTGGAGATGCGAGAGAATCTCGTAGGTTGTCGCCTGTGTTGGAGTGTACGAGCCCTGGCATAGTTTCTTTGAGCACTCTTGTAAGCCCTTCTTCGTGTAATTTTAAGCTCCTGGATATCCGTTTCAAATCAGTGTCGGTGAATCTGAACACGGACTGGGGAACACCGCATGAATATTTCGAAGATGTTGTGAAGGAGGTAGCCTACTTTTCCTTTGTCCCGAGAGAACTTGCCATCTCGTAGGATCTCGTTAATCGAGGAGATGGGGTTTCTGCCAGATACAAGACCCCGTTGCTCGTCAGTAACGTAGTCTTGAATCAGTGTTCGGACCTATATCCAGTGGGTAGACGTTCAACAAAATTCTCTGTACTCTCACCTCGGCTTGAACAGGAGCCCAAACCTCTGTCAACGGAAATAACGACCCAGGTTTCGCACCAGACGTATCCTTAAAATCTCGCCTCTGCACCAGGCACGATGGACACTGAATAAAATATGCACGACACGTTGAACATCTCACTCACCGAACCTATCCGGTTTGCAACCTCTGAGACGACCCTCAATCCCTGGGCAACCGCATCCAACTTTGAATACAGCGTCCAAAACAAATCCTTCAGAACTTCGTGATCCATGTGTTTCGCCGAACTCTCCAGCGCTGCCAACCTCAGCATTGAAGATTTCACTGGTGGATCTTTACCCTTCCCCCCCTTTCGTGAGGTCGTAGGAGTAAGAGGGACAGGCTTCCCGCCGGCGCCCGACATGAACAAGTACACACTATCGGATTTACCTACCCAACCACCAGGAACAGGACCTGTTGAGCCAGCGTTTTGACGTTTAGTGTATTCAGTTCGTTCTTCAACCTCGTCCAATGTGGTCTCTACCAGAGCAAACACCTCAGCAGATAACCTCTGGCCAATGTTGTCTAATGCTGAGCAAAGCTTTCCTAACACTGCAAGTGATTCCAACAGTGTTTCCATGTATGCAAACGAATCTGCGTCAGGGTTTGCGCTATTCGAATTTTGGAGGCTGTTGAAAGAAGTGGAGGTTGAGGGGATGTGAGGCGAGGATGTGGTAGCTTGGTCGTTGATGTCGTATGGAGGATCATTTGTTCGCATTGAGAGGTCGCTGAGGAAGCGGGTGAGACGGGTTTGACGGAATGAGGGGGAGATTGGGGAGGATTGGGCACTTGTGCGGGGTTTGGTGTCGATTTCGGATTCGAATTCGACGGTGGGGACTTGGGAAGAGGGTTAGGGTAACCTGAGGGGATGGGTAGAGATGGACTTACATGACTGTTGGCCAGGTTGGTACGCCGACCAGCGGGATTCACACCAAAAGGATTTGAGGTATAGATGGCTTTGGAGTTCATCGATTAGGATATCTCTAAGGGCCTGTCCAGGGTAGTCAGCCAACGATGGGTTGCAACACTGGGAAGAGGGTACCGTTTCTTGTCCCACGAGATAACCTCTCAAGTCAGAGACGGCACCTATTTCCACCATATCGGGTTTGTTGATTATTTTTAGACTGCGCACAAGCAAAATTGCGGCCTGTAATAGCCTCTTTTCGGACATTAGAGTTTCGAGAAGATCAGGGACGGTTTTTAGGCGTTCGCTGGGAAGGGAGGCTTGTGGGTGAACTAATACGGTTGCTGGGTATGGAACTCACATTTCGTCTAGGATCTTGATCATTTCTTCTAATTGGTGACCCCGGGACCACAGCTGAACAAGGTCGGCACGCTTGTTGCCTAGAGCCTCCTTGGATTCGAGCAAGGAGGTTCGTGCATCGGAGATTTGTTTCTGGGTCGTGGTAAGGTAGTTGAGGAGCGAGGCGTGATGTGGCAATGACGCAGCAAAAGCCTGGTAGTGCTCTGGTCACAAGTGAGATGTATGTTGCGTCGACTGGCGTGCAGCGGTACGCACTATCGACTGAGCCTTTGAGAGCCTTGGATAACATGCGTCTGGTGCGTCTGAAGGACTCCATGTCTGTGCCGTCTGCGGCTTCGTCAAGTAATTGGAGAGCGAGATCGACATTGTTAAACTGATTTGGGGATTATGGAAGGCTACAGGAAGATAAGATGGGGGTGGTCTTACATCGGTTTCGATCATGAACTCCCATCCGTCCTTGATTTCGTCGAGAACAGCTGATGATGAATGAGCCAGGGTAAGGGAGAAGGGGAGTGGTGCGGTCGTATGGATTTACGCACCATCAATGTCTCCGGCTCTGGTGTTGCCCTTTCTCTTCATTGCATTTTCCTGGATGCGCTGCTGTCGTGCCTTTTCGGCTTCAATCTCGCCCTGCCTGTGTCGCTGGTGCTCAAAGTCATCGCTTCCATTTGTCATGGCACGCCGCCGTGTGCCTGCAGCTTGGAAGGCAGACATGACTGACGTCAGAGATGTGGGGGTAGTCTCGGCCCCGTCGTCGGTGCTGCCAGTGAGGGTTCTGGTTGGCCTGGGTCTGGCGTTGGCGTGCTGGGAGCGTGGCTGGGCCGAGGAGTCGGAGCGGGCTGTGGTGGTGCTGTCCCTATAGCGACCACGGTCGGCGGGGGTGGTGCCATTGTCTGCGGCGCGGCCTCTGAGTTCTGATCGCTGTGGGCGAGAGGGGCCTATGGGGGCGGTATTGGGGGGGACATGGGTGGGAGAGATGGGTGGTGTCTGTGGCCTGGAGATGGGGCGGGAGATGTGGAGGGGCCGTGTTGCGGCGGAGTGGGAGGGCGAGCGGCGGCGGGTTGGGAAGGGAGGAACGCGGGACATGGACAGAGCCAAGGCGTCGTGAGGGATTGATCGGGCCATCGAATTGATTTCCTTTTTGGGCTGTTCCTCGACAGTCTCAACATAGACATCCACTCCAGCCGGCTGGCCAAAGCAATGGCCAGTCTTCCTTCGTTTCTCTCTCCTCTGCACTCAAGACCCTCACATGGTCCTTACATAAACGCCGTTTTCAACCATCCCCCACCCCTCGGCCCTGCCCACTGTCTCTGGTGGCCACCCCTCAAGCCCGGCCTTCGTATAGAAACCATCGTCCTATTTATCCCAGGTCCGTCGCTCCAGCCCTCCCCTTACATACCTCTCTCACCCTCCCCAGGGAATCCTGGTCTGCTTGATTTCTACACTCCTTTTCTGACTGCTCTGCAAGGCAAGGATGTTACAGAAAACCTTGCCATTCTCGCCCATGCACACATAGACCACACGCCTGGGATATACAAAGATACTAATCCACACTCCAGACATAGCTTGGTGTCCCAGGTCCAAAGCGCACTCCAGGTCTTTGATGCAACCGTCGCAGAATTCGCCCCCGCCAGAGTCATGCTCATCGGCCACAGTGTTGGCGCCTGGGTCGCGTTGCAGGCGAGTTTCAGACCACCTCTGTCTCGGTATTTTGTTTACCAGTGTTCCAGGTGCTCAAGGAACGTCCCGACCTTGTCGCCGGCGTGTTCCTCCTTTTCCCCACTATCTGCCATATTGCCGACACCCCAAACGGTAAAAAATTGTCGGTGAGCACAGGCTTTCCTGTGTTTTCACCTTTGGTGAATTTCGAATTAGGCTCTATTTAGACCTGTTCCGAGACGTGTCATCGCTCGCTTGTCTGTTATCGGCCGCCACTTCCCTCTCTGTCTTCTTCATAGGCTCGTAGGTCGCGAGTGGCCAATAACCCAGCTCAAAGTCCTTCGTGAGCTTATACGGAGCCCCGAAAGCGTTCGTGCCACATTACGCATGGGCGATGAGGAGATGCTCGAAATACGCGATCTCGATGTTACCTTGCTACAACAACACCGTCAACGTCTCTGGTTCTACTTTGCGGATCGCGACGGCTGGGTTGGCAAGCAACGACACCATATCCTGAGTAATTTCAAACCAGATACTGGGTCTTTGCGGATCACTCTTGGCGAGCCTTTTATACCACATGCGTTTTGCATTAGTATGCATCCCTCTTTTCCAACGTCATAATAGACACTCACCACCCTTTTATGTACAGATCATGGGGAAGAGGTGGCTCAGCAGTGTCACCAATGGCTTTTGGAGATGAATGTTAACCTAAGCCTGAATTGATTATCTATTACTCAAATTCATTGTATAATGTCTGTATATCTTTTTAATTAATGCTTTGCACTCTGCATCATGACTATAATTTGTCACGGTTTGGCGCGCGCGTTAATTAGGCCTACCTGCCGTAATTGGATTTGTGATTCGTCCTCATTCATTTCCTTCCTCAAACCCTCACCACGCCCCTTCAGCCTCGCGATACTTGGCTTTGTCAAGGAATGTCCAGGGCGTCCTCAAAGTCTACATCTGTAATAGTCATCGACGAGGCCTCCCCAGCAAACGCCATATCCTCAATAAATGACGTGAAGCCAGCTCGGGCAGAGGTGTTCTCTCATGTCTCTCTTCCCCAACTTTCCACGGAACGCAGAGCCCAGTATAAGCCTGTGAAGGAGTCTTCTTTGCTTCCAAACATAGATGAAATCATTGGTGAATACCAGCAAGATGGAAATCTCTGGTATTTTGCTCGGTTCAAAGGTGGAATTGCTCATCGGGTGCGTTTTTCGCCTGCAAGGCGCGTCTCTATTGCATTTAAAACGCGTCTTTCTCTCCAGTATTCTGCAAAGGGCTTCGACAAGAATTTTCCGATTCTGCTTGAAATCTACAGTGCGTAGTACACGGCACCCGTACCGCTTACATATTCCGAACCTTGCCCTCTACAGAACGCAAACAGGCCGAGGGCGCCCTTGACCCGTTTGAACCTACCGCAACATACATTCATCCTCTAGACCGTGTTGTTCTCGGAATCAGCATCCCAAGTCGAAGCGAATCTTCTCTCAGTTCTCTCACACCCTCATCCTACTCTGACGACGACGAGGTAGACGAACTCGACGAATATGATGATGACGATTCATCCATCAGACGTCCTAGTCGGCGGGGTGCGAGGATTCATAGAGACTCGCAGCAACTACCTTTCAGTCCTAAAAAGACGAGGAGGGTCGTGTTGACTGTGACTGACGATGATGACGAAGGCCCGTCGACGCGTAGGGCTACGAGGTCGAGGCAGTTGAGGCTGAAGCTGAAGCCTATGGGATATGCCGATGATGATGAGGATTATGGAGAGTCAGAGGTGGACAGTGATGACGATGAGCATTTCGGTGGTCGACGAAGATGGAGAGCCAAGAAGGCCAAAGGTAAACAAAGGGCTGTGGTGAAGCCAAAGGGTGCCAGGCCAGAGTATGGAACCGTCAAGCCTATTGAAAATATTGACTTGGACTATTTCTCGGATGACGAAGATAAGCCATTGAGAGCTCATCGCGGAATTTGTGAGAAGTGCCATCTGCAACCGGCGAATCTACAATTGGTGGCATGGAAGAAGAGAAAGGGCAAGAGGAAGAAGGCTAACAGTGATGAGGAGACTGATGACGAGGAGAGAATTGAGAGACTGGGAGGCTGGGTTCGATGGTATGTGGTAAACTTTGCTTAGGGTTTGCAACTCCGAACTGACTGGTTGGTAGCTTGAAGTGCTGCGTTTCCGCTCATTGGGGATGTATGGCTCAGACTCAGCGTGATGAGGTGCTCAAGGCAATTCGTGGATGCGAAATTACAAAATGGAAAAAAGAACATGGAGATGAAGCAGAAGGTGCTCCTCCCAGGCGTAAAGAGCTCGAAATACAGGAAACAACGGATTTCATTTGTGGTGAGTACATCCCAAGATTGCAAAATATACGTACGGAATCATTTTTGCGTCAGGTCCGTGTTCAAAGGGCGGAATCTGTATGGGGTGCATGGAGACCGTCCTCAAGCCTTTGGCAGATGTTCCTTTTTCAGCTCTGGCTCTGGTTCAAAGGGGTGGTGAGGATGTGGCTATGACTGATGCCTCTCAAGAATCCGTCCGAGAAGAATCAGTAAAGCCAGCTACAGACACAACACCTCGCGAGCTCCTTTATCGTTGTCTCACATGTAAACGGCTATCTCATTACGCTCATCTCCGCCATCCCGCATCGCTCCTCGAGGACGCCTCGCTCCCGGAAATCGCTGAATACTATCAGATAGACACTTCCTGGCTTTGCGCGGATTGCACATCCTATCGATATCCTTTGGATAAAATCATTGCTTGGCGTCCGTATCCTCTGACCGCAACTGAACCTGCTCGTCCAAAGGATCAACCACCTTCGTACAAAGAAAGGCTGCCAAGGGAATACCTTGTTAAGTGGCAGGACAGGAGTTATCGTAGGCTATCATGGGTGCCACACATGTGGCTCGTATCGACCAACGCGAGCAAGCTAAAGAATTTTCTAAGTGGTGGCACCAAGGTCGAGCTACTAAATGAGCCTGTAGACGATAAAGAGAAGGAGGGCGCAGCAGGGGAGACAGTGTTTGAAATTGCGGCTGGCGTAGAGGATTCAAGAGCTTCATCGGTGAAACCTGGGGCTGCGACACCGAAGCTGCCCAGTGATGCTTTATTGGATGCTGAGAGGTGGATTCCGCCTGCTTGGAAGACAGTGGACCGGGTGTTGGATATCGTGCTTTGGGTGCCAAAGAAATCAAACCCGGGTAGTAAGTTACAGAAGAACAGAAAACAGCGAGTTGTGATTTCAGACGATGAAAATGAAGGGGAAGAGGATGGGGAGGTGAAAGAAGAATTGGAGGAGATAAAGCAGAAGATATTTGATGAGGGAGAGTTGCCCTCGTTGGATAATACCGAGACGGCGGAACAATGGGAAGAGCGGACCGGGCAGACAATCTCAATGAAGGAGATGAGGCAAGTCGTTTGGGCGTTTATTAAATGGGATGATTTGGGTTATGATGAAGGTATGTTTTGACCAATCCTGGCTCCAGAATTGAAGTTAAATGGACCGCCTCCAGCTTCGTGGGACTCGCCACCCCGACCAGGAGAGAAAGGTCACGACAATTACACGAGCGCTTTCAAACGATTCGTTTTCTCGCGGACTGTGGAAGTTCCCAAACTTAGTGTGGCACATGCAAAACAATTCGATAATCGAGCTAAGGATGGGTACATGAAGAAGTATTACCTCGAAGATGCAGCAGGCTTGCAACTTGGTCAGGCTTCCGGCCTCAAATTGATGCCGTTCCAAGTTGATGGTTTTAACTGGCTGTGTAATAACTGGTGGAATCACCAACAGTGTATCCTTGCGGACGAGATGGGTCTCGTGGGTATCTTTTTCTCGCTCTAAACTAAACAATCTAACGAGTTATGTTTTCAGGGTAAAACTGTTCAGGTCACTGCTTTCCTAGGTTTCATCGCGCAGAAGTGGAAAGCCTTCCCCGCCTTAGTCGTAGTCCCGAACTCAACGATAACGAACTGGGTCCGAGAGTTTGAGCGTTGGGCACCCAATCTTCGTGTTGTCCCGTTTTATGGCGAGAAGAAAGCGAGAGACGTCATCAAGAAGTTCGAGTTGGTCCACAAAAATCATCCCCCGACCAACACCCCGGCAAAATTTCATGTGCTCGTGACCACGTATGAGAATATCACGGGGAGGGATTTTACGACGGTTTTTAAGAACCAAAATCGGTGGGAGGTGTTAATTGTTGATGAAGGTCAACGATGTGGGTGCTTTCTTGTGTTTGTTTGTTTTTGTGAAGCTGGAACTCTAATCTCGCTGCTATACAGTGAAAAGTGACACTAGCTTGTTGTTCCGAAAACTCAACGAGTTGAACAGCATCCACCGTCTCATCATGACCGGGGTGAGTCCCTCAGCACATATGACGTTTCTCTCTACTGACCGACGTACACTTAGACACCACTTAACAATAACATCCGTGAGCTGTTCAATCTTATGAACTTTCTTGATCCGGAGGAATGGGCAGACTTGGAGAGATTGGAGAAGGAATACGCAGAACTAGACGAGGAGAGTATCAAGACCCTACACAATCGCCTACGACCGTACTTCTTGCGTCGGATCAAGAGTGAGGTTTTGCAGCTTCCAGCTAAGGTATGCGATTCTACACGTGCGTGAGGGATCTTTGATTGGTGATTCTTTGCACAGAACGAAGTCATTGTTCCTGTCTCCATGACGCCATTGCAAAAGGAGGTGGTTCGCTCAATCATGAGTGGGTGTTCTTAACCAAACCACTATATCTTGTGGCACTCTCTAATGAGTGGCGTGATAGGTCACAACTTCAACCTTCTCAGCGGGTTAGCCCAATCCAACATCCTTGGCTCGGCTAAGGGTAAACTAAACAATGTACTCATGCATGTGAGAAAGTAAGACCTTTATCCTGAAAGCTTCGTCCTGCTGATAATTTCAGGTGTCTACAACATCCTTATCTTTATTCCGAAGATATTGAGCCGAAGGAACTCGACGAAAGGGAGGTTCACGAAAAGCTCATTGATGCCAGTGGAAAGTTGAGGTTACTAAGGTCATTATTGCCTAAGTTGAAGGAGCGTGGACACCGCGTTCTATTATTTAGTCAGGTAAAGTTTTGGTTGTCGGCTGTCTTTGAAAGGGCGTGAAGGTCTGACCCGGTAGCAGTTTGTGTTGGCGTTGAATGTGATTGAAGATTTCTTGGTCGGGGAAGGTTTTAAGTATCTACGTTTGGTATGTTTTCTCGTATTTTGGTCTAGTGCCATACTGAAGTTACCAGGATGGCAATACCAAAGGAACAGATAGACAGAAAGGAATGGACGAATTCAACCGAACAGGATCTGACGTCTTTATATATCTTTTAACGACTCGTGCTGGGGTATGTCCATTGCATCCACATTGGTGCCACATGCTTACTTCTATATAGGGTGTTGGAATTAATCTTTTCGTGAGCTCTATTGGTTTAACTGATCAAAAGAGATCGGTGCTAAGAGAATACTCGCTTAGAGCGCCGACACTGTTATTATTTTCGACCCCGACTTCAATCCCCACCAGGATCTACAGGTGTGTTTGGTCATGGAATTCCGGATAATCATTCATGCTCCTCAGGCTATTGCTCGCGCATATCGTTATGGCCAGAAGAAGACGTGCCTTGTCTTCAAGCTCATGGTCAAAGATTCTTCGGAGGGTGTGCTTGCATTCGTTATCTTCAATCCTCAGGCCTAACACGGGTATGATCATTGATAGAACGTATCATGCAGATTGGAAAGAAGAAACTCGTCCTTGACCATTTGATTGTCCAGAAGATGGGCGATGATGATGACGGAGCCGGCGAGAACATCCAGTCCATCCTGACATACGGAGCACAAGCACTCTTTGAAGAAGAAGGGGAGGGGGAAAAGTCGCGTGGTATCACCTGTGAGTGTCAACAATTGCTGTCGTCTGATGACTTGATCCTCAACTTGCCCAGACTCGGACCAAGATATCCTCAAGCTCATTGAACGGACCGAAGTTACAGGTGAAGAGGAAGATAAGCCAAAGGAGGGCATGAATTTCTCTTTTGCCAAGGTCTGGGCCGCGGACAAAGATAGCCTCGAGGAGATCGAAGACAACGATCAGGCTGACTCTTGGACACAAGCTCTCCAGAAAATTCACGCGGAACAAGTGACGGAAGCTATTCAGGTGGAAGCCGAATCTGGTCGTGGGCGTCGCAAGGCAGCTGCAGCTGCGCAAGTGAGTACATGACAGAGTTCAGATATGACACCAGATAATAACGTTCAACATATATTTACAGAGGAAAATGGGTGCTAACGATCTTCCAGAACGATCAGAGCAACAGTTGAAGCCAAAGAAAGGGAAGAAACCGCCAAAGTCAGAAGGCTCAGGTTCCGCGTATACTGCTTCTGACGGCGAGGATTCTGTTGACGCGACAAGTGATGTTGTCATGGGTGACGTTCTACACGACGACGATGACCTCGAGACTCTTCGACGGCAGGTTCAGCGTAAGACACTTCAAGATCGGAACTCTAGTCCTGGGCACATACCCGTCCCTCTTCAGAAGCCTCGGCCACATCCTGCTAAACCCATTGTTCCGGAGTACCCGGAATGTGGTCTATGTGGAGAGAGGCATGGCGATGGGTTTGGCGAGTGTTCAATGACAGACAAATCAGAGAACCTCGCTGAATACCGGGAGATCTTGATTCTCCATGCTGACGACGAAGACTGGGAGACCCGGGTAGGTGATGAGAGTGTCTGGTCATATCTTTGAGCTGACATACCCGACATACCCTCCAGAGCGCCGCGATCAAATCAATTGACGAAGTGCTTTATTCCCGTGGACACCTGTCACTCATAGCTGGCCAACCATTGCACCCGATCAAACCTCAGCCACCTGTGGCCAAACCAATCATCCAAAAGCCTACCCTCACCAGTAACCCAATGCAGGCACAGCGAACAGCCCAACCTCCGCTGATCGCGCCGAGATACATCCCCCAACCTACTCCAATGCAAGTCTATCAACCCACACAGGCGCCAAACAATGCTTCGTCATCCCGAGCGATTTCAAATACGATTTCCAATTTCGTCTATCCCGCGTTTCCGTTAGGTCCGCACAAACGAGCATTTTCGCCCACCGGGGAGCCCTCGAAGAAGAGGACCAAGGTGCCCGAGAACAAATGTCCGGTGTGCAATATTTCTCCACCACATCTAATCAAAGACTGCAGCGTCATTCGTGCAGGATCAAGGAGGTTCGGTTTTACACAAGATTTCGGGGGCGCTCATGCTGACGTCATTCCGTAGCATTTCCCAACAGATCGAACGGCTGGAAAGGGACCCGACCATGCGAGACGTCGTGACTATTCTCAGGAAAATCTTGAGGAAAGCGAAGACCTTCGAAATGCAGACGCAGACGCAATAAACGTTGGAGAATGAGTCAGAGTTACTACCGCTAAATTTTCCTAATCTACTCTATGGGACTGTTTTTTGTATCATACCCAGAGATTATTTGTGGTGGATCTTGGATGAGTTCGTGTGGATCAGTGCGAGTATATTTGACAGGAGCCATGGGATGCTGCTTACCATATTTAGGTGATCGAAGCGTGACATCAGCTGTGCAATGCTAGTAAGGTCATCACGCCTGTGACGCGGTAACATCTGGCTTGCATTCAACACTCATCGACATCCTTCATGCAGCATGCGTATTCCTCGCAGTTGGGGATACTCTCCCCAAACCTCAAACGTAGTCGGTCTGGAGAGTTTTCTCGCCCACCGGGCGAAATCCCCCGTCTCCCAGACATTGGTTCGGACCTAGTGCTCGAGGTTTACACCCACGAATCGCTGCGGCCGCCCAATGTCACTAAAGCAGAGGATTTTACTGACAATGCACGACTGGCTCGACTTGGAAAGGAAGTTTTAGATACGGCGGCTACTTTGGTCTTCTTCAAGAGGAAGCCATTTCTATCTGTCGATGAAATCGAGGTCAGTTGATATGTTAATCTCCTCTCATCGTGGCATATTCACAACGTCTTCCTTGTAGGATCGCAAGGCAAAGATACTAGATGATGATGTAATACAAGGATGGGTAACCTCTTACCAGATGGTGAAGCGGATTCTCTGTCTCCCTGAATACCAATCGGAACTGCAAGCACCTGAGGTATGTCAACCTGAAAATATGATATGGTGCCACTGGTGCTGACCTTTGTTGGACTGGCAAGGAATGCCGAAGGGTATTCTATGCATATGTCGGTGCCGTTTTCCGTCACTCAGGGCAAGAAGCCGTGGGGAAGTGGGTTGAGTTGCTTGTTCAGTATCATGAACAGTGGAACTCTTCCTCATCGACGACGTCAGAGATTCCACCCGCAAAGAAGGTTAAGAACGAGCCTACCAGCTCGCCCTTAACCTCCTTTAGAGTGGGGTCTCCGATGTCGTCCACTTCTACTGCCTCCACTTCAACCGCTTCCACTTCTACGGCCGCCACCTCTGCTCAATTGTATTCCCCTACTTCTCCTTACCTGAGCACACCAACGCAGACATACCCTTCGGTATACCCCGCTCGTCAGGTGCCGCCGCATATGTCCAAGCCTACCTACCAAGCACAACCGTCGTCCCACCTGTCGTCATTCAGCGCACTATTACAGTCTCTTACAAATTCGCAGTCTTTTTCTGTGCCAGCGGCGGCTGTTAAGCAGCCGCAGCGAGCTCGATCGACTGTTGAGGGGAAACCTTCCCTTGGCCCGGGAATGGCGGGGTCGTCAGCGGCGAGGCCCAACCCGTTGGCGCCTGCTACCCCGAATGCCCCTTTCCTCCCCATGTTCAATCAAAGTGCTCAGCAGCGTGGAGTGAAGGTCGACTATTCCGCTGCGTTTAGTGGACCATCACATGCTGGTCAATGGACTGTGCAGTGTATTGGTATGTGCTCCGAATGATTCTCTATCCCGAGGCGGAATGTCCCACGCAGGGCGTCAAATCTCACTCTTGGTGTTTGATTTTTTACAGTGAATGGCATTCGGAAAGGAGAAGGGAAGGGAAGCAGCAAACAAATTGCGAAGGAAGAAGCAGCTAGACAGGCGTATTATTCGATGGGGTGGACGTAGTGTGTATGTGTGCTATGGTGTATACATGTTCTGGCTGGTTCTAGATAAACAGATGCGGATAGAGGGGACGACAGGTGTCCGAGTAAGCGCTGGATTGGAAGACGGGCTTTGTCAGCGACGGTGTCACGCAGGTATGCCGAAACGCCCAGGATCACCGCCTCCTCCCATCTATCCTCCTCCCAATGGCTGCAGCAACAGGCTCAACGCCCCCCATATCCACCCTCTCCATACACTCCAGAAACAACCCCATCGACCTCACCCATGACGACGACGACCTAGCAGAACCCCGTTATTTCTCTTCCAGATCTAAACGCCCCCGCCCAGATCCTCTCGACCCAATGTCAACAGACCAGTGTCCCCCATCATGCTATCAATCGAATTCTCCCCCCACAGCTTTCAACAGCAATAGCCCCCGCTCTACTTCCCAAAATCCTGATCCCTTCCTCCTCCGCTCACAGTCCTCAACTCCCCACCTCAACCCTCCTTCGCCCTACACACGCCCCTATCAGCCCACCTTCACTGGCCCAAATCTTCCCGGACTCATGAACCCCTACCCCCCACCCCGACCGCAGTTTTCCCCTGGCCCTCAAAACCCGCACTACCCACAACCATCTCCGCAACAGTTGCAGCGTAATCCCCCTCCTCTTCCAGGTCCCCCTTTTCCCCAGGAATACAGAAGTCCCTTCCCTCCGCCTTTCACCCCCAACCCTGGCAATCAAGTCATAGATCTTACGGATTCTCCTTCCCCTCCGCCTTCTGTGGCGCACAATATACCCGCAGGCCTTTCCCCCGTTAATCCTCAAGACCCTCCAAAGACCCCCGTCTGCATTGGTCAGCTCTTGGTCAACGCGCTCATTCTCTGTCCTGTCCCCTATTTAGTGCCCCGGGACCCATACCAAGAATTTGAATGGGCCCCCGTCAGGCTGCAGCATGAACATAATCCCAACAGGATGCCAAATCCAGAAACTATACATATCCGCACGCCGAGTGAGAGAACTCTAAATGGCGATATAACACCTGGAGAAAATTTTGCCTTCGTCGAACAGAAAGTAGCCACGAGTCTGGGAGGCATGCTCGGGAAGGGCTTGATTCGCCTTGAAGCCAAGATACGCAGAGGGAAGCCTAACGTGCGCGCTTTTCTCTGAAATAGTGTCCGCGCCACTCACGAATGAAGCTCCTACAGTTGCCAGTAATCCCCCTCCAACTACTCGTGTATACGCCCAAGGGAAACATCACAGTTGTCGGCAACTACCTACAGCAGTGCAATCTGTTATTGGATCACCCGAATCCGCCCTACGATGATCTCCGCCTTACCACATATCCATACTTCAATCCCCATTACCCGCCTCCCGAAGGCCATCCACGTCCCCTCATTCTCAACAACCGAATGTATGGGCCGAATGGAGGGACACCTTCGAGATGGTCGGAATCAACGATTGGTAAAAGTCAAGATGTTCAACGAACACAGATTGATGAATTATTCAAGCATCTCAAGGATGGTGTTGAGTTGCCCGAGACGGAACCAAGTAAGGGATCCATCACAAATGCGATGCTCGCATACAAAATGCTCATCATCCCAACTCCATAGGCTCTGATGTCGCAACTGGGCTATATCCTCACCAGAAGAAAGCCCTCACATTCCTCTTGGACCGTGAACACGAGAAGCCAGTATCCCATGGGCAATTTTCATCGCTATGGCGTAAACAATTTGACCCGATGAGTCAACGGCAGAAATGGGTAAACGTTGTCACAGAGGAAGACACCGCAGAAGAACCAAAGGAGGCGAAAAGTGCTATTTTGGCTGACGATGTATGTCATCCATTTTTGTCAACCAAATGATTCTAGACGCATTGTTCGGGTGCATAAATTTACCTTTCGACCCTTACTAACCCTTGGCTTCTTTGATTAATTATAGATGGGTTTGGGCAAGACTATTACTTGTATGTCCCTGATTGCTGCGACACTTCAATCCGCGAAGGACTTCGCGACGCAGCCATTACAACAGCTGCAACAACCGCCTACGAACCAGAATATCAATGCTTCACATTTTTCCGGAGCTGTGTGGGGTATGCCTGACTCTCCCGTTCCCACGAGTAGCAAAGCCAAAGCCAAAGCGGACAGAACTCAGGAGAAGTTGGACGCAGAGTATGTCCGAGCGTGTCGCATCAAAGCTCGAAGTCGGGCTACGCTCATCATCTGCCCACTTTCTACCGTGGCAAACTGGGAAGAACAATTCCGGGAACATTGGCGCGGCGAAGTGACCGTTGTAGGCGGAAATGGCAACTGTGCCAATAATACCGCATCATCATCTACAACTGGTTCGACGAATGGAACAAATACACCCACCGTTGACACGAAGCCAGAGAAGCCTGCCCGAATGAGGGAGGGTAATCCTTTGAGAGTGTACATCTACCATGGAAATGCCCGTAGGCCTGATCCAACGTTTCTGGCAGATTTTGATGCAGTCATTACCACATTTGCAACGCTTGCATCAGAGTTTTCGAAGCAAAATAGGACCGCGCAGGCCGCGAGCGAGGATGGTGAGGACACAGGAGGTGGTGCAAGTAGTGATGGTGGCGTAAGCGGAAGGGGAGAAGCAGGAATGCCAGATATGGAAATCCAGACAGGAACCATTTCTCTTGATCCCAAACCGAAGAAAACCGGAACAAAGAGGAAGAAACCGATGACAACAATCTCAAGTACGGAGGTTGCAAGTCCCTTACAGAGTATCCATTGGTTCAGAGTCGTACTGGATGAGGCGCAGTATGTTTCCTCCGTTTACTCTACTGTCATCATGTTACTTACAGCGCATCAGCTCGATCAAGGAAACTCAGACAGTGGGCAGCCGAGCTTCTTGCGACCTCGCTGCCGACCGTCGATTGTGCTTGACGGGTACACCAGTGCAGAACAAATTGGATGACATGTTCGCATTGATCAAGTTCTTACGTCTGAGACCCTTCGATGACAAGAATATCTGGACGAAACACATCAGTGCACCTGCAAAGTTCGGTCAACGCGAGGGCGTGCTCAAACTTCGAACCATCATGGCCTGCATCACTCTCCGGCGCACAAAGGAAACCAAAACCCCAGACGGTGAACGCATCCTCGCTCTCCCGCCTCGCGAAAACCATATCATCCGTCTTGTTCTCAATCCAGCAGAACAGGAAATCTATCACCAGTACTTTCAAGAGTCCAAAGACGAGTTTACGGACCTTTCCAAGAAGAACCAAGTTATGAAGAACTATGTCGGGATTTTGCAGCGGTTGCTGAGGCTAAGGCAAATTTGTGACCACAAGGATTTGATCAAATCCAGAGCTGCGGGTGTCGGTTTAGATCCCACTGCATCGTATGAGGATACCGTAGCAGCCATCACGAGGGAAGGCATCAACGCTACCCGCGCGAGTGCGATTTTCGCTATCCTCAGAGAGGCGGCGACGACACAGTGTACGGAATGTGGTGGAGAGCTGTGTACGCTCGCCGAGGGCGCTGGCGGGGCCGCAAATGATATCATGGACACAGATGGACCACCACCTAGTAAGAGGGGACGGAAGTCAAAGGGCCAGGCATCTCGCGCACCAACGAGAGCGAGCAGTCCCTCTGGTGGGCCGCGCCCAGTCCTGACTAGATGTCAGCATTTGTTTTGTCTGGAATGTTATAGAAGCGCCATCTGCCCCGGGTGGCCAGATGTTCCGACAACGCTGATAAGGCAATGTTCGACGTGCCAGAGTGAGCTGTCTCCCTCGGACGCTGTTGAGATCAAGAGCGATATGATTGGGGAAGGTTTAAATGGTGGCAGTGTCGAGGGGAAGAAGGTGAAGAAGGTGACGAAGGAGGAGAGAATGAAGAAACAAGAAACGAGGCTCCAGGAAATAGAGGCGCAGTTAATTCACGAACAGGGACTGCGATATCAAGTGCACCCAAACTTCAAGATGGAGCCTGATGTGAACACTGGGCCACCTGAACTTCAAACCCTACTTGAACACCCCGAATCACAGGACGGCGAAATGAAATTGGAAACGGATGTCAGTTTTCTCGGTCTTCCCCCACCCAACATTCGAGAACAAGCTATTGCATTTCTACAAGAGGAGATATACGAACGCTCGACCAAAATCAAATCTCTCATTCATTTTCTTATGCCGTTCTCAATTGCCAACCCTCACTCTGCCAACTACGATCCTGCTGGGCTTGACGTCCAAATTGTCGACAGCGATGGGAACGGATCGTCGGACAATGTCATCAAAACGGTCGTCTTGTAAGTCGGTATCTGTCCTCGGCTGTCGCCTACACTGACATGCCTGCACTTGGATTCTAGCTCTCAGTGGACGAGCATGCTCGACAAGTAGGCGCTTCGTCTACCTCCCCTCTCCCACGCACAGCGCTAACAATAACACACTTGTGGCCATAACAGGATCGAAGATGCCCTTTTAATTCACAAAATCCGCTATGATCGCCTGGATGGAACCATGAAGCGTGAAGAACGCTCCAAGGCGCTTGATAACTTGAAATATGACCCTGGATGTGAAGTCCTTCTTGTCAGTCTTAAGGCCGGAGGAGTCGGCCTTAATCTGACGGCCGCTCAGAAAGTTATTCTGATGGATCCCTGCTGGTGCGTGGTCTCCGCAGTCGTCCTAAACTTGGTTTCTGACACTTTGACTTCCTACACAGGAATCCGGCTGTCGAAAACCAGGCAGTGGATCGAATCGTGAGTGTTTCTCTCATGTTCTCGTATTTTCAGACATAGGAAGGGCCGTGAGCTAACTCAGACTGCAGCACCGTTTGGGCCAAACAAAGCCAGTATTATCCATCAAATACATTATATCCAACTCGATTGAAGAGAACATGCTCAAGATTCAAGAAAGGAAGAACGAACTCGCGCAGATCACTCTTGGTGCACGCACCAAGGCAGAAATCATGGAACAGCGTATGGAGCAGCTCAAGGAGCTTTTCAAGTAAACACACACTCTCAACCACCATACATGGCTTCACTTCAGTAATATAAACCGAGCCATTAATTCGTATATTCGTATCATTATATTCGTTCGCTCTTGCCATATGTACAGCCCGAGGCTATATATTTATCTACGCAAGTCGTATGTCACCCCGCTTGGCTTCAATCATTCATTACAATACTCTTCTATAGCTCGCTATGTTCGTTTATTGGTACCTTTGTGCATAGTATGTGTGTGTAATTCGTGTGTAAACTAGAAGGCAAAATGTGCTCCGTTCTTCCTTGAGCCGAAGAGGTAGACTGGTTAGGGGGTGTGAGCTCCGGGTGGTAACGTTATGAGAAGCCAAACATACCCAGAACCTGACTGACGAACAACCCAACGGTAACGCCAGACGCCAGAGATATCATCCGAAGTGCGAGGGAAAATCCAACAGAGTACTGCTCCGATGAGTTGTGATAACTTTGATTCAAGCCACCGCCCTGGGCGATACCAGACTTGAAGATAATTTAACCTACTGCCCCTGTTAACCCTGAAAGAATAAAGCGCTCACCGGAACCAAGAATAGCACACCAGTGACCATGGACGTAAAAGCAGTGCCACGAATAACACGAGAGTATACGTTGCCCAGCAGTCCAATGACGAAGGCCCCAGCAGCAGAAACGAGATCCGTCCGCCCAGGTAACAAGCCACTAGTAGCTTTGTTGGCAGCGTAGGCAGCACACGAAAATGCAACCATAACCGGAAGCTGGATGCTTCGCCATGATTGAAGGTTGGAAAGGGAAGAACAGACGGAATAGAGAGGTACAAGGACGAACACAGCATACCATGGGAGAGGTTGGCGCCACCATGACCAGGAGTCTCCCCGCAGACAGCCTGAGTCGAAGACAGTGATGAAACGAATTTTAGGAGGCAAGATAGTGGAAAACATACCTTTGACAACTTTGAGCGCCATAGTACTGTTGCCGGAGTGTAATGGGTTGATAACCGTCCCGATAACACCGCTTACCATGTTAGGAGGCGAAGTAGAATTCGAAAATACAAACTGGCCGTGCGTGTATGTGAGATTGGTGGCAAGGGGATTGTGATAGTATTGGCGGCGAGCGTGGCGGTCCAGTACCAAGTAGAAATCCGATCCAATCGTCAAACCAAAGCCCTGGTTGTGGCTATCGTAATCAAATGTCCGAAGGTTATGTGATGGAAACGTACCAAAAACAGAGTGTATATAATGGCATAAACGATACGTACGGAGCCACAGAATATGTTCTTTGACATGAGTTCCAAGGAACTGATTACTAAGATATTTTGAGAGTCGTCGCGAGAGGTAGAGCCGCAATCGACCTACAAACCGTGAATCCGGGGAGGATGAGAACTACCCCAGCTGATGAGATGGCGCTGTAGCAAAAGACATGACCGGGTATACTGCCAAGTCCTCTTGCAACAAATGCTACGAAAATAGAGATCGAGATTCTACAGGAAGAGGTTAAGAGCATTGGTCGGTAAGAAAGGCAGAACGAGATATTTACTCATATACATTAGCGTACATCGAGCTCTTGTTCGCCGCACTTAGCCCGAGATATTGCAGTATAGAGGCACAGATACCGCTGATAAACATATCCACCACGGAACCGCCAAATGAGAGAACACAAATAATCGAAGAACATATAAATGCGAGGAAACACCTGAACTTGAGTGTATAGAGAGGTGGCGCCCTCAAGATTCTCCTGAGTGCATCGATGCCTTCCTGAGAACCCATCCTATCATGAAGGACGTCGCGATAGACCATATGCACTCGATGTAAACTTGTCAGAGCAAGGCGACCTTTAGAACGTATAAAATAGGTTCGCGCCGCTTCGCCTAGTTCGTTGCTTGCCATAGTGACGATTACGATGTTAGGGAGATAAACGATTTCTTGACTCAAGTCAAATAGAATCATTGATGAGCAAGAAGATTAAACACACCAGCCTTGGTATTTAGGATTGCATCAGCCGCGACGAGTTGGGACTCAATCCGATGGGGTGGCGCTCCGAAGTACAGAAGTGCCTTCGCAAGCTTGAGTAAGAAGTTACGACGGACGGTCAATTCTATGCAAGGATACAATGAGTAAGCGTGTGCGTGACTGAGAGATCACAATACCTTCTAGATTCCTTGAAACTCTCGAAGGTTCCCGGCGAAGGAACGCAAAGGGCGAAGGTCTCTTTGGTTTCTGTACTTCAATGGAAGTAGAAGATCCTTGCCCGTCCTTCGGCTCAATGCCGTTCAGTCTAGCGAACGCATTGTGCCAGTGCACCTGTCGTCTGGCTTCTATGTCCTCTTCGTTTGGCCAGGGACTTGAAGGCAGATTATCAGGGACGTGTGCCTGACCCTGTTCACTGGCAGGACATCCTCCAGGTTGTTCCTCGTTACCTGGCTGCTCCTTGGAGACACTGAGCCCGGTGATAGTTTGAAGATGAGACTGGTGCCGCGGCTGGAACTGAAAAGCACCCGAGTAACCTTCCCCATTTCGTTGATTGCTGCGACCAGTTCCGCCAGGCCCAGGCTGCACATTGACATCGCCCATTGTCCTATTTCGAGAGGGGCTCGCTGCATTCTTTCCTTCATCGCCGCCGCTGGTATCGCTTACAATACAATTTCGTTCCGATCCACGATTCCGTTCGTCAGAGTTGCTCGTGAGATAGTTCCGCTCTCCCTTCCTCCAGAGTTTCTCATACCGCCCTTTGTACCCATCATCGTCGGCATGGGAGGTGTTTCGCCCATCCCCAGGAGTTGAGACAAGACTAGGAGATCCTTGACTGTGTTGGTGAGACAGGATAGAATCACGGTGCCTAGCAGAACTCAGACCTCGCTGCTGCGACGTCCCACGTCCACCGTCTTGACTGTCTGCCTCGTCCAAGGCCCTGGTAGCATAAGATTGTCGGCGACGTAGATGATTTTTCTGTTCTTGCGTTTCCGGGACTTCGGTCCTATGCCCGAACTCGCCATCAACCCCAGATTCCTTCATGACGTCTCTCCACACGGAAGTCCTCGACCCTTTCTCGGTGACTTTTGGGATTTCGGAGTAAAAAAAACTTCAAACGTTCCGATCTGTGTCTGTGCAAGTTGCCCGAGAGCACCAATTTTGACCCGTGGATACCCAAGTCGGTGTGCAGACCAGCGCCACAGGATTCCTTGTTGAGTTCTGTAGATCAAAGGTTTCTGAGAATATATTCTCGTTCAGCTGAGGGGCTATTAAGACCTGTGTTGAGATAGATAACGGGAGGAAGGGGGATCAAAGTGAGACAGAGCACTGAGCGGCGAACAAAGTACATTAGCCAGCCAATATTGTGACAGACCAACGTCATCAGCTATTCGCGAACCAGTAGAGCAGCTCAGTCTCAGTTCATTTTCCAATAACTGGTCGAAAGCCGGCTGAGAATACACTCTGCTCAGCAGACGCAACCAGTGTGGTATAACCGAGCGCCGGACGACTGACACGTTAGTTTGTCAAGGTGAAGACGTGTCAGCTCCAGCGATAACAGATCTTAAGTTCAAGCACACGATGAACCGTCGTCACGAGTTCGTGCGCTGCAGTAACTACACGTTGCGTGTCCACCCGAAAGGCTTATTAAGGGCCAGGTACATCTTCCAGGGCCGTTGTGAGTGAATGGCTGGAAGTGCATCCCTGGATAGTAGACCAAAAAATTTCTACTTCTGTGCTGCGGGAGACGACTTGCTGGAACGACTCGCTCTCGCTTGAGGGAGTTCGGGCATCGGCCGTATCGACATGTGTTCGAAGACATCTAATTGTTGGAACAGGTTTATTTATGGCAGGGTCCTTTCACGGACGGATTTGACAGGACATGATTGAAATTGTACCGTCAACTACAGCACTTCACTTAGCTCGAAAAGTCAATGTTGATGCACTGAGGATCAAAGGAAGGTAACAAGACGGTAGGAGAGTAGTATCCACATAGATTAAAAAGGTAGAGGATAGGGAATGTTAGAGATACGAGGGCTCGGAATTCTCGTGTGGAGATTGAACGATAAGTAAAGGGTAAAACGGACATTCGATGAAATTACAATACAGATATAAGCATCGTGATGCGTGAAAGGGAAAAAAAAAACTAGGGCATGGGGATCCGAGGAGGCACTGTATCGGAGTAAAGCCAAGTGTTGACAGAAAGAGTGGTATTTGGCGAGAGGAAGGGTGGCACGGGCATTGTGGGTGTCGATGACAGCAGGAGATATGAACATGCAAACTACAGAAGGAACGGGAAGAGAATATATGGGGAGGGCCGGATTAACAAAGAAGGAAGTATTAGCGCTTCCCGCCAAGACCTGTAAGGCAAAGAGTATACGAAAAGAAATCACCATATCTGCGGCGCGGGGGGTAGATAATCATTCGGTAATAGGAATGCATCCATTCCGTTCTGCATGAACGTATTTCCTCCTAGGGTCTGGTCAGATATCCACATTGGTAGCTGTTCATTCGCGGTTGTCCTATAATCCTGCACAATGTGTTCAGCGTCGGCAACACCACCGTTGTACTGCAGGTAATGATGGTGCATAGGAGCTGGTACAGGATAAGCCTGAAGCTGCTGCTGATGCCCATGAGGTTGTGGGTGGTGCTGTGAGTGTTGCTGAGGATGTCCGCCATGTGGGTGCTGCTGCGTATAGTGTTGCTGTACCGACCCCAATCCATGGGGTCCGCCGACGTACGACTGAGGGTCAGCGCTCGAGTACTGGGGTGACGGGCCTCCATACTGAGGCGGGAACTGCTCGGAATTCCTGTGCTGCGCCATGCCCACAGAACCCGCTTGTCCGCCACTCTGAGGATGGTCTAACACCATCCCCGGCCTTGGATTCTCCCTTGATGCTGACATGGGCGATCGTGACGTAGACTGAGTTTTGTTGCGTTTCTTAGACCTCCTTAGCATGACCTGTAGCGTCAATGCGTAGCGTTGACCGGGGACTAAAAGTTCATAGATCAGCCTGGATGTACGGCTGTCAAAGCATATTCGGCTCACTCTCTGCCAGCAAATTCTCCAAGTTTTCAATTTGCTTTCGGACTTGTGTAGTGTCACAAGCGTTCGGGCTTTGGTTTCCCCCGACGCTCATCAGACCGACTTCAAAAAAAGTGACCGACGGAACTTACAAGAGTCTCGCAAGCCTCAACAGGAAGGATCCCATGAACGTGGCAGTGGCATGCGTGTAGTGTACGGCTGAGGTTTGATAAGGCTTCTGCTCTATAGTGAAGGCGTTGGCACTTACCGTATTTCATATTCTCCCGGTATGAACCAAAGTTGAGGGTAATGTCCAAAGCCTCCTGCGCAACCTTGATTGAGTTGATTGCCAGATCCCTTTGTTTGGCGGGCATTTGTTCAACGTCTTCAGGACTATTGATACCACGTAAAGCGGAGGCATTGTGGAATAGTTCAGCATGTTTATGTTGGAGCTGTAGACTTTGGCGATAGAAGGCTAGTGTAATCTTCGATAAGTTGGAACCAGTGGTATGAATAGTAATACGTACTAGCATCCGCATACTTCTGCGAAAACGCCTGATCCCAAGTTGCATACCAATTCTTGAACTTCAGATCTGCATCTCTCAACACGTCGTAATGCTCATCAAGAACCAGTCCTTCGGTCGGTAGCGCATTCTGCACCTCTTCTCGAATTGCCATCAGCTCCACCGTTGACACTAGGCGCATGTCATCCTCGATGGCCAAGGGGTGACGAAGAAGGTATCGGCAGTCTTTAATACTCTCGTCATCTTTTAACACAGCGGGGCGTCCCGTGCCATAGGACAACCTATCACGCAACCAAGTTTGAGCAGAGGGTGCAGTTGGTGGCACTGGTGACTTACTGATGCTCGAATAGGTACAAGCAGAACCAGGTTCTCGATGCAATAACTAGTTCCCGATCTTCTATAGGGTCTACTTTGCCATGCAACATGCGACGATACAACCTTGGCCAGGCTTTGTGCATGGCTTTGAACGAGAAGATGAAGTCAGCTGGAGTAGCCATATGGACAACGGATCAGCATACATAACTCCATCGCCATTCGTACTGCATGGCCACCGCTTAACCAACCATTGTCCGACCAGCCGGAGACAAGAACTAGGGACATATTTTAATTCCAGGTTGGTTGCTATGAAATCAAAACGACCACATACTCATCGATTGGACGGCTTCACATCGCATGACAGGTGCGAATAGGGTGGCACAAGAGATGGATTGCACCTCTTCCAAGCATCGCAGATACGTTTCACTGGGGGGACCTGAGGTAAGGCGCTTGTCATTAGACAGTAGTACACTCAGGAATGAACAGTAGCACGCACCACCTCCATCACGGACACGAGCCGCCACCATACAAATGCAGTTGACCGCAAAAGGTGAGCGCTCGTGCAGTGCGTCATATGTGTCGGTATTTTTATCGAAGACCGGCCTTGGCGTGATTCAGAAAAAGGGTGGCAATAGAGCTAAGCCATTCACTTACAAGAACGTGGAGCACCCATGGTAAAATCTAGGAAGAATCGAAAGAGTTAGCAAGGATGACGATACCAGGGAAACATATCCGCACATGTGAAAGAGCTCCCGCGCTTCGGATTCGGTAATGATGCCTCTAGTGACCACTGGTGTGGACCGCCGGTTAATATCATTGTCTGTCAAGAAAAGAGTGCTGTACCATCTGTGAACTTGAGGGCCTTGTGACGGAGCTTCCTGCGCTTTGAGGGTCTGGAATGTCTGTCTCTCCCTGGCGAAGGAGTTCTTGCGCGACTGTGTGACTCGCTTCCTTCCCCATTTTCCTACGTGATGGTCAGTATCACGTAATGCACACAATAGAACATTCGTTTGAGAGGGACTAAAAATATCAAGGACCCACCTTCGCGGCGCGTTCAATCGCAACATCAGCGAGACCTCTCAATACCTCCCAGGGAGCGACAAGGCCAGAAGCAGGGAGCTCTCCATTTTCATCATCGTCAACGTCGGAAGAATCAGCGCTTGTAACATTAGAGGCTGGTGCGGGACGCTTAACACCACCAACAGGTTGCTTGTTTAAGCTTCGCTGATCGACACCCTGATATCGGGTAGTGGACACGTTGCCTGGCTGGGAAGAGCCTGATGATCCCATGGCCTGCTGAATACTCGAGAAGGGGGGAAGTATTGGTCCTTGATGATTCATATTGCCGTGCTGATAGGAAGTTCCATTGTTAGGTGGGAAAGTGGGATACGACGGCGAGAGCTGAGGAGGTTGGAGATCACCTCCCGCGCCAGGCTGCGTGGGTCCTCCACTGGGTTGGTTTTGATAACCGGGAAGAGAAGAACGTGGCTGTCGTGAGGGGATATCAATAAGTTTAATCCACCGTTAACATTTGAGGTGGGAGAAGCCACACAAAGAGGATCGTAAGCAGGGTCACTTACATTTAGGTGACTGGCAGTTGGGGTAGACACGGCGGGAGAATGTAGGCTAGGAGACTGTTGGAAAGAGGAAGGTGGATAGGTAGATGGCGAGCGGCCATTGAAAGGAATGCCTCGTAATTGTGTGACGAGTTCTGCAAGGGTATTCTCAATCCTGATCTGGGTAGTCTTGATCTCGGCGACGTGAGCTTCGAGACTCTTGATGCGTCTGGGCGGGAATGAAGGTCAATTACATGAAGAAGGGGGGAAGAACGGATCAGCGCACTCTAGCCCTGCCTCTCCTGTCAAGGTTGCCTCTCGGGAAGGCTTTTCGAAGAGGCACTCGAGGCCGGTATTACGACACCGTCTGCACGGAGGATTGTCAGCACCTTCGCAGCGCATTTTCTGCTTTCTGCAGGCATTCTGCAGACAGCCGAATGAGAGAAAAATAAAGGTATCAGTGATGTAGACATACGCAGGCGCCTGATAAGAAAAAAAGGTGAGAAGTAAGATATGTGGCATGGATGATGGGAACATACGAGGAACACGATTCAAGGTTTTGACGACGGGCTTGACGTCTGGTTTCTGGGACTTGTCATCATCTTCTTGCTTCTTGACTGGGAGTTGCTGGCTGCTTCCTGTGGCAGAATCCATCAGGAGGATGGAGGAGAGAGGCGAAGCGGGGAAAGATGGGATTGAGTGAACCACGAGACAAATTGAGCACCCTGATCAGGAGGTCTCCCATAAGTACGACAAACAACTGCAACCATTTCCATATTCGGCTTCCCATTCACCTCCGAGTCCGAGCCACCGCTCCCGGGGCCTTTCCGGCCACCTGCCAGCCAATTTCAAATGCCGTGGCGCTTTCGGACGGCATTTGTCCATTTTTGCACCTGATCCAGATGCAAAGATCCCAGGCACGCGCACCGTCGCCAGACCGGTCACGCCTCCTCTTCCACACCACACGACCAGCTTGTCTTCCACAATGTTGATGTCATTCCTCTCCCATGTTCTCTGGTATGTTCTCTCCAGAACTCTCTCCCCTTCTCTGGCTGACTCTTGCCCAGCGCCTGGTTCGCCTTTCTTCTCCCCAGCTACGCGACCTTCAAGGCCCTTGCCCATCGCCCCCTCAGCGAGCCAGAGCTCCAAAGATGGTCGATGTACTGGTCCGTTGTCGGCACCTTTGTCGCCTTTGAATACGCAGCCGAGTGGATCATCAGCTGGTACGTACAAACACGAACTCCCTCTTGTGCCATCTTCCAATTTACCGGTTTGCCAACTTCAGGCTACCATTCTATTGGGAAGTCAAAACTCTTTTCCTACTATATCTCGCTCTTCCCCAAACCCAGGCAAGCTTCTGATCCTCTCCAACCCATCGCGTGACCGCGCACTCAGCGTTCTCTCCAGGGTTCAACATACATATACACCGCTTACCTACAACCCTTCTTTGTCCAAAACGAGGCAGATCTCGACGAGGGTATCGTCCAAGTCCAGAAGAATGTGCTCACCTTTGTACAATCTCGTCTGACGGCTCTCTGGGAATGGATCCTCAGTATTGCCAATAAACGTCAAACCACCACCTCCACCGCCACCACCCCCGGCACCCAAGCACCATCAAACGGCATGGCTACACCAACAGCTGTCCTCCAAAGTGTTTATGACTTGTGGCAAACTTACGGTACCTCGGTAATGAGCGTCTTGGGGAGCCCCAGAGGCACCCCGACAATGGCGTCGGCGTCTTCTAGTTCTGTCCAACCTTCCCCTGCCCTTGCTGCTGCACAACGCCGGAGCGCTCAAGATAACAACAAGGGCTACAACGGCAACGACGCATCAACCCCCGCCGCTACTCCCTCCGGGAACACCAATCCACCCTTCCCGGAGCCGCAGCACTTTTCTTGACATCAAGTAAAAGTTATGTTATTACTATTTCATAAATTATAAGTTTCGAAATGTCATGATAAATACAACACGTGTTGGACGTTTTCCCGGGTTCTACTGTTCTATCGATTAAGATATCTTCCCAGCCAAACCGTGTGCCTGTATTCCAGAACTACAAATCTAGTATCTTTCCCTCCCAATGAAGGACAAAGATCATGAACCGCACAGGAATATCGAACCCACACCCAAGCGACAATGCGGACATTTCCGAGCTCAGGCTCCTATCCTATGCTTTCTAAACGCATGTTCCACATCCGCAACGTTGAACTCCAGCCCCATTGCATCACCGTAACACTGACTGACCCTCTCCTTCCAACCCTCCGTAACCTTCACCAACTCTTCCTCGCAAGTTCTCCAAACGCCCAACAAAACCGTCCTCCCAACACTTTCCTCCATAGCTGCAGCCCTATCCCTATCCTGACTAGCGTTACCCGGGTTAGCAGCCGACACAGATGCGGCGGCCGATGAATCGATAAAATGCTTCTGGACAACTTTGTACAACCCATCGATGTGTTTTTTAATATCTTTGATCGTGTACTCCCGGGAAATTTTCCGTAATGCATTTTTACTATAAGTGGGGTTTGCGGCGATGTCCGTCGGAGAAGATAGGGTTCGGAGGAGTCGTTCAAGGCCTTCGAAGTAATCCTGTGGGTCGATGACGTTCATGCCAAGTAATCGAAGTAGGCAACGAATAAAGCTTACGATGATCTTCCCAAACGGCCGCCTGAACATGATCTTCACATACGCATCGAGGTTTTCGTCGTACAACACCCTCGCCCTCTTCGTGAAGCTGCCCACCGAACCAACTTCCATCTTCGCAGCTTCCGAAATGAAGTAATGCATATTCTCTAGAGAATAAGTCAGAAACCCGCCTTTTGAGTGATCTGTGTGCTCACCGATTATGATGACATGGTAATTAAGCTGTCCTTTATCTTCCTCATCACCACCCATCTTTGCGATAGCCTTCAAACTCTCGAACATGGCATTAACAATTTTGTCATATGCCACGTCCACACCGTCCCGCACTTCCAAACGCAGCCCGTCTGCACCAATCGCGATGAGCTGATTCTCGACGCATTGGAGATAATTAGGGAAGTGTCTGATGAACGGCGCAATGCCTTTGCGTTTCTTGGACGTAAGTTTAGTTTTCTCGATGGATTTAAGTTGATCATTCTACTCTTATGTAAGAAGTTGCAGGGAATTGGGAGTGAAAGAGGACATACGATATGTCGGTCAAAGACACCTTTTAGGCGGGTATGCTGTTTTCCCAAGAAACTGATCAGGAACTGGTTTCCCTTCTCCTCTACGTCTATCATAAACTTCTCTAGCGTCGCAAGCACGCCCACAATTTCACTACGAGTAAAATTAGTAAACCTCCCCCGACACAAAGGACTTACAACCACTCACATCGGATCCTTCTCCAAAGCCTTCTCAACCCACCCCTTAACCTCCATCGGTAAAAACCCAAAAATCAGCTCCATTGCACCTCTAACAAGCTTAATCGTCGTCGAACTCAAGCTGTTCGACCTCGCAGCTTGCCGTCGGAAATAGTGATCCAACCCCATATAATCCGCAAAGGACAACGCAGTATCGTGATTCAATGAATTGATCTGCAAGAAATCCGCCATGAAGAGATTTTCTTGGTATATCAGGGGAATAACCTGATCCAAGATCAATACGAAAACTTCTGAAACCCGCATGTCGCCATCGCTGGAGGTCGAACTCCTGAGGTTGGAAGCACTTGACTTGTCTTTGTCCTTGTTCCGCGATTCCATTGGTGATCGTATCAAAGTCCCTGCACGACGCATCCCGGAGGGTGCCTTAATTGCAGACCCGGTGGGAGTTGAGCTGAATGCTTCGGGGACATGTTAACCGAGCATTGGATAGCGAGGTAAGGGCTTACCGTGATCCCCTTCCTCCTCAGACACCTTTTTGACAAACCCAAGATAGGTATTCAGGAGCGCCTTGATTTGTGCGTTGTGTAGTTCACTAGCAGCGGAGAAATATGCCTACGATCAGACCGCTTTCAATCAGTCCCTGAATCACGGACATTTGTGAAGGAGAGGAAAAAATACAAGAGCCAAAATGTTAACAAGAACCCACTCACAGCGCACAACCGTCCATAAATAGCCTCATCCATCTCCTTCAAGTATAACATCAATCCACAATATCTTCCCAAGTACTCCTCAACATCCTGATGTTGGATGATGGTAGGTTTACCTCCCCTTCCGGGTTTACTTAGTCCATTCGTCTCGCCAAGTAACAGTTTCGACTGGAGACGAAAGAAGAAAAAAATCAGTTCATAATGATGGTCGTTGATTAGAAAACAGTACCTGAGCAGTAAACATGATGGTTAGGAAGTCGTGCATACGCTTACAAAATTGGGAGTTATGCGTGCGATATTCTTGTAGTCGTTCCATAGTAGCAGCCATATCTGTTGTGAAACAACTCAATAATTTCATTCCATCAACATCAGATACGCCATGTCGTGCGTCGGTATCTTGGAGGGGCGACTTGAGCAACGCACCTGTGTCTCTACCGGCTTGTAGTGCTTTATACAACTCAGCTGCAGCATGTTCAAGTAGTGATATACTCTGAGATTTTTCCAGTGATTCTTGAGTGAGTGTTATGAGCGCATCAGAATCAACTTGTACGGTTTGCTTTGTGCGGTTTTTAGCTGTAGTGGTTGAGGATTGTAAGGTACGGCTTACGAGGAGATTCTGGATTTCATTCATCAGAGCACGTTGATTCTGTGTTTGGACTTGGAGACCCTTATTTTGAGATTGGATGTAGGAGATATCGTCATTGGCGGCCTGTGCCGGAATTAGAAAGCGCCAGCTAATGCAATAGCGAATACGAACGTTGAGGTGAATTTTATATGACGATACTAGACCCTCCATATTATCCAGTTCACCCAATGCATCGTCCATGAACTTCATAACCAGCCCTATCCTATCATCAGACTCCAAGAACGAATGAATATTCGCCTAAAAATGCGTTCGACGCGGTCAGACGTGGCTTATAAGCGGGGTTGGAGAAACAATACCCTCTCCAAAGCCATCAGCTCATCCAACAACCTAGCCTCGATCAGATCAACTGCACCTCTCGCCATCTTTCTCCCAATAACATCATCACTAGCCCACTCATAACCTTCAATCATTTCCTCAACGCTCGCAAGAGTATCCTGTGCACTCTCAACTTCATCTCCTGTGTCTCCGTCCAGATGGCCATTCACGTTCACATCAACTCCTCCACCACTACTACCCACAACCAAACGATCTAATGTCTGTTGATTCGCGGGATCAAAGTATGATACCCGTGCATTCGGATCTTTACGACCTGGTGCCGGTCCGTTCTCCCTCCCTGTCGCTGACGGTTTTCGTGATCGTGGGGACCCAGTGTCTGCTGAAGCGTTACGCGAGCGTGTAGCGGGCGTAAGCGTACTGTTCGAAGGACCACCAGTCGTAGAAGGACGAGATTTCGAAGACTGATGCGAATCCTTCCTCGACCGACTATTATCATTATCCATGTCATAACCCTTCGAGCCCCCACTCGAACTCGGTAAATTGAGAGCAGGAACTTGTGGTGGTGGTGGATGCTGCTGAGCATTCGAAGGCCGTCGCCCTGGCCGCAGTGCCTGGGGTGGAGGGAACGATGCATCCGAACCCCTACGCTGTCTGGGGCCATTCGGCGGTGCTCTGAGTGGTGACTCTCTCGAGCGAACGGAAGAGGAGAGTTCCCGGGCTGAATTTACCGGAGATCCAGCACGTGGCAGAGAAATGTCACTCCTGTTCGCGAGAGGGGAAGGCACGAAGGGTATTGGGTCGTTATTCTGGGGTGTGGCGGGCCGTAAATTGCGTTGTGATCGGTTGGTATCAACGGTGCTAACGTCTGTGGATGGGGCTTGGTATGAGCCTAGAAGGCTTGGTTAGTGGTGAAACATGATATTTCTGGCGAACGAGAACAAACCCTCGCCACCATCCGGTTCTGCTATACCCTCCAAGTGCAACTGTGCGGCACCGCCTGTGATTTGTCGGAACAGACGTACGAGCGCGACCAGGAAACTGGATTGGTCGGTTGCAGATTCTGTTTGCCATTTGTAGGTTCTCGAAAGCGTGATATTGAATGCCACTGGCTGTTGCAAAATTAGGTCTGCAATGAGGCAGTCGTGGTGGTGCACTTACTCCTACGGCCTGCAAGCCTCGAAGTTCGGCGAGTCGCCACGTCTTACCGACAGAAAAGGAACCGTTGTTGTTCAGCTTTGACTTGTGAAGGAAGCCAGTGCCGTTGTTGGCCTCTGTAAGAAATTACTTGAACGGCGGGTTGGACTGCGTATGCGAGGTCGCAGACATACGGGAGAGTAGGATGTAGCGGGCCTTGCGACCTTCGGGACCTGCATCCTCCCAGATTTTGAGATGTGAAACATACGTTTCTTCAAGGTTGCCAGTTGCGTTTCGCCTAGAAAAGACTGATGCGATGATACTGTGCTTGACATCAGCCATGGACAAGTGGAGTGCGGTGCGCAGGAGCAGTGCTGGTGATCGGGAAGTACTGCAGACAGGAAGTAAGGTGCAGTTCGAAACGGAACAAAGGGGACGGAACAGAAGAGATATTAGAGATTAGTTACGATGGAGACGCGAGTACAAGAGGCTGAGAAAACAATACCGGGAGTCTCCGCAGAAAACAAGACGTGATGGGGCTGTCTGCGCACATACGCTGATCCTTATAACTACTCATACCGACACACTCCTAATTCCAGGTCCCAGCGACTCCATCTTCCTCTCATTTCTTCTAACGACGCGCTAGTCGCTCACACTCCTTCTTCTTCTCTCTGTACTGCATGCACTTCATCATGACCCTCCCTTCCCGCAGAGGAGCCCTTCACGTCCTCGCCCTCATCGCTACAGACGACATTGAACGTACAAAGCTTGCCAACTACCACGACCACCACCCACCCCACACTGCTGCAGACATCCGCATCCAGCGCCTTTGCAATCCTGACCCCCCACCAGTAATGCACAACCTTTCCAATCTCCACCTCAACTCAAAACTCGCCTCCTGTCCCACGGACCCGAATAGCATCCTCAAGCACCCTGCTAGCCCATCACATACCCCAGCAGCAGAGTCAATATCCTCCGCCTCAGCCTCTTCATCGTCATCGTCATCCTCCTCTTCCTCTTCTTCGTCCTCCAACCCCGCCAGAACGACCAGGTCCAGCAGCAGGAAGCAGCCTCGCAGTCACGGCTCTCCAAATGACATTGAACTCGCCGCAAAAAAGAAGCTCGCCGACAAGCGGAAAGAAATGATCGAGAAGGCGAGGAAAATCAGCTCTCTCGATAACTCACCAGCAAACGACAGGCAGTTGCGCGTCCTCAAAATGGTCTATAAAGAAATCACGATGTATCCCTGTGACTCTTGGATGGCCATCCTCGCAATCATCATTCATAGGTGAGCCTGTCCGGTAGAATCCCTGCGTCAATATCATATCAATCTGGTTTCATTTCCCGTCTCAGATCATTCAAGCAGGTCAAAAACTGGTTCTCTAACGAGCGGCAAAAACGCGGTACGGGCGAGGAAGCCCACGTCACTGCGTCCACTGGCGACAAGTACCGTGTCCGCCCCATATCTTTCAACAGTTGCAATGACTGGTCGGACGAATGGTTCGAGGAAGTCGTTATGATTTATAATTATCGAATCTTATGCAATTCACGATGGCAAGCAGCAAGAGCTCCCTCGGACACTGGTTCCAATTACGACGGACGTTAATGACGCTCACTACCTTATTTTTCCTATCCTTATAATCATATTGACTATCTGTAAAACCCACAGTAATCCCATCTAGTTACCTCCCTACCTTACACTCACACGATTTTAGTTCTAATACACACACCCTGTCACTCCTTCCGCGGTTTTATCCTGTATGATCCAGACTAGAACTTTTCTTAGGTCGGACTCTGTAGCTGTTTATATATCCATAATACTACCCTAAAACTCGGTTGGATTATCAAGCTGCTCATAGTGGTCCCCTCTCCTCCTTCCACGTAGTCGCCCTAGCAATGAACTGAGATATCCCTTGCCTGTCGCATGTTCTACCTCACCATTCCGCATCATCCGGTATGTCTTCCCTCTCCACACCACCTCATCACCCAAAATAGCCATACACCAAATGGGAAACGCTAACAGCTCTCTAAGTGCCCAGGCTCCCAGGAACTGCCACAGGCAAGAGAGCGGCAATGGGTGTCCGGCAAGTGATTCATACACATCCAAATCAACCGCGACCCAAACCGGGTAATGGATCAACAGGGAAAGCCATATTGGAATTCCCAAGAGTTGATGAAAACTCCAACTAGCAATTATTGAGAGCATGATACATTCCGTGAACGGCTCGAGGAGTGTTGCGGCAAGGACCATGTGTTTCCGCACACGGATCCACCGCACCCGTCGCCAGATATAATCGGAAAGGGTCATGTTTCCAATAGCATTCCTTGCGACGTCACATGAAAGCTCGTGTCGTACGTCAAGTTCGTGCCAGAGCGCACTGGCAATCATGTTGTCCTCGGCAAGGAACCGTCCAAAGACTCTGAGCCCATAGTCAGAAGTGGAAAAAGGTGAGGGAGCAGATTCGGGCGGCGGAGCTGGATGGGGTTTCAACGACCCGTTGAGCTTCTCGATATCCGAGCGCCGATAGAGGTTTGATTTCCCAACGACGCAGGACTCGAGCGCAACCGCGTTGATGGCGATATACATCTTGGCGTGGTTCGTGTTAAGGAACGCCTCTTCAATCCGAGAGCCGAGTTGCGGCTCATTAACAAAGGCAAGTGGAACATGGTGCACCAACGCTATCCGTTTCTGATATTTCTTAGATTTGGTTGGAGGTGGGTTGATGAGGACATCAACGGAACGTGCAAGGGTCCCGGGGTCGACCATAACATTCGAATCGAGTACCCATAGAATGTCATGGGCGGCCCTACCGTACGAGCGAACAAGGTTGTTGACTTTCGGGTTAACACCTACAACTTCCTCACCTATGATACCCGAAACGAAAATAAGTAAGGAGCAGGGGTGAGGAGCGGTAGCATCTCACCGACAATAATATCCGCCTTGACATGAGGGTATTTGACAATCAGCTCCCTAACAACACCCAGTGCCTGATCATTCTCATCTGCGACCGAGAAAAGGACTTCATAATTGGGGTATTCTTGTGTGAATGTAGATTCTAGATTCTCATAAAGATTCGTATCGAGACCTTTCAAAGGTCGCAATATAGATACTCCAGGTACCGAGTTTGGTTGAGCACTTGCGAGGGGAGAACGCGGGCGCAAACGATAACGACGTCTCCTATACGTATCAAACACCATGCAGGGCGTATGGTTTCAGTGATGAAAAGGGTGATGCTCCCATGTCAGCTCTGCCAAATGCCGAAAACCGTGGTTCGACTCACCCCACGAGGCAGCCTAAAAGCCCAATTGCCCATAATGCTAAATACCATATTACTCCCACCACGGCTAGTATGAGAGAAACAGTTACAGATGAGCCATTGTCGTTCAGCATACGTGGTATAACGGACAATGACGGGGAAAGTGAAGACGAACTCGATTCAAGGAACGTTCGCGTCATTTGTTGGTGATTGGTTCCTCCTGGCATCAGACCCTGCATCCTTCTCCCACGATATACACATATCCCGATAAACACAGACCAAAGGCATGGTCCCTTAGCTTAGTGGTAAAGCGGTCGCATATTTGTTATCAATGCGGCAATTATACCTCCTGTTCCCGATGCTGTTCAATTCAGTTAGGGGTCAAGTTATATTTTCGTCGTCAATGTCTTTTCATGATCACATCGAGATCAATGATGTTGCAAACAAATATCCTGTGTGCACTTTGTACTTCACTGTCATCAGCACACCGTATACTTAACCGCCGCTCTTAAGCAGTACAGGCAATACACCAACAGATTGGAACGTCACGCCACCCCCATATATGTAAGAAAGCGCCGCTAGAAGCTAAGCTAGCCGTAGCAAGTACACCAGACATACCTCTACAGTCGCAGTCACCCACCAGGTTTAGCAAATCTCACCGAGCTAGGCTCAGGAACCTGGCCTCCGCAAGAGTTATACCTGATTGCGAAGTCAATCATCTCATGCTGACGATCACCCAGACCAGAAAGAACCTGGAATGCTCACCAATTGACATAGGCCGCCCACCCACATTAACGGTCATCCTCTCATTCCGGCACGACTCCACGCTTTGTCTGTATACATATGTATGTATAGGCTCAAGGGTATACATATGTATGTATAGGCTCAAGGGGCCGTTCTAGATACCAGACAGTCTGTCTTTTGAAGCTGCAGCAACATACCGATCCTGATTTACGGTGCAGGCTCAACTGCAAGCCGATACATAATATCCTCCGTCTTGCTTGATGCAAAAGATATTCGCCACGGCTTCAGCCAAACCTCATGAGTACCTCCGCGGTCTCAAAGCTACGGAACTCTATGACTACAACAGTCCCACACTCATCAACGATACCGACGGCGCCATAGGAGGACCCGGGACACGCACGTCGCTAATTGTATTTCCATCCAGAGAACCATGGGTGTTAATTCAAAACTTTTTGAGCCAGAAAGGGAAAATAGCCCTATTGCTACCGGTGAAGGAAGGGATACAGGGTCGGAAGATGAATGGATTTCGAATTTACCACCATCAGACAAATTGAACCCATTCTAGAGAGAAACTAACGCCATCGGGGTTATTTAACACCGCTACCATAAGTGCGTTGTCACAGTGCAACAGGAGAAGATTCACCGATTGCTCGAATTTTTAGGATCTGGTGCTGAAGGGGAAACCAATGCCGGTCCATCTACCAAGCCGCCGTGTTATCGCTTAATAGGCCAGGGCGGTCTTCCACAAAGAGTGGGACGTCCTTATCATTGCGTAGTGCGTCATCTGACGGTAGAGACCGGAAGGAACTTGTGGGGTGCTCACTAATCAACATAATGAGATATAAAACCGCGAATCCTCGGCGGGATGGTTGCCTCATCTCTACACCGCGCAACCCGATCATGCCCACTCATCATACCGGAATCGCTACGATTGCAAAAGGTGTCCTTGGTGCTATACAGGTAGCAACTGAGGAACCCTGCAGCGACGAAGTCCTAATCAGAGTCGAATACGCAGCAGTGATCCCCCCCGAAGTGTATATGGTAGACAAAGGCCTCTACATTAACAGCTATCCGATCATTCTGGGATTCACGGCTGCTGGCACAGTCACCAAGGCTGGGAGCGATATCGAGGATTTGAAGCCTGGTGATAGGGTATGTCAGGTTGCGAATGCGGGATATCGTTACATATATTGGAAGTGATCAATCATCCAGATTACAGCATTTGCATATGGAGACTCACGTAACAAGGGTGTACAAGAATATACAATTCAACCGAGGACCGTATGTGCCAAGGTATGGATCTGCTTTGTGCTTTGCCTGTATAGGGGCCAACAGGCATTTCAGATACCGGACAATATGTCCTTTGAAGCTGCAGCAACAATCCCGGATAATTTCACCTGCGCACTCTACACCATCTTCAACCAACTCCTCTTTCCTCTTCCAATGAGTTTTCCCGCCTCAGAGGACCCTCCTCTCTCCAATACCCCGATCTTGATTTACGGTGCTGGCTCAACTGCAGGCCAGTATATGGTCCGCCTCCTCCACCTTGCTCGGTACAACAGGATCTTCGTCACTGCTTCGGCCAAACACCACGAGTACCTCCGCAGTCTCGGGGCTACAGACCTCTTCGACTACAAGAGTCCTACACTCATCGAGGATATCAACAAGGCTGCCGGAGGTCCTGGGAAACTCACCATAGCGGTTGATTGTATATCCGCTCAAAGCACCATGGGTATCATCGCAAAGCTTTTGCACCCAGCTGGGAGCGTGGCTTTATTGATGCCGGTGAAGGAAGGGGACTCTCTAAATACAGCGCCAGGGAGTGAATATATTTCGGATTTGCCGTTACCAGACAAGATGAATCCGTTCCAGAAGGAAACCAGCATTATTGGCGTCAGAACGTTCTTTTACCAAGTAGTGCGTTGCACAGACAGTACGACCGGAATAAAATCACTGATTTCTCGGTTTTGTAGGACATGGTATTGAGGGAGAAAGCGTTACCAGTCATTCTGCCCGAGCTGCTAGAGAAGGGTCTGATCGAGCCGACGCGTTACCGCGTACTGGACCAAGGAAGTCTTCACCAAAGAGTAGAGCAAGCGTTGCATTTGCTCAGGACGAACCAGGTCAGCGGGGAGAAAATAGTTGTTAGGATTAATTGAGCCCTGTATCATGTTATCCCTTCCTTACCATAGAAACTTGTTCGGGTGAGGGAATGCAAACCGCTAGCTCGCTGTTATACCCCATCACGTGGTACGGATCTAAGGAACTGTCGAGCGCGAACAGACGATGATATATCCTGGTTCCTTCCGGTCAACATACTCTCGACATCTCTCTGAGGACCCTAAATTCGAGTGCATTCTTCACCCCAGTGCGCAACAATGATACCCACGAAGCACTCTATCTCTGTCGCACGACGTCTACCTAGCACACTGAACCGCGTTTATGCGGTGGGAGGCAACCGGAGTGCAACGACGCGGCCAATAACAACGTCGACGAGAATGTCTAGGTCTGGCAGTTCAGGTATAAAGGACAGTGTTATAATTGGGCAAGTTTCGGAGCATCGCAAGCGTCTTCAACGAGGGTTGGCCTCGGAAGCTCACAGTGAGTTGACCGGTTCTGGTTTTACTTACTATTCCTTCATTACTTAGCCTTCCTTAGCTGTGACTACCGCAAGGAAACCTCATTTTGATAAGATTCTCATCGCAAACCGGTATGCCAATAGATATCAGGTTCGACGATGTCATTGAGCTAGATAATACAGCGGAGAGATCGCGTGCCGTGTCATTCGGACAGCTAGAAAGCTGGGAATCAAAACAGTCGCTGTCTTCAGTGAAGTTGATAGGAACTCGCTGCATGTCAAGCTCGTGAGTGCTCCTTTCACCCCATGGACTTCTCTCTCTAATCCATACTTAGGCAGATGAGGCATACTGTATAGGTCCTGCCCCTTCCGCGGAGAGTTATGTGAGTGCACATCTCACTCTGCAGTAGTCAGGGCCTCACTGGAGACTTTAGTTGCGAATGGACAAGATCGTTGAAGTTTGCCATCGAAGCGGTGCGCAGGTATGACCCCTAACCATATGACCCGTTAATAACAACTAATTTTGAACATCCAGGCTGTTCACCCAGGGTATTAAATATTACCGTTCGCACTCTTCTTAGGGCCTCATGTTTTTCTAGCTACGGATTTTTGAGTGAGAATGCGACATTCGCTGAGAAACTTGCTACCGAGGGGATCGTCTTCATTGGGCCACCGGCAAGTGCGATTGTTAGCATGGGTTCGAAAAGTGAATCCAAGAACATTATGTCCGGTACGTTTTCAGCTACTCTTATAAGTTGTCCACTTATCCCATTCGAGGTGCCGGCGTTCCATGCGTCCCTGGTTATCACGGAGAAAACCAAGATCCTGTATTCCTTTATGAGAAGGCTCAGGAGATCGGCAAGTAATCTCTCCTCTACCGGGCAGCTGTGCATCTGATTGAGAACCAGGTTTTCCTGTTCTGATAAAGGCTATCCACGGTGGTGGTGGCAAGGGTATGCGAACAGTAACAAACCTAACCCAAGACGCCTTCAACGAAGCTCTTTCATCCGCGAAACGGGAGTCACTGAAAGCGTTTGGTAACGACACTGTACTCGTTGAGAAGTTTATCGAACGCCCAAGACACGTCGAAGTGCAAGTTTTCGCCGACACCATGGGTGGTGCGGTCAGTTTGTGGGAGCGGGACTGTTCAGTACAGAGGCGTAATCAAAAAATCATCGAGGAGGTGCGTTGTGGGGCAGAGGCGTGGCTGCGGAGGCTGACGAGGTGCGCAGGCTCCAGCCCCTGGCCTCACTCCAGAGCTACGTGCAGATTTGAGTGCAAAGGCCGTTGCAGCCGCTAGAGCTGTCAACTATGTTGGAGCTGGTACAGTTGAATTTATCTTTGATAACGATACCCAGAGGTTTTATTTCATGGAAATGTACTTCCTGCTTCTTTGCCTTGAAAAACGACCGTATTGAGTCATGTTACAGGAACACCCGCCTCCAAGTAGAACACCCAGTAACCGAGATGGTTACCGGGCTCGACCTCGTAGAGTGGCAAATGGAGGTAGCTGCAGGCAATCCCCTCCGACTGGAGCAAACTGAAATTCCACTCGTCGGGCATGCATTTGAAGCGCGTATATATGCGGAAAACCCTCGCAACAACTTCCTGCCCGACTCTGGACCCCTTCTCTATCTTTCTACACCAGAACCAACAGCCACTTTCGCCACGCCGTTCCCACCTACTCAAACCGCTGCGTCCTCTCCACCTCTAGCTGCCCTTTCACCTTCGGTCGATGAGCCAGGACATGGCGTCAACATAAAACCTTCATTAAGGATTGAACAGGGGTTCACGCAAGGGGCACAGATCGGTGTCTTCTATGATCCGATGATTGCCAAGGTTGTCGTTCACGGAAGGGATCGTGCAGAGGCCTTAAGGATGCTCAGAAAGGCCCTGGATGAGTACCATGTCGTCGGCGTCTCTACTAACGTGGAATTTTTGAGGACCTTGGCTGGGAATAAGTCATTCATTGCGGAAGAGATTGAAACCGGATTTATTAACGTGAGCTTGAATATCTGTGTCTTTGAAGTTTTTAATTGACGAGGGCTGGTTGCAGAAACATTTCGATGAGCTGTTCCCGGTAGTAGGGGAGCCTAAATCGGAGCTACTGGCTCAAGCAGCTCTGTACATCGCCCTTCGCGACCAATCCAATCCAGCAACCCTAATGCCGAGTTCACCATGGCAGTCCCTCCCCTCACGGCGGTTTGGAGGCGACGTACATGAACGCTTAATTAGCTTCCAAACCGAAACCTCGGAAGACTCAATGACAGTCCGTGTCTCGCCCTCTAAATATGGCCAATACGACGTTACAGTAACCGCGCCAAACGGAAGCACAACGACATATAAATCTGTATCGGCCCACCTCAACTCTCCGACGAGGATAAGCACCGTTATTGACTCTGTGCTTTCCAAAACCACTGTTGTCTCACAATTACCTCCTCCAGGTGTTCCAGCCTCCCACTCCCCAAACACAACAGAGCGTCTACATATATTCTCCAATGGAACGAAGACTACACTCGTCCTACCTTCACCCGACTGGCTTCTCTCACTAGCTGGTGACGTTCTCAGTGCGGCAGCCAAACGAGGTGTTCGTGCACCCATGCCTAGTTTAGTGGTAGAATTGAAAGTGAAGGTCGGAGACACAGTTGAGAAGGGTCAAGCCGTGGTTGTGTTGGAGAGTATGAAGACTGAGACGGTATTGAGGGCTGGTGAGAAGGGTGTTGTTAAAGCTATCGGGTGTAAGAATGGAGAGATGGTTGAGGAGGGAAGGGAGCTCGTTGACATTGAGTTTGAGGAGTCAACAGCATAAGACTTGGGTTCTTGATCGGTGTATAGTATTCGTTAATACTCAAGAGAGGGTATTCGACTGGTTTGCGCAAGCCTGGTTTGGCCAACACTCAGCGTTCTCCAATTAGTAAGTCCAGCTGGCAAGAAAGGAGCGATGACAAGGTTTAAATGAGTGCGTTGGGCTTCCGCAACCAACCGACTGCGACGCGGCCAAGCGTGAAATAGATAGCACTCTGCACCTCTTGGCGTGAGGGAAGGACATCCCTAGGCGCTCAGCCGAAAAGGCTACTTATATCGTAAACCGATGGTTCCTTTCCAAGTCCACAAGGCACAATTCTAATGTCACCGCAGATAGTACCTTCTCTCAAACTAGCCAACCATACTGCGTTTCCGCCCTCGCAATCTGACTACCAAGAAATTAGGAGGAGTCGGAAAGTACCGTCCTGAGTAGTACACACCATCATCCAGTCTTCGCTTGATCGCATTCCACTCTTTGCCCATCCTATCCCGGTATGCGTCCAGCACAGATTGAAACATCGGTTCTGAGTCTGGATGGGTCGACGTAAACGCCCTCTCAAGAACATATAAATCGACTGCTTTGTCTTCAACTAGGGAAGACTGGTAGGATAGTCCAAAATCAATGAGTACCTTATCAACACAACAAGTGAGTTTACAGGCGGAACCCAAAACCCGGAATCTGGACACACCAAAACAGGCCGATCACTGGGAGAGTGACGGAGTATCATATTAGAAGTTGTGAGATCACCATGGATCACGTCTGTGAGGTGCATTTTTGCGATTTCAGTACCGATGAGTTTCATCAGCTGGTCTAAAGAATGAAGACGGTGAAGATTGAAAACTTAACTTGAATATGAACACATACCAACGGAAACTCCGAAACCTTTCAATGGGTCAACATCTTCTACAAAGTCCTCACTCGGGTCATCTAGCATCTCATCTTCATCTGCCCCGCCGGGCAAAAGCTTCCTGATGCTCTGGCCCTCAATCCACTCAATGCCTAACACACCCTCCACAGCATCCACCATCCTCACGCCAGGGACACTGACACCAGCTCTAGCGGTGGGTCCTTTTCCATCAGTACCCTCACTGATAAAATGTAATAACCACACCTTAAACAACGAATCAACGCCCTAGCCTCTCCGGCAACCCTCGTCTTCGTCAAAGTGGTGTCCAATGTTTTATGCCGATATCCTTTCGAAAACCGGTATTTGATCAATACAGGTGGTTCATTATCCTCTTCTGTTTCGATAGAAGCTCCCCCTCCCGATGGGTGTCGTGAGGTGAACGAGGCCTTGTAGACTTTCTATCTGATAAAAAAAGGTATGCCTTTTTTAATATAATCGGTTCGTGGTAAGATGTGGATATGACTTGCAGCTTCTGCTCCCTGAGAGATCAACGTTGAGTTCGCTAGGAGGGCAGATGTGGGTCCTTGTATTGATGCCATGGTATGTGGACGGTGAACTTGATTAAGGACGGCTAAGATCTGTTGGTGTGTATTTGTTTCTAGACCTACCTCATTCACTTCCATCTGGACGGATGTCCGATAAATGTAAGCCGTCCACTGCATGCGATTGTATGTCAGTAACAATACTCTAGCACAGTACGCCGCTGCGGCAAATGTTCCGCTCATCCAATCCCCAAGTCTCCGCGTCCCAAGACCTGTATGCGAACCACTTGCACCACATCAGATCCTAGCTAACCCACCAGTCTCAAGGTAGAACTACCACAAGACATCCATCCTCTCCCAGACTCTGTAACACCCTACGTGTGTACCCTATCACTTACACTCTTTCTAATTTATCACCAACCCCCCAACCTACAGTTTGTCTACCCATTCACTCTCGAACCACACATCATCACACTCGAATCCTCCCGTCGCTCGACAATAGCAGCCCACGCCGCTCGCAGAGAAGCTTTTCTTCGTTCCAGGGTTGAGGAAATCGAACGACGCAAACGCGATGCTTTGCACAAGATTGCTCCGGGTTTAGGGACAGTACTTGTCCCCACTCGTACCTCGATGCAGATGTCCGTTTCGGAGTCAGAGAATTCAATTACACCTGGTTCAGGAGGTCAAGAAAAGGAGCGCGATGTTATGGATGATTTAGTTCATCAATTGGCTGCGCTGGAGTCCCGTAATACTGGTCAATCAGGAACGAGTTCTTCGCAACCGTAGCAAGTTGTTTGAGGCGATTACGAGTGTTTGCAGCCAGTGAGGATCAACGTTTTTAGATCCGGTCGACTTGTCTTCTCAAACAGATCGTCCTTGGGAACACAGTTAGGTTGACTAGTCTGGCACCTCGCTCATATGCGGGGAGGGGGAACGCACAGCTCAACCATCAAAGAACAAGTAGTCCACGGAAATTAGTTTAGATTCATTGTAATATCAAACGGGTTGGGATATAAGAATGCAGGGAGTGTATCTAAAACGAACATCCTGGCCAATCGATTCCTCATACTGTTACAGTGGGCGTCGGGGTAACCGGGTCTGCCCTCGCTGGTAGTGGTCCCTTAGTCTGGAACTCGTTAGGAAGGAACGGTGCACCCGAAGTCGGCGGTTCAGGATTCTGCGTATTCTGCGGCGTCCTATACGCGGTATCCTCTTCCCCCAAAGAAACAGAAGAGACGGTCGATGGAGGTAGAGCAGGCGTCATGACACCATTCCCAGTCGCCGAGGTGGGTTTTGCCACAGGCATAGCCAGAGCCAGACCATTCGCAGATGGGGTAGCAGCAGGAAGGTACATCCTCCTCAGTCGTGGTGGGTTCCTCTCGATGGCATCGATGATCTGCTTCATTTCGTCCTCACCTGTCCACTCGCCCACCAATTCTGTCGCGGCTTCGTATCCTTTCGCTTGGGAAAGCATTTGTCGGATTTTCGTTGAGTCGGCTTTTTTGACGGTGACACGGTCGCCTTTGAACTGCGCCACGCAGAATTTTGTGAGGCCCCAGTGGTTGTCGAAATACTTGGACTGAATACGGGATGGGTACCGATGAGAGAGGAAGGATGAGGTTATTAGGATCACATGCGTACCAGTCTGAGATAAGATGGAACTAGCGTTTTGTCAAGGTCGACCAGAGGCTTATCAGAGAAGCAGGTTGGGTTCGATTCAGCCGCACGAGCGATCATCACAGAATGTGCTCCTAGATTTCACGTCAACCTTTTCGTGAACTCACACCGAAAGCAGAAAAACAAACCGGTGGCCTCCCTCACTCTCTTCGCGTCCCTCCATCCTTCACAGTCCCCATTCTCCACAACCGCAATTCCCTTACCAAGACCCTCCACAAACTGGACAATCTCCCTCAACCTCTCAATCATCGCTCTCTCCCTATCTCTCATATTCCTCGTTCGACAATGCACAGTCAACGCACTAATACCGGTTGCACATATCCTCTCCACAAGCTTCAATGTATCTTCCTGCGAAGGCAACAACCGAATCTTGGCAGACACCGAAACCTCTTCGGGCATCTCCTTTCTCAACGCTACAAGAATCGAGCATAGGAGATCAGAATTTGTTAAGAGTGCAGCACCCATGCCTGCATGTGTCGAGAACGGTTTAGGACACCCGCAGTTTAGGTCAATACCGGAAACGTCCTGCATCACGGTTTTCGCTGCTTGGACTGCGAGCTCGGGGTCGGCAGAACCGATCTGGTATATGAGGTATGGCTTTTCGATGGGGTGTGTTGTCCAGATGGCGCGAGAGACACCGTTGAAGGATATGACTCCTGTCACAGCTAATCATGAGGCGTTAGGTAGAGAGGGTGGACGAGGGACGAGTTGGCGCACGATCGACTTCGCGTTTTGCGTGTAGAATGGCTTTATCGACGATTTCTGGGCCCCAGACCATAGTTGCGCCATGTTTTAGGGCAAATAGCCTAGTCGGCACTGTAGGCTTATAAGCGATAATCAGGAGAAATGATTTAAGTACTTACAGGCCCCAGACCGAACCATAGGCGCAAGGAAGACGCCATTCTTATAGTCGTCCGGGGTTAAATGGTCCAGTTTCTGTTTCTTCTGTGGCCGTGATGGGTATTCCGGAGAATGGGAGCGACGGGACATTCTGAAGAGCAAGGAGCGGAAAAAACGATGGAGAGCAGAGTCCATTGCCAAGTTTGTCTATCACTCAGTTTGTCATCAGCAAATACATGACTCCACTCCTGACACTACTCATCATCCTACTTGTCCAATGAAATAAATTAGAGATAATATGCATTGCTCTGCTTTTAACAACATCCACGGCGACTCGACCCAAACCAGGTCATGCTGGTCGCCTACACTAGGTTAAAAAATCAACTAGTAGAACAGACTCAAAGCGAAGCATTAAATCCATGAAGAAACCAAGGAGACTCTGACGCCCAAAAAAGGTTTACACATTTTACTTGCGCTTCTTGAGATTGCTCTCGTCCTTCTTATCATCGCTCTCAGCGGGAGTAGCATCAGTTTTTTTCTCGGGAGCTTCTGTTTTCTTAGACGACTGGAATTGAAGAATAAGGAATAATGACAGCGGGTTTCAGTTGACACGACATACCTGAGTGACAACGGGTTTCTGCGAAGCGCCACCGAAGCCCAAGAGACCACCGAGCATGCCGAAGATCGTGAAGAGAGCGACGAGGAGAGCACCACCGGTCTCGGGTTGCGACTTGAAGGCCTCAACAGGATCCTCCTTGACTTGGTCGACGAAGGTAAGAACCTTACCACGGATGAAGCCAACGGGATCATCCTTGAAGGAAACCTCTTCTTCGTCATCACTCAGGTAGTCAGGCTTATCAGCCTTATTCTCGAGGGGTTTCTTGATTTCAAATGTCTCGGCGGCCAATTTCTTGGCATCCTCGACGGAGTGACCAACGTACAGGTTGTCGAAGAGAATGTCCTCGGTCATGGTCCAGAGCTCAATACCAACACCGCCCTGAGATGAAATTAGTATATAATTGGCACCGGAAGACGAATTTGACGTACAATGTTAGGGAGGCTCTTAATGGGAGTGAGGTCCTCAAAGTGGTCGGGGTTAGGAATCCTGCGAGGTGCCCAGGGACCCTTGTAGGCAGGGTTCTCGATCATGGGGGCGTACCATTTGCCCTTGTAGTCGGGGTTGGCCTTCATCGGTCTGTGACGATGTCAGTACAAATAAAAAATCCACACGATCATGTACATACCGTTTCCATTCGCCACATCCAGCGACTTCGGAGCATTTAGGGTTGGGAATAGTGGGAGCAATCCAGTCACCATCTTCCTCATCATCCCACTCCTCGGGCTTGGTGGCATCAGGGTCAGGGGTGGCCAATGGTTCGTCTTCAAGCCAGTCCTCAGGCTTCTGGGCCTCCTCGTCAGGGATCTCATAAGGTGCATCCTCGTCCCAGTCATCAGGCTGCAGCGGGAAGTTATGAGTGTCAAATTAGCCGAAGCATTGTGGCAAGCACGTACCTTGGTAGCCTCAGGATCGGCGATCTTGGCCTCGTCAACCCAATCCTCGGGTTTCTTGTCATCGGGATCATCAACCTCTTTGGGTGGGTTCACAGCAGGTTCAAAGTCCTCAAGAAGGCTTCCAGTCTTGTCGCTCTCGCCATTGATGAGCACATTATAGGTATTGTTAGGGCTAAGGACGTTATTAGAACAAGGTATGGGCAAAATATGCCGAAATACATACTGAACGACAAGGGTGTAGAGGTTGGTGAATTTTTCGATAGAGGGCCTAGGGGCAACCTTGAGGTGCTTCTCCTCTACCTCACCCGTCTTCGGGCTCTTATGACGGAAGATGAAGTGCACCTGTCACGTAAACGATGTTAGTACTCTGCTCATCTCTAACATGTACCACATACCTTGGTTCCAGGGCAAGTCAAATCCGGACCGAACATGACAACCCATGGTGTTGTATCAGAGAATTCCTTCCCGCTGGTCTGGAATCCGTCCTCCAGCAGTTTCACGTAACCACCACCACAATTGCCACCCTTCTGGTATTTGACCTCATACTGTACAACAAGAGGCTTGCTGCTGAAATCAATGGGCTTCTCAAACGGCGCGGAAATAGCATGATGAGCAGCCTTGGATTTGGCAACGAGACCCTTGTCACCCTCAATGACGACCAAAGACGGTTCCTCGACCTCCCATTTGCCGATGTAGGAGAATGTTTCTTCTGAGCCGGTGCTGGTCTTCTTGGTTGCCTCCGAGGGTGTCCAGCGATCCGACCAGTCCTCAGTGAACTGTTCAATGAAGGGGGCCTTGATTTCGGTGGGCTGGAATACAATTGAGCTGGGGTCTGGGCCAATGACGTGACGCGGTTGGGACTGTACCTCGAAAGTAGGTTTTGGGGATTCTTCGGTGTTAGCCAAAGCGCCAGAGGCGGCAAGAGCAATGACGGAGATCGTTACGCTTCGCATGGTGTACGAAGGACCAGGACAGGGGACAGAGACTGCGAGTAGAGAGTGGAGGAAGAAGATGAAGTCTATTTCCTCGCTTTCTCTGCCTATATACTGCACTTGCCCCGCATACGTGGCATTCTTCTCGCACCTACCAATCTCCCAGAATCACGTGACACTCTCGCTGCGCGTCACCCAACGCGCCCAGCCTCTACCCTCCCAGGGCTTACTAGTTCATTACGAGAGTAGCATAGAACAAAACTAGACACCAAAAGACACGAAATCTACACCTCATACATCTACCCAAGCAGGTCCGCATGTCCGGACGCAGAGAGCGCAAGCTGCAGAGAATGACGTGTCAGCATCACTCATGGAACAAACCCCGTTCCCAGGGCCACGCAATGAACATCGGCTCAGGCTCGGGTGCATCATGCACAATGATGATGTGAAAACGGCCACTCACCACAAATTCATCGTCCAGATATTTGGATACCGCAATTTGGTCTCCAAGACCCTTTCGTCTCCGCGTCTTGAGTACAAGGTCTCTCGCCAACGCCTGTCCAGACGCGGGTTCTAGAGGGCGTAGTTTGATACTAGTGTCCGTGGGATCACCTTGATATCACGCGGATGGGTCAGTATCCTTTCTGTGAGAAATGGAGAGAAGAGGAAGACGCACCTGGGACTACAGACCAGTGGTCGAATATTTGCAAACAGAATGCCTGGCCCTGTGTCGCCGTCCTGAGATCCGTCTCAAACCCGTTCGCATCGATGACAGGGATCAAGGCCTTCACAGTGTAGAGCGGTGAACCAGCTTTCGGTATGTCCTGCGTTACATGTCCTCTGCGTCTCGCCAGAACAGTGTACACTGCAGAAATACAATCCGCCGGTGCCTGCACCTCCACATAATATACCGGCTCCATCAATTTGGGCGTCGCCTATATTGCCAATCAGCAAGGAAGAAGATATTTTAGTCATGTGGTCCGGTTCCTGGATATGGATATTCCCACCATGAGGAATGACGAATAGCATACTCGTCGAGCCGTGGGCACGATTTGTCCTCCTCCGCGGAAGATCGGTTCTTGGGAGATGCCAGCGTCTAATAATCTGAATTTTACATTTCGCATCGCTGATGGATGGGAAGGGGTGGATATTAGTGACCAGGTTCGTGTAATCAACCATCCGATTCACTTACGTTCATCGCACAACGGACCCTCTCGCGCTCCCCATTGGAACCCCTGCTTTATGTGCTCTTTGACACTACCAAGAAGTTTCTTATCCACCTGTGGTAAGCTGTTAGAAACCCGGGCCCGAATGGTGGTAAATGATGGGACATACCTGTGAGGGAAGTGTATCGTCCAGAAGTATGTTGGGCCCATTCTCGTAAGGGCCAAAAGCCCATATTGACCGAGAAGCAAGCAAATCCCATTGATACTTCTCTTCAAAGAATTTACCTCTGTCTTTCGGCGTCATCTTCATTGTTACTCGCCCTCTCTCGATATCTTCTGCAATACCACGCTCAAGGGGCTCTGCGATCATGGTTATCTTGTTCCTAGAATTAGAATATCAGAGGGAGTCACTGCTAAAAGCAGACACCGACCACTCACTTCTTGTTCGGTGTATCAGCATAGCACTTCAACGCGCTTGTCTCCAACACCGTCTCGCAAAACTTGGTCACAGGATCCGACACCTTGATCTCAATCTCTGAAAACAACCTTCTCAAATCATGCATCACGCAGTCCAAATACAACTCTCCCGTCCCAATTAGCACATGTTCTCCACTCTCTTCTACCTTGGTTGAAATCAGGGGATAAGACTTGTTGATACTTCTCAAACCTGCGAGCATTTTCGGCAGTTCTGAAGGTGCGATGGGTTCGATGGCGATTTTGAGTACGGATTCAGTCATATGTTTGATAGGTCGGAAGATGTACAGGTCCTCGTCGACTGAGCTTGACGCAACGGTTGCAGTTTTAGAGATGGAGGCATCGATACCACCTATGAGGACAAGATTTCCTGCAGCAATTTCTTCCGCTGGAATGAAATATCTGCATAAACATCAATACTGTTAAAAAAAGATACGAAAAAGACGAGCACCCACCGTGCTTCGCTCATCCACAAATCCTCAACGGTAGCTCTCATCATATCTTCCTCATCCTCCGGCGAATACTCCTCTCCCAATACCTTTACTTCCGCACCCTTCCTCAAGGTCCCGCTCATTACACGACCGAAAGCTCTAAAGGATTGGGCATCCGTTGTATGATAGAGTTTTGTAATGTGCACCATTACAGGTCCGTCTGGGTCGCATGACTTCATCGAGGTCGCTAGCTCAGAGTTTTGAGGACCAGTATAGATACCTTCGACCTATCACAAAGAACCAGTCACATCTGAAAATGGAGACGAAGATACGACTGGGTTCACCTTGTTTGCAGCATTTTCAACAGGCGAAGGAATGTGTTCCGCGATCACGTCCACCAATCCAGTTGAACGTCCAAAGAATTGATCCAAAACGACCTTCAGTAACGGTCTCACATCCATCTTGTACACGACAGGCTTCAATGTGATCCCAAGGGTAGCCAAAGTGTTTTTGAGGGCGTCAGTATCCTCGCTCAGCACATGGCTGTATATTTTGTATAGGGGATTGAGGATGAAGTGGATAAAGGTGCGGTTTTGTTCGGGATCGGATGGTTTGCGCGTGAAGCGTCGCGATCCTTCGTCAAAGTAGATATCACCCCAGAGGCGAGCGGCAAATGCATTGATGTTGAGCTTGCCTGGCAAGTTCGTGTTTGCTCGGACTTGGGCAATCAGGAGGGCAGGAGGAACGTACCATATGTATCTGCATACAGCTTCGCGAACGAGCGTAAAGTGAAGCAGTAGTTCATATCCGTACTCGCAAACGCGACATTTCCGTTCTCTGGGCTCAAGCGGAGTTCTGGGTCTGGGTCAATATTGCTGCCAATCGGACAAACGCACGACCTCAATATAAGCAACAGAGCTGTACATGGAGAGACGCACCTAATGAAGGTATTTATTTCTTCAATAGTGTGTTTAATCTTGTAATACGCATCGGCAGGTTTGATTCGAAGCTCAAGGATGAGTCTGTCGATCTTGTTCACGACAAGTGTAATTTTGATACCTTCTTGCAAAGCATGTCGGATGATGTATTCAGCACCGACCATGAGCTATGAAGGATCTGAGTCCCAGAACGAGAACTGGGAGAAAAAGAATTCTCACTCCTTCCACAACGTCAACGACGAGGAGGATACCGTCCGCAAGGCGCATGGCTGCTGCTGCTTCGTCGATAAAATTAACATGTCCGGGCGTGTCAATGAGGTGGACAAGATGCGATTTTCCGGAGGTGGTTTGAAGAATAAGCGACATGGGAGACGATTTTATTGAGACCTCACGTTCTCGAGCAAGAACATGGGTGTCGGTATATCGTATCTGCATGAAAAAACCAGGCGTTTAACGGCCAGGAACCAGAGACACTATACACAAACGCACCGGCTTATCCGCGTCCCATACCAACTTATGTGTCTCAAAAACCAACATGTCCATAAGCGCCGTTTTTCCATGGTGCAAGTGTCCCACAACGGCAACATTGCGAACCATCTCCGGAAACGCAGCCATGTTCAACAAGAATCTGAGCGTCATTGCGTCAGCGACATCATTCACATCCAACCCCGGGATACTCAACACACCCTTTATCAAAGCGCGTCTCCGGCATATCCTTCTCCTCGACGGTCCATTTTCGCACTTTAATTGGTGCAACAATGGGTTCTGAAAGCGGCTGAGCATCTTCCTCTTGAACGAGTGTCTCGACATCCGCTCCGTATACCTCTCCAGCAGTGGGATAGTACTTCTTGTCCTCGTGGAGGATGACGGCGTTGTGTGTTGGTTCATCTATGAAGGAAAACATACGAACATTGGCATAGTCTCCGTGAACGAGACACTTTGAGACGCACCATCCACTTCCATTAGGGCCATACCATTATCCGGTTCTTGCATGGGCTCATCATCGAAGCCTTCTAGTCGTGCCGCAGCTCCAGAAGGCTGTTGGGCGTATTGGTCCTGATTCAGCTCCTCGTCCTCATCGTCAGAGTCCAAATCGGCACCAATATAATTTCCGAACTCGTCGTAATCCTCCAGAGAAGCCATTTTGTAATGAAAGCGAGCCTAGGAAGTCAGAGAACCTAGAATGCGAACAGCGAAGTGAGTTGTACGAGAGCTGGAGGAGGTGAATATTTTGAGGTCAAGCGTGTCACACAGGTGCGTTACGCGCCTGATCTCACCTTCTCACCCTCACAATGGCGACACTCTCAGACGAGACTCTCCGCAAGGTCAATTTTATACGACACCTTGCTTGTGTTCCAGTAAACTCAAGGAAATCATCCTCGCCAGATCCTGGTCCAAATTCAACAAACAGCTCTCCAGTCTCAACGCGCGTTCAACATCTCGGTGCAACAAACCTCTGCGAAGGAGCGCGAACGGAGAATTTTACAGCTGACGATTAAAGAGGTTAGCTCTATGGATGAAGACGTGCACCTATACAAGGGTGTTGGCAAGATGTACAGAGCTCCTGGCTGCTCATCGGCATCTGATGTTAATGTGTCAAATTCCAGGTTCATGATGGAACCCTACAAAACGATGGTCAGCGACCTCAAAAGTCAGGAAAAAGAGCTGACCGATGACATCAATAACCTCAACAAGAAGGTTTGCTGACGTTACCCCATGAAAGAAGACACCCTCACAAACATACCTTAGGCAAAATTCCTTGAGAAACAATTCAACGATGCTCAGACACAACTACGTGATATCGTATGTTTCGCTCTTAAGCCTACTTTTATCCTGTTCTTTTACTTAGACCACAATCTCACAGTTCCATCATGCACCCAAACAGCAATAGAATCTGCCTATGCCACCACCTGTCTGCGATTACCTTCAGCCCTCATCTCTCTTGAGTTCCTAGTGAGATAAAGGCACACGAACTGACTGTCAACTATTTTACACCCTTCTCACCGCATGCCCCCGGACAGCTTTGCACAGGATTAATGACGATAAACCTGCAAATCTTCCGTGTTCACCGTCAATGCATTGTTCTCGCCTGCCCAATCGAATACTCCGTCCCTGTCCCACTAGGTATGATCATACCCACGCACATTCCTGGACCCGCCCAACTGTGGTCGAGATCAACGGACATAGTGCTCCTTATCCTGAACACGTCCTCCCGTTGCAAAAATAGCTCACAGCAATCGTCGCCCCTGTCTCACGCGCTCATTCGCTGATAGGTCGGCCCCAAGCTGGCTCTTCGATGATATGTCAAAGAATCTACACTCTGATATCCCATGTCTCGACAACAAGCCTCGGGTGACACCGCAGTTTGATATTCCGTGACAGCAGTTCCGGACACTCCCAGACACGTCCACACCGTGATCAAGGTACAGATCAACATTCTTAACCTCACCGAGGCCGTCCTACCTACGAGTCGGCGAAAAAAAATCACACAATATCAGGGAAAGGCACGAAAGGTGCTCGAGAACCTCAGACTTCTCACAGGTAGAAGGCCTGGGCTACTTGATTTGATCTTCCATATGCTTTCAGGCCGGTTTTTGAACTCTGATTATTCGTCCAACCCATTTAACTTATTTCCGTCTGTCATTACGAAGACAAGGACGATGTGTCAAACCACATCGATGGACAGTTCCCCCTGGTCATGCATCCCACGAATTGTCAGCAGGATTATGCCCGCCAGAGTGCCTTTCTGTACATAAGAGAAAAGCTCATTCGTCCTTCAATATTAAGCTCGAGCTCGATTGCGTGGGGTTTTCTTCTCTGGCTTCCCGTCTCTTTCTGTCCTTGCCTTCATCGTTATACGATCATGTTCCTCCGCGCTGCGCTCTGGACATCGCTCTCGTGTCTGCTCACCACCGTCACGGCTCACACGCTCAACACGACATCGACAACAGCCTCCTCAGTATCCTTGTCATCACACACCACATCTATCACAAAGGATGCTTCTTCCTCCCCTTCATCTTCGACCCCTCCATCATCATCACCATTAGCTACCTCACCATCTACCTCGTCATCATCCACCTCATCGTCTACCCCATCACCGACCCCCTCCCAAACACCCGATTTCTCTACACCCCCACCAAAATATCCACCAGGTGTGAAGAACCCAAAGCGGGGTATCGCATTCGCATCAGGCAACTCCGATGACATCCTTAACGCAAACCAGACACAAAGCTCCATTACCTGGATCTACGACTGGGGTGATCTACCACCCGCATATATCGCCCAATCCGGGCTGAAATACATTCCTATGCAATGGGGTTCGGGTAATATTGACAAGTTGGCAAGTGCAGTCGGTGCACAAGGGGCCGATATTATCCTCGTAAGGAATATGGATTTCCTTATCGATGTCAGGGATTAACCGCGTGTGTATTACAGGGGTTTAATGAACCTGACTTTGCGAATGAGGCAAACATAGAGGCGAGGGATGCTGCGGCGCTCTGGATGCAGTTTATTCAGCCATTGAAGCAGAATGGCATCAAGCTCGGTGGGCCTGCAGTCACCGCTGCCCCGGCTGGGAAACCATGGCTAACAGAGTTTCTGGCGGAGTGTAGCAACTGTACGATTGACTTTTTGCCACTGCATTGGTAAGTCTGCATCAAGCTGCCCGCGTATTCGCCACTAAAAAGGCATGAACAGGTATGGTTCTGGCACGGATGGATTCTACAATTACATCTGGGATATCCATTCAACTTTCCCCCAATTCCCCATTTGGATAACTGAGTACGCGGATATTTCTGATAACACGACTGGTGAGCGTTTGTCGCCCGACGTGTCCGGAGACGGCGTAACTGAATGATTGTTGATGCATCTTCGCATTTTTTCAACCAGTCGTTTTGGACTTCATGAATCAAACCATAAATTATCTGGATTCGTTGGATTGGATTGAACGATATGCATGGTTTGGTTTCTTCGTGAGTGTTCAACTATTCCTACGTCCGGTTATATTTTCGCCTACAAAATGCTCATTCCTATCTCTTATAGCGGCCTGAGAAAGATGTTCAATACAGTGAGTATATTCCCCTATCCAACACCGGTTTCTCACTGGTTTAATTCCGACCCTTTTAGATATGCTTGGTGAAGACGGCAGTTTGAATGACCTAGGGAAGCTCTATCTTGGGGCCAAGACTGTTCATACATCAAACAGAACCGATAACGTTGGTCCTCAATATCAGACTGTCAGCCCTTCTGATCGCCCCGGCCAGCCCCTCGTTACGTCCTGGCCCAAGGAAAACACCGCTAGTGCCATAACCTCCTGGTCATGGCTACAAGGGTGTATTCTTGCCGCTTCGCTCCTGTTTGGTGTGCTTGCGACTTTGGGTTGATAAGCATTGAGGTGATTAGACTTATCTTGGTTCAATTACTCCGACCTCTATTGGTTTGATTGATTTATCTGTTTGTAACGCAACTGACAATCTGTACCCGACGTCCTACGTTCCTTCCATGGACCATACTCCTTTGGACTATGTATCAGTGATAGTATATAATATTCAAAACTGTACTGTTTTAATACCATATCAAACCACTTTCGTATGTCCAAGAGTGCTGGCGCTCGCAAGTGGTGTGTTACGACGGACTATATTGTAGCACGCCCTCCGAGAACGTTGATCTAGAGTCACTGGTTCACGTCGAACAAAGTTTGCCTGAGCCTTTTCCAAGTCTGGTTCCTGTCGAAACACGGCCCTGGTGGCGGAGGGTGTGTTGTGCTCATTCCACCACAAAATTGCCCATTTTTGATAGTTAAGTATCTTTCAGTTGACTTTTTAGCAACACCAACCGACTACTCGAGCCAATACAACCGCTTCCGAGGATCAATCCGTCGGCCACCGATGAATCCTCCGAGTCCGATATACCACAACTCCTCAGACATGTTCTATATATTCCCTTGGCGTGCAACCGACCTGGAGGGCAGCAACTTCACAACACAGTCAGACGACCACCCAGGTCATGGCCGTCGCACACGAAAGCAGGGAGTACAAATTATGAGGTACAAAGTCAACGGTATTTTGTAGCGTGCTTTTCTTGCCGGGTGCTCCAGCTCACTGAGCGAGGGTGGGATATCGAATTATAATAGTGCTTCCAACGAGCCTGATGCAAGGAATCTGAAATCGAAGAACTCACACTAAGCACCTCGAGCCACAGAGCCATCCATCCATCTAGTTTCGCGAATTGGACAAGCCGAGGCCACGAGATCGCATCCGAAAATAGCAATTGTACTTGGCCTTACCACATCCTTCTCCGTTCTCTCTCTAGACACCATGTTGAAAAAATCACTCGCAAGACTCTCCGTACTTGCACTTGCACAATGTATAGCTGCCCATGGAGGTCATGAACACAGTGGACCGGCGGCTGGGGAAACCATGCAGCAGTACGCGCAAAGACACGTCAGTCGGCATTCCCTGATCATGCTTACCGCTCCTGGCATGCTAACTCGTTACTTTAGATGACTTCAGAACATCATATGTAGGTATACGTGTACGCAATGTGTGTTGATAGGGTATTGACGTCCGGGGCTGCTCTAAACAGTGATTCTTTCGACACAGCAAGCTTCTTCCAGCTACATGATTTGAACCGGTGAGCTAGTCGAGATCTATCTTACAGTCAGTCACTCAAATCTACATTTACTTAGGGATGGGGTTTGGGACAGAGCCGAGATTGAAGCAGTTTACGGTGTCCACCACGTTTACTCACAGAAGAAGTCCAAGGTATGGCGCACGAATGCCGTTACAGTCAAATGGGGAGCAACTTATATTCCTGCTATATAGGATGAGGAGGAACACCAGAAGAAAGCGGATGCAATCGTCAATGCGGTGCTGCAGATCCTCGATATAAATCGTGACGGTTTGGTGAGCTTGAAAGAACTGGAGCGGGTGGGAGTCAACGCTCTACCAAGTTTCGAACACATGGGGGCCGAGGGTCACCACTATGATGTGGAGAGTGGTATGTTACAGCCTCCAATGTTCTACCTCGGACCACTGCTAATCTAACAAAATACAGAATTCTTCCTTCACCATGAAGGTACTCTCACTGCCCAACACCAATCATCTTCGAATTTCTAACCACTTTCGTCTTCCACTCCTCTTTATTCGTAATAGAGCAATTCCACTCAACACCCGAAACTCAAACCGACGAATCCTACAACCATCCAGAGGACATCGAACATTTCGGACACCACGAACGAATCGAACGTGAAGAAGCCGAGCGGGAAGCAAAATTCGCTGGTGTTACTGTAGAAGAAATTCTTGCAGCCCAACAAGCCGCCGAGGAAGAGGCACGACACGCAGCATCGGGCGCCGTTCCTCCACAACAGAACACCGGCGACCAGCAACATGTCCGTGTGAACATAGACAACTTGCCACCCTCGCAACAGGGCATTCCTCCTCCTGCACGACCTCCCGTTGTTCGCGTTCCTCCTCCAGAGAAACAGGATCCAGCGGTCAAATATGCTGGTGAAACGCCGGGCCGTGAGGAGTGGGGTACTGGCGAGAAGGGGTATAAGTCCCCCAGGGATGCGAGTGATAAGATGAGGAAGAACTTGCCGTACAAGGTGAAGTCCCCCTTAGTGACTACTGATGTGTTGGGCTGAGTGCTGATCTAGTCTCGTATGCAGTACAAGTTCCGCAGGAATTGGGGAGACTTCTAAACGGCTAGTTGGCGACGTCTTGTGCGGAATGTCTCCGCGTCACTTTTGGTCCTCATCTATATATCTTCCCTTAGGCAGATCCCTTGAATATACAGGACTTCAGATACCCAATGAGCCAGGACGAGTTGGATTATGCAAGACATAAGGACGTGCCGTACAAAAACGAAGGAAAAAGAAATGATGTGAAAATATGCGAATGCAAAGCCAGATTATCGACCGTCAAACAGGTCATCCATGATGCCCTTTTCTACTGCCTCCCAATCAACATTCCCTCCACTTGCATACATGCTCTCGTACGATGATATGCTGACGTTAGAGAAGAAGGAAATCAAGTCTCGTATACTCTCGATCTGTTTGACACCGTTTAGTAAGGGTCTTCGCAACACTCGTTGATCTTCGTAGGTGGTTGTGTCGTTGGGCACTGGTGTCGAATTGCGAGTGTCCTGACGTAGATTTAGTATAATGTGGGGGCAAGAGCCATATCTAAACGCACTGCGATTGGAAGATTCCCGGTGACGTCCGCAAGTTGATCCATCATAGCCTCGGGGGCCCACTTATCAGGCCGGTAGATGGCATCCACGGTATCGGTAATGAAGATCCATTGATAGCTGGATGAAAAGGCTCAGTCGATCACCGTCACTGTTGGGGGAACGAGCTAATCACATTTGGAATTCCTCAGTCTGGAGCGTGACCAAGAGGTCTAGACACTTGCAGGCCGCAAGAACCAGTTGCAGGTCTTCCGAACCATCGGATGGCAGGTTGGTCATTACTTGCTCGAATATACGGTACTTGACTTAAGTCAGCCAAGATATACCTCCAACGAACGCAAACGACATACCAATTCAGTCAAAAGAACAGGCCAGAAACTCGTCAGATTGTGCTTTGATAGTCGACAGAGTAAGACCCGAACACATAGGAAAACCTCGCTCTGAACGATCGGTGCAGTGATGTTCCGCAGGATATCGACCAACTTTTCTTGTATAGTTGGTAAATGCATCAAGGAGTGATTTTTATCTCCAGTGAACACCACAAAGGAGAGCCTTCGGACGTTCAACGAGCGAAGGAGCATTTCGTACTCTCTATTTGTGAATATGTTAGCGGAGGGCGCAGTGGCAACTTTCGCTAGAGATTAAGACAATTTCAGTATATTCCCAGGTCTACCGGACATAACTTACAGAGTAGCTCCGGGAAAGCAGTCTTGTCAGAATCGAAGAGAGACTTGATGACCGGCTTCCAAGACTCGGCTTCATCGGGAAGAGAGTTGAAAAAGCGCGAGTCATTGAAAAGATCGATGACGGGTGCCTTCCATGCCTTCAGTGCAACTGGCATACGGGTCATCTCCTGCAGCATCGTTAGGATTACACCATCGATATCCATCGGTCTGCAAATCTTGTAAGCCACAGGTGGCATGTTAGGACGAGTATCAGCATACCTCGTTCTCCCTCGCATGGCAGGTGTAACAATGTAATAGACAATGTTGGTACACATACTCGCTACTTTGTCGTTATCCACCAAAAATTTGCGTAGATTAGGCAACGAGGATGATGCAACAAACTGGGTGATCTATGACTCATTCAGTGGGAAGGATAAATTTGATGATATGCCAACTTACCTGTAGAATATACTCGAAAGAATTGTTTTGCTTGGGATTATCGGGCGCGACCAAGGAAGAGGAACTGGCATCGCCATCGATCTTTTCATCCTTAGCGAGAGTCGGGGATTCACGCCCGTTTGTGACCAGCGAATCCTTCGCTGAACGGCGCATCCATGACCCGTGATCTTGTGATCGTCCGGCAAGGGTAACACAAGCATCCAGTAGTTTTCCGTAGGTGTCCTGGTTTTCTTGTCAATAAAGCATGCCAAATAATTGGTTCGGTACGGTACTTGCCTGGAGTTCCTTTCTTATCCTCTTATCTTCCATTGCAGTGGTTTGGGTGACCTTTTCTGCAAGAACGGAGAGACACCGCAGAGCAAAGAAACTTTGGATCTTATAATCCTTCGCATTACTGCCAATCTCCTTCGCAAGATGCATGTATCGACCCCAGACCTGCATTGCGATGGGACCCTCTAAACGCGCCATGTACAGCTCTAGGAATTTGAACAGAATACCATCGGTGCTGGCAAGAAATGGTGAGTAGATAATATCGGGGGTTGAACCCCTAGACCCACAGGTAAGGATTGATAGCTTGCTTCTTGCTCTTCTCCGAAACGCCAGATATCCGGCACCAAATGCTTTCACAAGTCATGTGCACAGCATTCTGAGCATTGGACATAAGAATATCGACGATCTCGAATGCCGCTTCCACCGAGGACCCTGTATGAGACTAAGGCATGATCAGAAAATGGGCGATAGGGGGCATCAATGACCTTACGGGTTTGCTACGATTCCAGCATTCTACAATGGACTCAAAGACTTCTGCAGACTGCGCCCGGAATAGGTGTTCTAATACGCGCCGACATCGTAGTCGGGTTCTGTCGTAGATCATCGACAGTGATTCGTCCCTCGCGGACTCGGCTTCAGGCTTCTTCCACACCAAAGTCGACCAGATCGAGTATAACACCCGGATGCCCTCGTCCAGCGCTCGATAAGCTGAAGACCTTGCCTGAAGTAGCACGAATAAACGACAATTCTCCCAAACAACTCTGGTCAAAAAGCTTACCGTTAATTGATCCGCATTCGCCGAATGCGCACTCTCCGAGCTGAACACATTCGACACATATCCAAGCAGGCCTCCACTCTCTTGGACAGGTTTTTCCGTAATCGAGTCGTCATCGACCTCACTATCTTCTGTGTATGCCAAACTAAGCAACACAAACCTCTCCAAAGCGTTCAGTAGCATGATCATGTCCGCATCTGTAATTGAAGCATGTATATCCCTGCTATAGCTATCGGGCTGTCGTGCTGCAAGCTGGATTTCCTTTAGCGAGACATGAAGCTGTTTACAAAGGCAATCATTCAGTGGCGTAACGATGGAGTGTAGTGCCGGCTGGAATTGCGGAATGGCCATGAGGGTAAAGTCTAGCCAGTGTTGTAGAATGGGTCGATTGCTCTTTGTCGAGATGCCGTCCACGAGCGTTTGTACCAGGAGAGGATTGACGGGATATGTACGGTAGTGTCCCGCTAACGGCTTATCGCCGTCTTGTTGAGTACTACTACCAACAGGACTGTCGTCCTGCTTCTGCTTCCCAGAAGCAATTGTTTGCACCGTCTCGGTTGTAGCGGTAGACACTGATATTAGGGAATGGAGAAGGTGAAGGAGTTTGTTCTGTAGATCGAGTCTCTTCATATGGATGCAGAAGTAGAGTTTTCCGATCACGATGGCTTCCATGGTTTCCACCGTTGTCGTTTCTATCTCTCCTCGCGAAACGATGAGCTGTAAAATTTCAACTACAGAAGATTGAATGGTCGCGATGAGTGTTAACATTGCTGGTGCCCACTGGGACTTGGGCTCGGATTGTAAGAACCTATTCATCCATCCATCCATCAACTGCATATTTTGACCCCTAGATGAACCAAACGAACCTAAGTAATATCTCCGTCAAGACGTCCAGGTAGCTCTCATCGTTCTCTGGCATATTGCCTTTCCCAGGTTAATCAGCATGACGTTCCACTGCATAGCTAGTTGGGCTTACTAGCATCGACTCGAGAAACCAATCCAGGATGGTGTGACCGACGAATATACGACGTCCTTGCAGTCTTCGCAAAACCTTGCCCTCCGAAACGCACAATGGAGAGTAAAACTTCAAGGAGATAACTGATGTATCGCTGGTCAAAGGCTTTTTCGTATGTGAAGCCTTGGATCTCTTTCCCGTGGACCTTGACCTGTGTAGGTGTCCTCAAGATCGTCGGGTCCAGTAATTCGTACAAGATAGGGTCCAAGATCCTGTGTAACGCAATTATGAGGGCCTACAGCATATAGCAAGACGTACAACTGTACCTCAGATAAGACCTCAGACTACACCTCATCCAGGTCTCTCCGATCCTGCGCAGACTAGGGTCATCGTTTTTCAGCGTATCAAGCACAATCATCATGGGGACCTTGAACTTGAAGCCAGGCAATAGATTATCCTCTGCATCAAACCGAGAACCAATGGTCAATATTTGTCTAGCCAAACCACAAGGGGAGAGACCACGCACCAGTCAACCTCCACAGAACTCCGAAAGCTTCATACGCCTCACTGACATTCCTCGATTCGGGAGAAGTCATACTCTGTGCCAGAATGCTCTCCACATGCGGTTTCCTCTCTGACGACTCCAGGGACCAGATGAGGTTAACCGAACGAACGTAATATGTGGTATACTCAGGTCGTAGGTAATAGAGTAGCTTGTTGACCATCTTGGACATGACCGCACGATCGTCAATACTAAGCTTGGGCTCCAGGAAGGTGGTCTTATGGAGGGAGACGCTGAGATTTATTACTCGGTCAACAGTGGTGAAGATGGCAGACTATGTGAAAGGGTGAGAAAAGTTGGATTTTATGATCGTGAAAACAGACCTCGTATGCCATAGTCTGCAGCAGCAGACCAAGCCAAGTTGTAGGATCCCAGGTCACGTTAATAGGTCCCGTAAGTCTGTTAACCATTCCATTCAACAAGCCCAAGGTCCCACCAAAAACCTCGCGGAGAATTGCAGCATCTTTGCCTTTCGCAAGCTCTTGGGCACACCTCGCCGAACATGAAACGAGGCTGTCAAATATCGACGAAAATGGAATAGTGAAATGACCCTCTGGTGGTGGTGTTGGAAGTTTGTCTTTGATTCCGTAAAACGTACATGTAAATTCATATGGTCGTTGCGTTTGTCGTGCCCTAGTATTGTCTCGTGTCACCTCTGGTCGTTCCAAGAGCGCAATCTGAGGTATATGCGAGTGTATTTCTTGGATCAGGAGCATTACTTGCTGATACGTTCGGGTTGAGGCCCTCGTAGGAGTCCTCTGGACTTGAAGCTGTTGATTACCGGCATAAGCGAATAGCAAAAAAGAGGAGTATGGACTTACATTCATGACATCCACAATACCCGCCAGAATCACAGGAAAATGCAGAGTTTGAAGTTCCTCGTCCTGAGGGAAGGATCGTAGAATGAATCGTACAAGGTCGATGGCCTGTAGTCCACAACCTTTAGCACTGGGGTGATGGATCGATAAATTGTAGGCCAAAACACACCTCAAAGGCGTCACCATCGCCTGAGAGTTCCATGAAGACAGCGGTCAATAAGTACTTCCACACGAGCTGCGGTTCAATAGCTTCGTAAAGTGTACTAGCCGTCATGGATATCTATGGCCACACATTATCAGCGTCCGGCGGACTGGTACTGACAAACTAGACTTAAAACTCACATCTTCATTAGTGTCCGCAGGATGTTCTGCCAAGTTCTTGACTGCCTTCAGCGCATCATAAACCAACACTTCCGTCAAGGGTGCCCCAATCTCCCACTTGTCCAATAACGAAATGAAAATCTTAAATGGCCTTGACTCTGCATACTCTCCCGAAGGCGAGACCATCTCAGCCTACTCAAACCATCATCAATAACGATCAACTTTCTCGCCAACAAAGTAACGTTCAAGTCGTTGAGAACTCACCTTCAGCGTCCCACTCAACAAGGCCAACGCATGCTCTCTCAGAAATGTAATCTGATTCTCACTCTTCTCCTCGGGTCCCAAAAGCCACGTATACAACCTCCTATTCAATGACAGATCCCTCCTCAAAACCACGCCGGTTGCCGCTCGCATTAGAATGGCACGATCTTCGGCATGGGCTTTACGCACTGCAAACCCATCAACGCGAATAGATTGGAGGAGTATGTCTAGTGCGCTTCGTCTGACGAGTAGATTTTCATCTTCGAGTGCAGCTGCGAATGCTCGGATCATAAGGCCAATATCTCGACCTATGATTGGTGTTATATCTATTCGAGAAGCAGGGTGTGACGGAATGTGAGTGTGAATGGTTGGAGTGGGAGGGACTGTCCCCAGATACGTACGCACCTTCTTCTGCATTCATATGCGGTAACCGCCGAAATAGAAAGTTGAGGGATGTTCCTCGTGCAGATGGTGTAGTCAACATGACGAGCCAGATATTCTGGAAGAAGAATGAAGGTGATACCGTCCCGGACAATTTGTCGAGTAAACCTAGAACCTAGACTCCGTCCGTCAGTGACATTTATTTCGCAACAAGGAAGCTGAACATGTACCTTTTCGAAATACTCCCCTGTCTCTTCCTCTAACCCGGGCAACAGGGCCAAAATGAACGATTTCACGATAGGCCGGAGGTCAGCTTGCAACGGTAGGTAATATGTATCATAGATATTGAGAAGTGTGGGCTATAGAGACACGAAAACATCAGACCTCCACTCATTCGAAGAGAGCTTAGCTGGACCCAACGCACCTTTACAGACGTTGCTGCGTATTCGAAGAAAGGAAATAATCCAGAGGACCACAACGCAAGATCCTGTTTCAAACCTTCCGACTATGCCAGGTTGGTGAGTCTTAGCAGTGCCAAATGCGTTATTACACAAACATACCCCTCGAACAGCAAGGATATGCGAATACACATCAAGTGCTCGCTGGTGTACGCCAGTCGGTAGAGCAGGGTTCAAACACTGCGATAACCGTTTCGCAACAATCAGCTTCTTCGGTACCTCTTTGAACTGCATGTACGTTTGAAATGTCTATATCCAAACCACCTCCTTCAGCCCCTTCTCTCTAGATCTCAGAGGAAAGTATATGCACCTTTAACAGCTGTTTCAAGAACGCAATACAATCCGCCCACTCGTGCACATTATCGAATGCATTGAGACATTTCTCAACTTGTTGGATATATTTCTTGTACTTTGGATCTGAAGCGTAATTATTCTGCACCATCGCTGTCAAATCCGAAGAGAACCACAGGGTCAGAAATCAGGATATCGCACATGAGCAGGGTACGAATGGAAGGGGAGAAATCGAATGAGACGAACCACGTTCGCTAGTCCTGCTAGAAACTACCAACCTCCTTCGATTCGCTGCGCCCAAGTCTGACTTGTCCCCCGCAGTCGAAGACATCCCCGCGTGCTCGACAAATTCTGTGGGTCACGGATATGTCAGAACACGTGTTGACGTGCGTGTTAAGTTGGGTCACGACGTTAAGAATGGAAGTGATAATGGGCGTGCTAACCAGTTCCTCTCTGGATCAATACCAATACCAATCGTCACACGGTCGTTTACAGTGACGTGCTCAGCGCTTCAACAGAAGCCACAAAAATCCAGATTACACGACTAGATATAGGTAGAGGGTTCCACTATATACAGGGATAAGAATTAGGTGCGGAACAAAGGCAGTCACCAAGGATCCAGTAGTACAGGTACATCAAATACCGATAAAGGCAGCAAGAAGAATGGTTTTTATAACCTCAGGATCCAGAAGGCGGTACAGGGACAGCATCGGTGTCCATAGCGGCATCACTCTGAGAGTCATCAGGCAACTGCTGGATCCTCATCTTCGTCGGTGCCCTTACAGCACTAGTGATTGGAATAGGTGTAGCACTGGCAGTTGTGGCGGCGCTGGCGACAGCGCTAGCTTCCGGAGGATTAACTGACGCATCCCGCGAAGGAGCCGCAGACGGATTCAATGACGATGCTCCCTTGCCCTTCTTCCCCGATCCTTTCCCGAGTGGTGGGGCAGATAACGAGTTAGAAGCTTGGCCTTTGCCAGCCACTGGTAGCCCATTGGCGGCTTTTTCGCCTTCTTTGCTTGCGGCGAACGCTGCATACTCAGATTCTTTGTCACCGACCCATGAACGAGCAAACCAACGACCTCCTGCTATCCCCCGGATTTCACGTTGAGCTGTACGCCAGTGTCTGACCTTTTTACCACTCCTGTCAAGAGGGAGGGGAGGTGCGAAACCGGTGGGGATTTTCTGTGGTGGCTGGACGGGGAAAGGTTTGGAAGGAAGAGGATAAATGGGAAGGGGAATGTTCTCGAGGTTGGTTTCTTCTACGAGAGGTGCTGAAGTGGCAGCGGTGGGTGAACTAGGAGCAGGTTGTTCTGGATCTGGGGAGCCTGGTTGGGACTTTTCGAAATTGCCTGTGACAGGCGATGAGGCAGCGGTGCCAGATACACCTAATCACTCGTCAGTCTAAAGCGCGACAGGTGCAAGGAACAAGCACAGACCTCCTTCACTCATCACGCTTGCAGCGTCGTCCGCAACGATAGCGGACAAAGCGGGAATGACCATCTTGAGTCTGCCAAATAAACTCTGGTTGAGGGGGCGGATGGGAACACAGTGGACGGAGCACGTACCCGGATGGCTTCCCTTTGCCCGTTTTCGGTGCGGTCTTACGAGGAGTGCCCTTCTTCTTGGGGGTTTTGGAACTAGGGGTTGGTTCAGGCGGTTCGCTGTCCACAACGCTGATAGACGGTGTATTCGCGCCGGTGTTGGTACCTGTCCCACCATCGTCGAGAGACTCGGACAGTGTGGCTTCAAGGCCAGGTGCTGTAAGTGCAGGTGTGCCGGGCATGGAGGGGCCAGTATGCGAGGTCTTTTCTTTCTTTGTGCGTTTCTTATGACTCTCCTCCTCCGTACCAGGCTCCTTGCGTGGTTTTCGTTTCGCAGGGGTTTTCTTCTTCGGTGCCGTCTCAGACGTCTTGGCGGGTGCTGAGCCAGGCATAGGTTTAGAGTCAGCAACATCATCTTCATCGTCGATGAGCTGGTCCTCTTCCTCCTCCCCATCATCCACGGGCTCGTCATCCGAGCCTCCAGTGACGGCTGTCTTACGCCAAGACGGAAATTCGGCCGCTTTTGATTTTTGTTGCTGCTTGGGCTTGGACTTACGTGCTTGGGCGCTGCGAGGAGGTTTTGGGGGAGGAGTCTTTTCCTCTGGGAGGGTGGAAATCTGGGGAGCATCCATGTCGACGTCGTCGTCCATAGTGGTTGATTGATGGGATGGGTGTGTGGGTTGGTAAGGGACCCAGGGGGAGGCGCGAAACATGATGCAGCGGAGTTTGGCAGTGCCTAGCCTCTGGCCTCTGTCCGCTGATCCTGCGTCTGTCTATGTCTTGCTGGGCCTCGGACAGTGCCACAAATAGAATATCTACCTCTGTACAATACTATCTCAGGCATCCCTTACTATCCACCGTTACCCCACTCAAGAGAACCCCACCCGGAGTTTGCACCCGCCCTCACCACTGGTCAGTACTTTAGACCAACCAGCACTGGGAGTGAGCAGCGAGCACAAAGTCGCCGCTGACGTAATCAGCTACCGAAATTCTCCGTGTCGCGTTCGTCCGTCACTCCTTCCCCCAAAATTCAGGTCAGTCTGCTCTCGCCTCCGTCGTTCTCAGAGGCTCACTAGACACATTATTTCCAGTGCTGAGGCCTCTACATACCTGTCCTCACCTATTCGTGCTACCGGGTAAAGATGGTCTCGCCAACAGTCAACGTATGTCTCTACCTCTCCAAAACCCGCGTTTCCACGACTGACCTACCCACCTCCTTCGGCTTCTCTACTCCTCCGGTGAACACAGGTTGTCCGGTACACAGCTCTTTTTTCAGGCGTTTTGTACGGCTGGTACCACCGCCGAACGTTACAGGCCGAGCACGACAAGCAACAAATCGAACATGCCATCCACAACCGGGAGCGGTTGATTGCTGAGGCCAAGGAGGCATGGAAGAGGAAGCAGGATGCTGCTAAGGATACCACAGGTCAGTCCCCCCCACCAACCCACCTCACTACCCAAATTGTTCTCTGTCACCTCAATCACTTTGTTAATACTCCGGTTGCTTATACTTGCCTTCATACAGTTGTTACCGACCCAGAGGATCCTAGATTCGACCTAGAGAAGCTGATAGCGAAATGGGAGAAATCGTCATAAACCCTGACCCCTTCCACTCCACAAGTCGTGCTGTCGCCTTCGCCCTCCAGCTGCCAATAGACTTATTTTGACCTCGTAATCCAACCTACCCGCTTCCCCATCCCGCACAACCTCTTTACTCTCTCTCTCACCGCGAGAGCTTACTGGCATATATCCTTTCGCGCAGTCTGCAATAAAATCACTTTATATTCTACCCAGGTCCCGTGACCCGTCCTATTTCAATACTTCTGCGGCTACCGTGAACAATTTCTTCAAAAATGAGAAGCATACAATGGCGCATGTCATAGTCATCATGACGGTGATGTTGGCCCTTATCATCTCCCTTTATCGGACAGGCCCCCGGCACAAAAACGTAGTAAAACCAACGTCATTGCCTAACCTCAGAAAGCTTTTCAAACGGACTAAGCCAGACACATGCGGTAGATCCAAAGCTAGTTTCACACCCCTGTGACTGCTGCCGTGCTGAACTCTTTAGTGGACCCTATACTTAAACGCAACATACCGTCAGGATCACGTTGTTGTCTGGACTTATCTCCTCACTGGGGCTGATTGCAACCTTCTCCGGAACCGTGACATAGGTCTCGTACACGTCTTAAGCTTATAGCCGATAACAACGAAACCCGGAGCGCAAGCTCCTTCTCACTGGACAGGCCTAGTAGAGGTAAACAAACTATGGCGGGAGCTCCTTAATCTCTTGTGGTCATACTTTCCGTGCGCACCCGTCGCGTTGTCAGCCGTTAAGTTATACTTGAGCTCACTATGACCGTTGTGTAATGGTGAGCCGTTTATCAGTCTGCAAGATTTACGTCATGAGAATCAAGGTTTGTATCATGGGCCAAACACACAGAATCGCTAATTACTAGAAAAGGGTCGTAAAATATTTCCCAAAATACAAAACGGGTATACATGTCGCGCGAACAATGCGATTAGGTGTTGATGGGACTGCAACCAAGAGCAAAGACGCCACCTGTGTAATTGAGGTCAGCCGCGGAATCCAAAGAACAGGCACGACGCTTAAGGCTAGAAATCTCACGGAAACTGTTATCGGAGCAGCAGACGGGAGATTCATTGCTAAGATGAAATGATCAGTACGGGGGCGGCACAAAAGAAATGAAAAGAGTCACCAGCTATTGCCTCCATTACCGATAGTGGATATAGGGTTGCAGCTGAACCCAACCAAACCGGTAATGGTTTCGGCTTTAAGGGGAATACCGTTGAGCTTCGCCCAATCCACGACAGTCTGGACAGTGTGGGGGTTGGCCTCCTGGACTGTATTGCAGCATTGCTGGTGGAGGGCGTTGCAGCTGACGGTGGCATCATGATCAGACACGCCAGGAGCAGCAACAGCAGCGGTGACGAAGGTAACGAGAGCAAGGATCTTGGCGTGCATTATAGTAGAGTAGTGATGAGATAGTGATGAGATAGTGATGAGGGAGATGTGAAAAAGAGCGACTTGGAAGTAGGAAGGCAAGTTGGAACTGAGGAAAGTGGGGCGAGGACAGGCTTTTATAGGGGTGTGCGATGGTCAGCCACACGCCAGCTCACGGGGTTTGGGGGCAAACACAAAAACCACTTCCCCCATATTTCAAATACGCCCGATGACGGACAGTCTTCATGTCGATGAAGTGTAGACCCAGACTTTCCGAGCACAGCTGGCCGTTTATACGTTGGGTGAACACAAGAAACCCCAGGTATATGCTGTTTCTTGTGCGAGCCCGCACTAGCTTCGACGTGCACGTTGCCTATTCAAATATTCGATAATAGGAACTAAGCGAAATGTTGCATAGATATACATTCGAGCAGCAGATCCGTGAACAGGAGCTCCGACGGTTGTAGGAAAGACTACGCATGCAAGTCGAATTATTGCAGGGCCTCGGACTGACGAGCAGAAGCTGTTCCGTAGACGAAGAAGCCTCATGCTACTAGCGAACGAGTAACTTAGATGCCTCACTGTAGAGCCTGGAGTGCGACAGTTCTGTGAAAGGGCAGTAAACAAATCCTCGAGGGCGTGATAGTTGGAGAGAGAGAGCGTGGGAAACACGCGTCGCGTCTCCTTTGTATTATCGGTTGCTAATGACTATCTAGTGCACTATGAAGCCACAGGTAGAGGAAGTTGAAGACGACCTCGTCGCTGAGGAAGAGAACAAGCTCATCAACGAGGTACGCTCACTGCGATTTCCTAAGAGCTTTTCCTGACTTATCCTTCCAGGAATACAAAACTTGGTATACTCCGCAATGTCCGGGTACATTCAACGACATACTGACATTGACTTAGGAAGAAAAATGCACCCTACCTCTACGATGTTGTGATAACTCATGCCCTCGACTGGCCAAGCCTAACCTGTCAATGGTTCCCGGACAAAGAACTGTACGTCCCCTTGCTCCCTCCCAAACTCATACCCCTGGCCGACTTCATTTCCTCGCTTTTGCCTAGAAACGAAAACAAGCCATACACAACACACCGTCTTCTTCTTGGCACGCACACGTCTGGCCAAGCACAAGACTATCTCCAAATTGCCCAGGTACAAATCCCCAAGCGCGCCCATCCATCGACAGGTTCTGATAAACTCGACCGGGCTGACTACGACGACGAACGCAAAGAGCTTGGCGGGCACACTATCCCTCCCGCCCCTCGCATCCAAATTGTCCAAAGGATTAATCATGCAGGCGAAGTTAATAGGGCGCGGTATATGTCCCAGAACCCGGATTTGATTGCGACAAAGGCAGTTACGGGCGAGGTGCTCGTTTTTGATAGGACGAAGCATTCGAGTGAGCCCGAGAGGGGTGGAGAATGCAAACCGGATATTAGGTTGATTGGACAACAAAGAGAAGGGTGAGCTTCCGGGTTGTAGATTTTTATTAGGGAGAGTGGCTGATTGTTGGTCGTCCTAGATATGGTCTTGCTTGGAGTCCCACCAAGACAGGGCGCATTTTGGGAGCATCGGAGGATATGACTGTTTGCCTCTGGTGGGTGCCGGGTACATAGCTTCTCCCCCGAACTTTCGTTGATTGGTTCTTGAAGGGATATCAATGCGTACATGAAGGGCAACGCCTCTATCGAACCTGTCAATATCTTCCGAGGACATACTTCGGTCGTCGGTGTGCGTTGAACCTTTTCATCACTGTACTAACTACTGAGTTGTTACCTCAGGATGTCGACTGGCATCCAACGCAAGAAAACCTCTTTGCTAGTGTCGGGGACGACAAAATGCTGATGCTGTAAGTAGTTGTTACCTCGACTTTCTAGTGAATCACCCAAACCTTTCCGCAACAGCTGGGACACTCGAGCCAAAATTGACCCTGAACAATCGATTCAAGCCCACGACCGAGAGATCCTTGCCGTTTCGTTCAGCCCCTCCAACGATCACCTAATAATAACAGGAAGCGCAGACAAGGTCAACCCCAGTCTATAATTCGCCTCCCCCGTTGACCAAGCTGACAACACATCAACTATAGACAATTGCTTTGCACGACATCCGCGTACCCACAAAGAAACTCCACATTTTCGAGTCCCACACAGACGAAGTACTCCACCTAGCATGGTCACCACACAATCCAACCATATTTGCTTCCGCCTCTAGCGATCGTCGTATCAATATCTGGGATCTGTCGCTCATCGGTCAAGAACAAACTCCCGACGACCAGGAGGATGGCCCTCCTGAGTTGCTTTTCATTCATGGAGGTAAATGGCTCATCTACTCCTCAAACAACCGCTCACCATATCCGTCGCATCGTAGGCCACACTGCCCGCCCAACAGACTTCTGCTGGGCACCAGGCGAGGGTGAGAACTGGACCGCAGCTTCCACGTCGGAGGATAATGTGGTCATGGTGTGGCAACCTACAATGCGCGTCTGGGCTGGAGACGAAGTCAAAATTGACGAGAGGGAGCTGGAAGGTGATGCTATGGACGTTGAGATGATTGCTGAAGAAGCTGGTCCCAGTGGACGGCAGGCTGAAGATGACAAGATGGACGATGTTGCTGAGGAAAATGCACAGGAGAAAGAAGGTGAAAAGGACGCTAACGAAGGTAAAGGGAAGAGTGTTGCGAGTGGAGGGAGTGGGACTCAAAGTATGAGTGTAAGCGCTGCCGCGAGTGCCTCTGGTGCTGATGATTAAGTCGAATATCTCCTGCTTAGCTCTCTTGATTTTGTATGTTTCATGCTGTTGGAATAAAATGTTTTCACTGTTCAATTACCACTGTTCGGTTTGATCCAAGAGAATGCGGGTGTATCAATGCAAAGCAAACAGTAACATGTGATGTACAGCGAAGGACAGAATGGTGTTATAGCCGAGTTTTGACCGTATATTATCAACCAGAGCTTATAGGAAAATTATCCTAACTAGCTCAAAGACCACTATAGAGGTAGCGTCGTAAGTGCTGGTCATCCCATGGGGAGAGTGAGATTGAAACGTACCTCCACCAAGGACAACGAAGCAGATGACGCCCAGTGCCCAGAGACTAAGAGGACTCCGCTTCGCGAGTTTCTGCTGTCGCGACAAATGTGTAGGGTTCTTGCCTGCACGAGCGTCTTTGGCGAACTTTTCGTTCTTTTTGCGTAGCTCGAATTCTGTGGGCTAATGGTTCGTACGACACGAGAATCAGTCGAAAGTTGTTTCCCTATGTACATATACACACATACCATGATAAATAAGTGAAGGAGCGGTAATAAATGGAGTTCTGTGTTGATAGTGGTGTATGATACAAGAACAGGCTATGGGTTCAGGTTATATGTATGATAGTTAGGACGTGGCACTTCCACATACATCTCCACGTGCACCCCTAGTGGAGACTGGCGCTGCTGATTGGCTCGTCGACGACCCCCGAAGGTAACACCAACAAACAACCCCGGAAATGCCATCAACTCTGATCACTGGTCTTATCGTCGGCAATGGGGAGAGGACTGAAAGCGGCCCTCAAATCCCAACAATCCAGACTACATGCAAAAGAGAAGGTACAACACGCAGCTTATGTTGCAGAACTCAAGAGCAAGAAACCTCCCATGGGCCGTGTATCACCTAGCGCAAAATCCAAAGACAAAGGCAAAGTAAAAGCACACGACAAAGCTCTACCCAATCAAAGACCAACTATACCCTTTCAACCAACGGACAAAATACTCCTCGTTGGCGAGGGAAACTTTTCATTCGCGGGTGCACTGGTCTTACATCCCCCTCCCAGATCCGGACTCGAGGATCTGCCTCCGGGAAACGTTACCGCCACAGCGTATGATTCCGAAGAAGAGTGTTATGTAAAATATCCAGATGCAGAGGAGATTGTTCAGAATTTGAGGGAACGAGGCGTAGAGGTTCTGTTCAATATCGATGCAACCAGGTTAGAGAAGACTCCTGGATTCAGAGGCCGAAAATGGGACCGTGTAGTGTGGAATTTTCCTCATGCTGGTAGGTCTTGATAGTTATCTCTTTTTCTGGGTTGTTGGCAGACCTCTTTGCTTGTAGGGAAGGGCATAACGGATCAAGACCGGAGCATACTCTCTAATCAAGTACTAATACTTGACTTTCTGTGGTCGGCCGCAAAAATGTTGAGAAGCGGACCTATACCTTCTATCCACCAACCAAGGAAGAAGCGTACAGAAGACGACGACGAAGAAGAAGATACAGAAACCATCGACCCTGATGGCCTACCTCCGCCAACCCCAAAGCCAGTCATGGCAAGAGGTACAGTCCTGATCACTCTGCGAAACGTTCCACCATACACCCTCTGGTAAATATTTTATTTCTGCCGTTTCCTCCTTGATTTAGCATCTCCATGAAACACAGGGATGTACCACGACTTGCGAAAAAGCCACCACAATCGAACTCAGGGAGCAAGCCTCCGAACCCACATTACACTCAACTCCGCTCCTTTGTGTTCCATCGTGACATATGGACGGGCTACGAACACCGTATGACGAAAGGGGAGCGGGCACATGGTATGGGAAAGACAGGTGAAGGTGGCGAGGATCGGACTTGGGAGTTTTGTCTTCGTGATTGATTCTTGGATGCGTTGCATGTAACTTTATCATCTTTACCGAAACAGCGACTACTGGATTCTGTCCCAGGTTTACGTCGTCATGTCCTGTTGATAGCAATCTCGGAGGGTCCCAGTGACTTGGAGTTTCTCAATGGCGCGGGACCAATAGAATGGTCCAAGAATGAATGATGCACCGCAAGACAAGGCTCGCGGCGACCATTCCCCATCTTATGAACGCAGATCAATAACAACCTTCTACATGATCGACCCTGAACTCCGTATAAAACAAAGCGATCATACCACAACATCCAAAATCGAAACTCTCTCAACTAGTAAGCACCGCGATGAAGTACACGCCTGCTCTCCTCTCGATCTTCGCATTCGCCACCGCCGCTACCGCTCAGAGGTCTTACATCAAGAGCCCTGCTGGCAACACGACGGTGCATAAAGGTCAGCAAGTCACCCTCCAGCTTGTTCGCCCTGTAAGTATTCTTTCCCAGCACATATGGTTCTCAACACGCTTGATTAATCTCTACTGCAGAACAGCATCCAGGGTTCGCGCGAAGTTGGCATCACACTTTCCTTCCAGTCCTGCCCAGACGCCCCTTGTCCGCCAGAGACTCAACAACTTGGTGACGTCCTGTTTATCGGACAATACAACCCTCAGTTGCACGAGATCCCAGCAAACCCATATGAGAACTTCACTTTGACAATTCCGAACGATGACTTTTTGCAGTATGGGAAGGCGGAGTTAATTTCCACTAGATTCCACTTGATTGGGGTGAGCTTATTCTTTTCGACATGGATGCCATTCCCTAACGTGCTGTTTTGTATAGGCTGGCCCAAGTCCAGTCTTGGAGACCAATGTGGTCCAGATTGATGTCGCTCCTCAGGAATACTAGTTAGAGGATGCCATATATCAGCCTTTGGCTGTGGACACTGCTAGAGCCTGGCTTGGACCTTTTGACATGGACTGCTAAATGCTGGGAGTTTATGGGTTGCTACTTCCTTCATCATCTTCAATCGCGTTGAATAATATCGTTATATCATACCAGGTAATAGGTGGGAACGGAGGATCGCGTCGTTTCAGTAGATGTTATAGCTTGTCTGGGACTCAGGAGAGACTAGACTTAGCCTTTGAGCAATGAGTTGAGAGTGCCCTAGTCTGATTTCCCACTCACAAACCTAAGTCTCGATACACACCACGGATATCGGAGAACGTTAAATGATAGCTCGCGAGTGACTCCAACCGTCCGAGAAGACCGGACCAAACCCTCTCTCTCTAGTCAAGAGACCGGAAACCGTCGTCGAAATTCTTCCCTTCAAGCTGTGTTTGTCCTTTGTGTGATATCCGCAAAAATAGGGTTGGGTCGTAAAAGTCAAGGCCATCGACTGTAGAAATCAGCATCTCAGCATCTTGGTCTGAGTGGTCACTCTGCCGAGGACCTGGTGTGTTCTCCACGCACGCCAAACTCAAACTGACAATCATCTACGGGCCAGGTACGCATGCCACGACCTTGAGCTTACACTGAACGATAACAATACAAAAATAGAGCATCGGCGAAGGATCCCCTTAGTATCCATTTTTGTCTGGCAAATCTACCCTGCAGGTGCAACGCATCTATGTTGGCCTGAAGGTACAAAAGGCTGTGTGTAAAGACATGAAATTAAGCAGCCTTATTCCAGTTCCAGATGAAGCTCGCAACCGTATTGTTGACCAGCCTTGCATATATCTCTACAGTCGCAGCCCAAGCGGCCCATATCGGCTATCCGACCAAAGGAACGATTGTGCACAAAGGCGAAAACATTACCGTTCAACTTATCCGACCCGTCAGTCCAATTCCTTCCCCATCCTTCCATCATGATACCATTAATTTCGTTCCGTTGGTCTACAGAATAGCATCATGGGCTCCTGGGAAGTCGGACTCGTCTGGTCTTTCCAATACTGCGAAAAGCATAATCCATGTCCAAATGCAACACAAGAACTCGGCGAAATCATGTCTGTTGGACAATTCGATCCCCAATTCCATGAGAAGCCAGGAAATCCATACGAGAATTTCACGGTGACGATCCCAGACTTTGACTTTTGGAAGCCTGGCAAAGGAGAAATTATTGCTACCAGGTTCCATTTGATCGGGGTACGTCGTCCTTTCAGCCTTGATAACCTGCTTCTAGGTGCTCATTCGTTGTGAACTTGTGTTTTGTGAACTAGGGTGGGCCGGCCCCCATTCTGGAGACAAATGTGGTCGATGTCAAGCTGAGGAATTAACTCTTTTTGAGGATTGGCTGTTTGCGGTGCTAAACCCGATTTATAAACCAGAGAGCAAGAGACGGACTCGGACTACATATGCCTTGTACGTTAGTACTGGTTTGGCCGCTGTACCGGATCAGATAAATACCAAGAAGTTTGATCAGAAATCAGCAGGAAGACCATCAGATCATTGTCGAAACGCACTCCACGAACTTCAGAGACAGGCCCGAATCGAGGGCACGCACAAACCCTTTGACGCGTCGCAACCTAACAACATGTGTTACGTTTCTCAAACAAGTTGTGAATCCAGTATTCCAACACAAAGAATGCGGATTAGTACCAGGAATTCGCGCCTTGACCTCGTGTACCAATGTGACCATGGTAGGCATCTCTGTACCTGAGCGTCATCTACAGGGAACCTACCTCAGGAAGCTACCAGTGTTGGTCTACAAATAGAACCGCGGGCAACAATCGCCATGCACTCCATATATGCATTGTCAGGTTTGGGAGAGCCTGGTTTTTCGCCTGCATAAAAAGAGACATTTTGTTTACTATGAACTCAGTGTCTCGGTCTACTGACATTTCATCTCGAGTTTAAAATGAAGCTCACCTCGTTCTTGTTACCTCTTTTCGCCCTCGTCTCTTCCGCGGCTGCTCAGAATTCTCACATCGGATATCCACCGAATGGCGCAACAGTCCGTAAAGGCGAGAATGTAACCGTACAAATCGTCGTGCCCGTATGTTCCCCTCCTTCGTTCCTCTTCAAATCTTGCAATTTCTCCTTATCGCGTGAATTTCATGCCCTAACGATCGTTACGCAGGATAGCATAATGGGGTCAATTGAAGTCGGATTGGTCCTTTCTTTCCAATATTGCGGCACACCAAACCCCTGTCCACCCGCAACCCAGCAGCTCGGTACGGTATTGTTTGTAGGGCAGCTCCACGCACGTTTCCATGAGATACCGGGGGAGCCATACGAGAATTTCACGGTAACGATCCCGGATTATGATTTCTTGGAGCCTGGTCCAGGGGAGATCATTGCTACAAGGTTCCATTTAATTGGGGTAAGTGGGTGTTTGAAAGGGGGTACTGTGGCTGATAGATATTTATGACACGCCACAGGCGGGCCCAGCCCCTGTTTTGGAGACGAACGTTATTAATGTTACATATGCCGATTAGAGGCAGTCAACGAGCTTCGGTTGCTTCATAGTGGAGGATTCCTGCATCAATAGTGACATTGTGGACGCTCATGATAGGACGACATGATATTGTATATATCGTTTGGGCTGAGGCACATCTCGGACGGTCGACAATGATATAAGCTTTCGGATCGGTTGATACCCCAGTTCATAAGGCTGATGCATTGTTTTAGACTCTAAAGATTCTCTAAAACTTGAAAACCTAGGCAAGCGACGAAGTCATGAATAACATCAACGCCTGATCGGGACGATCGTACCTGATCCTCAGTATAGCCCAGCTCCTTGAGTATACCACCGAGCTCTCCTTGATCCCGACCTTGTTTATTCCCGGCGACAGCGGCGACTTGTCCCGGCGGTCCACACACGAATATCTTCACCTTCTCTCTGAGTTCAGGTGGACCAACGTGTTTCTTGATGACATCTGCGTTGATAAAGCCAGAAGGACCTAAAAATAGTTTTTCGACTCGTGTGAGCAATTTTGGGATACTACGTCACCAATGATAGACTGACCTTTCCAACTATCACTTGGTTTATCGACAAGATACACTAAATCGAATTTGTCGCCATATTTGTTCTTCAGAGCATCGAACTGTTCACGAAGAAGGATGTCCCTTTCTGTGACGTTGGAGAAAAGGAGGGTGAATTTGGTTTTGTTTGTGGGCGAGTCGAGGGCGTGGGTTAGGAGCTGATAGAGGGGAGTACTGCCACGTAAAAAGGTAAAGGTCGGTGGTGAGAACGAAGAGGAGTGCGCGAGACGTGGGAGAAAGAAGTACGAGCTCACATTCCACTACCGCCGCCGATGAGTGCCACATTATCAAACTCGTTCTCTAGCAAGGACGATTTTACTTGTGTTCAAGTTGCGATCAACGGAAGCACATGGAACACACCTTTGTAAGGGAATTTGGGTATGGGCCCTTTCATGGACAGGGTTTCGCCCTCCTAGACGTGCATGGTGGTGTAAAGAGGATGCGTAGAGGGTAGTAGGATGGGCGCACCTTTAGAGAATGGATGTACTTGGACGCGTTGCCATTCTCATATCTTTTGATGAGAAGAATAAGCTCGCCGGGATGGTCGGGCGGCGAAACAGGGGTATAAGGGCGAATAATAGGTTTGCCCTTGTCGTTCAACAGGGCTTGGGGGTCAGAAGACTTAATAACCAAGCACGAAGCGACGGGAATGAGGGAAGCCTCGTCCTTCGGCAGCTCGAAAACGAACCTGAGCACGTGTGTAAGCGGAGGAAAGAGAGTGGAAGACGAGGGCGTACTTGGAAGTGTTGTGGTTGTAGGGAATGACTTTCTTGAGCCTGAAGTCTTTCCAGTTATCTGGGTCAAGGGGGCTCTTCTCCTGCTTGGGCTTTAGGGGTGCGGCTTTTTCGAGGTAATAGTACGCGGCTGCCCCGGCTACGCCTGCACCAATGAGATAGAGAGGGAGGTTGGAGGAGTTTTGGCGGGGTGCGGTAGACACAAAGCGACGGCCCTGGAGGAAGTCAGAAGGGAGTTGGACGAGGAGGAAGCGAAGAAACGCACAAGAACGCGTGGCGAGGGCGTGAGGGCAGCGCGGAGGGACATGGTGGTTGGGAGGCACGGAAACGGGGATTGCGTCATAGCACAGATAGCCCGATAACTCGAATTTGATATCAAATATACACATGGAAACAACAAAAGCCACTCCTCTCCCTCACCCCCTCTCCACCACTCTTCCTCCCCCACACATGTCCTTTGTCAAGCTCAGCATCTTTGGCACATCCTTCGAGGTACGCTCCACCCTCTCCTTCCCTTCGCCCCTCATCCTCTCCGTCCTAGGTCACCACTCGCTATGTCGATCTCCAGCCTGTGGGCATGGGTGAGTGCTTCGTCTCTCCTCTCGCCACTGCAATCCATTGAACCCCATCCAGGTGCCTTCGGGCTTGTGTGGTATGCTCGCCCCGTGCCCTCCGAATCGCCTCCTTACCCTCTTTTGTATAGTTCAGCCAAGGACCAACTCACGGGCGCGTCTGTTGCGATCAAGAAGATCATGAAACCCTTCAGCACGCCCGTACTCAGCAAACGCACGTACAGAGAGCTCAAGCTCCTGAAGCATATACAGCACGAGAACGTCCGTCCCCTATCCTATCCCTCAAGCTATTCGTCGTTTACGTTCCCCTAGATAATCAGCCTTAGCGACGTCTTTATCTCACCGCTCGAGGACCTGTCAGTCCACCCCCACCCTTTCCAGCCCCGCCACTCACATTTTTCCATCATGCAGGTATTTTGTTACGGAGCTTTTAGGAACGGACCTCCACCGCCTCCTTACCTCACGACCGCTCGAGAAGCAGTTCATCCAATACTTCCTTTACCAGATCCTCGTACGCCCTCCAACGTGGCTTTCCTTTGAACAGATGTTAACTTAGAGCGTGGCAACAGCGCGGACTCAAATATGTTCATTCGGCTGGCGTTGTCCACCGTGACCTTGTTCGTCTGGTCATTTGCTCTTTTTGGGTGGAGCACTCACGCTTCCATTCACACAGAAACCGAGCAACATCCTTGTGAACGAGAATTGCGATCTTAAAGTGAGTACTTCGGATTTCCCGGAGATGATGATTTTTTTTGACATATTGGGTAGATCTGCGATTTTGGCCTTGCACGGATCCAGGACCCCCAGATGACGGGCTATGTGTCTACACGATACTATCGTGCACCAGAAATCATGTTGACCTGGCAAAAGTATGACGTTGCGGTTGATATCTGGAGCACAGGCTGCATCTTTGCCGAGATGCTTGAGGGAAAACCCTTGTTCCCTGGGAAAGACCGTGCGTATCCGTACAATCAGTCAAATTCTCTTCTCATTTCGCGCGCAGATGTCAACCAGTTCTCGATCATCACAGAGTTGCTGGGAACTCCCCCCGATGATGTCATTGAAACCATCTGTAGCGAGAATGTATGTTCTTGCCATACCTGGTCATCTGATTACACCCTCATCACTGTCCTGTCGTCATCGTCGTCATACAGACTTTGCGCTTCGTTCAAAGCCTGCCAAAGCGAGAGCGCCAACCATTCAATCAGAAGCTGCGTACCTCGGATCCTGATGGTACATTCAATCTGTCGTTCCCGATCGTCTACTAATCTCTCGTCAGCCCTTGATCTTCTTGAACGGATGCTCGTTTTTGATCCCCGTAAACGGATAGACGCTGCTGAATCTCTTGCCCATCAATATGTTGCACCCTACCATGACCCCACGGATGAGCCGGTGGCCGCAGAAAAATTCGACTGGAGTTTCAATGACGCTGACCTACCTGTTGATACATGGAAAGTTATGATGTACAGTGAAATTCTTGGCAAGTCGTTTTCCACGTGTATTAACACATTATTCTAAATGCTGTCCACAACATAGATTTCCATCAAGTTGGCGATCCAACAGACCCCAACTATCAAACCTACCAAAACTATCCAGAGCAAGCACCAGCAGGAGTGGCCGCCCAGTAGATTTTTCCCAGCGAGTTCTTCTTTATTACCCTACCTGTATATCTTCTCAAGTCTCGGAACTGGAGTGCTTCCATCAGTTTGAGCACTGATCTCCCCTCATCCAAGGTCCTATGTCTTTACACGCTTAGCATTCTGCCTTGGTTGTGCCTGTTCATAGTCTATTCCCTAGGTGTCGATATTTGGTTCCTTTCGCGTATATTTAGTGTTGGTTTTTTTTGACGCTGATCAGATTTGTTGTGTGTACATGTGAACAGCCTTGATAGAATCACCGAAATTGGCTCATAACGCACAAGGTCATCTGATGGAAGTAGATTGATCCTCTGATTAGACGCCCAGATCAGTCGTCTTTTGATCATGTTGCCACTGCTACTAGCCGTCCACAGCACGGCACGACGTGATAGGCCTGGGTCTCCTGCGAGTGGCAAAGCTCGTTCCTATAACGCTTGTTTCGACGTTCTAGACTCGAGGGCCGCGTGTCTCTGAACTTACTTTATATCCTGCCGATCGCGAGGCCTTGTTTCTAATCGCTTGCTTCAAGACTCACACAAACCGACGTACCAGAGGCGGATAGTAGGAACCCCTGGACTTCTCAGCTTCTCCAACACACTCGCTGATGGCCCGGAGAAGACCCAGCGCATTCGAAGTCTCATTCCCGGACGAAGTGAAACGAGAAGAAACATTGAGGAAAAAACGGGAGGAAGATGAAAAGGAGCGCAAACGGCTGGAAGGCATTCTCGCTGCACAGCAAATAAATCAAAAGAAACTAAAGCAGAAAGAGCGAGAAAGGCTCAGGCAACAAGAGAAGGAGAAGCAAAGGAGAGGTGGAAGTCTGTCTCAAGCAAAGAAAAGAGCCTTTGACGCGGATGAGGACGAGGACGAGGAGGTGGAGGCGTTGCCTACTCGTGTGAGTAGCTGATTCTAATATATCATCGCAGTATAGTACATGATTTGACGGTTGTTTCTGGTGTAGCCTGCGAAGAAACCGCAATTGGATCTACGTATGTTCATAAACTTTCTCTCAAGTCTCCAGTTCCAAGGAAATCACTCGTAAATTTTGATTCATAGCAACGGAATATTATACTTCACAGCCCAACGAAGTTGGTGAAACCGCAGACACCTACCTCGAAGGGGAGGACGAGCTTTTCTCTGAATCAGAGGGCGAATCGGGTACAGACATAATTGCCTCGAGTCGATCTCGTTCCCAGTCAAACCGACGAAGACGGAAACCGAAAGAGAAACCCATCCGACTGATCACAGAGTTTACGATTTTCGACTCTCGACATCGTAATGAATATGTCGTTCTGACAAAGATCGAAGAAGAAGATGGCGTGGATCGGAGATTTGAAGTGGCGGGATGGGTTGTCCCGTTTTATGTTGACGACGATGATTTGGCTGGTGGGGATGACGATGAAGGAGGTGGGAGTGGCGATGGGGTTGAACCAAGTTACATGCGTATCGGTCCTGTGCTGAGGTATACCGTCGATTGGACGAAGGATAAGGAGTCAGCCCCTCTTCCACTTCTGGTTTTATAGTATCGACTGACTATATGGTCCCAGCCCAATCTATATTGAAACACAGCACGCGTGGTATATCCTCAGGATGCCAACAGAGAAATATAAACGGTGGTATCAGTTATTTTATACGCCTCGACGCATTGCACAGCTACTCGTCTCTAGCGCAATCAAGAGAACACACATGGGATTTGAATCGTGCGTACGCGGAATACTCTGTACATCGATGGATATTTTTGGAGATAAATTCGACGAGGACGATTTATGGAGCGCCGTACGATCTTCTGATATACTCCTGGGAAGGCTAATTAACGGAAGTCGCTTTAGGCTGAAATCCTCCGTGACGCCATAGACGAAGTTGAAAAAGAGCACTCGGACATTCGTATCCGTCGTGTGCCCGCAATATCTCATATCCTCCAAAACGCACCTCCACGCACACTTTCCAATTCTCGTTCATCTGCACCCGGTCGCCCTCCATCCCTACGCAATCACCTCCACGGACCCTCTTGGCTCAAAATTCATTTCGGCTTGATCGCAGGCCTCAACAACCCCGATAACGCTGTACTCAAAACTGAAAACCAAAATCCTACACATGTCACACCACTCATTGCATCTCTCGCGAAAGGATTTGTTCATGAAGAGTTGATTGTAATCGGGGCTCCGCCGAAGAAAGTTGATGAGGTTCATGGGGAACAACGGAGACGCCAGGCCCTGGGCGTATTATGGAAGTTGATCGAAAGAGTGAGATGGGGCCTGTTAGAGGTCGATTGGAAGAAAGAAGATAGGGTCAACGCAAGGAGTAATTATCTGAGGAGGGTGTGGGTTGATAGAGAGGCTTACAAGGTGATTTTCCTTTCCTGAATCAGCCGAGAATCATGTATTGAGGATAGATTGAAAGCCTGGGGATTTTGTTCTCGTTCCTCATGGAAAGTATGGAGGGAGGGATCCACCCGAGTGGCCAAAGGATATCAGACACGTACCCTTGACTGCAACCATTGCGAGCTATTTCTGGTGTGACTTCCTCATCTTTCTTTCGTCTTGTGCACTAATATCTGAGCGCATTTTGTGTAGGTTCGCAAGGATTATGTACATCAAAAACGAGGAGCAGATAGCACATGTCCAATGGCTCGAGCATGCCTCACAGACTATGCTGCAGGAATTCGGAGATCCCCAAGAACTGTTCTTTTGCTCGCTATGTAATCCTGTTCCACTAGGATCATTGGTTGCGAAAGTGAAGGTTCATATGAAACCTTCTGGTTCCGTAAAACCAGACGAGTATTTTGTGAGGTAAGGATGCATGGTGTCGCAAAATAACAGGCGAAATTTATGTCCCTGCTCACAGATTCATCCATGACAAGGTCCTTGCAACTTACGTAGCTGTGACTGACGACTACCATGCCCACCTTAGAGAATATGCTCCCGCAATAGGCCGCAGTGCTAACGGCGCTCTGATCTTGGACCACTGTCCATCATGTCTTGCCATGGAGGAAGACAACCACAAAACTCAATGGCAATACGAGACACGCCCTTCACAGAAGAGCGAGGGCAAGAAGAAGGAAGACACTGGTATTGCGTTTAACGGGAAAACGCACCATGCCTTCGACTTTGTGCTATACCGTACAGAGAAAGGCCCCTCGAAGATCGGTCAAATCATTGAAATAATACCTCCTCGGAGTGCGAATAGGATTTCACTAAGCTTAAAGGTGAAGAGGGTTGGAAGAATATGGGATCTAGTGGACAAAATCGTGGATTCAAGAGAAGAGCTGAAAGACGAGGTATGTTCACCCCCTTTTCGTTCTTTGTGGATCTTACTCTCCATTAGAGGCACGTTTATTTAACTGACGAGGAAGAAGTCATTCCCTACTCCGACATTATAACGAAGTGTGTCGTACTTTCAGGTGAATCCTTCGGCCAACGCATATTACTCCGCAACTGGCTCGATACATCACCATGCCACTTCTACCTCCGTTACAGGTTTCCAAAACTTCAGCCGGAATCATGGCACCAGAAGACGCGAGTATCATTCCGGGATCTTAGCGTTTGTGCATCTTGCACCGAGGAAGCCCTAGCGCATTATTATGATATGCAAAATTTCAAAAGTAAGATGCAAGAGCGTCCGATGAAATTGTTGGATCTGTTTGGGGGTGTAGGCGCCTTTAGCCTTGGGTTGACGGAAGGAAGCAGCTGCTTGAAAATCTCGCATGCACTGGAGATCAGTCCGAGTGCCGCAAAGACGTTAAGGTGCGTCTATATATATTCTTTTTACCCTTTATCAAGATAAAGGTTTGACGTAGGAGGAATTGTACTGGCGCGGAAGTGATCAATCAATGTGTCAATACTGTATTACGATATGTGATTAAGAAAGACAAAGGACATCAGGTCGAGCGTCCACTCCAGCTTTGGGATGGTAAAACACCTATACCAGATGTTCCGCGACCAGGCACTATTGATGTTATTACAGCAGGATTTCCGTGGTACGTCTTCAACCATTTACCTTCAGACTGCTGGTGCCTGATCGCTTTGTATCCAGTCAATCTCACTCGGGGCTTAATATGTTCAAAACCGCTCACGACGTGAAATCTAACCTCATGCTCACTGCGCTCTCTTGGGTGGATTATTACCACCCGAAATACGTATACATGGAAAACGTCTCGGGATTCCTAAACTTTAACCTTGGCACAAAGCAAGCAGGATTACATAGGGTAGAAGGAGGTGTTACGATGGGTGGTTTGAAGCTACTGGTACGGGCGTTGTTGGACATGGGGTACGTCTACTTCATTCATCACCTCTCTAAATGAGTGCAGACTGACGCGTGGTTCATTCTCGCGTAGGTACCAGGTTCGATACAGTCTCCTCCAAGCAGGGCACTATGGTGTACCTCAAAGACGAGTGAGGTTCTTCCTGATAGCAGCACGGTCTACACCAGTCATACTACCACTACCCGAACTTCCGCAGCCAACATACGATTTTCCACAATCGCACAGGTTGTTTATTACTATGCCGAATGGTGATATCGTAAAGCCGATACGACCTGGTCCTGGGACGGCACCACATCCGTTTGTGTCAATTGAAGATGCTATAGGTGATTTACCGAGGTTTGATTGGTACGTTCTTATTCTCTTCCTTTGATCTCATTTCTTAATGTGTTGGGTATAGGAAACGTCCTGGGACGAGAAGTGGTGCTCGGGATGATGTACCTGCACTCGTGTGTGACCAGAAGGAAGCACATTGTGGATACGAGGGACTGGTGGAATATCATTGTGAGCCTCGTACTCGGTATCAGAAAGCTGCGAGAGAGAAGGAGAGTACGGATTTACAACACTTTACAAAGACTGTGAAGGCGCGAAAGGTTGATCGGTATGTATCTTGAGGCTCTGACCGGGAAGAAGTTCAACTGAGTGAGGTTCTGGCAGTGTACTTGCGATTCCGATGAATCCCGGGGCTGATTATCGGAGTAAATTTTTCTTTGGGTTAATACTTTGTTGGTGTATTGATCGTACTGTGAACGTTTAGGTTTAAGGGCGGACATGCACGAATGGCAATTTGCAAATCCGATTTCATCTACAGCGAGAAAGAATTTTAGACCAGGTAGGTTTCTTCCACCCGAGCCCTGTTCCATAATTTCGCTAAGCCCCGTCCAAACAGGATGGTATGGGCGGTTAGATAAGGATGGGTGTTTCCCAACGATCGTCACCAACGTCGATCCAATGGCGAAACAAAGTAAAGTCCTACATCCCTACGTATGTCTTGAGCCCCAGCACAACATGTCGTACTGATTCGCGAACGAAAGTGTAAACGAATGGTGACTGTACGCGAGCTCGCGAGAGCACAAGGGTTCCCGGATTGGTTTGTGTTCGAGTCATTCAAGGGCAACGTTGTCACTGTAAGTTTATCCCTGTTGTGAAGGTTCGTAGGGAGGTTGATCGTTGGCTAGATGCACAGGCAAATTGGTAATGCTGTTCCGTTGCCACTTGGGCGTGCGCTTGGAAGAGAATTGAGGGAAGTTATGTTTAGGGAATGGAAGGAGGGGCGGTTGGATGTCCAGAGTGAGGATGAGGATGAAGAGATGGGAGAGGTGGATGGGGATGGTGATCAGGAGATGGGAGATGTAGATAGAGATTCGGATGTGGATAGTAATGAGGGGCTGTATGTGTAATTATAGAGGTATCTTGGTCTGGATGAAAGTTCAGTTGCAGATTGGCTGTCGAATTCTGTGGACGTACTTGCACTTGTTTAGGATTCCAAGGATCTAACTGGTGTTGTAGTCTGTGTGGACGGATAAATGGAGGTTGGCCGCGTAGAAGGCGATGGAGACAAGTTACTTTGGACATGCTCTTCTTCTTGTACTTCATAGCCAACCCAGACAACCTCCGAGCAGCTTCTACAGGCAACGAGATGGAGACCCTTTTCCAGGTCTGATTCGAATATCCGATAGGCATCACCACATCTACAAGGGTATTCCCAGATATCATCGACATCTTGAAGGCCGATTTGGACAAAGTCCTCGAGAGAAACGACTTGTGCGGGACGGGGCCCGGGGGACATTGTTCCCTGCTTGGGTTTGTTCAAGGAGGCATCGTACTGAGCCCGAGAGAGTGGGGAAGAGAGGGTAGTATAAGCATCCTTGAGGAGAGTGATGCTGATGGAATCTGGATGGGAGGTTTGCTGGGAAAGGATGTTCTTGTCCGGGTGGTGTTTGCGGAGGAGGGAGTGATAAGCGAGTTTGATTTCTGGGTGGGACGCGGAGGGCGTGATCTGGAGAATCTGGTAGTAGTTGTGCATAGGGCTGTTGGGAGGCTCTATGTTTGCGGCTGCCTTTGATCCCAATCCGGATATGTTTCTTTTTCCGGACAAGGGAACATCTCGATTTGGCACTCGCCTTGTTCTCTCTTTGTACGATGCCGACCTCGTCAGGCGCATAATGGGAAGCCCAGCTCGAGCTCTCCTTTATTCGAGGACAAGCCTCTCGCCCACAACAACAACCCATCTCTCGCCTGCCTCGTTCGCACCCTCGCAACGACGCTCTGATCTTTGTGTAAAGGATCGTTTATATCGGTGGGTCTGAGGACAGACGCTCAATAGCCAGTGGTTCTCACCGAATATCCAGACCCTTGACGACCTCATTGTTGCATATTTTGGGACTACCTCCTATAAAAACATCTCGACAATGTCCGGTTTCGGTGTCCCCTCGTCCCCTACCTTTGGGTTCTTCCCCACAAGCCCCACGTCGCCCAACGCATTTGCGGGCTTCGCTATCCCCCAATCCCCGCGTGATGCGCACGCGATGTACGCCGCCTTTACTGCTGCTGCAGCTGGCCGCCCTCCTACCTCTGCACAGCCCGCGCAGGCTTCCAAGAGGACGTTTAGGAACCTGTTGTCGTGGAAGTGATTGAACCGTCGCCGCCGAGTATATACCCCTTATGTATCCGTAGACCACCACTTTGTATCCATACCTGGCTGTAATTGAATCTGGGTTGTTGTTTGACTGGTGTGGGGTTAGGGTCACGGTCCGGGTTCTCATGTTTTGAGGTCGACGTCCCTCAATCGTCACCACAATGGTCAACTCGCGCTCAGCACCGTCAGCAGCAGCCGCCGCCATCTCAGCTTCCCAGCTCAGCCTCAACACCGCCTACTCCCTCGCCCTCCTCTCAGAGTACACCCACACTCTCGACTCTCTCCCCCTCGACCTCTCTCGCAACATAGGCGACCTCCGCGAACTCGATGCCGTCCTCTCGTCCTCCATGATCAACATCACCGCCAAAATCCACGATCTCACCTGCATGATCGAAGAGCGTAGAGGCACCAAAGAAGAGCGTTTGTGGCTCTTGCACGAGATCGCTGAAGAGGCCGCACGGCTCAAGTATGGGGGGGACGATAAGATTCGTGTCGCGTGCACCGCTGCGGACGCTCTCAAAGCTCATTCTACGCATTTGCATACGCTCGCGGAGAGAATGCCAGACTTTGATGTTGCGTTGTTGAACCGCAGGACGGTGTATCCTCATGTGTCGGACAAGTCCTTCATGCCCCTTAATATGGACACGGGACGACGACGAAGGGGCGGGGCGGGTTCTTCTGGCCTCTTGGTCAATGCCAACAATGCCGAACCCAGTCCCGCAAAGCGGAAAAGAGCCGTACCACGGGATGAGGAAATCGATATTGGTGGGATCCGTTCCCCGCACAAGAGAGAACGTCTCCTCGACACCGCAAATCCTCGTTCACGCCAAAACAGAGTCAAAAAGTTTGTCTGTCCTCTTCAACCGTCTTGTAATCCCCACTAACGAATTCTTTTATCGTACAGAAACGAACGCGTCCCCTCCCCCTCAGAATCACTCGTCTCCGTCACCTCCCACCTCCCCTCCCAGAACGCACACCACCCCAACGGAACCTCATCCGCCCGTGGCGCTTCCTCCGCACACCAAAACCATCCCAGCGGGCTTGGCCCATCCACCGCCAGCCGCACCACCAACGGGTCTGTGATCTCAGGTGCCAAACGACGGGGTGGTGCTGGCAACAATTCGTCGACCAACAACAACAATAACCGAGTGTCAACTACACCAATGCCCAACGACTACCCATCCCATAACCCTACTTCGTCCATCTCGTCACACCGGGCCGCCGGTAATGGTTTACCGCCTTCAGCAAATCGCCATCCCTCTTCGTCATCCAACTTGGGCCCATTTGCGAACGGTGCTGGTGTGTTACCGAATGGTAATGCACATTACTATGATAACGGACACACGCATTCGTTGTCGGGTACACCGGATCTGAACGCCGCTGCGACTCAACTACTGGCAGGGCCTGGTGTGCCCTTTGCTCGGAGTACTTCTGTCCACTCGGCGGTCACCCCTGCCAATGGAGCAAATGGGGGACGTAACGGGAGTGCGAATACAGGCAACTCCTCAGTTGGTGCAGATGGGGGTACGAATGACGCGGGAGACGAAGGGGATAATGATGATGGTAGGACTTATTGCTATTGTGATGGCGTCAGTTATGGTGAGATGATTGCTTGTGATGATGAAAACTGTGAACGAGAATGGGTGAGTATCTTCTAACATCCTATCTGATTCCTTTCGCTGATTATGATTGTGTGTAGTTCCACCTGTCGTGTATTGGGTTGACTGTGTGTCCTGAAGGATCCTGGTTCTGTGATACATGCAAGAATAAACGGAATAATAAGAGGACTGGCAGAGGTGGTAAACGGCGAGCAGCAGGTAATCGGGCTGCTGGAAAGGCATAGCAGTGGTATAAATCTTCTGCACCAGGTGCTTGGATTCGTATTCTCCTATTCATCGGATCATTCCCTTCTCTTCCTCCTCCCCTCGCCATACCCATTCTCCATTTCCGCTTCACGACTATAATTTCTAATTATGTGCTTGTCTATGCTTGTGTGTCGGTTCTACTCGTATATCTTTCGTTCACGCAGTACCTTATCATCGGGTCAGTGTATGCTATTTATGATAATTTGGGTTATGCATCATGTGTGTTCTCGGGGCTGTTTAGTTGTGGTGTAGCACGAATGGATTAGTGAATAAGACAAGGTGCAAAGTAGGGGATAAAAAGAGCAGTGCCCAGATCAACGCCGTTTCGAAGATCGGGTGTCATCCAAACCAGGCGAGCTCCGTCGTTTGCTATGCAGGATACAAATCAACACCGTTACTCGACCAGTAAAGAAAAAAACATACCGACTGGAGCTCCGATCTTCCAACTCAGCACTCGGCGTCCTTCGACTTCTATCGTCCTTCCCACGGTCCCTGTCCCTGTCCCGATCCCTTTCTCTATCCCTATGGCTATCTCTATCTCTGTCTCTGTCCCTGTGATTGTCCCGATCGCGATCCCTATCACGGTCTCTGTCGCGTTCGCGTAGATCTCTTTCACCTCCAACGCTACTGCCTCCCCCACCACCACCACCGCCACCATAATCGAGACCATCGACAGCCGGGGCGTTCCCATCCCGGTCTTTGTATTTGTTTTGATTTCGTGGGCCGGTGGGTACGTTTGGGGGGAGTGGGGATGCAGGTCGGACAGGTGCTACTACGCCTGAGAATAGTTTTTTTTGTCCGATTATTGGGGGTAGATGTATGAGAGTGGAGGATACATACCGCGTCCGCGTCCGCCGCCGAATCCTCTTCCCCGTGCCATGCCGACGATTGGTGCACCACGCGTTACACCTGTACCGGCTGCAACACCAGCGCTCGCGGAAGCACCAGGAGCACCGCGGTACGCTTGAAGAGGAGTTCCTGCCCCTCTACCAGCACCAACACTGGGCGTGGCACCTGCGGGACCAGAAGGTAGAGTCGTAACAGTACCACTTGCAGGAATAGGTGTTCCGCCTGTTGATGAAGCTCCGCCACTCCCCGCTCCTCCGCCACTTGGTCCGCTTTGACCCGCAGCGCCAGGAGTCGTACCGTCCATATTCTGGAACATTTGCATCTGATTCTGGTCTTGCATCTGAGCGATTGTACAAGACACGAAAAGAATAAATGAGGTATCATTTCAGTGACGGATCCCATGGACAGCAAGAAACAGTAAGAATTATTAAGTCCAACGCACCTGCACACCAAAATCACCTCCTCCCATCCCCATATTCATCATTCCACCCGGTCCACCTGGGTATGGTCCATCCTGTATCATCATACCCCCAGGTCCACCAGTCTGAACTTGTTCATTCGTACCACCCACGCCGACGCCCATGCCTCCCATCCCGCTTACACCCATAGCGCCAGCACCACCAGGCCCAGCACCACCATCTTGCGCTTGTTGTTGCATTTGTTGCATCATCTGTGCCATATCCATGTTCCCCATATTCATCATCATGTTAGACATTTCCATCATCATTTGTGGGTTCATCATTGCTGCTGGTGAGGGCCCAGTGACGTTCATGCCTGTATTCATGTTGTTCATGGAATTGGGCATGTTGGACATGTTATTCATCATGGCTGTTGTTCCCGTCATTACCATTTGTCGGAATTCAGGAGGTAGAGCCGTGATTTGGTCTTCGCCCATGCCGGTCACGTTCTGCATTCACAAAGTGTCAGAAGGGAGGAAAAAAAAGAAAATTGAAGGGTAGAGTGATACTCACGATGATATTTGTCTTCAAAACGCTAGCCATATCGCCGAGCTCTCTCCGTCGATAACAATACGCCTCCCATGAAATCTCATCAAACCCGTAATTGAACCAATCACTTATATCCGAACCAGGTCGACGCCAAGGTTTATCATTCATAGCCGTCAAGTCTACTTCGAGAATCGGGCGACCTTCGAACATGCCGACTGCGTCTGGATCAATTTCAGGGTGAGAAGGCGGAGCAGTGACGGGTTGGAGGGTGTTTGGGTCGGGACCGTCATCCTGTTTTTGAGTTTGTTGGTTCAGGTGTATAGGGGCCTGTTGGGTTTGGTCTTGGGCGTGAGGGTATTGAGGGTGGGATGGTGTACTTGTAGATGGTTGCTGTGGGTGAGATGGGGTTGTTGAAGGTGTGGTTGGTGGTAGTGGTGGCGGTGGGGGCGCACTCGGGATTACACCACCCCGTTGGTTTGGATTGTATTCAGTTGTGAATGATGGTGGAGGAGCTAAAAAGTGGAATAAATCAGTACAAGGGTGAAGGTTGGGGAGAATTGTACTGACCCTTGGGCGCGGATGTAGTAGTAGCTGTTGTTGTTGTTGTGGTTGTTGAGCTAGTTGTACGACTGGTTGTTCTGCCAGGTCTAGGTATATGTTAACCTTCGTTATGATTGCGAAGAATGTGGGATACATACCGGAGGTCTAGTGAGTGTGAAGGGCGGTTTATAATGATTTCAATATCCTAGTCATACGTCAATTGGTTACTCCAGAAAAAAACCTGGAGAGCGCAGCTCACATCATCACTCTCCTCTTCTTCCTCCTCTTCTTCTTCTTCCTCTACCTCGGCATCCATACCATTAGCATGCTCATGCTCTACGTCCTGCGACTGCTCTCGTGAAGCCTGCGCCGGCGGAGGAGTATGGGCAGCCGATGCTGACGCTGACCGACGAGGAGGGCCATCCATAAAGAGATCGTCGTCTTCGTCATCCCGTCTTTCGTTCTGCTGCTGAACCTGTTGTTCCAGCTGTTCGACGAGCCCGGCCACGGTGGCCGTTTTCAGCTTGTCCAAAGATATCCTACATTGAATGCGCCCGACGAAGGGTTTTCGTTATTAAAAACATGTGTGTTGACTCGACGAAGACTTGACACTCACGGTTGCGGGACTATTCACAAGTGATTATCAAGATAATGTGTTCACGCAAGAGGTATGTGAATGAGAAAAGAAGTCAATTCCATTTGTTCTCCTGGGTTCTGGTACAAAGGTATGGCGTGCTAGAAGAATTCTTACCCGTCGGCTGAGGAGAAGGTTCTGTTGAACCTCCGTACAAATAATCATCGTCTTCATCCCTGGATACTCATAAGCTTTTTTTGGAGAGAAATTCTGCTGAACGTACATGGAGGTGAGAGTCAGAAGAGCACGGCGCGCTAACACGTGTGACAGAGTTGAGGTGATGGTTGTCACGCACTCGGGCAAAACGTCGCGTCGACACGCAGAAATATCTCAGAAAACATTCAAAAAATAAATTGCAAGAGTAGATAAGATCTATTGAGACGCCTCCTCTAGGCCCTTCTTGAAGCCCTCCAAAGTCCTCGCCAACGTGCCACCACTCCCCTGGCTCAAGACCGCCGCTAACTGTGTTGCAGGCGAACTTAACAGCCCAACAACCTGCGACCTCAACGTCTCCAACGTTGGAAGCTTCGACACATCCTCTACTCCCTCCCGTAGGAACACCCGTCCCTCAATCAACGCTCCGACAATCTTCAAGTCCGGTGTCTTGATCTGACGAACACGCTTCACCCTCCTTCCTGGAGTAACGGGATCAGCGTTCTTCGCCTCCAGCTCCTGTTTAAGTTCTTCTGGAGTCTTGGGTGGTTTGGGTGGAGCGCTCTTCTCCATGGCACGGAGAATGGCTTTCAACTGAGGCGGGTGGAAGTTCGGAAGTGTGAGGAGGGCAAAGGAACCTTTGGTGTCCTTGACCATCCTCTTCACGGAAGACTTGTTGACTCCCGGAAGGCCACGAAGGGCCGCTCCGAGGATGCTCGTTCGTATAACGGTCAGTGTAGGTGTGGAGGGGGGTGCGTTCGGGACTGGTGACCCCAGTGAAGGCGCAACACGCTGTGCAGCAGTGCTAATATCTAACCGCAGCTTTCGTAGTCGTTCTGCGGTAAAGTCTTCATGCTGGAGGAAGAGAATAGGCGAATCAGCGTTGGTCTGGAGGATGCCGGTGTACCAGTTGTACTGGAAGGCCTTTTTATCCTTGAAGACGCGAGGATATTTCTTTCCGGGTAGGCGCTGGGGAGTATCGAGGGAAATGGCGTATGTACGTGCCGTTGGGGGGGTTTTGTGGGCCAGCCATGAGGTGCACTTGCCCGTCGACCTCCAGCCCAACATGTTGCGGAGAGAGTAGAAATTCCGTCACACAGCTGTCACCTACCGTCACACACCGCAACAATCCTAGCCCCCATCATGTTATACAAGGGGCCACTTCACGCACGACGGTGTTGAAGAGACGATAAACAACGCGAATTCCGGGGAAAAACAGCAATCTACTCGAGACGAAAGCGGCCCAGAACCATAATTTGGACATTTTTGCAATTTGTCCAGAGAATTATTAATTCCAGAATAACCCGATAACCCGGATGGATCGGAAGCACGACACAAAACTTCTTTCCGGAGCTCTAATGACCAAGATACCAATTTTCACAAAGCTTACGAAAATCACAAATCAGTCAACAGAACCCAATGTCAATTAGCCTCATCATGTAAGGGTATACAAGGCAGATGATCAAGTAAACTAATAGATCTAGAGGTTAACGTTGATGGGAGTACAGCCAATAGCAATGAGACCATCTGAAAAACAGGTCAGAAAACCAATCTCAAGGATCAGAAAAGTTTAATAATCTTACTGAAGCTGTTATTGCTGCAGCAAACGGGTTGTGCATTGCTATAGAGGACGTCAGCATGAGAAAAAAGCAGACGAAATAAACCGAAATTTACCAGGAGTTACCGCCAATACCGACGACGGAGAGGGGAGAGCAGTTGATACCGACCAAGGCATCAGCGGGGGCACCAGCAAGAGCTGCACCAATAAGACCACCCTGGGTCATGAGGCCCTGAACGGTCTGGTGGTTAACAGACTGGACTTGGTTGCAGCATTGTTGTTTTTCGACGTTGCAGCTGTTGTTGATAGCACCATTGCCACCGTTGTTTCCGCCTGGATTAGGCTTGGGAGTGGGGTTGGGTTGGGGGACTGGGTTGGGGTTGCCAGGAGCATATGTGCCAGGTTGGCCATAGTATCCACCAGCAGCGACGACAGAAACGAGAGTGGAAAGAGCGACGAGCTTGGCGAACATGGCGGGGAGTATTAGGTGAGAGAGAACTTTTACTATGAAGAAAAGCTAGAAATGAGCTAAAGGATTTTCTGTAGATCATGTCTGGCTTTTATGGCTCCACGAGTCTTTACCTCCGCTTTTTGGGCATATACATAGAATCATTCATTCGGGTACATATCGCCGCAGCCCAAGACCAATCGTCTAATGTGTACGTTGTGACATTCAAATCCTCCACCAAGACGCACAAAAATTTAACAAGTTTGGTAAGCGCTTTTCCTTTTGTGGTTAGCTTTGGTATTTTACGTCCCATGCTAACAGGTTGTTCACTGACACACCATTAGATCTAGAACAACCTGAGTCCTATGCGGAATCGTGTATTCACTCGGGCTGATGCTTCGTGTTTTCTTCCTGCGCCTATTGACGTGGCGATCTTCGTGTGGGCCAACCGTGGGCTCGACTTCTGAGTCCGAAATTCCAACTGATCAATCCGCGTGCCCGTGTCTCAACAGACCCTGTATTCAATACCACTCGCATTAGCTACGACGTGAAAGCCAGCTGCGGCGAGTTCATATCCGAATAACATACAAGGATTAATGCCTTAATCAACGAGCCAAACACGCCGTTGTAAGACGCCAAACAGGTCGACCACCACACACCTTACCCACGTTTGCCGAGACATAACAACATGTTCCCAGACCTGAATTTCCTCGGAGATGCAAAACCGACAGTCATTGCCATTGGCGTCGCAATTACCTACGCTGCTGTTGGTATCATCGTCGTTATACTAGTGATGACGCTAAGTAGCGACGAGGTGATAGACAACGAGCTTGAGGATGATGACGGCGAAGAGAGCGAAGGACGGGATACACCGTCGGGCGATTGATATTAGAGGTGAAAATTTAGGGCATCGAAAGGTCAACCTGGGCTAATGATTCATCATTTTAGGATAATCCGATATTTGGGAATGCTCCAAGTGTGGCATTTGGTTTCGTCAGAAGGATACCAAGTCGAAACCCACGCATTGGTTTTTTTTCCCCCCTAGATCAGGGACCAATGATTGATGACGTATCAATTAAAGAACATTAGATTCAGTTAAATGCCATCGCAGTCTATTCGAAAATACTGAGCGTGCAACACGATCCGAGCCTTGAAGATGGCCGGAAAGTCATATTCCGATGGGCAGTAATCAAGTGAAGGAACACGCATTACATTCATCAGAATCATAAACTACCCTCCAGAACCCAAGAGATATGGGCATACAAATGAAACGCGCAAGTATACGAGCCAAGTAACTAGAGGTTGACATTGACGGGGTTGCAGCCAGCAACGATGACACCGTCTGTGGGAGTGGTGGTCAGAAACTGGATGGAGAGGGAAGGACAAGTAAAGGCGAAAAGTCTCACTGAAGGTGTTGTTACTGCAACAAACGGGCTGGGCATTGCTGAAGGTGGGTCAGCACGATTGTCACGTAGGGATGCAAGTAGACACTCACCAGCTCTGGCCACTAACAGCGAGGGCGGAGATAGGTGTGCAGGTGACACCGACCAAAGCAGAGAGGTCACCGAGGCCAGCGTTGGCACCGACGAGGCCCTTGGAAATAAGGCTCTGAACGGTTTGGCTACCAACTGTCTGGACGGTGTCGCAACAGTGCTGGTCGACGACGTTGCAACTGTTGGTGATACCACCCTGAGGGGCGGCGACGACAACGGCGGCGAGAGTAGCAAGGGTAAAGAACTTGGCGTACATTTTAGAGGAGGATAAAAGTCGGATGAGTTTGGACTGGAGAAATTTGAGTTCGAGTTTGCGGTCTTTTATGGCTTTTGGATATGACCTCGTGCTCTTTTCAGACAAAAACGTTGAGAATGATATGCATCTTAACTAATTAACCAATCAACGCTCTCTATATTTCAAGAAACGTACGACGACAGCGAGCTCGTACTGCGCCGTTGTCTAAATCAAGGGTCAGACTCACGCTACGTATACTAATATGGTAATACAGTGGCCAAATCGGGTTCAGTCCATACTTTGCATTTCACGCTACTGTCACATCGGGACGCCGGTATTCGGCTTTGCGCTTCTCTGAATATAATTTTTTTCAATGTGGCGCACTAAAACTTGTGTTTTCGAGTGTCATGGGCGCATATCATAAACATGCAGTCTCCACGTTGGACCCAACTGGCGACCGTACGTGTCGTAAATATTCAACTTGCAG